>CM017468.2:16579096-17826727 GCA_007827005.2 Populus simonii
ACGATCTCTTGGATACTCTGATTAGTTGTTCTGTTTTAAGTTTTAAAAAATGGATTTGATGATTAATTTAATATATTAATCTTGACAATTTTGAGAAAGCGGGGCCCACGTCATTTAAGAGATTAAATGCTGCAAAGGACAATTTAAGCCATCCATGTATCCATTAAATATGCGTGACTGGCGCTCTTCTGACTTGAATGCAGAGGGCGTTGAAGTACTTTGATAATGAAATCTTTTTGAACAAATTAGACGGTGATCTAAAATAATATAGAGTGGGTCAATGCCTCAAAGGCCTATTGACTCTCCAATCTATGGCCCATCAGGCCCAATTCAGTTTCAACAATCTCTTGGATACCCTATAACTCCTTTTATATCATGGGCTTGGTTGTAAGCCTAGACATTGATCATTTTGATTACCACCATGAAAAACATTGCTATTTGCCCGTTTAATTAACAATAAGTATATAATTTAGTGTTACTCTTCTTTGAAAACATAAGTGAGGAAATAGATTTTCTATGGGGTGGAATTTTTTAGTATAATTTAAACCATCTATGATAAAAGAAAAAATATAAAATGGTAATTTCAAATATAGTAGAATGTGGTAATTTTATTTTTTTTTAGGGAAAAAAGTAGACGTAAAAATAAGTTGACCACATGGAATAACGTTTGTCATACATGTGTATACCAAAAAATGACTAGGCGATGATATTTCCAAATTATAATGAAATTATTTAGTGTTTAGATAGTGATTATTTTTATAAAAAAAATTAAAGTAAAAAAAAAATGAGGATTAAATTATATTGTTTGTCATACATGAGTTTTTAAGTGAATGTATTTGTTTCATGTTTCCATGGTAATATCTACTAGAAGGACAGATTAAAATAAGAGTTACATATTAAAAACAATTAAATTTATAAGAAAAGATTTGGGAACTCGTTGTAAAAATGACGACGGCTAGTTTAGCTGATTTCTCAATAAAATGCACTACAGGGCCAGGCAAGTAGGCATGGTGGTAACCATCTAGGTGGTGGCCCAGTGATAAGAGTTTGGGACTAAGAGGTTTGCTTTCTCTGTGGTCTCAGGTTCGAGTCCTGTGGTTGCTCATATGATGGCCACTGGAGGCTTACATGATCGTTAACTTCAGGGCCCGTGGGATTAGTCGAGGTACGCGCAAGCTAACCCAGATACCCACGTTAAACTAAAAAAAAAAAGCATGGTGGTCAAGGGCACGAGTGGGTGAAAAATGGACCTTATCTTTTCCCTCTAGATGTAGCCTTTATTTTGTGATATTGATTGATCAGCCTCTCCATTCCAGACAGTGATGTGTAAAGGAAACAAGACAAGTAGAATTGAAGTATTTCGTTTTCATAATTAATTAGTTCCTCTAAGAATTGGATTCCTTAATTGGGTCTTCATCGTATAAGAAACAAAATGGTGCTCTTTTAAAGATAATTTGTCATTCTTGTTAACAATCCATGGTTATTTTGTTTTTCTTTTTCTAAAAATTTTAATTGTTTTTTTATTAATTTCATATCCTTTTGATGTTGTGGTAATATTAAAAATAAATTTTAAAAAATAAAAATATATTATTTTAATATATTTTTAAATAAAAAATATTTTAAAAGTAATCATTACTATGATCTTAGATATTATTTCAGCCCTGTTTATTTTTATGTTTCAAAAACGCTTTTAAAAATCTTTAAAATTTTTATTTTTTTTATTTCAAATTAATATTTTTTTAGATATTTTCAGATCATTTTGATGCATTAAAATAAAAAATTATTTTTAAAAAATAAAAAAATATTTTTTAAAATAAAAAACAATTATAACTACATCATTATACAATCCCTTCACGGGGAAAAAAAGATTCCTTGAGATACCTCATTGAGGATTGTCAAATACGAGTACCGGGCCTTTTTCCCGGCCATTGAAGGTGTGGTCCCCGGCAAGGAAAGCTAAAGCTTAACTGCCCGGTGGGGTGGTAGCTTGGAGGCCGGGATTTGCAAGTCAAAGGAACTTGTCAACTCTGTTATGATTAAATGCAACGTTAAGCCAAAACTATCTTCAATTTTAAACAACAGCAACAAGCAATGGTTACCAAACAAAATTCTCTCTCCCTCCCCAGCATCATGACAAAGACAACTAATAATATCTCATTCTGTAGTCTTTAGCTTGTGTATTGACACAAGTATAAAACAGTACACTCAATGCTGCGGACAACGATAAATGTACCTTGCATTTCCAATCCGTGAAAATTATGCAAGACCTCCGGGTTCTTACCATCAATAGGATAACCTGTTGACAATGATACACTACCAAAAAATTATTTAATATAAATAAAAAGGGTTATTAAAAAAATATTTATGTTGGTTTGCACAAAAAAAATTCTATGTTTTTTATGAGATCAAGATAAAAATGATAGTTTGATCAACTTCTAGTTTCAGTAACATGCAAGAAGCTGTAGATAATAATTGTAATCGTTATAAGAGTATGATTATGGATGCAATGAGAATGAATCAAGGTTATGCAGGTAAATCACAGTAAATTATCAGCCGTTGCACATGCGTTCACCATCAAGTTAGATCATAAGCCGAGTGAGGTCAGTTACATTGGAATTGTCGAATGAGCGACAAGCATTTTACCTAAAAGAATTAAGTTGAAAGATAACTTTTATATTGTTAAATCCATGATAAATTCATTGCCCTAGAATACCAGAAAATTAACACGTGTCCAAACTTTTGCATATTATACTACCTTGAAAATGTAGATTCGACTGAGTACAGAACTTGTGAGCGTGTTCATTATAAACTCAAAATTGACAGGGAAAAAACTCTTATCACGCATAAAAAACTGAGATACTTTATAATCACTCCTAAATTGTAAAGGTTATTCATGTATCCAAATATTGTTGAACACATAATATGGCATCATTCATATTATACGATGGATGAAGTCATGGTGAAGCCTGGAAATAGTTTAATAGGGTGTATCCTCAATTTTCAATAGAACCACGGAACATACATGTTGGGTTATATACAAATGGATTTAATTTGTTCGGGTCATTTGTTGCACCTTATTCTTGTTGACCAATGATACTCATGGTTTACAACTTTTCATCAGGGATGTGTGTGAGGTTGAAGTTCATGTTCTTATCCATGGTTATACCTGGTCCTAATAATCCAAGTAAAAATATAGGTGTTTATCTTCGACCGTTGATTGATGAATTGAATCAATTATGGTTATTCAAGACTTTGACATATGATGTCTTAAGAAAATAGAATTTTTAGATGAGGGAAATTTTAATGTGGATTATCAATGATTTTCTTGTGTATGCGATGGTTTTTAGTTGGAGAACATATGGAAAATTAGCATATCCATACTGTATGGAAAATAACAAGGCCTTCACCTTAATAAATGGTGGTAAAATGTCTTTTTTTTTATTGTTATCAGAGGTTCTTTCTAACTGATTACAAGTAGATAAAGAACATAAATGATTTCTTTGTTGGTATAGTTGAAAAGGATGTTGCACTATCGATACCGTCAGGTGAAGAATTGTATGACATGGTATCGCAGTACAAGGGCATTGTGTTTGATTTTTAATTTGGTAAGTAGAAGATTCTTGGTTTTGGTGTGACCCATAATTAGGTAAGGAAAAATATTTCTTGGGAACTCTCTTATTGGAAGACCAATCTTCTCCCACATAATCTGGATTTCATGCATATAAAAAAAGAATATGTTTGAAATTTTTTTTAATATGACAATGAACGTTAAAGGAAAGACGAAGAACAACATGAAGGCTAGGTGATATACCATTGTTTTATCAAATAAGTGGGAATGTTAGTGGTAGTTTGAATTTACTATATGTTTGGGTCCTAAAAGAAATGTCAAGTACTATAATAAGTATTTTGTCTATGTACATGTCTTTTATATTGAAGAGTATGGTAAGGATAGAAAGTTCTAATAATGGAGTTTATGTTAAGAGATCAATTTCTAATAAGTTTGAAGTTGATTATCAATGCGAAGTTAGAAAAGTTGACTGAATTGCAATATCATAATGAGTATAATAGAGTCTTTTTATTCAAATATTATTGATATGATACTACCGATAAAGGAATTAGAGTAGATCTCCACCATGGTTTGGTCAAAATTAAAATAAACAACAGTTGATAATTTTTTAATAATTAATTTACTTGAACAAATAAAATTTTAGGTTTACAAATGTAGAAATTGCTCGCACGATAACATCATCAATGAAATCGGTGATGAAAGTGTTTTTGTTTTAGCAGAGTTAGGTTTCTAAAAATGAATGAAGGCTTATGATTGATACTTGATTCAGAAAGTTCAAGGTCACAATGTTGTTAGGTTTCCAAAAATACATAAATATTTTAAATATTTAATTCAATTAAATTTTTTATTTTAATAAACTAATAATTTTATAAAATTGACGTATAAGAAAAAAATTTACTGGGATGAGGTTGACAACGTTGTTGCTAGGAAAGTATGGAAAAATCATAATGTCATTAGGTAAGATTGAATTTAAATTGTGATATTTTTTAATGTTAAAATTTTGTTTCTTATAATCTTAACTGATAAATTTTTTCTTCGAACCAGGATGTGTGATTTCTGGTACAAAACCCAAAAAAAAAAGAATTTTGCAAAAGAAAAGCGTCTTTTGGACTAGGAAGATGCGACCATGTGGAGGGATTTCAGACCTCTGCACATCTTAGAGGGTATCTATGATGCTTAAATCCAACACGTGATGTCTGAGCGTTTATTGTAGCAGTCACAATCCGGTGCAAAAAACCAAACCAAGGAGATTCATGGTTCCATTATACCATGCATATCATCGAATCCATTCTGTTAGTTTTGCTGCAAAACAGATGGTAAGATTTTGTTTTATAAGATAATATTTTTAATTGTTGTATTATATAAAAAATTTTAACTAACAATAGCTTTCTTTTGTAGGCTACGGTGCTTGGATGCAATCTAAAACTGTTGGAGCTTTTTGCTATAAGTCACGTGCAAAATGAGGATCGTTGGAAAGGGGTGCAACAACTTGTGGATAGCCGACTTCAGAAGTTCATGGTAAGTTGGATTTCAACAAAATTTTTATTAAGTTATTATTTTAAAAAAATTGCTAACTTGTTTTTTTGTAGAAAACATATAACACCCAATTACATCAGAGATATGAGGACAATCCCTTATCCCATCTGAAACTTAATTTGAATTTGTGGTTAGAGGCTGAATCATCTTATGGACATAATAGAAATTGGGTTTTCAGTATCTCCAATACTATAGTCGAGGATATGCGAATGGGCTATAATGTATCGACCATTGGTTCCTTGCAATCAAAATCGAGCTAGCAATCTTAGGGACCTATTAACAACCTTCACTGTTACATATGGCCAGCCTTTTCGCCCACCTGGTACCAGTAAAGATCCGTCTCTGCCTCCTCTTCAGCTTTTGTCCATTAGATAAATTATATTCAATAATATTTTAAAAATTAATAATATAAATTTGATTTTTATTTGATTTGATTTTTTTTGTATTTTGTATTTTATTTTATTAAAAAATATACAATACTGGTGGAATAATCGATAGAATTATAATCACTGACAGAATGACCGACTGACTAAGTCCCTCTAAGAGTTCCAGAGAGTTGGAAAAAAAATTACAGGACTTTGTTACTATTAGATGTAATTCTTTGATGGTTTAATTATGTCGGTAATATGCATATGATCACCGATGGACTTACCAACGATTTATTTTGTCAGTAATATGCTATAATCACCGATGAATTTACCAACAGAATCAATCCCGATAATTTTTTGTTTAGTGCAATATTTCTCTCTATAAATATATCGATAATTATATTACCGATGGAATAACTGACAAAATATATATCACCAAAGATATTTTTTTTATGATATTTGTTCATATGTGATTCTGTCAGTAATTTTTTTTTTCTAACTAAATTAGTATTTAAACACCGACAGAATATCAAGTCGGTGTTATGTAAAATCCCGGTTGTGAAATTTTAGTAAAATTATGGATAGTAGAATATGAACTTCCAGGAACTATATTTTTGTAAATATTATGAGAAATATGTTTTGGTTTCTCAATTTGCGCGTCTATACACTAGAAACGTTTGTATATTTAAAAAAAACAAAACACACACACAATTATTCGCGCAGGGGAAAGAAAATTGTAGCAATATGTTGTTATATATGTGCAGGAGGATGTGAAGCGAAATAATTTAGGGTTTGATCGCTTGGATGATGTGGAATCACGTTCACAGCACTAATAACAGGTGCCACGAAATGTTTTGTAGAATCATTGCTGCTGCCACAACCTGGATTCTCGAACTGATTAAACACTTTTGTAGCACAGCCTTGTTTTATATATCTCACCAACTGCTGTCCATGGTCTTGACTCCCATGTAAATAATACAAAGTTTTTAGTGCACAATATTCCATAATTTTATACTGTCAAATGGTTTTTTGATTTCTGCTTTCCAGCCTTTCATGCCCACACTCGTTTTTGTTTTCTAGCAAGGGAGCTCCCATGAACCACCTCCAGCAGCTTTCTCCAATCTATAACAAAAACCAAGGAACAACTCTTCATTCATGGATTCCAAGTGTACCAACCTTGTAATATAACTTAAATTGTACCTCCCTTGCATATGCACCAAGAGTTTTAGTTCTTTAACGAATTAAATACACGTACGAAGGTTGCCGTGGAGCCAAGTATCGGTCTTTTTTAATTTAAATTATTCCCACAAGACAAGCTTGGGGTTTTGGAACACGGGTTAATTAAGCAATGTGGAATTGGATGATTCTCGACTGGATAGCAACCAGTGGATTTAACAAAAAAAAAATAAAATTAACGATTTAAGACATAGAAAAATGTGAGATCATGCTCGTGAACAAGTACCCGTGATGTTAAGCAAATTGGCCCGCGAATTCTTCCGCTTAAAGAAGTGGAAAGCTTTCCTTTCGTTATATGCATCCATCCATCCACCATCTCAATATGATGTTTTTTATATTGTTAAAAAAACTATATTTTTTTGATAATTTTAATATGTTAATATTAAAATTAATTTTTAAAAAATAAAAATATATTTTAATATATTTTAAAATAAAAAATATTTTACAAACAATTACTATAGCAATATCAGATAGCACCACACCTAATAATAGTTTTTCTCTCTCTCCTCTCTTATTTTTATACTTAAATGTGATCGAAACTAAATCTAGACTAAATGAAAAATGATGAAAAACAAAGTATTAAAAATAAATTTAAAAAATAAAAATTTATTTTTATATATTTTTATATAAAAAACACTTTAAAAATAATTACGATCACGGTCGTAATAGCACCGAATAACAGTTTTTCTCTCTCTCTCTCATTTTTATACCTAAACGTGATCCATGCACGTGAATCCAAATCTAGACCAGATGAAAAATGGCGGAAAAAGGGAGGCATACTCATGAACTCACCACATGCAAAGGGAGATAAGCAGTGTGGATCAATGAAAGCATCACTGAAGCTTTCCACGCGAACCATGTAATTTGTATCCTAAGAAATCATTTAGGCGGGCGAGGTCATCGCAGGGCTGCTTGCTTTTTCTTGGAGGGGGGCAGTTGAATACAAGAGAAAACCTAATAATTGTTACCCACGTGTGAAAAAGTCACTGTAAGAGGATTATTGTACAAATTCCTGTAAAATAAATTAACCACCCACCCATCGCTTAAATTGATTGATGGGCTATCTTACTGTTTATGCCATCCCCGCTTTTACGCCACTAATCAATCTCACCTAACTGAACCTTTTTGTATTTTTACTGTAGTGGAATTGAAAAGGTAAAAACAGCGGGGATAAAAGAGATGAATACAAAATTATATCTGTCGGTAATGTAAGGGATGAAATGATTTTTTTTTGTTTTTGTTATGGTGGGTAAAATAGAATAAAATATTAAAAAATAATATTTTGTTATTTATTTGTATTGTTATTAAATTTATATATTTAAAAAATAATTAGATATTATTATTATTTACTTTAATTTATATTGAGTGATGAAATCTAAGTCGAAATCTAAGTCAGCTGAGTTAACCCTTCTGATTCGTGACTTGAACATTGTTTCAGGTTGACTCCCAACTCGGGTTTTAAAACTATGATGATACATGTTTTTATCCATATGTTGCCTCGGTTAACCCGTGTTAATCCTTCTATCTCGTGATTTAGGCCTCACCCTAATCAATTCTACGTAGGAATTTAAAATTATGATAATAACAATTTTTATCCTTACATTAATCCAGGTTAATATTACTGATATGTGACCCGGGTCTTACTCCAAGTTGACCTCCTGAATTCTGCTTTAAAACTATGATAATAATCATTTTTATTTTATGTTAACTCTCTTGACATGTGACGTAGGTTTTACCTCGAGTCAACTCCTAAATTGAGTTTTAAATCTATGACAACAACCATTTTTATCCTGCATCGACCCGGATCAACAATCAACCTTATTCATAATCTAGGTCTTGCCCTGATTCAACTCTCGAATCGAGTTTGAAAATTATGATAATAATCACTTTTATTTTTATACTGACCCAGGTCAGTCCAGGTCATCCCGACTCATGACCCAAGCCTTGACTAGTGACCCGGGCTTTGCCTCTAATTGACTCATGAGTTGGATTTTTAAAACTACAATAATAATTTTTTTTTTATCATTACATGTCTTAATTATACAATCTTAGAATTAATAGTTTTTTAAAGTGATATTTTAGAAGTAAATAATAATAAATATTATTTTTTAATGTATACTAGTAACCAAACATGTTTTTATTTGTGTAACATTTCCACTAGTCTGAACTAATAACGGTGATGATGGTACAATCAATAAACAAAAAACGGTGATGATAGTGATAACATAGCAACATACAACTATGTCATTGCATAAAATGGCGGAATGGATATTTCCAAAGCATATAGGTGAGAGAATTTTATTAGGAAAAAAGGTATTTTTGAAAAGAAAAGAAAAACTTACTAAATCGAGGATAGCCAAGGGACAATTTAACTATTTTTTTATAATAAACTATAAAGATTAAATTAGAACTCATTAATTTCTTTGACAAAAATAATGATATCTTTAGCACGTGGGAGTATTGAGTGAGGTTTGAATATAATTGGATTAGAAAAATAGATTAATATTAATATATATCTTGTCAAACTGCTTAACTAGTCTACTAGAAGAAATTACGTTCGAGAGGCGGTAATCTCAAGGAACATCAAAGCACGTCCTAGAACGAGGCCGTTTAACCTCGAAAGACATTATGCCATGTTACCAACCTACCCACCACTTTCTGTGATTTTACCCATTGGGACAGCGAGAGTCACGCAGGGGTTTTTCTTGCCTAGTTGTGTTCTGCTAGGTTTCTGTTTCTCTCTTTTTTGCCCCTGACTTTTAGGTAGATGATGAACCCTTGACATCTGGCTGTCTGGTTTGGGTAACTTTTCAACTCTGCCACAGTGCCACCCCTTGAAAGGAAGTGGACCCGCTCAAGTCCACCTCCACCTGCTAAACAACAATCCACCTGCTGAACAACAATGAGTGCTCGCAAGTGCACCCGCCTTAATAAAAAAAAAATTATAATAAATAAACAAACAATGAGTGAGTGCTCGCAATTGCACCCAGATTAGTATTCGTGTTTTTTAATTACATGTCTTTATTTACTTTTTAAAACTATAAAAGAGTATAGTACCAGCACGCTAAATGCCAATTGCTATGCGCATCGATGTACGGACACCATCCCTTTAGATTTATGAGTTCAACTCACAACAATGAAGAGTTTTTTACAAACAAGCCAAAATATCTCATAGCATGACGGTAGACGTGGACCCGCGTTAGTGATTTGGGGCAATTTTTTTTTATTTAAATGATGTTAAAAAATTGTTTTTTAAAACATAAATAACCCTGTAAAAAAATTAAGTTAATTTGAATTAATTTACTAAATTCACAATATAAGTTATAAAATTAGAATAACTCGATAAAAAAATTAAAAAACCATTTAAAAAAAATTGAATGATGAAATAAAAAAATAAGTAAAAAAACGACTGTCAACTAGTGTTATCTTTTCAAACTTGTTACCCCGGTCATTAGACTAGAAGCATCCTATCTAGAAAAACTATAAAGTCCAATTCTCTACCAATCAAATAGTGAATGATGAAATTGAAAATAAAAATTCAATTACACAAAAGGATCCAAAACAAAAGAACAACAATTAGATGACGGGGATCAAAATTGAAATAAAAAATAAATTAGAGGACAATAACAAATTTTTGATTAAAGGATAAAATTAAAAAGAAAATTCAATCTAACAAAAGGACAAACAAATAAAACAATCAAAAGAATGATGATCAAATTGAAAAAAAACAATACCATGCACAAATTGAAATTGAAGGGTGAAATTGAAAACACAAATTTGAATTTTATATAAAAAAACCAAGAACAAAAAATAAAAATCAAATGAATAAGGATCAAATTTGAAATCTCAATAAATAAGAGGACAAGTCTGAATTTTTACGTGGTAACGCAATTTTTTGAAAGAGGGGAGAGAAGTGGGACAAGAAGAAAACGACAATTAGCATCGTATTGCCACCCCAGCACTGTCACGTGTTGCTCTACTAGGAAGATATCGGAGGGCGCTCCCATCGATACGATGAAAGGAGAATTTTAAATGTCAGGAGGAGCCACATGTACTATCTAAAGGGTGCAGACACCTTCCACACATTAATGCATGCTTTGCACATGCCAACTAATTTTTATATATATTTTATATTTACTCAAATACTAAGTTGTCCATTAGTTAACTTGACTATAATAAAAAAAAAACCTAGTGTAAAAATATGAAAAAGCCCCAAACACTAGTTTTAAATTTTTTCTTTCAAGGGTATTTTAGTCCTTTCATTGTGCTTCTAAAATATAGAAAAAAATAATAATTGTCTCTGATTAATTTGATAATGACTAATAAATCAACGGACAAATCAAATGTTGAATGTTTTAGGTATCACAAGTATAGACATAACAAATCTGAATGTCAAACTAATTTAAATAGTAATGGTAATAGAAAATTTAATTTTGTAGAGAAGAAAGATGAAACTTCTTTATTGATGGCTTGTCATATGAATGAGAAAAATCATCAAGTTTTATGGTATTTAGACACTGGGTGTAGTAATCGCATAAGTAGAGATAAACTAGTCTTCTTTGATTTGGATGAGTCTTATCAAGATTTTATGAAGTTTGGTGATGAGTCTAAAGTTTCTGTTATAGGAAAAGGAATGGTAGCAATCCAAACTAAGAAGAATATTGTTCATAATATCTTTGATATTTTATTTTTTATAGAATAAAAAATAAATTTTCTTAACATTGGTTAGCTTCAAGAAATAGAGGTATGAAATTTATATAAAAAATAAAGTATGTAGAATTGAATATGATAAATTGAGCTTAATTGATAAAGTTAACATGATAGAGAATCGATTGTTTTCTATATATCTTTAAAATATTACCCATTCATACTTTTTGACGAGATTAAAAGAGAAAGCATGGTTATGAGATTTTCACTATGAATATCTTAATTTTGGTTGATTGAAAATTCTACATCAAGAAAATATAGTGATGGGTTCTCCTAAAATTCTTACCCCTTAAATTTGTGAAGAATGTGTTGTTAGCAAACAACATTAAAATCAATTTCCACGAGAAAAGTCAATGAGAGAAAGGAAGCCATTAAAGCCTATTCATTCCAATATTTATGGACCAATAACTTCATGTTCTAATGGAATATAATCACCTTTTTTATGGTTATAATTGGAAAAGAAATCTGAAGCTTTTGAAGAGAGGTGTGAAACACTTTTTGAGAGTGAAGCTAGCCAACCAATGAAAATTCTTCGAACGAATCATGGTAAAGAGTACAAATCACATAAATTTGTAAATTTTTATGAGAGCTATGAAATTAAAAGGCAGCTTACCGCAACTTGTGTGCCTCTTCCAAATGAATTTTGTGAAAAGAAAAATGAGTGATTTACCACATAACTTTTTGCATGCATAACTTGAACAAAAGTCTCACACTTATCGTTCAAGATAAGACATCGAAGGAAGTTTGGAGCCGACAAAGATCGACGGTTGATCTTCTCAGAATATATATATGCATTACTTGTGCTTGTATTTCAAATGTTTTTCTACATTCGAACTTATGTCATCATGTTTGATTTTGTTTGAAAACACATTAAAAAAAAACGTGGTATTCAAAGCTTATAAGCCATCAAAGCCTCTTACTCTTAATTGGTATGAGATATTAATATCATTATAATCCTCTAAGTTAGGAGGACTGGGAGTCGAGAGCACATAGCTCGTGCTTTTATCTATGACGTCAATGATGATGCTGGCTCAAATCCGCTACATGATTGGCCCATCGAGATGTATTGTTAAAATAGATGGTACATGAAACTTATAAACTGTAAATTCCTTTACTCTCGTAACCGATGTGAGATATTAGTATCGTCATAACTCTTTTCTAGTAAGGAGGTTTAGGAGTTGAGAACAAGTAGGTTGTGTTTTTAATAACAACTCCAATAATGATGTTGATCCAAATCCATTACATGATTGACTTTAAAGAGATATTGTCTCATGTTTAATTTTATGGTCATGTAATAACTTTTGTCTTAAAAACAAAATTTTTGAGAACAAATACGATACTTATATTTACAAGATTGGAAAATTCATAACTTCTAATCAATACTTGACATCATAAGTTCTGTCACTTCATTGACTTGTAATTTTATTGTTGTCTGCATTTTTGTTTTATTTATGAAAATAATATTGTTAGTTTTAAATTGTATCAAAACCAACAATAACATTATTCTAATAAATTAAAAAAAATATAGAGAATTAGCCGCTAGACCGTCCATGTCAATCATGTGGGTGTGATACTTTCATATACTTGAAACATGTTCCCGTATGTGTTATGCATGGTGATTGAAATTAAATAATCTCGTTTTCAAAACGGAATATAGTTTATGCACTAACCTGCACAAATGGCCAATAAATTGATTCTGAAACGGTCAGACCCACCCCGCATATCTGTCTAATATCCACTAACATCAATAGACATCCAATAGACAAACAATTATTCACTGATAATGAAATTTGATTTTTATTATATGGTCGCGAATGAAAATGGAGACGAGTGGAAAAAAACATGGGGGACACGTGTGATGGATGGCATGTGCGCTCTATCATCCTCTTCTACCATAATGGGTCCCACATGGGAGTTGCCAGAGAATGGATGTTGAAACTGAAAGCTGCAATTTTTTTTTTTTGCTGCCCCTATGTTTCTTGTTGGTTACTGTTTTGACGCTAATACCCCCTTTTTCCTAACTCTGTTAGTTTTTGCAGCTAAATTGTTTCTAAAGAGTTTTTTAATTTTTAATTATTTTTTAGGGTTTTTTTTTATTTAAATATGTTGCTGTAACAAATAAATTTTAAAAATATATTATTTTATTATATTTCTAAACAAAAATATTTTAAATAATATGATATGATTTTGAAAATCACAGTATAGCAGATTTGAGAAGAGGACACCCTCCATTACAAGGACAACTGCCAGCTGGAGCTCGTTAAATCTCAGCAGTCAACAGCCCTGTTCCATTTCCGAAAATAAAAGTGAAATTGCTATTCCCTTCACCCTCCGTCGTCTCAAGAAAGGAAGTGTCCTTTCTAGTAATATAAAATTCTCAACGAGGGCATTTCTGTACTTCAAATACTCCACTATCCAACCCAACTCCTTTCGTACTAGCTAGCTAGCCTGGCGTGCTTGTGTGGTTTGTCTGCGTGCACTCAATACTCACAACCTCACAAGACAAACAACACCGTTACTGTGAGCGATTGAAACATTGACACACACAGAAAATCTCTTCTTTCTCAGAAGAGGCCAAAAACTCATTCACAGGAAGAAGAAAGAAGCTCCTCTTTCTTCTCTTTTCCGCAAAGCAATGCCTGTGATCCCCAGAATTCAATGCTTTCTTTCTTCTTCTCACTGATTTTCACATTTCACAAAAAGAACTAGCATTTGCATGAGGAGGAAGGTGAGTTTTTCCACTAGCATTTTTTTTATGTTTTTTTTTTTATGAAAGTGTTTCTTCAAAGGCAAGATTTCAGTTTTTTGCAATGCGATTTTGAAGCCTTTTGTTTTCTCTTGCAGGCTTTGAATTCCCGGTGAAGTTTTTCTTTTATTTGCGAAAAATTAGAAGAAGAAAAGAGAGAGTTCGAAAAAGGTGGGTCAATGGAGATTTGAACATTCTTTTTTGTTTTGAAAAAAGAAGAAGAAATTGATGTGTTATTGAATTTTTATTTATTTATTTATTTCAGCTTTTATTTCTTTTTTACTTCCTTTGAAAAGTGACTCAAGAAGCTTAATGTATAATAATGCTCTTTTCTCTCTCTCTGCTTTATCTTTATTTATTTATGTATTTATCTTTGCTGTTTTTGCTTAATTTTGTGGCGGTTGAAATGGTCAGTTACACCGTTACTCTCAGCTTTTAAAGATCTTGAACGGTCATGCTGTTTGTTTCTAAAATGGAAGATCTAGTAAACAAGTCTAGTATTTGATCTTGATCTGGCTCGAAACCAGATACTCTCTGCGTAAGAATTCTTTGGCAGCTTCAATTTGGTATAAAGCTTGAGATTGTAAAAAACGAAAAAGAAGGTGACTAATGTGACTCTTTGTACGAGCACGATTAGATTTGGGGTGGTTGAGTGGTGAAAATGAATTTGTTGACCCATTTCGAGGAGATTGATTTCATTTTCTCATTAGCATTTTCATGTAAAGTTTGGTTTTTTTCTTAAAAAGAAAATTTAAATTTGAAGAAAAATGGGGTTGAAAGAAAAAACTTTGGTAGCTTCAATTTGGTAATAATGGCGTTGAGAAAATGCAGTCAAGTAATTTCAATTTGGTAACAGTTTTGAGTAATGTAGCTGAAGATTGAAAGAAATATATTTGAAGTGGTGATAGTGAATTTTTCTACAGGTAAGGTAGGATTGAGGTTGCCTGAGTGGTGAAAATGGCAACGTGGGAGCATCTTGGGGAGGTGGCAAATGTGGTCCAGCTGACGGGCATTGATGCAGTGCGGTTAATAGCCATGATAGGTAAAGCTGCAACTACAGCACGGATGCACAAGAAGAATTGCCGGCAG
The DNA here is from genome assembly GCA_007827005.2 of Populus simonii. Taxonomy (NCBI): domain Eukaryota; kingdom Viridiplantae; phylum Streptophyta; class Magnoliopsida; order Malpighiales; family Salicaceae; genus Populus; species Populus simonii. The sequence goes on from CM017468.2 coordinate 16,594,347, forward strand.
TTTGCACAGCATTTGAAGTTGATTGGGAACTTGTTGGAGCAGTTGAAGATCTCAGAGCTTAAGAGGTATCCGGAAACGCGGGAACCATTGGAGCAGCTTGAAGATGCTTTGAGAAGAAGTTTTCTTTTGGTCAACAGTTGTCAGGATAGGAGCTATCTTTACTTGCTTGCAATGGGGTGGAACATTGTGTATCAATTTAGAAAGGCACAGAATGAGATTGATCGGTACTTGCGGCTTGTTCCTCTCATTACTCTTGTGGATAATTCTCGAGTCCGGGTATCATTTATTGTTCTTATTCTTTTTTTTTTTGCTGCCGTGTTCCTTATTGCTGTGATATCTGTAACTGTCTCCATCTTTTGTTGCTTTGATTATATATGCCTGGCTTGCCTACTCCTCATTCTTCAAACTCCTTGGTTATTTATTGACATCTAGCCTCTAATGATGGGAGAATGAATTCATGAAACTTGCCTGTTCCTTTTCTACCATGCTTGCTTGTGAGCACTAGCTTTACAGCTCTGTTAATCAATGGACCTATCTATCTGTCTTCTTCCCAGTGCATGTATTTTTGGTTCACTGTACATTGTATCGCTAAAACACGAGTCATTATCTTGTTGCAAGTGGTGGGAATTTTGGATTATTGAAATGGCTTCAAAATTTGGAAATCTGTTTTATAGAGATGGAAATTTGAAATTAAATTCACAGTATGTGCTAGTGTTTTCTGGTAAGCTAACCTGCAGTGAGTATTTTATGCATTTTCTGTGGGTATCCATGTTTCTGTTTGGGAATGATTGAGAGAATGAGGATTGGATTTCCACAAAATGGTTCCACTTGTAGGGCGAGGGAGTCTTTGAGTTGAAAATGCAAGACCTTCCTTGTTGAAACTTGGTTGGCATGTAGTTTTCCCGTCTGGCTCTATTTTGACTGGTCCAAACAACACCTTCCCCTGCACCCAATCACATGCACACTGAACAAAAATTCTCTGTCTCCCTCACAAACACACACACACAAAAAAAAGCAACTGCATTTATTCTTGCTTCCCCTAGAATTTATGATAATCCACTCTCTGTCTCATATCCATAAAGGAATGGGTTAATATTTTCATTTGCCCAATGTTTCATGTTCCTTTATAAAATATGCTATAACCACAAAAGCTCTACTAAGCGGATTTTTTTTCACTTGTATGCAGGAGAGACTGGAAGATATTGAAAGGGATCAACGTGAGTACACATTGGATGAAGAGGACAGAAGGGTGCAAGATGTTATCCTGAAACCAGATTGCTCAGGAGAACACACCACGATGTTGAAAAAGACTCTCTCTTGTTCCTATCCAAACATGTGTTTTAATGAAGCACTAAGAAAGGAAAATGAGAAGCTTCAGCTGGAACTACAAAGATCGCAAGCACATTTGGATGTGAACCAATGTGAAGTAATTCAGCATTTGATTGAGGTCACAGAAGTTGCTGCTGCAAGTTCTCTTCCGGAGAAGAGTTCATCAACAAAAAGTTCAAAGAAACTGGAGCCTGCATATTCAGATGCTAGTGAGAACAAACATTCATTTGATGACAGCTATAGTACAAAAAGTGATTCTCACAAAACTTCAAGGTTAGATATCTTTAAAATTTATGTTTGTGGAGTTTGGGTGAAATTGTTGTTTGTAAACAGTCATGCATTAATGTGTGGCCCCAACCTCTATTCATAAACCAAAACATAATCTAAGCACATTGAGTTGGTTTTTGTATGAACTTTTCATTTGCAAAAGGCTGATTTGGTTTGAATTGATATTTAAGATAGTTCCGTTGCAACAAGCTTTGCATGTTTTTGGTAAAGAGCTTTGCTTAAGATGGTTTAATAGAAAGGATTCAATTTGATTGCAACATTATAAATTGATACCATAAATACGTACTGAAATTTATATCTATTTTCAAAACTGTCACCAGGTGTGGTTTTTCCAAGAAAACTGAATTCTCTAAATTCTATATAGTCCTGAAAGATTGACACTAATAAGTTGGAAATGCTAGAAAGGAATATGGTTTCAGTTTTTCTTTTCCTTTTTTTTTTTATATACATCTCCCTTCGTGCCATGGTATTTCCATGGTCATTGTTTGAGTGCTATATGAAATATATAACCTTCACAATTTCTGTAAACCAAGGGTAGTTCAGAGAGTTTGATGGCAATGGCATACTTTTTTATGCAGAAACACTTCCTCAGTTTCATCAAGAGATGATCTGCTGTCAAGTAGAGGTTCACATCAGCATGAAGAATGGCATGCAGATTTACTCGGTTGCTGTTCAGAGCCGTATCTGTGTAAGTCTTATTAGGCATTCTGTTTTCTTTTGTTCTCTGCTAGTGAGTTTTATGCAGTAGTGAATCAATGATATATTACCTTTTTTCTCCTATTCAGTTTGGATGTACTATTTTCCTCATGCTGTCTATCCCTCTCTTACTTTTCATATTCATATCAATGCAGAACAACAATTCTGTGCTAGAAAAACCAATCTCTTTATTATATTTTTACTTTCCTTCTGCATGATAAGATAAATTGCAACTAACTTCTTGTTTATTTAATTTTCATTCCTGTTTACTGCGATGTTATATTAAAATCTCTTCCTTTCCTACACGAGTGATCACAAAAAATGAAGAAAATAAATGAAGATTTAAATCCTGATTGTTGTTGATGGAAAAAACTGGTTTTGGTTTCACAAACTGTTAACTATTCAAGACATGTAATAAATTTTCAAGTGTCATTCATGTTTTGGGACACCTTACCCCAGGTGTCTAGGTTGCATCTCAAATCTTTCAATTTTACTTATTCAGTTCTTCTGGACTTCATGTTCTCTTGTACTTTTGCTGAAGTCGTCTCAAGGAAATTATTGTCAAAAAATGACTGAGCTTGATAACAACCAAAAGACCTACCAAATCTTTTACTTACAAGAATCCTTTTCAATTTCAGGTATAAAGACTTTATTCTATCCTTGTGGTACATTTGCAAAGATTGCTACTGTGGCAAAGAACAGGCATATATGTAAGTGGCTTTAATTTTGTAGTCAGGATCCTGTTACATTTGCCAAGTGGTATTAGTCACGACCATAGGTTTACTAAGCTATTTTTGCAATGGTTTGGAGAAACACAAAGGATGGCCAATCAAGGGATTTGAGGGGAGACCTTTTGGTAAACTTAAAGAGAGTTGGTTTTCACTTCTCTCTTCTAATGCTGGAGGGTTCTGCATAACTTCCACATGTTAATTTACTCCGTAGAGTTGTTGTGAACAAAAATCCCAAGTGTTTTCAGAACTTTTGCTTCCAACTCAACTGTAGGGGGAGTTTACAAAGACCATATATGGGAGCTAATGCTCTTGACGTTGATTTTGTAGCCCATATACTTTATGTGACAATTGGTTTTAAGGGAAGAAAATATTGTCCAATATTACAAAGTAGCTTGTGGACTTGCAGACATAAGGTATATTACAATATTAAAAAGTAGCTCAGATGTATTAGATTTAAATAGCTTGATGAAATACAGGCTTTGAATGTCAGATTTGAAATGTTTTCCTTGTCTTCTATCAACTTCAATTGCAAAAACTATTGGAAACTTGAAATTCTAAATCATTCTTTTGAAAGTGTTTTGAAGCTTCTCTGGTAATTTTATTTTCATGATCGTCAGCCTCAGCGGAAGCTTGTAATGAATTGATGGCATATTCAATGATGTTGTCGTGTTGTTGCTATACTTGCTGCGTTAGAAGGGAGCTTCGCAAAACATTGAATATCACGGTAATTCCTACCTTCCTGCTGCATGGTTACGATATTTTTTCTTTGGGTATCCCATAGTTTACAGAAACATGCACGTTGGATGATGAACATCTCTAGTGTTTGTGTGTATATCGTGTAATAATAGAGTGAAATACAATGCCTTTGTCCAGAATTCTAAATGCAGTTCCTGGCACTGAGCATATATCGTGTAATAATAGAGTGAAATACAATGCCTTTGTCCAGAATTCTAAATGCAGTTCCTGGCACTGAGCATATTTTGTAAGGTGATGCTGATATTAAATGGTTCCAAACTGTCCAATTGAAAGTTTATTAAGCCATCACATAACCCTGAAATCATCTGCATAAAAGTAAAAGTAATACGCTAATACCAGATCCATTGACAACCAATGTTTTATGCTATAATTTTCTATTTGTGAGCATCTCCTGTTGTTCCTACTTCCTAGCCAGTCTTCATCTTGAAAATATAGATCTGTTTACCTCAAGAGTTGCCCCTCACTCCTACCAACTTCTTTGGCAGGGAGGGTTTATTGACGATTTCCTCTCGCATTTGATGTGTTGTTGCTGTGCCCTTGTGCAAGAATGGCGAGAAGTGGAGATTCGTGGGGTTTATGGCATGTATTCTTGGAATCTCTCTTGTAAAACCTCAATTAATAAGATGTGGACTGGTCCTGTGCAATTGTGCTTATGATGTTTGTCATAAAATCTACTTTTGCAGGTCCCGAGAAGACAAAAACAAGCCCGCCTCCGTCTCAGTTCATGGAATCTTAAGAGATAAGCCGAAAGATTATTTAGTTGGTGGTTGGGTGTTATATAGGCAATGGGCCAATGCCGCTGCTATATGGAACTTGTATGTTGTGCCATGAGTGTTATCCAATATGTTGAGTCACCTATATATGTATAGTAGCTTTCATTCCTTCAATATCCACTCGTGATGTGCCATAAGCTATATATTTTAATTGATATATAGTTTTATTTCTGTTAATTAGTTGGCTCAGTCTGTCTTATTTCAGTAACGATTGAATGCATGTTTTTCTCGTATTATTTTTAGTAGGGTGTGAACTCAAAAGGATGTTTTTTTGGACCCAATTAAAGGCTTGTTTAGAAGTGTTGTTGTGATAGATTTGTGTTATAAAATGTTTTTTCAGAAATATAGTAAAATATTTTTTTTTAATTTCTTAAAAATATTTAAAAAATATTTTTAATATCATCATATTTAAATTAAATGATAAAAAAACATTAAAATAATTAATGTTAAATAAAAATTAAAATAAATTTTAAGCGAGCAGTATTTTGGCTGCCGTGAAATTGCATTGCTAACTCAAGGAATATTTGAGCAAAAATGGGTAATGGATCTCAACAACGTGTTAATTACTAGCCAGCAAATGGGGAGTGTTAGAACTTAGAAGGGACTATTAACATGGCCCAAACTTTGTTATGGGTTGTATCAATATTTTTTTATGGAACAAAAAGCAACCTATAAAGTGCTTTTTAAAAGTAATTGGGAATTTAAAACTTGAAGCATGCGTTTAATAAAATTAATTTGAGGTTTTTATGCATTAATAAATATATGTTAACATTATTATAGTGTTGTTTTTTAATTAAATACTTAGTCGGAAATCTAAGAAATAGATATAGATGAAGAATACTGATTTTGTTTTGCAGGGAATTATCTATTTTATATGATGATATTTTTTATATATAAAAACAACAATAATTTAAATTTTATTGAAACAAAATAATTTACTTATGGTGATATTTTTTTATATAAAAAGATTAATAATTTAGATTTTATTAGAACAAAATAATTTGCTAGTATAGCATCTCCTTCTATTATTTATATATATTACCTCTACAAAAAAACAAAAAAAATTGTTGTTCAGTCATTCATTCAATAAAAATAAAAAACAATTACAAAAATCATAAAAAGTATTTGTCTAATTATTTTTTTTTATCTTATTAAATTGTGCGAGTCAACCTCTAAGCTCCTTAGTAAGATTTCTTGCTTGATTTGTGTTTCAAATTAAATCTTGTAAGAGTTAAGCTAATATGATTCGATCGATTTGACAAGTCCAACCATGACCCGATCAAAACCAGGGTTGATTAAAAAATTATAAAAGTTATCATTTTAATTTTTTTTATTAATATTGACATGACAACGTTTAAATAGACCCAGGTCTTTAACTATGGCCCAACTAACTCAGTAAATCAAGTCAAAACCTAGTTTGCTTTAAAAAAAAATATTAAAACAATGAAAATTTAATTTTTAAAAAATAAATATTAGGATGATGATATTTTAGTCACAGCTAACTCGTTATCTTAGTCACAGCTTTTATAAAGTTTAATAACCTTATTTTTTGAAATTTATTTTTTTATTTAATCGATTAACAATCTAAAAAAATGAGGGAGAGCCTTAATTAAAATTTAAATAGAAAACATGAATGCTAAATAAAAATACATGAAAAGAATGAGGGTTTGAATTAAAGGTTTTTTTTTCAAAACAAAAACAAATAAAAAAGAGAGTCCCGAGTTTTCATGAGTCTAGCTTGACAAGCCCTTGTGAGTGGCAAGATAATCAAAGGTCCAGGCGCGTCGGGGCTGAAAACCTGAAAGCCAGGCACGTGGGTTGATTTTTTTTTTTTTTATATAAAAAAATAAAGGATATGTTATTTGAAAACCTAATTTTTAACTGCTGGTGTTGGGAAAATTAGAGTGTAACTTTTTGGACCCCCAAAACCCATCATTCAACCAAATCCTCACGCAAAAGTTATTCCTAGAATATCATTAGGCACAAAAGCGAAAGAAAAGATTATCAACTTGAGCAACTCGTTTGGAATATTAAAAATTGAATTTAATTACCATGTTTGGAATAAACAGCGAAGTAAGGAATTTGAATATATTTTTTAAAATTTATTTTTAATATGATCTAAAAATATAAGAAAATAAAAAATTTATAAATATTTTTAAAATATAAAAATAAACATGGTCATCATGATTGAATTGAATTTTTGATGCGGAATTGTTTACAAAAATGTTTCCTTCCCAAGACTGCACCACCTGTTCTGCCGAGTGCAAAACGATTTACTTTCCTTTCACCGCCTTCGGTCCCACCTCTAATCCTCTCATGACACATGTCAAAATATCATTAGCTAGAGAAATAACATTACCCAATCAATGGTTGCCACATGCACAATCCTCTCCTCCACCCAAAAATGTTTGACTTCATGGAGCGACCAAACCAAAAGCTATAATAGGGATTCCCAATTTATTTTTCAACGGTGACGTTTCACCACATTGAAAAAACACTATAAAAGAACCCAACCCATAGCAGGGTCTCTCTACTCTTGCTGTAACTTCTATTTATTATTGCAGAGAAGAGGGAGAAACAGAAGCCACCACAAACAACTCCAAAACGATGTCGTCTGGAAGAAAGATATCACTAAGGAGCAGCGACGGCGAGTCGTTCGAAGTCGACGAGGCCGTAGCTTTAGAGTCACAGACTATTAAGCACATGATAGAAGACGATTGCGCCGATAACGGAATTCCGTTGCCGAACGTAACAAGCAAGATCTTAGCGAAAGTTATCGAGTACTGCAAGAAACACGTTGAGACTCCGAAATCCGAGGATCGAGGAACTAACAGCGGCGATGATGAGCTTAAGAATTGGGATACTGAGTTTGTTAGAGTTGATCAGGCTACACTTTTTGATCTTATTTTGGTAAGTCTTTTTTTTGTCAGATCTGTTATTACTTTTTGTGAGATGCTGAGTTTTTTAAATTGATATTAATTAGGGATTTTAATTGTTGATTAATTCTGAATCCTGCAGCGATTAAGGTTAGTTCTTCTTATGTATTTCAGGTGCTTTAATTATTATTTTTTTTCTTTTAAGAAAACTTAATTAGGTTTTATTAGAAGTTATGTGAAGCCATCTTTTTTAACTGGAAAAAAATTAGATTAACTAGGGATTTAATGGTTGATTTTTATTAATTAGGGTTAGTTATTGTTGATTGTTGGTGTATTTTAGGTGGTTTAATTTGTTTAGCCTAAATTATACTCTTAGGCAGTATAATTAGGATTGTTATTAAAAGTCTTTAAGTTATATGTAAATAAAAAATACATTGACTTTGAGACCAGGGATGGCAAGTCGGGTTTTGGTACTATCCATACCCAAAACTGAACCCATAACTAGTATCCATATCAGACTTATTGCCCGCCAGTTTGAATTTTGGATACCCGAAGACTTGATTGGGTTTTGGGTATCCATTCAGGTACCCATTACATGAACACATCTATAATTCTTAAAATTTTCCCTGGTTTTCGACCCAAAAAGAGTTTAAAAAGCATGTGAAATGATGCAAATTCACGTTCTGTTTTGTAAGAACTCTATACATAGATCTTATTTCTGGAAATCAACTGAGACCCCCAACATCATATCCAAAAAAACCATATCCTGAAGAGATGGTCATCACTGAATAAAAGATGAATTCTTTACTGAAAACAGCCAATTGAAATGTAATTGGCCTCCAAGGAAATTTGGAAAAACAGAAATAATCAATGGCCACCGATATTATAACCCAACAAGTATTCCAACCAATACATAATTGATTGATACAGAGATTAACAACTGACAATAGTAAGGTACAACGTTGTGGGGAAATCATCCTATTCCCATTCACTCATTGAAGAACCAGGAGGTTCAAGTCGCATCATTAATCATCGTACTCTCCCATTCACTCAATTAAGGACCAGAAGGTTCTAGTCGCATCATCACATCACTACCAAAGAATTCAATGAGTGTTCATAAATCTGCAAATCCAAATATATGGTTCAGAGAATTAGACAATAGGCAGATGTCCCACCTCGGCATCTTCACCCCCACCAATTCTTGTACAGGTAAATATTCTGGTCTTTTGTCAAAATAAAATTCAGATAAGTCAACTGTCCACATAAAACCTATAGTATACAAACATCTGTAATCATATGTGCACAATGAAAACTCATGTTGGAAAAGGTTCAGGTTAAACAAGATGTCCATTAAAAATAATATAACCACTATGATTTCTTAGAGAGAATCTGGAGCATTTTTGTACTTCTAATGTCAAATAACCAAATGTATATAGTTCTTAACTTGTCCACTGGCCATCACTTTTCAATTTAGCTCTGCCCATTTGATTTAGTAAGATACTACTAAACCCAACAGCTCCAAGTAAAAAAAAGAAATCGTGAAAAGTCCTTGCAATGAATGTAACATCTAAAATTCACAAACCTTGTAATGAGACTACATCTAATATACCAATTTTGTCATTTATCTATATACATAGAGAGAGTCTAGTGAGAATGGGATTTTAATACATTTTAGATTGAATATACTCAATTGAGAGAACAAATCAACATTATTTATCATAAAATAAAATGGAATTGGCTCATCACAACAATCCCCAAATTCAATTAGTCTAAGCCCAAAATAGACCAAATGATTAAGAATACGGTCCATGCATATTGAAGAAATGAAACCACCTTAGCGAGGAAGTAGTTGGAAGAAAAGCAGAGAGAGAGAGAGAGTATTGGATGGCAGGAGGATCCTCTTCCATGGCTCTTGTTCATGGCTTCTTCTCTGCTTCCCTTTTTACCATTTGTGGTTTCAAAGTAATATAGGATGATGATGAGCTATTGCACTCTATTGCTGTAACTGCTGTACTTATCTATTCAATTGGATTGTTAGGGTTAGGATTCACGATTTCAAATGACTGATATAATCCTCTTGTATTTATATGTTCTAATGGGAAAGAGTGGGTTTGGTTTGGTAGGCTTTTTATTTATGGCCTGACGGTCACTAGTGTGGTCAATGGTCATTAATCTTTCAAAAAATTCTGGGTGGGTTTTTAGGTTGGGTAGAGCAGCATCCATTACCTGCCCGAAACTTGGCTGTCCTTACTATCCATACCTGAACCCAACTTTAACCTGAATTATCCATAAAATATCCTACTGATTTGGGACAGTTTAGGTTAGAATCCATTGGTTTCGGGTGAAATCGCCATTCCTAGAATCTAGTGTGAGCTTTTAGGAGCTAATTCATGAAGCTCTGTTTTTGCTCAAAGGCCTTGGATGCGAAAATATTTTTTTCCTTTTGTTTTTGTTTTTGGGTTCTTATGGATGTTTTGGAGTTCAGGTTAAATAGTGTATCGGATGCAATTGGATGGGAGAGAGAGCGACATAAGCAGTTATATTTGGTTTACTGGAATAAGTACTGTATGCTAATTGAGTGGTGCTGTTTATGTTGGATATGAGGTAGTAATCTTTGATATTTTGTTGTTTCTTGATTGTTGAATAATTTTAGGTGCTGAGATTGTGTATTTTAACACTACTTATGATTTAGGGGTGTCCTCACATGGGATTCTTTCAGTGTTGGATTATGTAATAAAATGCCATTACAGGAGGAGGTATAGTGACATAGGCAGAGATATTGAATTTAACGGAATAAGTTGCATAGTTTGGGAAATCTTTTGTTCTTCTTGTTTATTTTCAATGTGGTAGAAGTTTCTAATTTTACTTGAATAATAGCTCGCATTGCAAGGAACTGATTCTTCTTTGAATAAAAATAGAGTAGGCTGCTTCAATCAATAAAATTATCTGTACAGAATCATTATATTGTCTTATATTCTGTTTTCTGGCTTACATGATAGGTACCGCAGTTGAATCTGACAGTAATGTTTTCACTCTTATACCCAGTTGATTGTCTTTTTAATTTGATGCAAAAATGAAATGTCCTCTCTCAAAATTGCTCAGGTTGTGTGGGGAATTAAGGCTAACCAGTAACTTTGCCATTCAATTGTGTTCTGCAGGCGGCCAACTATCTGAACATCAAGGACTTGCTGGACCTGACATGCCAGACTGTTGCAGACATGATCAAGGGAAAGACTCCAGAGGAAATCAGGAAGACCTTTAACATCAAGAATGACTTTACACCTGAGGAGGAGGAGGAAGTTCGCCGTGAGAACCAGTGGGCATTTGAATGAAGTGCGTCTGATGGTTTCATGGAAGGAATGTTGTTCTAATGCCAAATGAATGCTGTGGGTTATCTTAGCGTAGACAAGACTTTATGTTTCTATGACTTTATTGTGAACCTGTGAGCACATTGACTGTAAATAGTACTTGTATTCTGGGGAGGGGATTGGTAGTAGTTTCCTGCAATCAATCCTCTGCCTGTGGGCAAATGTTATTTGTTGCAGACTTGCAGTGATCCTTATCTGTTATATCTGTTTTCCCCCTGTGTTCCTGCCAAGTTTGTTTCTTGGACATAATCATCTAGTCTTGGTGTCTCTTTGTTACGTGATCTGCCTGAAACCTGAAGCATGAATTGAATTAGGTACCGTTTTGCTTTATTACCTTGCAAGTTCTTGCTCCTCATTTGGTTTAGCGGTGCCCACAAGTTGTCTCTTCAGGTCGTTGTGTATTGTTGAGAATTTTATTTTGTCGTGTCGTGGACTTGCTCGAATGCCTCCCTGGGGTTTATGTAATGGAGATGTACTTCGGGGGTCATCATCTTTTAGTGCAGAGAAGACTTCGATCTGCTGCTATTTTTCCACCTATACGATGCGTGTAACATGTTTCAAAGATTAACTAGCTGTGTAAGGGAGGTGTACTTTGACCGTGTTCTGTTACATGCCCTCTCTTTTTTTCAATAAAAAAATTAAACACGTAGGTATTTTTTTACATAAAAATATTAAGCATAGTTTGAAAATTTATGCAATTATCAAATTTTCTTTACATAAAAAATATTAAATATAAATTAAAAAATTACTAAAAATACCTAATTAAATAAATTGTGAAACATCTATGTCAATAAATGAAAAAAAGAAGAAGTCATTAACAATAATTAAATAAGTACATGGAAAAATTAAAAGATGGATATAAATCAAGATATTTAATATCGTAATACGGTTCATTTACTCGATTGTATTCGATTGCTCTATTTATTACAATAATTTTTTTTATTTAATCAAATGATAATAGAAATAAATACATTTATAAAATTGATTGAATAAAATCAAAGAAAAAAAATATCTTGCAAGATTGCACTTGTTAAAAATACTATCCATTTTTTTTTTTTTTTTAAAAATAAAGTTTAATTATATAAACAATTATAGATGAATTAATAGAATCTCTTCATAAATAATATATATAAAATAATTAAAAAAAACCACTATTTTAAAAAAGCTAAATATAAAAAATAAAGAATCCAAGAGAAGGGGTATAATTTAAATATAAATTAAGAAAGTAATTTAAAAAACACATTTTTTTAAAAAGAAAAAATCACAAAAAAAGAAAGAAGTTACGCGTTGCTGGCCTGGTCTATTTGAGAATGACCTATTTTTTTTAAAAAAATATAATTGGGATAGCTGACATGTTATTCGCCTCAATAATTTTTGAAAAAAACATTTTAGACGACGCGTTGTTTGATATTCCCTATATTCTAACCACTGTTGTGGTCGAAAAAATAGGGTCTATGTTTTTTTTGTCCAAAAACCTATTTTTGATCTAAAACACCTGGAAAAGGACATAAACATCTTTTAAAAAAAAATTTCATAAATGGCCTTAAAAAACAAAAATAAACCACACAAAACCAAAATTAACCCAAAACAAAAAATTTTCCCGAGCTTAGTAATAATTTTTTAGGCAATTCCAAGATAAAAAAACACCTAAGTGGAACTCTCTTCATCAAATAAAACCTTTTGACACCAAAATCAATCATTTTAGTGGATAAAATTGATGCTAACACCAATTTTTTCTCTTTCTCGCTGGAATCCAATAATCTTTCCCTCTCCCTCTCAAACTAGAGACTAAAAAGTAAAAAAATAAACTTTTATACTTAAAGTGAATTGAAAAAAATAATGGGGGACTAAATATGTGTAATTTGCAAAGCTTAAAAACTAAATTAAACTTTTTGTATGAATTTTGAAACCATAACCTATTTGCGATGCCTTTTCTACTTTGATCCTCTATCTTTTAATTTTATTTTTAGTCAATGAATTCAATTCAATTGTCCTTGAACTTGGCTAAAAATGAATGCAATCATATAAAAAAGGTCTGAGAATCAAATTAAAAAAAAAACAAAATTTTAAACAGTGAGTCCACAATGAAACATAGTGTTTTGACCATACTGTTAGAGTTTTATATGATATAAATCATATCCTCATCTTATATTCTAGCATCCCCTCCCCTCACTTGTAACTTATATTTTGAGGTGTATGTCAGATTAAATTAGGCATGTTTGAAACTGTGATAGAGATTGCTTTTCAAAATGTTTTTCGTTTGGATATACAACAAAATAATATATTTTTATATTTTTTAATTTATTTTTGATATCAACATATTAAAACAATACAAAAATATAAAAAATAATTGATTTGAAACTAATTGTTTTTAATTTTTTTTTTCAAAAATACAATTGGACTTCAATGTCAAACAATGACTTAGATAGTTGAGTATGAGTTCTTAATTTTCTATATTATTCTATGTTTTTGTAATTATTTCATGTGAGATAGGTTCTCTTAGATCTTTTTCCAGTAACATGTACATTGAGTTGCATGGCTTTTACTCAAAATAGAGGAGGCAAAAACTTGCATCATAGGTTGTATCTGCGCTCTGTTGAAAGAGATTGAATAAACTGTATTCATGAACAATCCCATTCTCCTGTTTGTGATAAATTCGTGGGGATATTGCAGGGTGGGCAAAGGCTGATTTGAGCGCTGCAAGTTGGCTTGCCTTCCTTTTGATCGAGGCTTGTGTTACTCGATTAAACACTGGGAATCGAGTTATGCCTAAGCCGCCTAGCCAATGATAGAGTAATAATGACAGAGTATTACTCTTCGAAATAAGCAGATCACCATTCACCACAAGCGCATTGCCTGATTGCAGGCGAGGCGTGCATTTGATACCCTGACGGCAGCAGACGAATTTCCATTCGTGTAATGAAATTTTTTCTAAAATACCAGTTTCATAATTTTTTTGTTAATACTGCAAAATATGATGATGCACATCTCATAACAAAATAATGGCACAATACCTCTCATTCAACTTGTTAGCCATAGCCCACTGTCTTCTAAAGTTAAAGACCAGAGTTGGCATCTCTCACCACTCAAAGCAAGAGTAAATATCATTTCATCCTGTATAAAGAACTGATCCTGCAAAAAAAAAATCTGGCAAGCACTTCCTTGCTCAGCTAAGCTCTCACTCTCTTTAAGCAATCCACCTGTCATCTTGTTCTATTAGAACTTACTCCATGAATGTGTAGCAGATGCAGTACCTTTCCTCCTCCCAGCCGGTGTCTTGTTTAGTGGATGCTGATCTGAACTAGCAATTCATAGACTGGGTCTCACGGCCATTTCATCAACTGTGTGTTGAGTTCACCAATCCTCTCTGGCAAAAGGCGTCCAACTTCGTAGTTGTGAACAATTTCTTTCAAGTCCACGAGATTACATCCTGGCGTTCTGCCCTTCATCTTTGTTTTCACCAGGTCTTTTACCATAGCAACATCATCCCATCGACCTCCCACAGCATAAACATTCAGTAGCAGCCGGTAATGCAAAAAATTCCAAGGTTCCATATCTATCAATGAGTTTGCAATTCTTTCCCCCAAAGCCACATTTCCTTGGAAACGACATGAATTGAGCAAATTAGCCCATACCAAGGATTCTAATGGCATATCCTCCTCCTCCTTCTGTGTGGTTCTTAATATATCCTCTGCCTCTTGAATTAGTCCAGCACGAGCATAAAGATTAGCCATGCACCAAAAATGTGCAAAATTTGGCTTTAGACCGTGGTTGTAAATCATTTGGCTGAAAAAATTCTTTCCCTCAGTCAACAGTCCAGCTCGAGCACAAGCACACAGCACCCCTATGAAAGTAACTTCATCTGGATGGACAGAGTCACGTTTCCCCAACCCTGCCCGATCAACCATATCTTTAAATAACTCAAGTCCATCATCTGGATTCCCATGAAGGCAATGCCCCAAAATCATTGCATTCCAGCAACCCAAATTCTTCCTTACCACTTTATCAAAAATTCTCCGTGCCATTTCAACCTTATGGCATCTATTATACATATCTATCAATGTAGTCTCATGAATTACATTCATTCTCGAAAACTTCTTAACAATAAACCCATGAACTGAACGTCCTTCCCTCAATCTAGCTGACCTACCACAAGCACTAAGCACGCTGACTATAGTCGAATCGTTACCTCTCATCCCATCATTCATCATTTTCCTAAACAGCATTAGCACGCAACCAGGATTATTACCCTTCAAGTACCCACTAATCAGGATGTTCCAAGAAACCACATTTCTGTCAGGCATTACCTCAAACAATCCATGAGCAATACCCAATTCACCCAAGAGTAGCATACCCATCAATAATCGAATTCCACGACACCAAATCTCTATGCGACATTTCATCAAACACCTTCTTAGCTAACCCCATATCCCCACAACAGCCATAGCAATGGATCAATGAATTCTCTACTGGCAATATCCTATCAACCCCATTTTTCACAGCTTGCCCATGATACTTTTTTCCTAATTTAGCACATCCGACTTTAGCACAACACCCAAAAAGCGAAACAAAAGTGTAACTATTTGGACAAAACCCTCTCTTTAACATCTCAAAATAGAAAACAAGAGCCTTGTTCGGCTCAGAACTAAGCGAATACGCTTTAACAACATTATTTACAACAAAAGTACCCGGAGAAGCAATAAATTTGAAAATGAAAATAGTGTAATCAATATCACCAAAATCTGCAAAATGTTTGAGCAGTCTAGGAGACCATAAGGAGAAAAGGCCACAAGTAATCAATTGAGCTTGGATTTGGTAAAGATGAAATGGGTTTAGAGTTGAGTATAAGAGTTCAAATCTTGGGTTGTTGTAAGAAGTAATTGGCATGTCTTTTATAGAAGCGGAATATGAAGATGATGGTGACAAGAGGGTGATTTGTTTTGGAGTGGGAAGGTAGGGGTGATGGGTGAGAATGGCGTGTCTGAATTTAAAGATGTCTCTTGTTGAAATTCTTGCCATTCATTTGTGAATCTTTGAGCTTGTTGACTTTTGATGTTTGATCCATTAATGCATGCTTTCTGATCTCTTTTTTGTTCGTCTAGATTTCGAGTGAATGTTGTTCAATGGCAGCTGAATAAGGGCATTTTGATTCTTCTGAAATGACTTTAGGATTTTGTTGGGAGAAAAGGAGAAACCTTTAAACGGCGGCTTCAGCTAAACACACCCCTCTCAAGCATTTGCAAACACAACCTTCACTTCAAAAGAAAGTTTCTCAATTATTAAAAAGAAAATAAAAAAAATGCATGACTTCCTTTCCTCGAAACATTAGGGCTATGCCACCTCATTTTGATCCGGTTGCAAGCATTGTTATTTAACCGTGACTCAATGATTAATTCGCTTATTCTATAATGGTTAGAAACACATTTTTAATATAACATAGTAAATACAAATAGTAAATATATATATATATATATATATATATATATATATATATATATATATCAAACTCCTTAAAAATAAAATATAATTATTCATGTTCATAAATTTTCATTAACTAACAATTAACAAATATAAAATAATCAATCTATTGGTGCGTCTGTAAACTAAAACTAGCTTCATTTCCTTTATCTTCTTCATTATTCATAAGGCATTCATCAAAATCATTATCATTAAAAGGATTATTAGTGTTACTGCTAATACCAACACTAATATTGTAAACATTAGTGTTACCACTACTATCAAAACCAGTATTGCCAATATTATTCAATTCAAATTTCCTTTAATTCTCTATATTGACATCAATATGAATCTCCAAGTCATCTCCAATACCATGACTCTGTATTCTAGCATCATTAGAAACTTTTTCTTCATCACTTTCATCTTCTTCATCATTTTTTCTTTGTGTTGTACTATTAACAACACCAAGAAAATCAAAGTTTGATAAACCCTCATATTTTTCTCTCTCAGTTATTCAATCATCATCAGATGAGAAATAATCTAAAACTTCGCCAAAATTATATGCTTGCTTTTTAAATTTGGTTGTCATTCAATTTTAGATTTCATATTACAAATACCAAGTCATTTACTTATTTTTATGCAAAAGATTTCCCAGTTTTGTATAAACCAGAGTGAGCAATTTAAATTTATAACTTATAAAATTCTTATCACAATAAAAATAATAATAAAAATAAGATTAAAAAAAATTTGCCTTCTCAAATGCAATCCAGTTACTCTCCCATCCAAATAAACTATAAGTCAAGCTTAGAACTCGGATTGCAAATCTTTTTAATTTTGGACATTCATCGCCGTAAGAATCCCACTATTTAGCTAAATTTTTTTTTTAATCCCTTATTGTCTTGGCAGCCTCAATGCCAAACAACCATTTAACATCCTTAAAAGATTCAAGTTGTAAGTTAGTTTTGCACATTTCACCTGCATCATGCACTCTTTTTTTCTAAGCATTGATATAATTTAATTTTAATGTTGGCATTAACCTTAAAAGGGGTTATAATGATAATAAGAATTCAAATAATAAGTTGTTTCATGTAAAGGTCTATGGAATTGAAGCTTTCATTTTGCACCAAGAATATTCCATATAGGTATAATAATAATAATAATAATAATAATAATTTATGAAATCATTATCATTTTTAACTAATTATACAAAAAATTCCAGCTAAGTAATAAATAACACAATTAAGACAAAAGTAAAATAAATATAATGAATCAACTAGTAGTAGTAAGTGAACAATTAACAAAATAGATGATCAGTAGTTCAATACCTTTTTTCATAAAACTAGAATTTACATGTATCTTCTCTTTTGCTTAATCCATTGCTTCATATATAAAACTCATAGTTGGTTTCACATCTGAATCAACTAATTAAAGAACTTCAATTAAAGGATATGCTGTCTTAAGACTTATAGTGACATCATGCAAAAACCTGTTATCCAAAACAAACATTTGAATTTGCTTCTCTTCTTTTATTCTTGAAAACCTATATGAGCTCCACTGTTTGGAAGTAAACATAGTCATCGGTTGCATTCTATAATTATTCAAATATTCTAGGGTCAAATATATAGTAGAAAACCGAGTAGCAGCATGCCTAATCAAATCTTTTCCTTTTTTAAAGTGCCTTAGCATGGGAATAAAAATAGTTCTTAAATAAATATACGAGGCAATTCCCCTCCCCTTAATAATAGTTACTTGATAGATGTTTAGCTTCTTCTCAAAATATTCTAATATCAAATTAATACAATGAGCATCATATGGTTTCCGAAACAACCTTTTTCCTTTTCTCATCAATAATTATCCTACCGCCTTATAATTTGCAACATTATCAGTGATTACTTAGACAATAATTTCCTCCCTAATCCTCTCCACAATAGCACCCAACATCTCAAACACCTTATCAATAGTCTTAGACCTATTAAAGGTATCTACTGACGATAAGAAAAATTATCCTTTTAGAACTATTAATAAAAAAGTTGCAAATATAATGTTTTTTCTTATATGTTCATCCATCATATATTATTAAAAAACATGTTTTTTTTTCTTTTTTATTCTAGCTTGTACTCAAGAAAATTCATTGTCTGCTTTATTTCTTGTTTCAAATACTTCTTTCTAATATCATGGTAAGATAAAAGCTTGAAACTTGACTCATGCTTTGCAACCAATTCAAGTACCTTGAGAAAATCAGGGTTTTCACACAATTAAATGGAATCACACCAATGTTGAAAAACCTTAAAGTCTATTAACACGCTTTTCTCTAAGATCTTTTTTTAGCAACTGGTTCATAGTAGTTTGTGTACTTCCACTCCCACTAGTTACACCTTTTTCTTTGTCTTTTGAGCTAATTTCTTTCCCTTCATCTTTATCATATTTTATAATACATTAAAGAACCTTTTTTTTTTTTTCATTTGCTTCTTGATTTCTCACCAAAACATCCAAAATCATCTTCTTTATATTTTCTGGTACTTTATAACATGACTCCACATCCTTACAAGTGTAAGCCAAATAATGTTTGAAATGGAAAATGCCTCCACTAATAATTTTTTTGATAATACTTACACTAAACTTTTCTTGAATTCTTATCAGTATTTATACCATGTTGCCATCACACATTAAGCCTATTACAAGGGTACCTTTCCATAAATGATGAGCTTGTAATCATTGGGCGGTTATGTTCAAAGACCTAGGCCGAAGAGTATACCAATTTTTCTTTTCTTTTTAAGAGTATATTATTGCTGATGGTGACTATAGATCCATAAGTCATCCTAGAGGAGATGACAAGTTATGGGTCTTGAATTACTCTGTCACTGGTTATGTGACCATGGTGTTGTGAGAGATGGAGATGAAGTTTGGATCATCGACGAGGAGGAGATGAACGATTAGGTTTGTTAGGATTGCGAGGGAGAGACCATGTATGATGTTGTTATGACAGTGAGGAATCAGTTATTTGAGGCTAGTGAGGAGGCTATCGTGGAAGGTGAAAAGTCCTTGGTTTTTACAGTGAGACACACTTACTCTTGTAATGAAATTGGGTGTTATTATATTTCCAATGAAAATTTTAAACCGATATTATAATGATGAGTTTACTAATTTTACTAAGTTAGAATGATTTTAGTCCAATTTTAATCACTTTTTTAGTTTTTAAAATAATTTTGCATGATAAGTATATGATGACTTATAAAATTATACAATTTTACAAATGAACTCATGGTTTTAACAACCTTGATCTAGCCTTTAATTTGATTTGGATCTCAAATTCAATTAGTGTGACCCAAACTTGGAAGGTCAACCTACAACCTAATTAAAATCGATTTGACTTTAAAAAATAAATTTTAATGCAAAATTGTTTTAACTCTTTTTTTATTTTTATTTTAAAATAAAATTATTTAAGATAGAATGAGATCAATATAAGTTAATCTAACTAACATATGATCTAGACTTTGGACTGAATCATGAATCAATCAAGTTTAATGACTTTGGTTGAAAGAAAAGGTTACAATAAATTTTTTTTTATTACCTTACACATCTAAAATAACTAGGAAATATGATGGTGCTTAACTGTTTATATGAACAGTGAAGCACTTGGATCTTTTTTCATTTTAAAACTTTTTTCTTTCAATTACATTCTTTTATTGCCTAATTAAATGAAATTATGTAAGTTATTTTGGTAAAAAAATACCAAATTAAAAGAAATGAGATTGAATTGTAAAACACAGAAAAAAAATATGACTAACCCCAAATCCACAACAAGTTTTATTTTGGTATACACGTTCCTTTTGTTCAATTTTTAATCTCTAAGTTAGAGAGAACAAAGAGAAACTCGTTGAAAAAGGATAATAGAGAGAGAAAGTTATCAGTTGTCACAATTCAGCCAATCAAAATAACAAAGCATGGTGTCAAATGGTTCTATGTGATGAGAGGAATTCATTGGTGGTGATTTCACCCTTCATATTACTTGAAAAAATAAATTGGACTTGAGAGAATTTTTTTCAATTTGATCCTGTGTTTTTAGACCCATTTTTAGGTGTTTTGAGCTGAAAGATTAATTAATTTAGGGTTCTAAGATGTTTTTAGGTGTTTTTTTAATGTCAAAAGAGGTTAAAAAATAAATATTTCAACTCAAAAACACCCTAGTCCAATTTTCCAACCACCACCCATGATCGAAATTTGGGCTGGTAGATGATGTGTTGTCTGCCATCACAAACAACATATTGTTTGTGTTTTTTTTTTTTTTCAAAAATGAATTCTATTTTTAATCATGTTAAACTTGAAAGGCAAGTGAATTATGATATTAAACAATTTTTTTTATATTCCAAAAAAGAAAAAAAAATGGGTCAGGCTAAAAAAAAAAAGACGAGGTGCACTTTGGGTCTATAAATAAAGCCCACTCATCTAGCCTTGTTTATTTTTATTTTTTCATGACATGCATAATTTTTTCAATATTTTGCTCATTAATATTGAAAGATAAAAAAAATCTATATTTATTCTAATTTTTTTATTTTTCATCAAATTAATGCCCATGACAAAAAATATTTTTTTTATTAAAAAATATATTGATAAGAAAAGTTTTGTAATTTTCTTTCAATAGAGTTTAAATTAATGTTCTAACAAAAAAACAATTGATGAGATCCTCGTAATATAAGATTAGATATGTTATTATGTATTTTATCTCAATTTTTGACTTAATTTTTTTTGTTAGAATTAATATAATTATTATAATTTATTAGAGTACATAATTTTTTTTTATCTATTTTATTAAATGTAAGGATTAAGTTTTCATTTGTAGTTAAATTTTTTCTTGATGGTAGAAAAAAAGTTAACCATGCCCACATCTTTATTATTATTTTTATTTTTAAAAATAATAAGAATTATTTACAATGCAAGTGAGAGTGTAAGAAAGGAAGATAGAAATATATAATTGAATGAATCACATAAAATAATATATATATATATATATATATATATATATATATATATATATATATATATATATTCTTTCATTCTTTCTTTTTTCCTATTTTACATTTTTCTTTCTTTCTTTTTTCCTATTTTATATTTTATTTTATTCTTTATACGGAAAATAAAATAAAATGTAAAATAGGAAAAAAGAAAGAAAGAAAGAATGAAAGAAGGTTGGGCCCGACCCTGGGTGCGCGCAGGCTTATTGAACAGGTAAAATTATTAGCAAATTAAAAAACGGTATCATTTAAGGGCTCTATTTCTTGAATCTTATCTTCAAAGGATTGATTGAGAAAGAAGAAAGCAGCAGCAGCAGCAGAAGCAGAAGCAGCAAAACTCTCTAAGAAATTCTCGTCTGCCCACCCTCTAAACAACCCTCAAGGTCTCTCTTCACTCTTTTCTTTCAATAGTCCTTAACTTTGTCTACTTTTATTTGGTGGGGTCTAGGTATTGCAAAGAAACAAATTCGCTTATCAGTGATTCTATTGGTGTCTCTTTTTCCGTAAGTTCTGTTTATTTCTTGAATAATTATTATTACTTTGCTTTTTCTTTTTATATATATATGTGTGTGTGTGTGTGTGATTTGTGTTGTTATAGATAAACGAAGGAATCCCTTGTTCGGTTCCAATAGAAGGAAAGATGATTGAAACAGCTGATTACCCAAAAATCTGATCCTGTTGTTTATTCATCTGCCGCAACAAATAACGTGTGATTGATTACTAGGTTGTCTTTAAGTTAGAGAGAAAGTCAGTGTCCTTTTTTCTGATATTTTGTGATCATTGCTGTTGTTACGATTGTTGCGGTTTCGTTTTTCAGATCCAATTGTCCAATCCCAGAATTATTCTGCATTGATTAGCCGGTTTTAGCTATGAAGCTGAGATTGAGGTCTGTGCAATCTAAAGAAACTGTGAAAATACAAGTGCCGGATTCTTGTACTTTGCAGCAACTAAAAGAAACACTTTCTCGAGCAATATCTTCTTCTGGCTCGTCTCTTTATTTGTCTCTTAATAGAAAGGATGAGCTCAATACCTCATTGCCTGAGGATTCTTTGCAATCACTCGGTATTACGTCTGGTGACCTTATCTATTTCTCTGTCAATCCCAAAGATTTCTCATCCTCTGGTCAACCCCTATGTTTAGGTTCTAGTTCCTCTTTACAAGAACAGGTTCAAGGTCATCGGGGTAATGTACAAGAGCCTATGCCAGATCAATCGATGAGTTTTCAAGAGTCTAAATGTTCGGATTTGAATATGCTCGAGAATCAAGATTTGTTCGTACAAGGGCATGTTGGTGTTCAGGCTAATGATACCAATTCTAGAGAAACCATATCTGAAATCTCTCCACAGATGCACTTGCTAGGACAGAAGCATGAGATTGCAGAATCAGATATGAATGGTGCAGTTACTGAAGGACATGGAGCTCTGGGTTCAAAAACTCGGAGCAGAGAAACCTTAGAGACCCAAGAATTGACCAGTGTAGAAGCTATGGATGTTGATCCTGGATCTGTAGATGTGGGCAATAAGAGGTTCTCTGAACCGTATTTCTTGAGGAGGCTATTGAGGAAAGAATTGGGTGATGATGGTAGCAACTACAAGCTCTTGGTTATTGCAGTTCACGCTGTTTTTATAGAATCTGGTTTTGTTGGGTTCAATTCTATATCTGGGATGCGAGTTGATGGATTTCACCTTCCAGAAGAGCAGTCATCTAGGAATTTGGCAGTGTCACTTTGTTACACTCTTCCTGAACTTTTGGACAGTAAAGTTATTGCTGAAACAATTGTTTTGAAGCTCCAAAGTTTAGGCCATTTTGTTAATGTCTATGGGAGTTTGTCCAAGGGTGGATCAGGGCTATATCACGCACGTCTGGATATAAATAAATTTGTGCCAGCTATAGATTTTGTGTGGGAAAATGATAAGAATGATGGGATGAATGGAAGTGATAGGTCATCCATTTTGTATCCTGAAAATGAAATTTTTGAGTTCTGGAAAATTGTGAAGGATGGTCTTGCTTTGCCATTGTTGATAGATATTTGTGAGAAGGCTGGTCTGGTTCTTCCTTCATGCTTGATGCGCCTCCCAACAGAGCTGAAGCTCAAGATTTTTGAGTTGTTACCTGCTATTGATATTGCAAAAATGGAATGTGTTTGTTCAGAAATGCGTTACTTGTCTTCAAACAATGATTTATGGAAGCAGAAATTTGTGGAGGAGTTTGGAGATGGGACAGCAGCACATGGAACTCTCAATTGGAAGGCGAGGTTTGCTTCATATTGGGAGAATAAGAAGCGGAAGAGGGATTTCAATGCATGGCGGGAGTCTCGGCAGTTTCTGCCCTTTCATGTCCCGATCAGGAGGGACCCTAATCCATTATGGTGTCCTTCAATTATAGGTGGTGATTATGACCGTCTGCCGGGGCTTGGTATTCCTCCTTATCGGCGTCCTGGTCTAGGATGGCCCCAACCTCGTCATAATTTTTCACCCAATTGTAACCTGGGGGGATTCAGTTCCTAGTCTGGGGCTTGAAGGCTTGCTCGATGATGGTGGAATGCTGAATATGAACCGAATAGAGGCATTTATGGGTCAGTTTATATGCATGATAAATAATGTGTTTCTGGTTGTAGTGCTTTCGAAGTCTACATTACAATTTGGAAGGGTTTTTTTTTGGTTTTAATGTTTATAAAACGTTGTTGAACTCTCATCTCTTTGTTCTTATTAGCTATTGCCACTATTTTGGGTATATGTCAGTGTATTTTTAGCTTTTTGGTAGTTGGCATATTAAATTTGACTACCATGACGTGAAACCTGCATATTTTCTTCATGCTAAAAGAAGAGGGAAAATTATGTTGGGTGGGGCATCAAGGAGTTAAAATATCTATGTTAGAACGCAGCAAAATTATCCTTACAGCTTGTTCTTCTTATTAAAAAATTATCAATAAGCAGTGATCGCATATTTTCTTTGTTCTAGCTAACTGCTACACTGAACCAGCGTTTTACCAATTTAAAAGATGGAGTTATGAATTCGAATCTTAAAATCTTCACTTTAAAATATGGTTTGGGTTTAGATGTTTTTCCCCCCCAAGAACAGCAGATAATTATGTTGACGTAGGAGCTAGGATTTTCAGTTATATTGACATGTATTATGGAGTCGAGGGTGAATAATAGGTATGATCATGCAGCTGAGAACAAGTTGCATATAACCTTGCAAGTTGCAGCACGAAGGAAATAGTTATTTGCCATTTTCAAGTGAAAAGGTCAAGAGTAACACTCATGTTTAGGTGCAACCGCTTTTTTGTTGCAAACTCAAATTCTGCTCTTTTGAAGCTAACAATTCTTACAGATCACTCAAAATAAGTAGACAACAAATATGACCGTCCAATATGCGCTTACTTTCATTCAACCACTTGTATTAAATATCTAACAAGAGTGCTAATCCTCCATTAAAACCAAAATGGTTCTAAAAAAATTCGTCTCCTTCGTGTACAGCTTCATAGGCCTCAGAGGGCATCCGAGGATTAAAGATGCGGCGGCAGCTGCAGCTTGTAGGAGAATCACAGTGGATGTGTCGGGCAACGTCAAGCAAGGCGTGCTCGAATCTCCTGTCGGATCAAGTTCATCCGAAATCATAGAAGCTGAAGGTGAATTCTGTTGTGTTTGCTTGTCGCGATTGAAGGCAGATGAGGACACGAGTGCTTTACCCTGCTTGCACAGGTTTCATAAGGTATGCATAGAAGGATGGTTTAATAATGTGTGTCGAAGAACTTGTCCGCTGTGCCGGTCGTCCATGGGGGGAGAAGAGAGGTCTCATAAGAGAGAAGAACAGTTCACTGAAGAGATGGTAATATGGTTTTCTTCTTTTCATGTAGCTGGTTTTTGAGTTTCAAGTTTCTGCACATTTTGACACCTTGCAATTAAAAAAAAAAAAAAACTATTTTTAAGTAGGTCGAAGCTCATAAAGAGAATTGCCTTCCACACAAGTGGGAGAAAAAAAAAAATTCAATAACTCCGTTGCTAGAATCCAACCCAGGCCTCCTGGGTCTGGGTGAAAGCCAGACAAATGGCCGCTGGACGACAACGGAGCTGTTTCATGTTGATGGCTGCAACATAGTACTAACTACGCCTGGTACCCTCGCTTTGCTTTGTACCAATCAAAAGTCAATTATTGTACAAAAAAAAATATGTGAGCATTGTTATTTTTTTTCTTGCTTGTAATAAAATATTTGAAATGAGGATAAAAAATTATTTAGTGTATCAAATCAAATTAATTGACCACCATATACCTTAATAAATACAAAAAGAATCAACATGACTTGTTCGACCTAACAAGTCAAGAGTGAATTGTCGTACTATTCAAATAGCGATTTAGTTTTTTTAAAAAAACTTCACACCTCTATTGTTTTAATCTTTACCTAGTCCCAATTTAACCTAACAAGTCAAGAGCGAATTGTCATTCCATTTAAATAGCGATCTAGTTTTTTTTTTTTTAAACTTCATATTTTTGTTGTTTTAACCTTTACCTAATCCCAATTTAAATGTGAAACAATATACTATAAAAAGATTATATCGTAAAAAAAACTTAGAGAGTTTTTATAGAATAAACTTGACCAAAGAACTTGATTGCAAGCTAGACTTGATAAAATCTAGACTTGCATAAATGACAGGTCACCTCAAACACATAATAACAGACTAAAGTGGTAGGCTTGAGTAGTTCTGAATAAATAACAATAACATGAGTGATGAAATGAAGATATAAAGAGTTTACATGATGCAAGATTCTTATATCAAGAAATGGAATAGGGTGAGTGTGTAGTTACTAAAAGTTACTTTGAACTTTTCAATTTAAAGAAGGATGCAAGGCAGAAGAGAACAAAAAATCAACAACAACAACTGCTATGTAATTGAAATAAATTTTCAAGAACTTCAAAACATGTTTATCAATAGGCCTGCAATCCCGTAAAGGATAATCAATAGGCATATAACTTGTAAGCAAATAGCTTGTTAGGTGATAATTTATAGGCGATAATTAGTAGATTTGTAATGGTAGGCTTGCAGTTTCCATTACCAAAAAATTAGAAAATATTAAAAAAATATATATTAGGTCATGTTATTCTGTCAAAGAGTTCCTGTGCATGTTTGTAATCAATTAAAGAATCATCCAATAAATGTAAGTTCTTTGATCCTAAGCTATTATCTTTTTTTATTCAAAACATTCAAGTTCTTTGATTACTCCACAAGTTTAACTTTGCTTTATGCACATAAAAAAATCATAAAATTCTAAATTCACATTTGAGAGACATTGATACAGGTTTGGAACAACAAGTTTGGAATTGTAGGAATAATGTTTGGAATTCAAATCGTTAACATTAAATTTAACATCCAATTTTGAAATTTAAATTCTTTTTATTCGAGGCAGGCATAAAATAAACATGAGTAAAATGAAAAGATGGAAACACATTATACTGACCCGAGTTAACATGCAAAATTTAAGACCTTGATAATGGACACTACCACAATGAGTTAACCCGATTGGACAAATCGTGTCTTTTTTTCCCTTCTTTTTTTCTCTTCTCGGTTGGGTCTTGATTAAGTTTTAATTGACATCGGGTCGAATTAAATCCGGAACCAAGTTGAAGAATTATAAAAGAATAGAGATGAAATTTAAGAAATAAATAAATGATCAATGATGAAACTAACAAAAACATGACTATAAAAAAAGAAAAAAAAACAAGCAAACTAGGGTAAATCTTCTAAACTTGAGTTGATTATCCAAACTCGTAACCTGTGAAATCCTTGACCCGAGTTCAATCAAGAATCTCAATTCCCAAGCAATTTAACACTGAAGGATGAAATTGAAAAAAAATTACCAAAGTAAAACAAGTAACTATTAAAATAATAAGGACTAAATTGGATATTAAAATAAAATGAAATCAAATGTAAGGGACAAAATTGAAAAAAATATCCAATCAAGAAAATAATTCAAAACAAAACAAATAGCAATAAAAAAAATAGAGATCAAATTTGACAAATAAAAATAAATTAAAGGAGGATAAAATTGAAAAAATATATATAAATGATTTCAAATAAAATAAATAGTAATCAAAATAATAAAGATCATATCTAAAAGCAAAACAAACTGAAGGATTGCTTTGAAAATTTGGAGGTTCAGATATGAAATTCGAGCAAGAGAGAAAAAATAAGGAAAAAAAGAAAAGAAAAGAAAATGTTACTAGCACCAAACTAGAGGTTTGTACGCCACACACACACACACCACTCATGGATGGAAGGGCCTCCAGGATGATTCAAACGCTACTCCAGAAGCCACAATTTGGTCTTGAAACGCTGCCTTATGCGCCGCCCAAATAACATGGAAGTGTTCCACACATTACATGCACCAGCTAGTTTTTATAAAATAATATTTTATATTTATTAAATTACCAAATCTCCTTATTTCAACTTGATTATAGCAAAAAAAAAAAAAAAAACCACGACAAAAATATAAAAAAGCCCTTTGACGCCAACCAAAGAAATTTTGCATTTAAGGGTAATTTAGTCCTTTTATTGCATTTTGAAAAAGGCCCTAGATGCTAGTTTTTAAAAATTACTTTGAAGGGTAATCTAGTCATTCCATTGTGGTTAAGAAGGTGGAAAAGACCAATTGCCCTTGACCAATGTGATATTGACTAATGAGCCTTGTAAAAAGACCAAATTACCCTCAATAGCATGGCAATTGATTTTTTTTGGAAGATAAAAATAGCAACTACACTATTGTGTTGAATAATGACGTGATTCAAACTACACCAAAGAATCCATTAGAATTTCGAGATTGGCCAATTACAAGGTTAAGTGCAAAGATCCGTAAGAAAACATTCAATGAGACTACTCATAGTATTTGAGTCAAAGTGAGTTTCAAGAAGGCTACATATTTAATAAGTGATGATCAGATCTTAGTCAACTTAATATATATGTAAGAGGGGTTTGATCCATTTGCTTCACGAGCTTTATTTTTTTATAATGCATAGTTTTACGCTAACAAGCATAATGTTTTATCCCACTGTTGGATCAAACTAAAATTTTACTAGAAGATTTTAGAGGTCTTGTTTTATATATGGTTAAAATTTTATAATAATAAGATATTAGAAAGGCATTGCGATAAGGTCTAGAAGCTACTATACGAGATTTACATTAGTTTTCTAGTTGGTTTAATATTCTTTTTCCTATTAGGATCAATACTTTTTTTAATATTTCTTTAACCTTGTTTATGAATTTTTTTACATATTATAAATAGGATTATTTAGGTTGTATTTAAGGTTTTGTTTTTTACAGAATTTGATTTAAGAATAATATGTATGTTAGAGAAATTCTTTTAATTTGGTTTTTCATTGAAGTACTTTGACTTATCGAAGAATTAATCAAGCTTTGAGGCGTCTTTCATATTACTCGTTTGCGTCTCTTCATAGGTGTTGGATGGGGGATTCAGTTTCTATAGTTTTGGTGTCTTGGTATAGGTTATTGTTGTGTCAAATTAAATCACAAGTTTAAATTTAGATTTCTTATGAAGGATCGATTTGATTGTAGATTTCTGAATCTTTATATCTATGTGGTTCGCATTAAATAATGATATGTTTCTAGGGAGACAGTGAATCTACCTTTCATTTTAGCTGTTTTTTCTCTCTTAATATTATATGTCTTATAATAAACCTTTGTGTATTTCAAATCTAATATGTTGTTGAGAACCTTTTCCGTGTAACTAACATAGTGCATAGTTTATTGATTTAATTAGGGTCTCGACTCGATTAAATTCAAACATGTGCTAAAGATAGTATCAGTGGTTAAAACGATTTAAAATATAAGATACCATGAGTTCAAGTCTTTAACCCTAGATAACTTATGGGTTTTTGTTTTTCTTAACTCACCACAACAAGCATAATTTTCTTTTCAAATAAGTAAGGTGGACTCTCTCCAGCATGACTCAAGTGTTAAGTGTGAAATTGTTCTAATCAATGAAGATGTGTTAAGTGTGTGTGTGAGAGAGAGAGAATTTAGGACCTAACAGTAGAAGTGGATAACTGGTTTAACTAAATAACATGTTGCGGCCCATTACAAATTAATAGCCTCGTTAGAGTGCAATCCAATGAACCTAATTCTATGAATTTAGGACACGTTATAGCCAATTGGCTTAATTAGTTGTAATGATTTTTTGCACTAGTTCCACCGTCATATAATTAAGTATTACTCCAAAAGTCATTTGTATTTCACTGTGTAAAGCTCTAATGTTCATCCTATCACATATAACTGTGGATGAGTTGTGTAAAATTTTATGTTTTTTTTAATTTGGTCCTCAAACCTTTTTTTCCAGCGATTTAGTCCTAATTGAAGACCAATTGATTTTAATTTCTTATGAAAAGGTGGGATTGAAAGAAGAAGGACCGAAATAAAAAAAAGGGCTCAAACATGAGTGACATGCTATAAGTTTTGCAAAAGATGTACTTTGGTCCTTGAACTTTAAAAATCATGTAAATTATACAATTTCAGTTCCTCAATATTTTTCCAATTCAATTTTGATATAAAAGTTTATTTTTGTCACCTTTTAATCCTTAATTGAGAGATGAGAGAGAGGTCATCAGATTTCGATGGTAGAGAGAGAAAAGTATCGTTGACATGAATTAAGGCACCAAAACGGATGATATTTATGTCAAATGGTTTAATTTGATGATGGAAGTTCATATTAGGTGTTTTTTTACCTTTAAAATTTGTGAAAAAAACATATCCGAGCTAGGGTTGATTTTGGATTCAGGTTGATTTCGGTTTTTAGAGCTGCTTTTTTTGGGTTTTTTGAGGTCATGAATAGGTTTATCACGATTCCTACTGTGTTTTATAGATGTTTTGGGTCAAAATGGATTGAACAACGAGTTTTTGTGTGAAAAAACTTAAACCCCAATTTTCCGACCATTAAAGTGGCCAGAATCTAGGTAAATTAGACAATGCATTGTTTAATTTTTTTTCTTTCAAAAGGTCATCCACCGTATTTGCAAACAAAAAAAAAAATTATGAGCCCAACAGCACGGGCCCTGACAAAATAGGCCAGGCGGACTAGTCTGGCTGGTCAAGCCCAACAACGCCTAGCCTTTGCTTTTAATTTTTTAATTAATGGTTTTTATGGTTTTTTCTCTAAATGTTTTTAATTTATATTTAAATTAGTGCCTCTTCTTTCTTTTATTTTGTCTGGATAGTTTTTTTAAATGACAATTAATTTTTCAGTTATGCATTTAAATTTTAAGTGTTTTTCTGATTCATCTATAATTATTTGTTTTAATCTTTTGTATGAATGAATTTATTTTTGAAAATAAAAATTTTATTTTCAGATAATATTTGTAATATGTGCAACCTTGCATGATTTTTTTTAATTTTATTTGATTAATTTAATTTATGTTTCTATTTCTATTATCATTTGCTTAAATAAAAAATATTTTAAAAAACAAATTTAGGAAACACAACCGGGTAAATATCATATCTTTCAAGATTAAATATCTTGATCTCTCTTGAATAATAATTTTTTATTTATTTATTCGCACACGTAGTTTTTAATTTATTTAATTACTTGTATGCATAAATGTTTTAATTTTAATTTTAATTTTTTAAAGTACTGAAATACATTAAAAAACATACACATATAATTTGTTTTTTTGGTCAAAAATATCGGTGACATAACTAGTGATTAAATAAATGCCGACCACTCCAAAGACCAAACGACTTCAACTGGCCCACTCTCGCAAACAAAAACCAATCAATTTCTTCGGACAAAAATCATTCATAAGAAATATTTATGAAACTGATGAGGTTATCTCTAAGTTGGACCCATCCACTACTACACTTCCTTCCAAGTATCTAATCTAATCTAATCTAATCTAATCTAATGTATTAATTGCATATTTCGTCGCCCCTCCCATACTTTTTGACGTTCATCTTGATGAAGCCTCTTCATTTTTTTTCTATTTTTTTTGAGGGGTCACTTTCTTTTCTAGAGATGATTTTTTTAAAAAAATTATATTTAATATTATCCTATCAAAATAATAAAAAATATAGTTTTTTTTTTAAAAAAAACTTTTAGAAAATATATTTTAAACAGCTGTTTTAATATAGTGCCTCTATCTTACTTCCTCCGATTCATTATTAATATCAGGAAGCATGTAGAAAAAGAAGATAATTGTATTGAAGTCAGATGGAGGAATCATTTTTATAAAAAAAGACCATTAAATGGAAGCAAAATACACCAAATTAGACCAGAAAATCTATATCCACGATCGACACCAAAATACACTATAAGATGCCTAACCTAATACGGCAAGTGGACCCAAATATTTTTTTCACTCAAAAGTTTATAAAATAACTGCTGTCTCTACTAAGGTGAAAATAGGTGATAACACAGAGAGATTTATTTTACTGGTTATAAATTTAAGTTTCGCCACTTATTTATTTATTTAAATGATAAATGATATATCTATATCTATCTTCATTCGGGTAGTATTTGGTATTGTGATAGCGGTTGCTTTTTAAAATATTTTTCACTTGAAAATGCATCAAAATAATATACTTTTTTTTAATTTATTCTTGATATCAACACATCAAAACGATCTAAAAATACAAAAAAATTTTAAATCATATTTTTGGCAAACACGCAGCCAGTTGTGTTGCCAAACATGTTCTTAATGAATCCCCCCATAAGAATTATCATACAAGGAATGCTTGATTTTTATTTACAGGCTATTTAGAATCAATTATGTATTATAATATACAACCCTTGTCACTCTCATTTTATTTCTTTAAATGTTTCTAAAAAAAAAAAATTGATATTTTGAATAATCTAGTTTTAACATTAATTTCTCTTTTTTAGTGTAGTAAATTATAAGAGTTGACATCTGATTTATTTTTGTATTATTTTTAGAGATTGAATTTCATTTTAAATTCAATTCTTGACATTCAAAATGTTACAAACATAAAATTTCATTAAAATTTCTAAATTGAATTCAATTCGAAAGATTTTAAAAATTATGTTAAAAACTTTTTATATATAAGAAATATGTGATGTATTTTCCATAAATCTCGTTTCCATGCTATTTTGTTTTTTTTTTAAAAAAAAATACTTGGACGATCTTTTAACTCTATAGGGTATGATTTCCATTCTTCCAGGTGCTGGATTGTAGTTTAATGGAAAGGTGATATTAGATCATTTACACCTATACTACTACTTTTTTTAGTTAAAGTTTAGCTAAAATAACTATAAAGTCATTTTAACTAACTAAAAATTATATTAACATTTTATGCAATTTGAAATTATTTTATTATTATTTTCAGAAAATCTCAATTTTGTATTGATGGCCAGTATGGTAGGGTAATAAAATCAGCTCCTCCTGGATCATTGACTTGTGTAACGCTGCAAGTCGGGTTAAATTTTTCTTGAATATAAAAAAATTATATAGATATTGCTAATGTTTTTTTTAGTGAAAAAAATTTAACCATGTAAATGTTGACTTGATGTGATCCGACCAACTTTGCGGGTCCAAAAACAACCTGGAAGCCTTTAAAAATATAGTTTGACTCAATGTTTTTTTCAAGATGACATATTCTTTAAATATTAAGATAATAATATATTGAATTGACTTGAGTTAACATGTTAAATTCATGACTCAAGTTATGAGATTATAATAACCCCATAGAAATAAATCAAAACAAATTATAAATCTTAATTTCCAATCAACCCAATGTTAAAGGATGAAATTGAAAGAAAAAAAATCAATTAAAAAAGAACTTAAAAAAATAACCTGAGTTAACTTGTCAAACTCACGACTTACATCATAAAACTAAGATAATTTCATAGAAATAAAATAAAAAAAATTACAAAGTTTAATTACCAATCAGTTCAATGTTGAAGGCTGAGACTAAAAAAAATAAATCAATTAAAAAAAACATAAAAAACAATTCAAGTTAATCCGTCAAACTTATAATCCAGGTTATAAAATTCCTTTTTTAATTGAGTTAATCTATTCCTAGGTTATGAGATTTAAATAACCTAATAAAAAAATAAATCATAAAACTTAATTTTGCAATTAACCAAATATAAATGGTGAAATAAAAAAAAAAGTTAAATAAAAAATAAAACTTTAACCAATTGAGTTAATCAATAAACTCATGATTTGAATTATAAAAATAAAAAAATACTATAAAAAATAAATATAATATTAAAGTATAAAAGAAATATTAATTGACATTTTTTTTTTAAAAAAAAGTATTTTTCAAGGGATACCATAACCATAGGAAAGTAATATTCATTGTTAGTACTTTCCGCCAACTGTTTTAGCGGCTGGTTAATTAATAATTAATCATGTCAATGACCACCACAAAACACCCAGAAACATACTCTTGCACAATATGAGAAAACCCAAGAAGATAGAAACAACTCAACACAAATCGAGCTCAAAATGAAATCTCATATTCAAAAATTAAATTTTATCTCTAATAGTCACGAAAGGAAAAACACTTAAACACAAAATTTAAGGTCCAAACATTAATCATTTTACCTTGTATAAGAAACAAAGAAACATTTGGAAGAATAAAATAAGCCTTTTTCAGTGTGAGATTGGTTCAAAGAGTTTGTATTGGACCGAGGATTAATGCTTTCTATATAAAGTAAAACATCGTCCTCTTCACAATATGAAATACGCGTGTTTTCACCATTGATCGGGGGGTTGCAAAGACCCACTGACTTTTAACATACGAGATCAACCTCCAAAGTAATAGTAACCATGCTTTTAGGAGGAAGAAAAAACAAGAAGAAGAGAGAGCGCGGGGGCAGAATGACTGTTAATGATAAGGAAAGAGAGGGAGGTGCTGTACAGATGGACCCTAGATAGAGATAAAGCAGTACAGAGTTGTTCAAATTGATGGGCTAATTGCTTAGTTTCAGAACAAAATGTCCCATCATTTTTCACTGTACAACTCGCAGGGGCTGAGTCCAACATCACAATATTGTTTCCCAAATTTACCCCTTCAACCCCATGTTTGCAGGACAAGAGAATACAAAGCCAAAACTAAGACCCACCACATTAAGCTCCTACCTGTTTGGAATGCCAGAAACAACATCGGTTACCTCCTAGACACTTGTTCTTTCCTAAAACAACAGTATTTGCTAGAGCTACACCCTTTCTTGCAAAAACATCAATGCTTTTCCCCCTCCTGCCCCAATAGGGAGATAGTACTGTGGTATTAGGGTAAAGAAGCACAAGGTAAAAACTAAAAGCACTGGTACATCAACACCAGTTCTCAAAATGGAGCTGTTGATGTTCTTTGTAGGGTGTGCTTTTTTGGTAGTTGAGCTGCTGCGGCCAAATATAGCTGCCCAAAAAATATAGACATTTACATCAATTCTATTGGAAACAACAATGTAGACACTTACCGGCACTCCATGCTGCATTGACTAAAAATTAACAGCTAATGGTAATGGTCTTGCGGTGTAAAAAATGCTAAAGTCAAGAAATATCCCATCCAAAAACTTAACTTTCAGTAACTTAATTACCTCTTCTTGTTGTCTCTTGAGTCTTGCATTTTCTTTCAATAACTGTTCAACTTCATTCTCCAATTCGTTTGTGTAAGCCTGTAAGAAAAACAAACATAAAGCACAAGCACAGAAACATGTCCCGTCAACAACAAAACAAGAAATTAGCACCAGCATATGTACATGTAAGAAAATGAATCTTTAAAAAGAAAGGGAGATTCCTGTTTTCTAGCTCTAGAACGAGCTGCAGATTCTCGATTCTTGATCATTCTTTTGTGTCTGCGATCACCAGAACTACCATCAGATTCTTGAGTTCTTTTCTTACAAAAAGAAGGCAAGCCGGGAGATGAATCTAAACCCTCAAAAGGACTAGTGAATGAGGAAATATTTGAAATTGGGTTGCTCTGTAATTGCGAGTCAGGCCTCTGAGGATGATCAGAGTTCTCAAGAAAATCAAAGCCAGGGCGAGAGTTCAAACTCAAAACAGTAGCGGGAGGTGGCGCTGAAGAGCCAAAAGGAGTGCTGTCTCGAATAATAGAGACCATTCTTGTTGGTGGGTCTTTGTTGAAAGGCCTAGCTAGAAAATCTTGAAGGATAAAGTTAGGGCTGTTATTATTATGATGATGGTGATGATGACGATGATGATGAGAAATGTTGTGAAGTCTTGGGGTCATAGAAAGTTCTTGATCTGTAGAAGTGTGGTCATGAAGAGAAGCAAGACTTATGTCTTTCCACACTTCTTCCATGGTTTCGGCCTTCTGTTGGGCTTGACAGTGAAGATTATTGGAGGGTGAAAATATTGAAGGAGATGAGGAAGTGGAGGATGATTTTGAAGATATTGATGATGAGACTTTTCGGAGACTCTTTGTCTTATTGTTGTAGCTGGTGCCTTCGCAATTTGTTGGCGACAACATTTGGAAGAGTCGCTTAGCTAGATAGCAAAGCAACTGAAATGTTCACACAAAAAGTTAAACGGCACAAAACATTGGATGCCAACAAACAAGTATTAATACCCAAAATTTTCATATTAATTTCAATTAATTGTTCATGTTTATGACATTATGTACAGGAATACAGAAAATATTATCTTCCACCCCACTAGCATAAAAAAAAAAAAAAAAAACACACATCAAAACTCACACCAAAGTATAACAGCAATAGCATAATAAAGGGTTATAGCAAAACAAACCAGGAGGAGACAAGTGCATGGCTTCTGACTAGTTGTGTTGTTAATTAGAAGTAGTATTATTAAAAGGGTTCGTTACATTCCCCCTCACGTGGTTTGATTTTTTTTTTTTCATTTTGTTTTTTTTAATTACATTTTACCTTATTATTTAGGCATCGTCTGTTTGATGGAAAGTAGTTTTTTGAAAATAACTTTCTAAACTTTCCTGTGTTTACTTGTCATTAAAAAAATTAATCAACAGAAAACACTTTCCAGTCAAAGAAAAATTTAGTTTAGTTTCTAGGAAAATATTTTCCTTTTATTTTGGGGGAAAACAGTTTCCGGAAGTTGTGAAAAATTTAGAAATGTCATATTATTTGCTAGTTATATCAAATTTGATCCTCAAACTTTTGATTGCTATATATATATATTGTTTTGAATATTTTTTTCAATTTCATCCCTTAGAATTTGATTTTTATATTAACTTTGGTTCTCATTTTTATAATTGTTATTTTTTTCCCATATTATTTTTTAATTGAAATTTTTTATTTATTAAATTTGATCCTCATTCTTTTGATTGTTACTTATTTTATTTGAAATAATTTATGAAATGATAATTATTATTAATTTAATTTCTTCATCTTTTAATTTTTTTTATTTGTTAGATTTGATCTCTATTATTTTGATTATTATTTATTTTATTTGAGATCATTTATGAAATAATATTTTTTTTTTCAATTTCATTCTCATTCAACTTTTTAATTTGTAAGATTTGTTCCTCATTATTTTAAAAAAATTGAAAAAAATAAAACATTAATAAGTTATTTTCCAGCTCATTTTCCATGACATAACCAAACACTGAAAAATATTTTCCAACTTATTTTTCATTACACTACCAAACATCGAAAAATAATTCACTTTTCTAAAATTCACTTTTCCGGAATTCACTTTTCAAAAGAAAATTACTTTCCAGCAAACAAACGAGACCTTAATAAAAATCTTTAAATTAGATAGATGAAATTACTAAATTATATATATATATGAAGAACTTGCACTTGCACAAAGAACAGCTAGTGCGCACTCTCATTTGAAACTAGTTCCCCCTCTCTTTCCTACAAACAATTCTAAATCAAAATCAATCTGGTTTCTGTTAATTGATTACAATATAAGTTGTTTTGACTCAATTTAATCAAAAAATAAAAATTTCTTAATTGTTGAAAAGTTAATGCTAAATCTTGAAAAACCCTATAAATAAATAAATTCAATATTCTCTTTAATATCGACAATATTCAAAATTCTATACATGTTTTAGCAATTGTTTAACCAAATTAGTCATGTCTCATAGGAAACCATTAAAAAAACCCAAAAATAAAAGCTTACGAGTTACTATTTAAAGAACTCTAATGACTTAATTTGTACTTAAAACGTGTTTAATTTATGTTTAACCCTTTTATAACCTCTTATAATTAGTCATGTTTATTTAACACCCTAAAAAAACCCAAATTAAAGCTTATAGGTTATTGTTCACGTAACCCTAATTTTATTACATTTTGTTTAACATTCATATAACACCATGTAATATTGTATTGTACACCATGAAAGGTTACAAAATGCCATATATTATAGCTCATCGTGGCGGTTTGTCATATATTGAAAGAGGTTGCTACTGTGATTATATGGCGTACTTGGACATATTAATCGTATACAAGCAAGTCTTTGACGTAGACTTGTATGGCCTTTTAAACCAGGGATGATAAAGGGAATGAATTTCTTGATGATGCATCAATGTTACCATGTTTAATTTACATAAATATGAAAAAAAATATCCATCTTTATGTTGATGATGATCTCATTATTGCTCTTCTAATATAAAAATACAAAGGTGTTATTTAGGTAAACTAAATGATAATAGGCCATCTAGAATAAAATGCTTTTAGGATATTGATAAAAGCAGTATAATGGTGCTATATTTTGATAAAGAAGATTTCTATGATAACAATAATGATGATGATATTGATATTGACAGTGTTGGCAGTGTAAGAGTAAATGTTGGCAATATTAGTAGTGAAAAGGTAAATGTTTATTGTGTTGGAAGTGAAAGAAGTGAAATGATTAATGCTGGCAGTGTTGGAAATAAAAGGGTTAATGTTGGCACTTTGGGTGTAAATAAGAAGGGTAGTAATGAATATAAGGAAGATGAGAAGGATGATCAAAAGGAAAAAGATGATTACATTCTTTCTGATGAGGAAGGGTTTAATTTTTTTAACAAAGCTGAAGATGAGTGGATTGACAACTAAAAAGGTGATTTTTTTTTGTAAAACTTTAGATGACGCCTTATACTTTGAGAATAAATGGAAGATAAGTAATATGAAGATGATGTTGATATTGAAGATAGTGTAAAATCTGACAATAGTAATGAGGGTGATGAAGATGAAAATGATAGGGTGAGAAAGAAACAAAGGAAAAAAAATGTTGATTGAACATCTAATTTTAGATGCAAGACATTTAATATGGTAGTTGATGGATTAATTAAATTTGAAGAATGTTAGATTTTCACCAATATCAATCACTTCGGGAATGTTTTAAGAGAATATAAAGTGAAGCATGAATATCACGTGAAAAAAATATATTAATCAAGAAGAAAAAATTGGAGACACATATATTGGTGTTGGTTATCTATGAAGGATATATGTTTCTCTTGTATTTGGTAGTAAGACTTTTATGGGAAAAAAAGAAGTTATCAATAATAAGTCTTGACCCATTCATTTCAAATAAAACATTGGATACAATTTTGAATGACAAATTTGGGATTATACCATACCTAATATGAATGCGAAGAGCTCGGACTAAGGCGAAAGGGTTTACTGAAGGAAGTCACAAGAAGTCTGTTAAAAAACTCCTTAGGTATATGTAGTTGTTGAAATAGTATAATCCAGGTTATGATGTGTATTTAGAGTTTGAACTTAATTTGAATTTGAATGTTTATTTACCATGAAGTTTTTAACAAGTTTATGTTTGTTTAAAAGCTATAAAAGAGGGCTTAATTAATAGATGTAGACCATTCATTGATATTAATGGATGTTATCTTAAAGGTCTATATAGAGGTATCTTATTGTAGACAATGGGGTTGGATGCCATTAATAGATTATTTAACACTATATATGTTATTGTTGAGGCTAACAACAACAACATATGACGATAGTTCTTGTATGTTTTATATGGATCCATCAAGATTAGAGTATATCAGAGGTTGTTTTGCATCATGTCTGATAAAAAAAATAGTATATTATCATTTATATTTTGTTATATACAACTCTTGCATTTTTTTTCATGTTTTCCCTCTAATTATTAATATTTTCTTTTGCTTTTGTATAGTATACTAGAAGTTTTTGCTAAGATATTCCCAAAGGTAACACATAGGCACTGTGCAAGACATATTTATATCATTCTAAAGAATAAAGGATTTCATGATTTGGAGTTGAATATTGAATTTTAGAGTGCCTCAAAAGCTTATATGAATCTTCATTATAACATTTATTTGAAGGACATCAAAGATGTCAATAATGCAACCTTAAATTAGTTAAATAACATCCATATTGATACTTGGGCTAGGTATTTGTTTGATAATACAGTCAAGGTTAAAAATATAGTAACAATTTGGATGAGTCATTAAACATTTAGGTCGGGAAACATAGGAGTATGCCAATTGTTATGATAGATTTGCTTAAATTGTAAATTGATAAACATATACCACATCCGATGTTAGGAAGTTGTTGTATAAGTCTATATATATATGAGAATAATTCCATCAAGTTCTAATGGATATCAAGTTTTTGAGGTCCAAAGTAGAGTTTATAGTGATTTGGAGAAAAGACAATGCTTATGTGCTAAATGGTTAAAGAATAACATTCAATACAAACATATGATTCCTTGTGTGTATCATAAAAGAATTGAGTTAGAAGATTTATGTCATGCGATTACACTGTTGAAACATTTAAAAATATATAAAATGAGGTTGTACACCCATTACTATAAGCTAATTTAGATCCTAAAGAATGAGATATTATTCTACCTCCAAACCTTAAAAGGATTGTGAGTAGATGTGAAAGAATAGATAAAAGGAACAAAGAGAAGATAAACCTCGCACTATAAAAAAAAGAGTTCTCACATTTAGGTGCAACATCTACAAGTAATATGGCCACAATTATATGACATGCCAAAGAAAAGGTGCTATAAGAGGATTTACTGGTGTTTTTTGGGGTATTAGTGATGTTGGTAATAGTTCCAGTGGTGTTGACAAAGGTTTTAAAGGTAAGAAAAATTTGCAGGGAGATCTGCCAATCCATCTATATTTCTACCCTCAACACAAACATTTATGAGTCTCTTATATATATATATATAATATGTTCATTTATTTTAGTGATTACTTTATTATTAATCAATGTATTTTTTTGAAATTATAGACTAATGTTGATACTTCCTACTTTCAACACTCAGTCCAAAATAACTGCATCGATTGATAGATATAGAAGAACCATTATATGGATTTTCTTTTAACTGTTTGAAACTAGTAAGAGCATAAATATTATGGATCATTGTTGTTGTTATAACATGTCTAAATTATGAATTTTACTTTATTTTAATGTGCATGCTTTTGTTATATTTGATATTAATGTTTCATGCATTTTGTTTACTAGGGAATATATTTATTTCATTTCATTTGTTCATGT
Organism: Populus simonii; assembly: GCA_007827005.2. NCBI lineage: Eukaryota > Viridiplantae > Streptophyta > Magnoliopsida > Malpighiales > Salicaceae > Populus > Populus simonii. The sequence goes on from CM017468.2 coordinate 16,635,070, forward strand.
TGAACAATATTGTAGTTAGAAATATTAACATTACATACGTTAAATTAGCTACCTACAACAACTTTACACTTGCAAAGCTAGCCTTCATATTTCGATTCTTGATCGAAACTCTACTATTCATCTTTCATTTTCTTCACTTCATTTAGTATTCAATCGATATCATTAACACCTCATCCTTTTCCTGTAGTTAATTCAGTTTTATTAATGGGTTTGCACCAATCAATGAATATATTGTTACATAACTTGTCATCACATATTTAAAATAACTTATTTTTACTTGCTTCTATTTTTTATATCATTAGCACCCCATCCCTTTCTTGTAGTTAATTTAGTTTTATTAATAGATTTGCATCAATCAATAAATGTATTGTCACATGACCTGTCATCATATATTTAAAATAACTTGTTTTTACTTGTTTCTGTTTTCGATATCATGACAACTACTCTTTTCCCCATATCTTATGCACTTTATATTGTTGAACTTTAGTCCACCCAAGATATTGCAAAATTTTAAGTTATTAGCATTTGATGATTATAATGACATATTGATAAAACGTGTTGTTGTTGTTGTTGGCAATAAATGTACTATAAATTTCGAGTTGTTGGTAGTATGTGTTTTGGGTTGTTGTTGGTTGTATCTATGTTGATTTGATATTTGTGTTTGTTAGAGATATTGATTGTGTTTGCCTATATTTTGGATAATGTGTTGGTTAAAAATGTTGGCTATGTTTGCTAGATTCTTAAAAGTGGTGTTTGTAAGAAATTAGGATTGTCTTTTGCTGGAAAATGTTGGTCGTATATGCTTGAATTTTGAGCAATGTGTTTGCTAGATTTGTGAAAATGTTTTGCTGGAAAATTTGTTGAGTTTTAAGCTCAAATGGTATGTTTGTGTTGATAATGTAGCTGCAATTTGTTTTTGCTCAAAATAGTGAAGAATTGTTAAGGAAAAAATAAAAAACTTGATGTTTATATGGCTAGAAATGGTGAGAGAAGAGGGAGATATTTTGTTAAAAACATGGAAATGATGACATTCTTGTAATTATAAAACATTAACAAAATCTGATTTTCAAAAAATTTCCAATGATAACTTTAACGGTATTTTTTCATTTTAATACAAAAGAGGCTATTTAGTTATTAAATAAAATATAATGACAATTTTATAAATAAATCAATATTTTTTGTATTTTTTTTACACGCCGGATAAGGATGTAAAATGTTATGAATATATAAACTTCATGATATAATGTATAATTTTTTTAAAAACAAAGGTAAAGCGAAAAAATAATCAAATTATAATCCTTATTAAAACCATCATTTTGCGTTTTTTTTAAATTATACTTCTATTTAAAAAATAATGTACCACGAGATAAATTGCATTGGTTTTTATTAAAAGCAACATGCCCTCTTACTTTAAAGGCAAAGCAAGAACCAAACAAACATTTTGTAGTCCAAAATTAGTGGTAATTAGGCAATTAAAGGGTTAATGATTAATAGTTAACAGATCAGGAAAAATGATTTTGGGAATTATTTTGCACCACAACCTAAATAAAGATCTAATTGCCACCATAAAAAGAGTTTAAGCGCTTACTAAGCCATCTTTCATAAGGCCAACAAAATAGAGTACGCCATCCTTTGAAAGCATATATCTAACTCGTAACTTGTTGCACAAATACACGGATGGATAAGAGGATAAATTTAAAAACAAAAGGGGCTACTAAAGGTGGAAAATATAATTCCAACCCGAACTCGTTTGAAAATAAAGGATCATGTGTCTAATAGTTTTAACTCAAAATTTAAGATAACCTGAACCTAAGAAACCCTAGATTTTTTTGTTGAGTCGGGTTGATTATGAATAACCCATGATTCAAGCATTATATAAAATTTAACTTTACAAAATCCTATGGGAAAAGAAGCCTTTTGTCCTCTCTAACTTTTTAAAAATTTTCTTTCCTAGATTGGATGATAAAAACCCTAACACGTGAATACTTCATTTTTTATACTCTTCCAAACCTCTTAAGTTTCATGTCTTTTTTTCGAAACTAAAAAAGAGAAAGAGAGAACCATTGTTTCTTATAACGCACATAAATAATCATTTCAATTAAAAAAATATCTTATCATTTTTATTTAAAAGTAAAGTTAGTTTGATTATATGATAAAAACAAATATAATATTAAAAATACAATAAATCATAATATAAAATCATTTTCATTTTTTATTTTAATTACTCATAAAAATACGATAAACCATGGGCTCACCCTAAAGAAGGAACCTCGCTTTATGGTCTCATCCAAATGTAGAAGCCCGACTCCATGCGCTCACGTGTGTTTAATGTGAAAAATCCATACTGTAACCTTTTAGGGGTCCGCGTGTACTTGATACAATAGTTTGGAGCCAAGCTCGATCAAAGTGTTTAGTGACCTCGATGCCAAGCTAGTGGCACGCTTCAGCACCAACATACCCGCCAAGAAAATCTCTATGGAGCTATTTGGCTTTACCCAACAAAAAGGCGAGTCTACCCCAGACATATTCAAAAAGGTTCAATGGGGAAATGTTTAAGGTGGAAGAATTGTTTGAGCCAATAGCCTTAAAGGCTTTGATAATAGGGGTAAATGAATGTACCTTCTAGAGAAAACTTTATGCCTTACCAGACAAAAGCTTGCTCAAGGTGAAGCAAGTCATGGAAAATCATATACAGGTGGAAGAGGTTAATTAGCTATGACATGAGCCTCATTGTTTTTAGAAGGACAACCAGCATAAGGGATCTTCCATGCGAAATCATTCTCTTAGTAGAAATAAACCACGAGGGATCAACCCATGAGCAATTGGTATATCCAGAGAATTTATAACTCCCTTGAATTAAAACAAGATCACTTATTTAAAGTTATAAAGGCAGTCAAAGCAAACACCTTGGCACCAACTTCAATAAATGTTCCTCCTACGAACATTTCATGCCTATCACTCAAATTACCTTAGAATGAATAATCCTCAATAAGAATATAAGTTTATTTTGAAATAAAAATAATGTATCCCTAACATGCATTTTCTATCTACAGATCTTTAGTGGTGGGCTCCTGACCACTCTCATTGAAAAGAATTGACTTGGTCTCCATAGAGCAATATCCCTACAATCTCCAAGGGGTAGGAATGAAATCTCTATATTGCAATGACACATTCTTCAGGTGATTCCTAAGGGTATCACTAATTCACCAAGGGTTGATCTTGAATTTCCTATTCTCTAATGCAGTCTCAGATTGACACATTCTCCAGGTGATGTTAAAGGCTCTTTCACCAATTCATTAGGATTGATCTTGGATCCCCCATTCTTAAGAGTGCAACTCAAAAATTAAAAAAATTATAAAGGTTTTTGTATTGGGAACAACATTACATTCTCAAACAATCAAGTGTTTAAATTTTTAACATTAAATTGTTTGTGAAGGTTGTGTTGTCATAGCAACCAACATTCAGATATTATTTTTATTTTAAAAATAAAAAATATGTTGGAAATAGACTTGTTGAATTGAAACCTGATTTGAATAGAATTTAACTAAACCAACCAAAGAGTTGACCTTAATAGACTGATCAAAACTCGATTTACCTGATCAACCTAGTTTAACTCGATTCAAAATTGATAAGTTAGTTGTGGGATATATATAAAGAAAAATCAAAACATCGCTTTATTCTTTCATGAAAACAACTCAATAGGCTCATGTCACTAGTTCATCGTGTTAACCCATTTATAGTTTCTTAAAGAACCAAATAGAGTTTTAGAAAAATTAAAGGCCAGAAAAGAAAATCACACATACTTTGTAATGCTTGTTCATAAAAATAACTGATACTAGAGGACATTGAGAAGTACATTGACAACTTATTATCTAACAAGAGTTGTAAAGAAAAGAAATTAGACCGGGAAGCTTACTTAGAGATTTGAATGGGGAGGAGGAACTTAAAGATGGCAAGTTGGGCTCACACACTAACGATAAACTGAGAAAGATAATACTTTGGTAATAAGAAAAACTATATTGCATAAGTATAGTAAGCGGTAAGGATAATGAAAAAAAGGTGAAAAAGCATTGGTTAGTATGTTCTTTTGCTTGGTGTAAGAAAAACAAAGACCCAATCTAGTTGAAAAGTTTGAAAAAATAACATTTTAATTTTTTTTCAAATCAGGTATTGAGTTACCGAATCTATTTTCAATATTATTTAGTTTTTAAAATATAAAAGAATTGTGAAGGTTGTTATGTTGGAAACAACGCAACCTTCACAATTGTTTCTTTTTAATTTTTAAGGTTTTTTTAGGTGGAAACACCATAACCTTAAAAAATATATAAATTATGTTATTTGGAACAATGAAACTATATATTTAAAAAATATGGGTTGGTTTATTGGAAGTAATGTAATTTAATTGTTTTTATTGTTATTATAACAAGGCAATTTAATAAATTGCATTGTTTCCATCAACACAATCCATGAACTTATGCAATTTTTTAAAATGTTTTTTGAAATTAGCTAATTTCATTAAAAAAAAAAAAGGTTTACCAATCTTTTAACAAAACTCAAATTTTGAGATAGTTTTTTATATGTCTAATCATTGATTTTCAGTAGTTTGAACTGTAATCAAGAGAGATTAATTACCCGTTTAGAATTGAAGTTAAACTTGTTTTTTTTGTCAAAGTTAGAATATTGTTTTGCTTTAAATTAATTTCTTTTAGTGTTTTTGGATAATTTGAATGTGCTAATGTCATAATGAATTTTAAAAATAAAAAATATTATTTTAATATCTTTTCAATTAAAAAACACTTTAAAAGACAACATTTACCACACTTTCAATAAACTCCCAAGTAAACGATAAAGGGAGAGAGGGAGAGGTGCTACTTAACAAAGTTGAACTGTGTTAGATCTGACTCTTTGATTTATACAAATATTTTATACATATTTGAGAGAGAACACGAGAATTATGGGTATGATCCTATAGGACTTATAATGTACCATATATTTTAAAGTGGAAAGGAGGAGGAAGAAGAAGCTTTTCCCTCTCTCTCATTTATCATATATCTATTAGATTTCAAAACTTGTTTTGTTAAATTTCATTTATCTATGCAACAATTGGAATGAAAAACTATATTTTTTTAAGCTTTTTTTAATTTTAATTTTAATTTGAAATACGACATATTGAGAAAAAATAAGCTTCTTAAGGTGTGATATTTTTCTTTACTTTGTTTGTTGTTCACTGCTTTTGGATATTCTATCTCTTGAGATTTTTCATCAATTTTTATCAATAGCTACATGAGTTATTTTTCCCAAATTAACATAGGTAGAAAAAATTCAAACTATAGTAGTTGAAAAAATAATTCATAAAATATCCCTATTAGTTGTAAAGGATTGAATGCACAACTTGAGACGCATAGGTCTCACTTGCACATCTCATATGGTAAAACAATTTCCTTTTTTTTTTTCCTAGCCCATTCCTTAATTTTTTATATTTATTTAACTTTAGTTCATTATTATGATTATTTTTAGAGTTTCTTGTGAGTCACAAACCCCACCTAACAGCGGCAGCATGCTTAACTACTGGCGTGCGTAACACATACATCAACAATAAGAATTTCATCTTTTGCACGTAACACATGTATCAATAAAAAAAAACTTTATTAGCGAGTGTATCACACATGCCAACAAAAAAATTGATCCTGCTGGCGCATATATCATTCATGCTAGACAAAAAAAAAAATTATTGCTGGCAAGTCATGCACGTGCAACTCCACATCCCTATGAACTGTGCTCGTTTGGGAAATTTTCTTCAAATGCAAAAAAAACCTAAAAGTATGAACCAAACCTTTTAATGCAAACCCTAGCAGAATGTTTATTGAATCCGCAAACCTATGATCTATCTAATTCAGGCTTGAGATTGATAATTAAGCTTAACACAATGGACGATCTATCCCAAGGAACCAAGACTATGCCCAAAATAAACCAAAAACTAATTAAATAACTTGAAAATGATAAAATAAATATTATGAAATTTGTATCATATGGTTCTGCAACTAATAACTAAAAATAATACATGAGAAATAATTGTTTGGATGTAAAATCCCTCCATTCCGCCACTTTTCTTTAAGAAATAAACTAGGAATTTTTCTTGTCCTAATACTCCTAGTTTGCTGCCACCTTAGTGTCCATGGTGGAGTAGAATTCTCCTTCCAATTAAGTCTCATTGATAGTTAGACTCTCGTTTACCAAATATCTTATGATTTCCTTGATGGATTAGGAAACACAAAATATTTGACATAATAAGCCCAATGATGCCGAAATTTCTCCCTAGGTTATGGCCTATAGTCCTCAAGCTCATCTTAAACATGAGTCCAATTTATTAAGGCTTGTTCTTTTTGGGTTGCTGCTTTTTTTTTAGTCGAACTCAGCTTGTAAAAGCCCATTAAAGGCTTTCTTGAACTTCTTTACCCCAGCCCTTGCGATTGAGCCTATTAGAACAACTAATGGATCCTTTATTATGGGCTTACCATTTTTTTCCTTTCATAAGAAAAGACAAAAATATATAAAAGGAAGAACCAGACTTGCAGTAAATGAAAATTTGTATATAATTAAATTTATTTACTCCATTAATTATAATTACATTACAAATTACAATTAACAAAAAAAACTAAATTCATTAGATCCCTTAATAAATCATCGTTTACCAGAACAATATTTGGAGTATTTTTATTCCATTAAGCATTTTTTTATTTTAGTCACCAATTTGTTTTTCAATTTGTCCTTACACCTAACATTATTTCGAATTTGGGTATGAAAAGTTGTTTTGATTAGCTTGCTATGAGGATCTTGAGGTATTGAAAAATCTTTCTGATATTTGATTGATGTCCAATTTTGAAAAATAAAAATCGGTTTTGTTTTTTTGAAAAAAATTGGAAATGAAGCGACCTAATTTGACATTATGCCTAAAATTAAGGGGTTTTTGTTCAAAACATGAGTTTTTGACATTTTTTCGCATTTAGAATTGTTTTGTTTTTCATTGTAGTCCCTTTGTTTTTATGATTTTTGTTATTATCCTACACTTTATTTTGTTTATTTTTCAATTTCTAGTTTGAAAGAAAAGAAGGAGAATCGTCGAAAAATGGTGAAGGAGAGAGAGTTTACAATTGACTAAATTCTAGCAATGAAACAAGTCATCATTGATGTTAACAAGTTCTATTTGACAAGAAAAGTTCTATTTAGGGTTTTTTTTACCATTTATCTTATTGAAAAAGATTGGGGTTGACAAAGATTTTGTTTTCCAAACTTGATTTTTTTTTCTTTCCAATTTAAGGGTTTTTGAGTTGAGAGATTGTTTTTCTTAAGGTTATGATGGTGTTTTTAGGTAAACATATGTTGAAAAATGAATTTTTGGGTAAACAAAAAACCCAGGATCAGTTTTTCGACCAACTCTTAAATGGTCAAAAATTAAGCTTTTAGATGACGCATCATTCAATTATTTAAAAATTAACCACAAAAAAAACCAGGCGAACAACCTTAGCCTTTCAAGTCCAAATACATGGCCTTTTCATTTTTGGGGTTGGGTGCCTTGGCCCAGGTGCGAGCCTTTTTTTACTTAAGTACTTTTTTTATATTCTATTTTATTGCTTTATGTAGAATGTCTATTTTTTGTGTCATATAATTAAATGAAATGTAGATTCTAAAAGAATATATTAAACCCAAGTAATTTCATTATTTAAGTCACGAGTTTCGTTAGTTAACTAGGCTAACCCATTTCAATTCAAAACATGGTCGCCTCAATATTTTGTTTTAAAAAAAATAAGGAAAACAACATCATCTTGAAACATTTCTTTTTTTTTTCCTCTCTCTCTCATTCAAACCATGTCTTAATTTTTTTTAATTCATTCATTAAAATAAATTAATTAAGGATATATTTGGGATATTATTTAATAAAGTCTAATTCAATTTTTAATAGGATTATAAAATATCTTTCTAATATTATCAGGTGCTTTTTCTATACAAGTTTATGATATTTTTATTTTTTTATTAAATTTAATCCAATTCCTTTGCTTTGGGTCTTTATTTTGGTTATCATATAATTAGATCAAAACCTTAATTCCAAAGAACAAAGTTATTAAACATAATGGGTTTATGGCCTGTATGGCGGGTTTGTGGGGCTAGCTTAGGTTGATAAAAGCATTGTCTTCTCATAAAAATATAAGAAGAATTTAAACAATAGTAGATTGGATTTTTTAGTCAAATCAGGTTTTAAACAAAATTATTTTTTCTAAAATGATATTGACCTATAATGAAATAAAAAATATCAAATAGCATGACATGACATGAGATCATGTTTTTTTTTTTAACTTCTCAATTTAAATTTAGTGCGTAGTTATCATTAATGACTTTTTTATCATTTGATGGTGCATAAAATTATCAATTGATTTTATTAATCTCATGCGTAAAGTTTTTAATTTAAAATTAAAACTTTTCTTAATTGAAAAAGATTAACAACACACATACTTTTTTTTTTATCATTAACTCTTGATTAGGCTGTAGTGGAGCACAAACACCACTGGGACTAGTAAAGAAACTAAAAGAAGTAATCCTTTTATTGTGGATTTCATATTAATTCTCTAACAAGTAACTATTCATAAGCACTATTGCATTGCTTAATTTTCTCTTTTATCGCTCAAGATCGTTTTCTTTTTTTTTAGTTGTAGATTCTTTCAATTTAGTTATCAAAAGTTCTTGTTTTTTTCATAAGTTTTTTTGTTTTTTCTATATTTAATGTTCGCGCTTGCCCGAGGTGTCATAAATTGTTTTAGAGATTTAATAACATGTTGATTATGCATAAGAAAATTTTAATTATAATAAAAGAAAAAATTAAAAGCATATAGACTAAATCTAACATTGTCAATAATTGAGAGGCGTTTTCTTGTGTTTACTGTTATAAAAGGAGCGTAAATCTACACTTTAGTCCCTTAGTTTTTGTTTTTCATTTTATTTTGGTCCCTTCTATTTCTGGATTTTTTTTTGTTTCAATCCCAATATTTTTTTTGTTTTGCATTTTAGTCTCTCAATTACAGAAGAGAGAGAGAGAGAGTTACCAAAAATCTCTAAAGAAAGAGCTTTCAGAAGGTTAGATTTTGGTCATTAATAACTTGGGTTTTGAGATCTATGGATTCTGAGAGAGAGAGAGAGAGAGGAACTTGGTGGAGGTGGTTTTCACCTTTATTGATGTAAAAATAGAAGAAGATGGAAGCTTGGTAATTTTTTATCTAATTTGATTTTAATTTTTTAGGCTGATTAGAATATGTTTTTTTTTTTTTTAGAAATGGGGTTATAAAGTTTTATGATATATATATTAACCTTGATTTTTTAGTCAATGATGACACCTCCATAATCGAAAAAACTAACAAGCCAAGAAAAAAAACAGTGAAATCTAGGCGTGTGAGACTTGGTTTCATGTCACATGTCCATCCCATGTTTGCCCGACCCTTCATTTTTTTATCATGTTTTTTTAATGTTTTTAATTGAATTCTTTTAATTTAAATGACATTTAAATAATTATCAAATTATTCCATTATTCCTATATTATATTAGTGACTTTCATGGTAATATAAATAATTTCTTTTTGAATAGTATATATAAATCTAATATGCTTAATTTTGTATGTGCAGATGCAATATCTATTTTGTAAAATTTCTTATCGCATATTTTTTCCTATAATTCTTCTCAACATTATTATTATTTTATTTTTTAATATATTATCATCAAAAATAATAATTTTTTATTTTGTTTTATTAAAACTTGCTTTTGAGATTATAATAAGTTTTTATCGAGGAAATAATAATAAAAATATTTTGTCAGAAAACTTAAGAGTGCATAAATAAGTGAAATAGATTTTTTTTTTTATTAAAGAGATACCTCTCTTATACTTATTTCAAATCATTAGGATTTTTTTATATTTATTTTAAATGCTTATAGATTTTATGCAATAAACAACATAGCTAAAGGAAGATATATATTTTTTGTTAGGAAAAATATATTCATAATATAAAAGAGAATTTATACTAACAACTATGATTCTTTTAAAAAAAATTAAATGGTTACAATTGTGATGAAAATTCATTTTTATTGTCATATAATTAAATTAAAGAAAGATTTGAAGAGCGCCACAAATTACGATATCAAATATCATCATATACATTTATCTTTCATTTTCTAGATTTAATCATTAATTAGCATTAATAACCTTTTTTCTAATTTATTAATCCATAGGATTTTTATTTTATTTCATTAAATAGATACATTAACTTTTCAAATCTCAATGCAAAAAATGTATTTATGATACCAATACATTCTTCTCTTACTTTAAAAAATAACTTTGAATCCCACTCACATAAGAATGGCAATCCTTTACTTGATTTAATGACATATGGTTCCCCTATTTATCATAAATATTCCAAAATTAATTAAAAAAATGTCATTTTAACTCTATAAGCCATTAAATTAAATTAAAGAAAAAATAAAACTTGTAGTGTTTTCCCTGTACATGCACTGTACCGTGCAAGTGAAAACACTGTAGTTATAAATTATGCTAACTTCTTTTCCATCTATTTTTTTAGTTATTATTTTTTTTATCTTGTCCTTTGCGTTGATTAGGATTGGACTAGGTAATTTATTTTGATATATCTTCTATCAGGTTTTAGTGTTGTAAGAAAAATCATGATATTTGTTTCATGCTTTATATTTTAAAAAAAGTTGATTTAGTTATTTGTCAAAAATTAAAAAATAGTGCATCAAAATTTAAAAATGAGTGGAAAATGAAGGATTTCTTTCTCGTAACATTGTTCAATCAATGTTTTTTATTTAAAAAAAAGTCTTGATATTTTTTTTGTTATTATTTTGATCCCTTTAATTTGACAATTATATGTTTTGGTTAGAAACTTCATTTTCTTCACGTTTAGATCCTATAATTCAAGGAAGGAGATAGTGAATCATTGATAAATGAGATATAAAAGAGAAAATCATTTGTTATATATATACATTTTATTGGCAAAAAAAATCCACTCTTGATATCAATAAGTTTAATTTGATGTGAGAAGTTTCATTAATGTGTTTTTTACCCTTCATCTTGTTGGAGAAACCATATAAGGGTTGAGAAATAAAATTTTTATTCGATTTGATTTTGTATTTTTAACTGTTTTAGGGGTATTTTAGATTGAAAGATTGATTTATTAAGGTTCTAAGAGTTTATTTAGGTGTTTTTAAATAAAAATAAGTTGGAAATAGTTTTTAAATCAAAACATTTACCCTAACTTCCCGACAACCTCTTCAATGGCTAAAATATGCATTATAGATAACACAGTGTATATCATGTTTTATATATATGACAAGTTGTTCTCCTTTTAACATTAAAAAAAGACTAGCGTGCAGGTCAAACCTCCTTCTTTGTGTATAGGAGGGGCACTTAGGCCAACATGCTTCTATTTTTGTCATTTTAAAGAATTTTTTCATGGATTTTTAATTTGAGAATTAAAATTGGATTATTAGGAATTAATTTAAAAAATTGTTGGACTATTAATTTCTTTACTAAGATCATAACTTTTATTATTATTATTATTATTATTATCATTATCCTAAGATTAAAAATAACCAAGCTGAAACCAACAAGTACATGTACATGTAGAGAAATGAAGAAAAGATAGAAAAGGAAACAGACTTCTATAAAACCAAACTGGATATAGCCAAACCATTTAATTGAGTAAGCTGACCAGAAAAGCAAAAGAAGCAACATATACACATAACAAAAGGTGGGATGGGCCAACATGCATCCCAAGTTCGATCCTCTATGTACACGTCTGTCATTCCCGCGGTATCTTACTTGTCTACTGGGCTTGCAGGATGTTCAGTAGACCCGGAGAATAGTCGTGGTGCGCGCAAGCTGGCCCAAACACCCCGGGTTATCAAAAAAAAAAAAAAGATGGGATGGGAACAAACTCTCAATAAAAAATGGTCAAACAAGGCCGAGAGAACAATTCCTCTTATTATATTGGTAAGTGATATTTTTGTACAATTCTTCACGATGTTTTTCCTTTTTAAAAAAAACTTACTTCATTGCTAGATTTTATTTATATTGTTGGATTAAATATCATTTGATTTTTTTTTGTTTATTTTTAAAAGAGTAATAGTATTACTGTTATAATATTAGCCTACGTTTCTTTTTTTTGCAACTCTTCATACTTAATTTTTCATTAAACTTTATTATGTGGCTATTATTATATAATTAAATAAAAAAAATATTTAAAAAAATACTAAGTTTTTAATTTCACTCGGGCTTATGAACTAAACTCAAGTTTGACAAGTTAATTTAAATTAACCTGAATTGATTTAAAATATTATCATTTTAATATAATAAAAAAGGGTTAGATGGATGCCTTCTTAATTTTTTTCCCTACATATTAAACCATTTTTTTTTGGTTAACTAAATCACATTAAAATTATCACTCGATTCAATTTAAAATTCTAGCCAAGTAAGGGTCCAGTCCAGGTTGGGAGGTCTCTGTTTTAGCCCGCCAAGCAGATAGTTTACTCTTATATTTTTTTTATAACTTACTCGTGTTTTTTTAAAAAAAAAATGAAAAACTTAAGTATTCAATTGCTGACATCTGTTTCTGTTCAATTTACTGCATGCATACTTTCTCAACAAGGCTCTACAATATATATATATAGGGTGTAGCCCGGTAGGAAAACCTAATCTTGCCGATGGCTTACAAGAACCGACGGGTCTAAGGAGAAACCAGAGTATTAACTTTTCAAGTCATCAAGGTGAGCTAGCTAAGGACTGAAGCCATGGGGAAGTTGATGAAAAGAGAGAATCAGAGCGACCCAGAGTCTAGTCTTTAAGTAGACAGCTGTCAGCTCTGCATTACACTGTTCAAGGAGTTAGACCATCTTTTACAGTAAAGTCCATTATCTACATGCCCCACCACTCCATTTGCTGTTTTTTCACCTGCTGTATGCACAACATCAAACCTTCCCATGAGTTCTTTTCCGCCTAGACCTATTCCCTAGCTGGGGAATAATCCGCACGAATCTCAAACAACCATGTACAGTTACTTGACCCTTTCAATCAAACCCTGGATAATTAAGTACCTTCCACTCTTTCTTGGTAGATTTGTGTGTTTTTTAAGTGATCAGCTTTTGGATGTTTCATCCCAGTTTGTATCTCTAAGAAATGGCGTGTGTGTGTGTATTGTAGAAAAAAGAAAGAAGGCTAAAAAGAAATCGGAGGAGATAAGTCTTGCAAAGAACCAAGGATGGCACTTTTAATGACATGCCATCGTAGAGAGGACACTTCCTCTATTAAGGGTAATATCCATTATTCAATATGATAAAGACCCGTCTGGCATCTCTATATTTGAGCTTTTCCAGAGGGAGAGAAATGATGTTTATCAGGTTCTGATCGTTTTTCAATCTCTTTGGCGATGCCTGTCCATTTCAAGGCTATGATCCATCGGGTATGAACAATAAAGCTATGTTAACCGTCGGTAAGCACGTGTAGCAAGTGCTTTAGAGGACAAAGGATAGTGTAATTGGTGGGTCCTATCGTATAGTGAAGGGTAAGCTAGGCAAAGGACTGGCACAGCAGCAACGAGTCCTCTTAAAAGTTAAAAGAAACTATGCATCTTCCATTTCTACCAGCTCTTTTCATGTGCTTTGCCCACTTTCAGTTGAACGAACCAAATCCACGCAAAATGTTTCAATTCTACTATGTAACAGTGCAATGGTTTTTGCCGTACGAGGGTGACCCTACCACCCTGCTTCACGCTAAGCTCAAATCTTAATATAAGAATGGAGGTTCCAATTCTTATTCCCATGTATGATGTATGGCATTGCATGTTCATGCAATGCATTTGCTTGTGTTGTTGGCATGGTGAAACCATGAATATACTTTCTTATTAGTGACAATTTAAACTACAATTAAAATATACTTACAATGTCAGTAAATATATCCTCCGATCTATGCATGTCCTACAGCCGCATAACAAATGCATCAATGGAAACGAGAGGAAACTACTAATAATCCTATCTCCACAATGCGAATCCGATATGGGCATACCAAAAACATCACCCATATTATTTGGATGGCCCCAATGAAGAAGAACCATCACCTCACCTTGAGCATATGAATGCCTTCCATGTGATGCCGAAGCACCACCTCCAGTACACGATATCCTATGCAATCGTACTTATAAGACATAAATTATTGTCTATTAGTATAATATAATAATAACAAATAACATCCAATGCGTAAACTTATAATAACGAGAAATCTATGCTATTTTGTTGGACAAGATTTCCTATTATGGCCTTCATGATTGCATGCCCCTCTTTTATATACATCTTGTTACACAAATGAGTGTGCTTTTTCTGAATTAAATCGAGCTTCCATCTAGGAGGGTTTGGTTTTACTCAAAGATAAGAATCATCCTAATCTAACTCGTCAAGTAAAAGATAAAATGAGATCTCGTATATAATTTTATAGCTCTAAACACAATAAAAACTATTAATAAAATGAATAAAATCAATATGATTTTTATCATAACATGCAAAAATGTGTAAATATGGTCAATGAACTATATTCCATTTACTATACTTACACATTCATTCAATTTGATTGTCCATTGAATATCTTTTTTCACGTCATGTTATGGATGGGTTTATTTGCAAAACTCTATATTAGATGTTGCAAAACATTGCAGTATAATTTCTCAATCTATCCTTATTTGTTCTTGGTTCAAACTATACAGCTAGAAGCCATATTATCCCATATATAATGAAATCAAAATGCATGTCTTATCCATTTGGCAAAATAAGCATTACTCTCGTAAAAGGTACTCAAATGCGTGTGCACATTTCAAGATGTGATTAAAAGCTTTTGACATATTGATTATTGTATTGTTATATTAATTACCTCCATTATAATATAATGTCATTTTTTTTTCGGTTCACGCTCAAACTATTCTTTATATGTTGGGTCTATTTTGTATATATTTGCAAAACACACATCAAATTTAAACCTTGAAGCTTCATAATATATCTTCATCAAATCTTCTTTGCAAACAAGCCTTTGAATTTGCCATTGAAGTTGCTTATAAAGTGTAAAGCACAATACCAATGATATTCTAAAGGCTCATGCTATATTTTTTTTTTCCATTTTATTCTTAATACTTGCATGTTTGTTTGATATTATACATATATTGATATGGTCATCAATGATGTATCATTACAAGCAAAGTAAAACCATCTCCAGTTATAATTATTTTTCTCTTCAACAAGAGGAAATGCCAAAGAGAATGTCCTATTATTTGCATTAAAATCAATTATAATCAACAACTTCCCATCAAACATCTCATATACATGTGTTGTCAATACTAATAAGTGACCTACAAGACTTGAACCCTTCAATCACAAGTCCAAATGACAAAAGAAAACCTCTCCAAAAAACAATTATTTTATTATCAAGATTTTAATTATGATCACTCACAATAACAATGCATGGATTTTATTCTTTGATTGCTAACAATAATTTAGGCAATATTTCAAATGACTTCTCATATGAATTGAAAAGTTACTCAAACACCTTTTGTTTTGCATCATATGCCTTATCATAGAAAGTTTTATACTTGTAATGCAATTTTATTTCATCCATAATGCTCGTCATTGTCATGGAAATATTAGCATTCACAAGTGTTGAAACAACATTAGCAATAAATTTTGCATCTTTGACCTTTTATGGCACCTCCGATGTAGGTACCATGACATTTTAGTGCTTGAACATATTGTAATTGCATAAAGGTTGTTGTTGAACATTGAACTTGATATTAAATTCAATGTGCAAATATTACCATTGAACTGCATTCACTAAATTATTTTTAATTTTGAAAGTTTATATGACCACCAAATCAATACCACCAACTAAATGTTTATGACTAAGTGCCCAATTATTGCAAACTATAGCATCAACTCCAATACCATCCCCAATTTCAGGAACATGAGTTTTTATTATCTCGTTATCACCATTATCAACTAGCTAAACTGAACCCATCATATCATTATCTATATTATTATTGTGCTTGTAGGAGTTATACCTATATAATTTAGCTTATAGATTCTCAAACAAACTTTGATCACCCCTTTATAGCATATCATGCATCAATTACAAGTTTAATCCACTCCTTGTTGTCCTAGATGAACCAACAAATTATAATGCTTTTATTTTTATTCGAGTAAATGCGGAGACGAAGACAAGAGTTAGATCATGCTACATAATACAAAAGGAGATGATTTGTTTAGATCAACTACCAACATATAACTTCATCATGTTCAATCCACTTCATCATGTCACCTGAAATCAGTACAAGATAATACTAAAACTCCCCAACATGACACTTCTAAGTAATATCAACTTCAAAATCATTATAATTCCACCTAATTTTTTGATATATAAATTGTTTAATATTCACTACAGACATACCTATAATAGCATTCAACACATTGTTTTCACCATTGAAAGTAATATTGTTGTCCAATTAAAGAACAATAAGACCACCATAATGAAATAACATAAACATGTTATAAGACATTATATAAATCAAGAAAACCTATTTTTTTATCAATTAGACATAATTTAAATAAAATTATATAAAATCAATTATAATCGCACCAATTTGTAGCTAATTTAACACAATTAAAACAATGTACTAAATTACAGCAATTGATTCTAAAATTCAACGCAAATCCTAATGGATCTAATTTCAAAATAATTTATTATATTTTCATGCTCAATTGCATGAAATCAATCATAATTGCATCAATTCATAGTTAATTTATCACAATTAAAACAAGATACCAAATTACAGCACTTAATTCTAAAATTCAACGCAAAGCTTAATGGATCTAATTTTAAAATAATTAATGTTATTTTCATGCTCAATTGCATGCAATCAATCATAATTGTATCAATTTGTAGCTAATTTATCATAAGTAAAACAAGATACCTGATTACAACAATTAATCCTAAAATTCAACACAAAGCCTAATCAATCTAATTTCTACCTAATTAATGTTATTTTCATGCTCGCTTGCATGAAATCAACTTAATTACATCAATTCATAACTAATTTATCACAATTGAAATAAAATCATCAATTACAACAATTAAACCCTAATTGATCTAATTTCTACCTTATTGATGTCAATCATACCTAATTGTATCAATTAAATTCTAATTTATCAAATCAACAAACCCTAATACATCAAACTCAACCCTAAACAATAATAAAATGAAAAACTCAAACAATAATGAATTAACTATGAAACCATAAAACTAAAAGTGATATAAGATATTTACCTTGATTTATCAACTAGAGAGTGGTGGCATTACAGTGGTTGTGAATAAGGAGTGGTGGCAACATTGGAGATATGGTTTTCAATTAAAAAAACAACAGAAGAAAAGCTTGAAGACGAAGAAATCTTTTGGGTGCGATAGAGCTACAAATGATGAATTCGTAATGGATTTTGGGCTTGAGACAACATCAAATGATGAAAGAGAAGGTGCGAGCGTCACGGGGGGCGAGAGGGGGGGCAGGGGGTGCATGTTTTTACTTGATAAAATGTCATGATTCAGAAATATAACATTTTAATTTTTTACAAATTGACTATAAAACTCATAAAATTAGAGTAACATAGGATGTTCATCTTGATTTATCAACCAAGAAATGGTGGTAGTGTAGTGGTCGTAATCGAGGATTGGTGGCTATGGTTTTTGGTTATAAACAATTGAAGAGATGCTTGAAGTTGAAAAGAAGAAGTTTTTTTTGTTATGTGTGATAAGGTTGTAAATGGTCACTTCACAATGGTTTTTGGGCTAGAGACAACTACAAAAGGTGAAAAAGAGAGTGTGAGCAAGGGAGAAGAAGATATGCGAGGTTTTATTGGTAAGAAATCTCAATCACGGCATGTACCAGCTATATTATTCCACTAAAACTTTTTTAAAATAAGTCATTTTGCCAAAAAAAAAATTATGAACAGTGCTAAAAAAAAATCAAAGGAAAGTCTAATGATGAACCCAGAAAGCTAGCTCTAAGGTTATGAAATATAGAAATGCAGATAGGAGAAAGGGTAGATACGAAGTTCGAAACATTATGGCAACTAGTCCCTGAATTTCCAAAAGATCCCGTGGTTTTCTAATCAAAGGGGAGACGCTGGAATCGTACTAGCTGATCTCTGGAGTCGAAGCCAGAATTTAAGGAAGCCATAACTCATCATCGTCTATTTTTCCCGGTGGCCAAGAATTACGCCATGGTTCCATTCCACGCTAACAAATCATAATAAGATTTTCCCAATTGCAACAAACATGGTCACCCAAATAAGCAGCAGAAGACTTCTAAAACAGTATTCCAAATGATTTGTGAAGTAGCATTTCAGCAAAGAAACAACACTGCCACAAACATAACCTACGAGTACTCTGAACTGCTAATTCTCGAAATATTGAAGACTCTCGTAACGTTCATAAAACTGAATTCATTGACGTTCAACGAGGTCAATTCTTTTGACAACAAATCATGTTAACTCCATCTAAATCATACCAAACCTCCATAGGCATGCCAGTCACAAACATATCATGGGTGTGCTGAACAAAATACCAAGACAATTAGGTATACCACAAAGACGACCAAAATTCAAACTCATTTTGATTATATATTTCAATCTAGACCATCGTCCAAGGGGGTTTCCTGCCATGGCCGAACCTAATAAATAACACAACATATAAGATCAAGGACATCAAGCAGATACACCCAGGATTCTGCCAGACATTTTATTATCTCACTCAGAAAACCAATAAATAATAAAAATGGGTTTAATCAGAAAACCAGAACATCTCAGATTCCACAATCTCAGTCTTAAATGAACATGTAATGCCAACCACGTCCAATCCAACACTGGATATTTCAATGGCTTCTCACTCAAGAGGACCAATTTATGCGGTGAAATCTTCAAAAGGTTTGAAGAAAAGGGTATACATATTAATGCCAACTCTAATTATAATAATATGCGACGAGAATAATAATAATAATAATAATAATAAAAAGGACATCCCGTAACCAAAAATAGAGCAATAGTAGACGGCGTAGCATGAGCTTAGCATCCTGCAAAAGTCACCCTTCACTCCCCCCTCACGATATGCAGACACAGATAGAGCATATACTTACTGCCACAAGTCAAAAAATCATGTTTCCTCCTGAAGTCTGGAGGTAATCTAACCCCAAAGATTTTAAAAAAGTAGCTGAGGGGCAGTAAGGGGAAGTAAAACCAAAACCCCCCCTCTTAAGAACAGCAACGTCATGCCACCACAAATAATTATGGGATAAAATGGAACACTCCCATAAGAACATACATATATCCCAACAAACTCATGCTACTAGCTCAAAGTCATGAAGGTTCTCTTTTTTTTCTTTTTCTTTTTCTTTTTCCTTTTTTTTCCTTTTGATTTCTCCCTTCAAGTTATTGTTATCTTTAAAAAGTTTTTTTTCCCCTCCTTTATCACCAACTAACTCACTTCCTTTTTGCCGGACAGGAAACCATGTTTCACTGTGCCAATGCAAGACCCACTACCTTCAACAAAATCCAAGACATCCACCAGTTTAATCAAAACCCTCAGTCCCCACTTTCCTCCAGTATTTCGTAAAATGCGTAGCACACATTTTACTTACTTGAATTTCTTGATGAAGTGGGGAGATCCAAATCTCCTTGAAATCTGTTTTCATCAATTCCCTTGCTGCTAGACAGCTGTGACTGGCTATTAAAATCCCCAGACAATGATCTACCAAGAAAAGCTTCAGTACGAACATCTGCTTGACTCCTCACATTGCTATGGCCAGCAGTCATCTCCTCCAGAGAGATGCCTTGGACATTGGCTGCCAGCATGTCATGGCCGGACTTCTCACCAGACTGAGGGCTGGAAACATTAGGAAACTGAATAGGAGTTGTCATGATCCACCTCATCCAATCATTTCGCTTCCTCACCTTCTCGCCCTAAAATACAACAGGAAAATAGAATTAGTGAAGGTAAGACATAGATCACATTATTAAATTCTGATAAACTTGGCATGTATATCTGAGTGCCTAATTCATGCGCTCCTAAATGTGACAGGGTTCAGAATTGAGGACCAGAAACTAGTTAGGATGGGAAATCACAAAACCATTATTTTGTAAGTTGAAAATTTCAACAACAGCAGATCTCAATGTACAGAAAAAGGCACCTGTACTTCGACGACACTTGAATTTCTTATAGCATCCAGTATAAGTTGGATATTGTCAGTCAAAAGCAAAACCTGAACCATAAGCCACAAGAAGATATTGTTTTTAAGTTAATAGCATATGAAAATACAGTCACAAAATCATGACACCATGACCTGTACAGCCATTAATAAATCATTAGTGGGTTTCAGTGTCTTAAAGGGGAAAAACTCAGAATCAGCATTGTATAGATATACACACAAGCATACAAAGATAGCAAACAACCAAACAGTTCACATGCTGACAAGCTCAATACAGCAATGGAGATATTAGAATCCCTCAAATTAATTTAAAAGACACGCAAGAATGACAAAGGAAACAAAGTATGCAGCCTGACCTAAATCCCAACAGATCAGAAGCTCATGACAGCAATCCCCACATAGCATGGAATAATCATTCAAGTTTATTTCACAATTTATAGATCTGAGAGTGCCATCATACAGGGGAAAAAAAAACAGGAAACAGAATGCCATTATGTCTGGAAAGCATAACCATTACCACCTAAAGATTAAATTTATAATGTCAACATCCCAATGAAAACAGAACGAAATATTAAGCACAGCACTGATAAATGGTTCTAACTAGGCATGAATCTAAGCAGCAAGTAATTACTTCAACCAGAAATTATGGGTATTAAATATTATATTCTGATAATGCAGAAACTCAGACACAAAGAAAGAAGCAATTGTAAAATAATGGAAAACTTTCTACAAAATTATATCTGCATAGCTTGTGTAATATAGGAAATTATAATTATGCCTATAAACAAATTATCTATTAAGGTATTACATGAAGCAATGCACACAAACCAAGGTCAAAATGATGTCGAATGTAAGTTGTGACTCAAAAGAAAAATACAATTCTATCACCTCATCCATAAATTAACCTTCAGTACAACATATCTCAAGACAATAGACAAAAAATGAGGAACAAATATAATGATATACAGAATAAATTAAGGGAAATTTACTAAACTAGGTAGATTTTGAAGAATAAGGTTGGGCCTCCACGCAACAGTAATATTGTTCTGTTGTGACCTAAAGGTCATGGAGAAGCACTGTATATTTGACTCTCCCCCAACCCTCCCACAATGCAAAAAGAATTAAGAACTATGGCCGCCCTCTCTTTTCAGAAAAACAACAGAAAAAAAAAAAGATTTTGAGCAAAAGAAAAATCATAACTATATAGTTCCATCCGCTTGACAAAAATTTCTATTATCGTCCATACACCAATGCTCTTACAAGTGGATGAATATAGAAATTGCTTTGCAGATGACAAGAAAAGCAAGTTGTGGTATTTTTATGTATTTTTGCATACAAGGGTAATTCTGTAATTTACACATTTGCTCGAATATTCTACATCTAGGCTTTTATGTTTTGTTTCAGTGTCTTATTAGCCCTTAATTACATAGGTTTAAATAAGAAGGACCTCTACATAAAGTTCTGTGATTGTTCACTAGAGAATCAGAGTTTATGAATAAATTTTCCACCTATATGCTTGCAATCTATCATGGGTGTGACTTCTAAAAACTTACGATGCTCTTTTTCCTAGGTGTTACTCCTAGAAAACCTACAAGTGTCAGCAAACCTATAACTTTCAGCAAACAAACCCTCAGATATCTATATCCAAATTTCAATTTACAAACTCCTAAACCCTTCCTCAATTTAAACTAGTAGGACAGAAATTCCAGAAGTTGTCTTGAGTCACCATTCATCAATCCCGGTGAAGTTTTAGTGGAATTTCCTTTGGCATTCCTATAATCTACAGACCAAATTACCTATTTCATAGCTACCTACGTCCAAATTTCCAGCTAATGCTAACTCCAGGCACACAAAATTGATGCTTGAATTATAGCATAATAAAATCACCAAGGAAAAAAAGGACCAACCATGCAGCATGTAAGAGATTGAACATGAATCTTAGAGAATATTGACTCTTGGAAGAGAACAGGTAACAGAATCATATTAGGGAAAACCAATTCATCAGCAACAAAATAGATAATCTACTAGTTCTTCTCAACCTTTCAATGCAGAATGAGAAAAGAGACAGAAGATATATATCAGAGTGAGAACTTAGTATTTAAACTACCACGACACTAAAAAGAATATAATTCAGAATCCCAAAGAGTATGTCTATAAATATTAGAAACAAGCACATTGATACTCTAAAACATGGCATGAAAATTACACAAAAAAAGTAATTCAAAAGAAAAAAAAGCTTCTAGAAACAACTTCAGCCTCTAGCTAATTCAATCAGATATTTCATCATTGATAAGAAGACATGACTTTCACATGTATACTCTAGAGAAATGTATTGGATTCCTGGTCTGAAATGCTGGCTGTAAAAACCTTATACCACTATTAACTGTCACAAAAGAAACCAGGATATCCAAAGAGAGAACAAAATGCAGGACATATTTAAATAATTAGGAAGTGGTTATCAGGTATAGGTAATTTCATCAGCAACAAAATAGATAATCTACTAATTCTTCTCAACCTTTCAGTGCAGAAAGAGAAAAGAGACTACATATATATCACAGGGTGGGAACTCAGTATTTAGACTACCATGACACTAAAAAGAATATAATTCAGACTCCTAAAGAGTCAAAACTACTAACCCAAAGTGTACGTCTATAAATATCAGAAACAAGCAAATTGATACTCTAAAACATGGCATGAAAATTACAAAAAAAATACTTCAATGGAATAAAAAATAAGTTTCTAGAAACAACTTCAATCTTTAGCTAATTCAATCAGATACTTCATCATTGGTAAGAAACAAGACCTTAACATGCAGGCTCTAGTGAAATGTATTGGAGTACTAGTCTGAAATGCTGGCAGTAAAAACCTTACACCACTATTAACTGTCACAACAGAAACAAGGATATCCAAAGAGAACAAAATGCAAGACATATTTAAATAATTAGGAAGTGGTTATCAAGCATAGGTAATTCATCAGTAACAAAATAGATAATCTACTAGTTCTTATCAACCTTTCAATGCAGAAAGTGAAAAGAGACAGAATATATTTATCACAGGGTGTGAACTCAGTATTTAAACTACCATGACACTAAAAAGAATATAATTCAGACTCCTAATGAGTCAAAACTACTAACCCAAAGAGTATGTCTATAAATATCAGAAACAAGCACATTGATACTGTAAAACAAGACATGAAAATTACAAAAAAAAAGTACTTCAATGGAATAAAAAAAAGTTTCTAGAAACAACTTCAAACTTTAGCTAATTCAATCAGATACTTCATTATTGGTAAGAAGGCATGACCTTAACATGCATGCTCTAGTGAAATGTATTGGAGTCCTAGTCTGAAATGCTGGCAGTAAAAACCTTACACCACTATTAACTGTCACAAACAAAACCAGGATATCCAAAGAGAAAACAAAATGCAGGACATATTTAAATAATTAGGAAGTGGTTATCAAGCACAGGCATAACCAAGAGAGAAAAAATCATCATAAAAATGAACCAATATCACGATTACCCAAAGCAACTCACTTTGTTGAAGCTTGCTATCAGTTTAATAGGCACCCAGCCTTGATCATCCATGTTCTTCCGCAAGTATATATCTTTAATTAAATTTTCATTACTGCAACAAACATTTATGAGGAGAAATTGTTAACTTCCCAATAAAACGCATTGTACTGACACAAATAAACCACAAGAACATGTGTACAGAAGCAAAACAAGAAAGAAGCACCTGAAATAATAATCTATCTGACGCAATATCTTATTATGCAACTGGGGATCGGAATGGAAAAAAACAGAATGAGGTGGTATTGGTGCCGCAATAATAGGCACACCTCTCATAGAATCTGGATGCGGGGCAACATAATACAGTGGCGATCGCATATCTGGAAATAGATTGAGATATTAGAGCAGACCCATGTGTTAGCCATAACAGAACTGGAAACAGATATGGTTTACCAGGGAACCCCATGGGGCTGAAAGGCCGGACTGGTGGGGGTGCAACAAAAGTAGTAGCAGCTGCAGGTGGTGGTGGAGGTGGTGGTGGAGGCCTCATAAGCCTTGGGGAAACTCCTGGTGATGGCTGCACATGGCCACCATCCCTATTAAAATTTCGATGAGCATTCCAATCTTGATTTGAACGATCTTGATCATTTCTCCTGCCACCATAACTATGATGATGAGAACCATCTCCTCGAGAATGTGGCCCACCATTACGATTCCTGAATGAATTGCGTTGTTGGTGTGGATGATCATTAAAGCTACGGGATTGGGAATTCCTTTGCCCGTGGTCCCCAGAAGAAGAGTTATTTGAATGTCCTTCACCTGTCGCGCCCTGTGATCCTGGTGACTGAGGAGCACCACCATTAGAAGTTGTGTTAGCACCACTGCGCTTCACTGACCTTTGGCGTACTGGCACTATATGGTTTGAAGTTGAATTAGTGTTTGCACTATTGACTACTTGTTTCTGTGAAGATGAGGATGCAGTTCCAATTCCCTGCATTAAACGAAAAGCACATATTAAAACAAGCACTCATGTATGAGCAACCAAATAATTGAACTGGGTATATAATAAGCACAAAATGCTCCATTTCATAGCCGAGTTCAAAGAGAACCACAAGTTTGCCTTTTGTGTTTCTAGTTATAAAGGTCAAAGACCCACTCATTCATATCAAATTTTTAATAACCCCAATTTTATTGAGAAAAAAACAAGTTTGTTGTTTTGGTTTCCCCAACTATTTTCGGATTGAAGCTCAGTTGCTGCTGCTGCTCGTGTTTTGGTATCTATAAATTCAACAATGCAGTAAAATTAAGATAAATATTTAAGTTGTGATTACTTTAAAAAAATAGTTTTCTTGTTTCCATATGTAGTTTATTATTTATTATTAAAAAGATTTTCCATCGAAAATCAAGCAAACATATTTATTAAGTACAAACTTTCCAAAATAGCAAACAAGGGCTTTGTTTGGCACAAATTGAAAATAACAAAAAGAATGATCATAAAACATTAGATGAACCAAACAAGACCCCTTATTTTTATAGTAGAGAATTTGGAAAACAACCATTATAGTGTTTTCCAATTTTCTGAAAAAGTGAAGAATTTGAAAACACATGTTTAAAGGAAAATAATTTTCTTTTTCAGTTAATAAAAGTGTTTTCTTTAGTTTTCTATTTCTTATAAAAAAATTCTAAGAAGGTTTCCACAAGTAAGCGCAACCGTAGGTGCCTAAAGACTCCATTTTAATTTCTTTCAAATAATATACACCAAGCTTTAAAAAGTAGACATATAATCCAATCAGTCCAACTAATCACATTTGACTAACATTTCCCTGAGCTTGCAAAATAGAGATCGACGATGATAAATCAAATATACCTCACTTAGAGGTCCTTTTTTTTTCCTAACTAAGAGGAGTTACTAACCCTACCAAAAATTTAAGCAATAAATCCAATAATACAGTTTTTTTGTCCCTCACGCTCTACCAAAGTAACCAAGCTCATAAAAAAGGAGAATTTTTCATGTTTTGGTCTAGACAGCTCATATGAAAGACAGAAATTCGTCGACTCACATTCTACACCAATTTTGTTTCTAAAACTTAATACGCTACGCTAATCTGAGTAGACAGCTAATAAACATTTTAAGAACAAATATAAATCTCGCATCCATGCCAAGAATTCAAGAAAATACCCCAGATAGTACATTTTTCAATGCACCTCAATTAATATAGGCAAATAAATAGCAAAAAAAGTACCTATACATTATTTTTCTTTCTAAGACTTTACACACTAATCTCAACTAAATAAAACAAAATTTTCCACCAGGCAACCAAAACAAAGAAAATCAAAATATAACGCCAATCAACTACTAGAAAATTATAGTACATTAAATTAACAAATATTACATTTACTTAACCAAATGAAATAAAATTAATTTCTATTCGAACCTGTGAAACAGAGACAGAAGATGATGATCCATCGGATAATGAGCCCTTCAAAGAATCAGAAGATGATTTTGTCGAAGAAGAAGCCCTAGCAGCTGACTCAGATAAAGCAGGCCAAGAATCAGCCCCCATAACATTCCCAATCTCCACAGGACCATTGCTAGCTGTCAATGGCTTGTTCCACACCGGTCTCTTACTCACATTATTCTCACTCTCCACACTCTCTTCCTCCACCAATAAAACCGCAGCCGCTTGCTCCGCCACCGTTGAAGCAGTAGAAGAAAATTCCGATTCAGCACCGCGCACGATTCGTGCCCACGGTGGAGAAACCTGCTTCCCGGCTGCCCGTCGCGATTGTGGACTGCTCACCGGATTACTGCTGCTACTGATGTTATCGGCGGCGATTGTGTGACGTGGAGAGTGATCGGCGGCGGCGATGCTGTTTGGGTTAGAATTAGTTAAGGTTGCCATAAATTAAATTACTAAAAAAACAGGCAGTTAGGGTTTGTCTGTTGCTGTTAGTGATCAAACTTTTGTAGTTGATCGATTGAAAAGGGGCAAAAAAGGAATTGGATTGATAAAAAAAAATTGATGAGTGGAGAGAAATTAGGGTTTCGATTATTCTGATAATGTGAGAAAGAGTGAGATTTTTGTTTTTTTTTAAGAAAAAAAAAAAGATTGAAGATTTAGAGAAATCGGAAATAGAAAGATCGCAGTGAGCGAGCGTGGTGGCTCTCTCTCCCCCCCTCTGTTTCTCTTTTCTTCTCTTTTTATTTTATTGCTGTTTTGTTTATAAAAAAAAACTATTTGTTCCTTCTGTCAAATTTGTTGTTGTTGGTGGCCAAATTGTACTTTAAATCCTCGTAATTATACAGTGCTTCATTTTGGTCTCTTTTCTGAATACTTTTCGATATAAACCCTATTTTTTCGAAAACTTGCAACACAACACAACCCTTCACAATAAAGCAACTAACCGATAATATTAGCTAATGATAATGGGTCTAATTATTTATTGTTTATTTTTAATGATGTGTGAGATTTCTTTTTTTATGATTTATGAGATTTTGTAAGACTAAAAATTTTCAAGAACAAGATATATTATAAAATCGAGATATATATTATCTTTATTAATTATTTAATTACAAAATAACATTTTTAGAGCCTGTATATGTAAATAGATTTTCTAAGAAATGATCGGGAAGATATTTAGTCTGAGGGTAATAAAATAAAGGTGTTCCAAATTGTGTTTAACTAAAAATCAAAGTAGAATATTGATAAATTCTGAGGGACTGAATTGTAATGTGCCATTGCTGGTTTGTTTGGTTGGTTGCTTAGCTCTAGGGGGTTCTATCAAGGTGATCTCATGGATGCGTGCTTTTCCGTAAATAGCCCTAGTTTTAGGTTGTTTAGGACCTTTAGGTGTGTGATTGATGTACTGTTGATGTAGGGGTAAAATACGTAAAAGTAAAAATTAGATGCAGCGTTCTCTTGTTTAACTGTAAAATTAAAACATACTCTTCAGGTGTGGAAAGGTGTGGGGAATCATTTCTCATATATTTTATTGTGAATTACAACAGTAATTTATAGTAATTTTTTAAAAAAAAAAAAATTTCAACTTTCTTATTTTTATTTTTTTTTTATTTATTTTTTTTTTAAATTATTTTTGTTGATTTTACCTTTTAAATATTGACCTGTTAAAATTTTTGCTTTGTAATTTTATTTTTAAAATACTGTGAATTGCTGCGATGTTTTTCCACATAATTTTTCTATTTTATTTCTTTATTTTTCAAAATTATATTTATCGATTTTTTTTAATATTGAGTTGATTGAGAATTTGGTTTTGTAATTTTAAAAAAAAAACTTTGTTGATTGCTACAGTGTTTCTCCGCATGGTTTTTTTTTCTCCAAAATTATCTTTTTTTATTTTATTTTTTAATATTGAGCTGGTTAAAAATTACAGTTACAATATGTTAGGAAAGCACTGTAACTTTTTTTGAAAATTACTGTTGATTGCTGCAGTGTTTTTTTCCATATGGTTTTTTTCTGTTTTGATAATTTTTTTCCTAAAATTATCTTTGTCAATTTTATTTTTTAAATGTTAAGCTGGTTAAGAATTGCAATTACAAGTAAATACAAGTTTTTTCTCACAAAACACTATGGATTGATACAGTTTTTCCTCACATGGTTTTCTTCCAGTTTCTTTTGTGTTTTCTTTTTTTGTGATATTTTTTTCCAAAATTATCTTCGTCGATTTTATTTTTTTTAATATTGAGTTGGTTAGAATTTAACTTTGTAATAAAACTTAATTATATGGGGAAAACATTGTAGCTTTGCTCGTAAAACATTGTTGATTGCTACAGTGTCTCTCCGCATGTTTTTTTGTTATAACTTTTTTCCAATTATCTTTTTTAATTTTTTTTTAATATTGAGTTGTTTGTAAATTATAATTATAAGTCATTACAAATAAGGCTAAATCATGTACGGAAGCATTGTAGCTTTCATCACAAAACACTGTGAATTGCTACAGTGTTTCCAACATGATTTTTTTTTTTGGTGTTTGTTTTGTTTTGTTTTTTTCTAAAATTGTCCCTGTCGATTTTTTTTTAATATTGAGCTGATTAAGAATCTAGCTTTGTAATTTTTTTCTTTAAAACACTGTGAATTGTTGCAGTGTTTTTCCATGTGATTTTTTTATTATTTTTTCCAAAATTATCTTTGTCGATTTTTTTTTAATATTGAGTTGGTTAAGAATTATAATTATAGTAAAACTAAATCATATGATGAAAGCGTTGTAGTTTTTCTCACAAAACACTGTGGATTGCTACAATATTTCTCTAAATGGTTTTTTATTTTATTTTATTGGGAAAAGCGCTATAATTTTCCTCACAAAACATTATCAATTGCTACAATGTTTTTTCTCATGGGTTTTTTTCCTTACAAAATTATCTTTGTTGGTTTTTTTTTTAATATTAAGTTGGTAGAGAATTTAGCTTTGTAATTTTTTTTCTTTTTATTAACTGAAAAAGTTAAATCATGTGGCGAAAACATTGTATTTTTCCTCACAAAACACGGTAAATTACTACAAATCATTTCATTTAGTCTCTAAGTTTTTGATCACCAACACAACTTTTTTTTTCGTCATGAAATATTTGTTCCATCATATGTTTAATTTCTATTACTTATCTAGCACTGGTTCACAATTATAACGCTATTAAGTGCATTTGTTTTATAAGCCCGCGGCAGCGTGCAGGCATGTCATCTCGTAAAAATTAGATCACGTCAGGCTTCAGTATAATTAACCGCATCTTATTAGGTTACGGTATGATTATAGATTAATTGTTTTTAAAAATATTTTTTATTTATAAATATATTAAAATAATATATTTTTTTTATTTTTTAAAATTAACACATTTTATTTTTTTAAGAAGATAATGATAGATACCTTTTATTTTATTTTATTGAGAGAGAGAAATATATATCTTTTGGATTTTTTATTCTGTTTTTTTAGAATAGATGGATACTTATTCTTGTAAAATATGATTTCAGATTGTCTAGCTATTATTATCTCCTATAAATAATCAAATAAAAAAATGAACAATAACATAATATTAATTTTTTAATGCAAATTTTTCTACAAAAATATGACATTAACATTTTAATTAAAAGTCCGTTTTGTATCGTAGTAGCAGTTGCTTTTTAAAATGTTTTTGATTTAGAAATATATCGAGATAATTTTTAAATTTAATATTAGTATGTCGAAACTATCTAAAAAAAAAAAAAATTAAAGTAAATAATAAAATAAAAAAATTAATTTTTTTCAAGATTATTTTTAAAATATAAAAACAAACAATCAATAGCTTGGATTATAAGGGTTTTTTTTCTCATTTATTTTTTCAACATTTTTTTTGGTTGGTAACCTGGCACTTAACTTGCAATTAGAGTCCAATGGCGAACAATGAAACGCAACGTATATGCAAGAGTTTGAAGGGAAAATATTTTGAATCCCCCATAAAGTTTATCATGCACATTTTCATTGTATGAAAACAACACCCTTGGATTAACTTCTCAATGGGGTTGTTGCTTTTGGATATGCTTGACATGTGTGTCATGACGTGTATAACATGGAAATGTTTTTTTTTTAAATTTTTTTTTATTAATATAAATATTCGGGTCAATTTATATTCACCTTGACTAATCTTACGGACCTGAAATTAAAGATTATAGAAGTCTCTAATGATCATAAAATTTATAAAACTCGAACTAATAATTTCTAAAAAGTAAATCTATAACAGTTTCAGCTATAACTCTTAAGAATTTTTTTTTTATATATATATTATTGGTCCTAGAACAGGTTGTTTTCCTCCAACGCCAAAAGAGTCCATTATCATTTTCCTCCAGCGCTGCCCATGCCCGGCGACATTTCTTTGATGATGGCTTGACAAAAAGTGACATGAATCATGAGAAGAATGCTTCCATTGCGTGTTAAAATATATTAAAAGGGGTCTTGCTTTTACTGTTGCGTTTACATATATACATGTGGCTTTTAGGAGTAACTTTTTTTTATATTTTTATTTTAATCACCAAACTTTTATTTTATAAAACTCCAAATTTAATCACCTAATTTTTTTAATCAAATTAATTGAGATTTAATCTTGTTATCAAATCTCTCTTACTTCTTTAAATACATAATCATTTTTCAATATTTTTTTCATGTTAAAGAAATTTAATCCGGCACGCGATGTTACACGGCCACCAATCTAGTGTGACTCTAGCGTAGATGGGGCTATTTAAATGACATTTAGTGCCTTAACCAGTGCTATTGGGAGGGTGACTGTAGAAAGGCTCCCAAGGATAGCTAGGTAGCTAAGGTCCCTCGGGTTGTTCTCAAAGAAGAACCTTTATGGAATGTAAAGTCAGATTAAGCGTAGACAGGGCTGCTAAATGCCATTTACAGCGCGCCTTAATCAGTGTTATTGAAGGTGTGACTGCGGATAACCCTATAACTTCATAAGGATAGTTTGGTAGAAAAGGTCCCTAGGGTTGTTCCCAGAGAAGACTGCCATGCAATGAAGAAATTAGAGGAAAAAACAAAAAAGAATTTCTATCTTTTCACGTTTGAGCATTTTCTCAATGTTTCTATGAGAGGAGGAGTTGGTTTGGTCTCCTTGCACCCCATATTCAACGACCATTCATTAAAGTCAATAATAGCACAAACAACTCCAACAATTTAGTTAGAGAAAGGCAGATCAATCTATAATTGCCTAGGAACTTTTACCCTAGCAGTGGTCACCAAACCTTTGTTGAAGTTTTTGGCATGTTAACGCTTGATTTAGATTTAACGTAATTTTCATGCCTATAAAAACTAAATATTATATATATATATATAAAGTGATTTAACAAACGTTAATTTCAACACATATATAAAAATTGCATAATGATTTTATAAGTTTCAAAATTATAAACGAGCAAGCATGAACACACACACACATACATACATACATATATATATATATATATATATAAAAAAGACCGGTAAGCAAATATATTTAGTTTATCATCACAAAGATATGCTAAACGAAAGATATCCAACAAAAACCATACATGTTTAAAACTATAAACATATAAAAGCATAACTAATAAACAAATATGCTTTCAATATAAAAATAATAATAGAATACTACTATGAATACTAAATATATATTCAAACTTGTAATTAATATAAAATAAAAAAATTCTAGCATGCATACTAATAATAAAAATTAACTATGTTTAAATTAAAATAAAAAAGATATTTACTTGTCGAAGCACTTTAAAGTAATAAATCTTTTGTTATTGTAAAAGATAAATCATTTGTCCTTAAAACTTTATGGCTCCTCATTTGTGCAACTATGATATTTACAATATGTCTTCTAAGATTCTAACAACATCACCTTGGCTTAGAGATACTTCTAAATAAAGTCTTTGAACCAAAGATTATGTAACTCAAATATCTCTCGACAATATGAACTAAGCTCTAGATTTAGAAGGAAAACTAAATCATAAAAAAGAAAAGAAAAACATTAAAAATAAGGTGAGAAAGAATATGTCAAATAAAAAAAATCAAGTTAGAAACTTTGCTTTCACCCCTTTTTTTATAATGAATTTTAGAAGATAAAAAGTTGAAGAATTAATTCTCACCATTATCAACTATTAATTAACTAGTATAAATCAGAAATTAAATTTTAAAAAACCAAGAGCTCATAAATCCAAGGATTCTTTGAAATTAATTTTTTATTCACCCATTATTTGTTTATTCAAAACAAGTTTCCAACAAAAATAACTGTAAAAACAGAGCAACCTAAACTCTAGAATGACTAAAGTAAACATAAAAAAAAAGGCTAGAAAAATATAGGAGAAGAAGGCAAAAGAGTTATTACTTGTTGTGATGAACATCTTCCCCTTAACCCATTTTTATACTAATTTTTTATACTAAAACTTGATGTAATATTAATTCTGAATGGTTTTTTAAAAAATTAGGTTTTGTAATTTTTTTTGTTTTACTTTATATCAAGTTATCACGATATCATAATCTAAATTGTGAGTTTAGCAAGTTAGCTTAGATGGGATCGATTCTTTTTTAGGCTTAAAATTGCTATTCTTTTATCCTTTTGTATGTATGTTTTGTGTTTTTTAATTTCATCATTCAATATTTGATTAATTAAAAATATTTGAGCTTCGAGGTTTTTTCAAATTTAGTGTTTTTGGCCAAATAACAAGTTTAATATGTTAACATAAATTGACATTATTATTTTTAGAATTTTTTTTTATTTTATCATTCAACATTGTTTTTTCTTCTTATTTAAAACACACTTGCATTGATTGAATAATTTTTTTTTCTCAAAAATCTTTTTATCCGTCTTGTGGCGAAACATGAGTAACTCAACTAGTATTATTTTAACAATGGATGGATCCTCTTAGTGCAATTAAATTGACAAATAAAATTATTACTACACTATTAAAAGAATTGAGGGTAAATTTAATTGTTCATATGATTAGTAAACCAATTAAGTTAATATATATTTTTAATTGTTTTATAACAACTTCATATTATAACTTAGTTGGTTGAAGCGCGTGTTAGTAATTAAAGGTTGTGGGTTTAATTCTCGCTAGCAGCATTATTTGTTTTGAGGCAACAAGGAGCGGATGACAAAAAAATACTAGCTTAGGCCCGCGAATCTTCCTAAAGTCTACACGCTTGAGCTTTGTTGCAACAGGCCATTTGAGTTTTTTATTGGCTTTTTAGGTTTTTTTATTCCCTCTTTATTTTTTATTATTTTTTGTTTATCCAATGTAAAATTTATATTTTAATTTTATCATTCAGTATTAAGTTTATGATAAATTAGTTTTTATATTTTTTATTATATAATAAAATAAAAAAATTAATTTGACTTAGTAGAGTTTATAACTCGAGTCGTGAGTTTACCGAGTTGACTAGGGTTAACTTCACATATTTTCTTTTTCTTTAATTTTTTCTTTTTGAATTTGTCCAGTTAATAATGTCATATCAAAATATTTCAGATGCAATATCTATAAATGTGTGGAATTGATTATTTTTCAGATATATATATATATATTGTAGAATTTGGTATTGGAGGCTCATTTAGATGTAATTATCATATTTTTCAGGGTTTTGAACTCATCAATGTCTTGTACACCAAATCTTTGCCTCACCTCCTCCTACACGATAGTATAGTATAATTCAGTCCAATACGGTCTCTTCCAGTGCCATTAATTTGCTCAACAAAATCACATGGTCTCGCTGTATAGTAATAAATAAGCATCCTGCAAATCATCTAGGTAGTGACCTGAAAAAAGTTTAAAATTAAAAGATTTGTTTTTTTAGTTTTAGATTTATATGATTGCTCATACGATGGTTATTAAACTATTGAAGACTTATATAGTCATTAATTTTAAGAGCCATGAAATTAATCGAGGTAAACTAAAAAAAATAACGGTCCCTGCGGTCTCCTCGACAATGTTCCATCCTCTCATTTACTTCAAATTCAGCTTCTGCGCAACACAAGCCTTTGGCTTTTCTAAACAATAAATTCTTCATTATCTATCCCTCCCTTGCGCTCTAAGAACTACAGAAAGGAAAAGAAAGGAGAAAGATCGGTTTAGAATAGCAAAATATAGCCAAGAAAATGAGTACTGGAGGGAAGGACTACAGAGACCCGCCACCAGCTCCTCTATTAGACATGGAAGAGCTGAAGCAGTGGTCATTCTACAGAGCCTTAATTGCAGAGTTCGTCGCTACCTTTCTCTTCCTTTATATTGGTGTAGGCACTGTTGTTGGTTACAAGGGAGTTCATAACAACTTGTGTGATGGTGCTGGCTATCTTGGTGTTGCTTGGGCTTTTGGGGGCATGATTTTTGTGCTCGTCTACTGCACGGCTGGAATTTCTGGTACCATTCATGGCTTTATTTTTTTTCACAGCAGCATTTTAGTGATGGAAAACAATTTTCTTTTTCCATTTTCAGCTTTCTTCTAGTTTTTCTTTTCAATCAGAAAATATGTTAGTTTTTAAAGTCTCTGATATTTTTCCAACCCAAACTAGAAAATATGTTTATATTATAACAAAATAGAAATAGCGTTCAAATTTCTAGTAAATCCTCATTTTCTAGGCGGGACCAAAATTAATAAGCATTTATTCATTCTCATGGATTTAAATCTAAATTCTGTACAAAAGCTTCCATATTCATACAAAATTTCTGTATCATCGCCACCTTTACCTTCTTGTACAAAAGCTTCCACATTTTAACTACATAAATTATCACTGTTATTTTGGCTCATGGATGCACAGAAATTCTAGCTAACAAATTCTCAACCACCTCAAAGTTAAAAGAGAATAAAATCGTAGCCTCAGGAGCTATCTGAAAATGTTCTCAAGCTGTGTGCAATATTGCTCCAACTATCCAGTGATTGATTGGAGTTTGTTCCAAGCTCAAATAGCAAGCTGGAAAAGAAATGGTTTGATCTGGAAAAGAAGCAAGAAATGTTGTTCTGCCCTGTCTCATAACTCTTTAGCATCACCTGCACTGCCTAGGAAATTAATCCAACATCTAAAGTTAAATTTTCTGATTGCGCATTGCCTCTCTGAAGGCCAAATTTCCTGGATAACATTTTCCCAGCAGAATCAAGTCCAATAGTTTTCTTTTGAAAAGACTTAAGAACATCCTACTAATCAGGCAATCCCCTGGTTTATCCGGATTAGGCAAAATGACCTGGTTACACGACAATAATCTGAACCTCTCTCCTCATTCGACAGCTAAAAATCCATTGAAATGGGCCAGTTAATTATTTTTGAGTCCCTTTCCAAGTTAAGATCTTACAAACAAGCATGCAAGCAAAAAATTAAAAGAGGTTAGAAGAAGTTATATCAATGGAAAACAAAAGCTTGATCTTTGTTGTCAAACGGAATTTCTCATCGAAATGTGAGAAAGATTGTTTCAGGGAGAAGGCAAAAGGGCAAAATTTATCAAATAAAAGCTTGATCCTAGCTATAGTCGTGACTTGTTGATGCAAGATGGGTGGAGTTATTTTTGTCAAGCCATGGCTTTATTAATAGTAATGAGAAGTGCAGGGGGTTTGTCCTTTGAAAAAAGCCGGGCAAAGTAATGAGAAGTACGGATTTTTAGCTTCAAACAAAACTTGTGGTTGGACCTTATTTATTACAATTAAGACAAAACGCAGTCCCAATAACAAGCTCTAAAGCATTTTTTTTATGTTTTATAAGAAAATATCAAGTTGACCAAACAAAGGAGTATGAATAACTTGTCATGTATGTAGATCCACCGGACTCTATAAAATAATAACGCTTTAGTGAATGAACACTCTATAAAACTATTGCCACAAATATTTATTGTTGTGTGAAAATCAAAAGAAATATAATATATATATATATATATATATATATATATATATATCAAGAAATAATTTACTTTTAGAAATTCCTTTTTTTTCCTTGAAAAAAACACTATTTTCTGGCAAACAATCTCTAGGAAATCTACATCCTTAAATACCGAAGAGAAATCCTGTACTTATACATGATATTTACTTAATTAGCATTCATAATTAATTAACAAATACAAAGAATTATTAATGGGAAGAAATGGGATTCGTCCTTTTCTTGAAACCACAGGAGGCCACATTAACCCTGCGGTAACATTCGGGCTATTCGTAGCAAGGAAGGTTTCGCTGATTCGAGCAGTGGCCTACATGATGGCACAATGCCTTGGAGCTATGCTTGGTGTATGGATGGTGATGATACTCACTGGCATTCACTACGATCAGGCCGGTGGTGCCGTCAACGTAGTTGCTCCTGGTTACTCTAAGGGTACTGCCTTAGGTGCCGAGATTATTGGCACTTTTGTCCTTGTTTACACTGTCTTAGCTGCAACCGATCCTAAACGGATGGCACGCGACTCCCATGTACCTGTAAGTATAACGTTATCGACTCCAACTTGTACATTTAGTTGATGTGATTCTCAAAGTTATGGTGGCAATATAAATAACCCAATTTTATGTTGCTTGGATCAGGTTTTGGCTCCTTTGCCTATTGGTTTTGCTGTTTTTGTGGTGCATTTGGCTTTAATTCCCATCACTGGCACGGGCATTAATCCTGCTAGGAGTCTTGGTGCTGCTGTGGTTAAGAATGCTAAGGAAATCTGGGATGATCATGTAAGTCCCTCTTCTTACTCGTAGCGAGCATTTATCATAAAATAATAACTTTCCTCGCAACTGTGCTTGAATTACAAGAAGCTGAAACCACCATAATTTTTTCAAAAAATAAGATAACATCCTATGCAACCTTGCTTGATGATCCTATTGCGTGTTTTGAGCAGTTGTCAATTGCCAAGACACAAACTAGCACATCTACTTTAAAATTTGCTGAACTCTAAACTTGATTACGTTCTTACGTACTGGTGAACAGTGGATTTTTTGGGTTGGGCCATTTGTTGGGGCGCTGGCAGCAGCAGTGTATCATCAGTACATACTGAGATCCGGAGCCGTTAAAGCTTTGGGATCGTTCCGCAGCTAGCGATCCTACTAGCTAAGGCAACTCCATTATCATCCATCGGCTTTCCTTGGTCTTCATCGAGCCTAGCAATTAGCAAAGCCATGCTGTTATTTCTTAGTTTTCATAGTCCGAACTTTATGTGCGATTCTAATATGTCTCAACTTGATATGTGGGTGTTTTAAATTTGTACAATGAAATTCTTAACTTGTGTGCATAATTCCGAATTCTTTGTTTGCTAATGTAAGAAACTAGTTATATGCTTTTATGTATTACACCAAGGTTTCTAAATCATATTCTTAGATTAAAAAAAAAACAAAAATAATTACATTATTAGTATATCAATTTTATTCCATTTTTCAATGAGTTCTTAGGCTTGCTTGGTCGGATAGATTGACTTGACAGGATATAGTTTTTCTAGAGATCAAAATAGTAATATTTAAGATAAATCGAAAATGAATTGCATATTAAGAGATAGGAGAGAAAAAATTATGAAGGCATAGTGAAACTCTAATTACAACACCACCAGTACTAATAAAAAAATAAAAAAAAAGTTTTAAATTAAATAGAAAAAAAATTCAACCAAGACAATATAATAAGTCTCGAACAATGATCTCTAGGTGTTATTTTTAAGACCTTCTCAAATTCTGGTTGCTATAAAATTTTAACCCTAAATGAAACAGATCTCTGAAAACTTTTAATAAAATTTCAGTTCAGATTAAAATTTATCTTTATTAACATAAAACTACTTGTTAGAAATAAAAAATCTCCTACACCAATTATAAAAGAAAAGACTCTTCTAAGAACCCTAAAAGAACTAGTTTAATTTTGTGTAAAAGAGGGAAAACAAAAGGTAATTAAATTGTTTCCGAACAACCAAACCACTTGTATTTATAGTACGAGTGACCAATAACTAACATTATACATTTTTTTTACCTTGAAGTGAGCATGTGTGATTTAATTGGGTAATTATCCAGAATTCTTTTCAGATAGTTCATGTAAAATATATATATAAAAAACAGGGTTATGCTAATTACATTTTTATTTATAAATTTTCAAAGCTAATGGACAGTAAATTTTTTCATTGGACCTAGTTTTGGCTGGTTGTTTATAATTTTTTTAATAAGTCAGTTAAAAAGAATTTAATAGGATAAAAAAACTTGGGTGGTTCAGGTTATTGATCGGGCAAAAGAAAAAAAGAAAAGTAGGAAAATGGAAATAAAATCAAATAATTATCCAAATTAGTGGTTTTTTATCCGAAATTATCCAAATACACTCCCTTGGTCTCCGGTCCGATGAACCGTTCTTTTGTTTTTTAGCAAGGTGGAGGGCGGAAACCAGGGGTTCATTGGACGGTTTTTCTTATCTATGTTTACACTCCAATTAACGGGTCAAATTCATTAATCATTGCACATGGGATGGTCCTAACTTAAAACAAGAAAAAGTCCAAACATGGTAATCTTATATAATTGTTTTACTGTGATATCAGTTATTTTTTAATTATTTTTTAATTTATTTTTAATATTAACAAACAAAAACCAATCTAAATATATTAAAAAAATTAATTTAAAATAATAATAATAAAAAAAACACCTTATTTTTAGAAACACGGCCACGAGCCAGTATAAAACGCGCATGGACTAGTCAAAAGCATGCAATTTCTCACCACAATCACATCAAAGTCAACTTGGGCATTATGGCTTCTTGTTGCCACGATTTTGTTCATCAGCCGCCGCGCACCCCGTCATATTTTTGAGGTCAGAGGCGTGCAATTGTTTTACCATAATCACAATATCACATGGTCTCCCTGTATAATAAATAGCGGTCCCTCCGTGGTCTCCTCAGAGTCAAAATTGATATCCGGGACTAATTCAAATTCAACTGAAACAAACCGAGGATCTTGAAGATAAATACTTCCATTCTCCATCTCTCAATTGCAATATTCCAAGTGATATATAGAAAGTAGAAGAGGAGAAGAAAGCTAGTTTGGCAAAGGAAAGGAAAAAATACTCCAGAGAAAAAAAAAATGAGTAGTGAAGAGAGAAACATCGAGCGTCAACATGGAAGGGATTACCATGACCCGCCACCAGCTCCTCTATTAGACATGGGAGAGCTGAAGCAGTGGTCATTCTACAGAGCCGCAATTGCAGAGTTTATTGCCACCTTTCTCTTCCTTTTTTTCGCTGTGTCCACCGTTGTTAATTACAAGGAGCCTAATTATACTGACCAATGTAGTCGTGTTGGCTATCTTGGCATTGCTTGGGCCAACGGTGGCATGATTTTTGTGCTTGTCTACTGCACTTCTGGAATTTCTGGTATTATATACATACTTTTCTTTCTCTCCGTTAAATTTCATGTTTCAGGAAATTGAACTTAAATATTTATCTTTTATTCGAACCTCAGGTGGCCATCTTAACCCTGCGGTAACATTCGGTATGCTCGTAGCAAGGAAGATGTCGCTGATTCGAGCAGCTGCCTACATGCTGGCACAATGCCTTGGAGCTATACTTGGCCACTTGTTTGTGTTCGTCTTCATGTATGCTGATGAACAGCAGAGCTCGGTTGGTGTTGTTAACGTTGTTTCGCGTAACTACTCCAAGGGTGCAGGATTAGGAGCTGAGTTCATTGGCACTTTTGTCCTTGTCTATACTGTCTTCTCCGCCACCGATCCTAAGCGGAACGCTCGCGACTCCCACGTGCCTGTAAGTACATATATAGTGCTAGCTGCTCTTAACGACTAATGGATCGATGGTGTTAAGCAGAGTTTTGAGTTTTTTATGTTATGCTGTTCAGGTTTTGGCCCCATTGCCTATTGGTTTTGCTGTGTTTGTGGTGCATTTGGCTACAATTCCCATCACTGGAACTGGCATCAATCCTGCTAGAAGCCTTGCTACTAATTTGATTCATCGTAGCACTGCAGAAGCCATGGATGATCTGGTGCGTTCTTCTTTGACTTCGTCAATACACGTTAACAGCTATTATTCCATTTGCATTTCAACGCAACATATAAAGATGTGGCGGATGGTAATTGACAACCCTGGCCACATCTTAGAAAAAATCTTAAATGAAACAACAGTTACTTTTGATTCGCAATCATGCACACATTGCAATTTTGTAGCCTCACACAATCTTGCTTAACCATTCTATCAAGTGTGTAAGTAATGGAAACTTAGCATATTTTTAGAATGGCTGTCTAACCTCTGTTGTCATTATGGTGAACAGTGGATTTTCTGGGTTGGGCCTTTTCTTGGAGCACTGGCAGCTGCAGTGTATCACAAATACATACTGAGGGCAGGAGCTGTTAAAACTTTGAAATCGTTCCGAGCTTTGGGTTCCTTCGGAAGCCAACCACCCGTCTGAGGGGTCAAAACTTCGGGGTTGTTCCGAGCTTAGGGGTCCTTTGGCAGCAAACCTTCCGGCTAACGGGCTCAACAAAAATGCATCGGCTTCTTCAGCAATTCTTAGTTCTACTCTGATTCATTATCCGGTTCCTGTATACCATTCTGATTTACTTGTGTGTATTTGTGTATATATGATCTGTAGCCAAGGTGGGCAAAGTGCATCTCTGTTCCTTGCTGTGTTCAAGATCTGTATGTAACCACAAGCCATTTACTATTCTTTCTATTCACTATCTTTTTTCCCTTTCCGGTCTATATTAGTGACACTCTAGAGTTTGGATTGCAATCCAGAACTGGAAACAAGGCTCGGTAAGAATAAGATTCACCTAAAATTCACAACCTCGCAACTTGTATTTATTTATTTTTATGTTTTAAAAAAATTTAAAAAAAAATTATATTTTTTTATTTTAAATTAATATTTGCAGATATTTTGGTATAATAATATTAAAAAAAATTTAAAAAATAAAAAAATATATTATTTTAATATATTTTTAAATAAAAAATATTTTAAAAATTAAACATGTGTCGTAATTAAAAAAAACAATTTGTATTGGCATGTACAGTCCGAAAACGAAGGTGAATATAACATCCCATCCACGAGGACGCAGCTATAATACGATGCTATGGGATTATTTCTTTAACCTCCTCGGCTCCTTTATGCAATTTACACATTTCTAATAGAATTTATATATGTAATAGCTTTAATCTTACCGCTTACTATTTTTTTTCTTTAGTTTAATGTAGGTATCCGGACCAGCTTGCACGTACCTCGACTAATCCCACGGGCCCTGAAGTTAACGACCATGTAAGCCTCCAGTGGTCATTATATGAGCAACCACAGGGCTCGAACCTGAGATCACAGAGGGAGCAAACCTCTTAGTCCCAAACTTTTACCGCTGGGCCACCACCTAGATGGTTACCGCTTACTATTTTATTTCATCAACACATAATAAAAATATATAATATTAAATATAAGTTAATAAATTTATAATATCCTTTCTAATACATAATTTTCATAACAAATATCCATCCTTCTTTTTTATTATTATTTTTACAATCTATATATTATTTTCAGCTTAACAGACATACAATCATTTATTCTATAATATCAAGTAATTTTACAAACTTTTTCTTAAAATAGAGTAATTTTTTAAAAAAACAGACCTAATCTCGAGATACCTTAGATGAATAGGTAAAATACTTGTAGAACACATAAAAATCTAAAACAAAATTTTCAATATACAAATATTCATTTTAATTAATCACTTTATCAGCTCTAAAAATAATATAACACAAGTAAATTTTTTTATCAAATTTCATGTTGATATCATGATTTCCATTGCAATCATCATTTACATTTTAATTCAACTACCTTTATAAAATCATCATAAATAATTTTAGTTCATGGTCCATAAATAATTAAAACCATCATTTTAATTCAACTATAATTTTAAATTATAGTTGAAAGATAAAATTAAAATATAGAGAACCGTAATGAAAAACACGGAGAAAATGCATGTCAAATCTCAAAGTTTTTAGAATTCTTATTTTGATTTAAAATTTTATTTATTTATTTTTCAGTCATTAAATTTGAAAGAGAAGAGAGAAACTTGTCAGAAAATAATAAATAATAGAGAAAATTATTGGTTGGCTATATTCTAACAACCAAAAAGAAGGATCTTTGTGTCAATGAGTTTATTTTCTTGAGAGGAGTTTAACGGGTGTGGTTTTTAATTTCCTTTCAAACATTGTAAAAAAATAGATTGAGTTTTGTTTTGATTTATGTTGATTTGATTAATTTTTATTTTTTAGAGTGAATTTGATGTGTTTTGGAGTTGTTAAGTGGTTTTTTGAGGTTTGCATAGTGTTTTAAGGGTGTTTTCAGGTAAAAAAAAATGAATATTAGGTTTTGGAACC
This sequence comes from Populus simonii, assembly GCA_007827005.2. Classification (NCBI taxonomy): domain Eukaryota; kingdom Viridiplantae; phylum Streptophyta; class Magnoliopsida; order Malpighiales; family Salicaceae; genus Populus; species Populus simonii. The sequence goes on from CM017468.2 coordinate 16,677,720, forward strand.
AAAAAAAAATATGAACCCTAATTATTTTTTTTTGTCTCGAAATGGTGATAGGTCACTTGCAGTGTGTGCACCTATCCTATTAACCCCTGGCTTTTCTTTGTTTTTATTCTTTTATATTAATTGTTTATATTTAAATATTAATACTTTTCAGTTGCAAGATACTTCGAAAAAATTAGCTTAATTTGTATCGAATATTTTTCACTTTAATATTTAATATGAATTAGTTATATTTGTATAACTTTTTAATAAAAATAAAAATTATTTATTATAACCTAAGAGAGAATGAATAAAATCTCTTTTGTGTATACAACTACCTTCTATTTCTATTATGAAAATTAACTTTTCACTTTAATATTTAATTAATATTAAAATTTTTTTATTTATCTATTCATATATTCTTTTTATAAAATATGAACATCTTTTTATTTCTCAATTAAGAAAAATATAATATATAAAAATATATTCATAATATAATTATTTTTTCACGTTAAAAAATCCTATCCATAACATAACACATGCTGGTGTACACATGTTCATTATGAATTTAAGAAAGTAATAATATTTTAAAATATATCCAGAACATTAACACATTTTTTGTATTATATTCAAAATTAACTTGAATCGGTGCCTGTACGGATCAACTAAAGCTTGAATCTGAAAGAAAGTGAGATGTTCCAAAGTATCAAGACGGCGCTTTGGTGGTCGAATAAGATTCACATGCTTATGTTAACATAATGTTTTAAGGACAGCTTCTTCTCGCTTGCCCAGCCACAAGCCTACTAAGAACATAATCAACAAGAAAAAAGCTGAACAGGCTGGATCCAACCAGAAGCCTATCAGTAGAAAACTTGCACCTGCAATGCGTTTCGGTCACTGCTAAGTAGCTAAATAACTACAATCTACAAAGGTAAGAGTAAGACAGGGCAGGGGATGAACTCAGCAAGCAGGTTTGCATCCACATGCTTGGAATGAATTGCCTCCATGCTGATGACTACCAAATCCAGGCTTAGGTCATCAGCAACCTCACCAATTATGGCAGTGGGCTTGCTTCCTTCGCCCAGTCGCTCCAACAACTTGAATTCCTGGAACCCACCTATCATTTAAAAAAAGAAACATGTAAATGCATTGGCAACTTAAACAAAGAGACTAGATAACGAGTTTCCAAGTCAAAGATGAGCACAAGCTACAGGAAAAGAAGATAAGATTACAACTCCACTTCTTGTCTTTTGCAATTGATGTGTGAAAAGTGATGCAGAAGGAAGCAGCACAAGAAAGACGCATGCACAAGAACACAAAATTACACCGAATAGGATAATACAAAAACCTTAATTCAAAACTTTATTACCGAATATTTTCTGTTCACATAGTCTCCTGAAATACAAGCTAAATAACCCTATTTATTCTTGAAAAAATATCATAAACAAAACTAGAAAAATAATAAAAGACTTTTAAACCAGATGGGAAAAAAAAACATAAACCAACTAGGAAAATATAGCAAATCCCAAACAATAACTTCTAGGCATCATCAGAAAGTCTTACCGATCTCCAATTGCTATGAAATTTTAACTCAATAGGAAATAGAGCCTTCAGAATCGCAAAATTTTGACCCGAACCAACGGTCAGATTGAAAATTATACCCAATAACATAAAGTTGCGCATTAGGAAAAAATCTCATGCATCAAAATGTCTCTTTAATTCGCATATGCACAAAAATCTGCACATCCTGGACCCAAAACATGCTTCACAATTGGTTAATGCATAACCTTTCTTTCTTTCTTTCTTTATTTTTACGGGATTAAATTGAACTATCTAATTGTAACAAATGACATTACCTTAAATCAAGCTACTGGCTACATAAAGCATGCACTTTGAATTGCAAATAGCAAGAAAAATCTTGCTTTCTTTCTAAAACTCATGGTTTCAGATACAAACCTTCAGCTAGATGCCAGCGAATGCTAGACATTTGGGTTTCATGCTCAGGCAACGACTCTTTCTGCCTCTCATCAATAACTGCAAAGAATGTAAATTTCTACATTCCATGAAATCTTGCATTGAAAACAGTCTGTAAACCAAGGGAAAAATAAAAACAGAGAAAGCACCTCTTGTACTTAGTTCCCAACACTTGTATAAACAAATAGCAAGGAATAAAAGTCAGTATGCTTACCTACAACCGTAATGTCAGCACCGTATTTCTTCGCCAATGCTGCAGCAGTTGCAGCAGCCTGTCAGACAAGTAATTACAAGTTAGAGCACAAAAAAGACTTTAAACCAGCTGCTTGCTACAGTTTCTTTCACTTGCATAAAGGGAAAAATCGAGCTAAGACAAATAAGTAAACAAGAATTATATCTCTAACTAAATCACTTCCACTAAAAATTCAGCCATAGAAAAGTTTTTTTCACTCTCTCTTTCTTATCTTTGTAATTTTACTTACGATTCGGAAGTAGAATAATCACCTCATTCAATAGATCTATATTTTTACAGGAAGAGCTTTGGACAAGAATCTTTATGTAAAATTAGCATTACTCATCCATAAGAATGGGTCTTTGAACGTCGGATTATTATTATTGCAGAATTTCCCCTCAATTTTTCTTCATTTTAATGCTATGATCAAGCCTCTTTTTTTTTTTGTTTGCTAACAAATAATAAATATCATGAAATCCCTGAGCTAAAAGACTCTCCAGTTCTTAAAATACAGAACCAAACAGTCTAAAATAAAAAATTATTTCCTTAAACAATGAAAAAAGATGAAAAGATAACCTGTCTCGTTCCCTCGGAGAGATAAGGATTCGTATCAGTAATTGGCAATAACAAATGCTTGAAATTAGTAAACGCCTCGGCTGCTAAACTCACTTCTGATTCTTTCGCCTTCGCCTTCGCCTTTCCTGAAAACAGCTATTCCAAATCAATTAAGTCATCCAATAATTTATTTGAAAAGCAATAAAATATAAAATTAAATTATGAATTTACCTTTCTGTCCAGTGCGACGGAATTTGGGAAATATAGATAGCTTGCGTGCTTTAGTTTTCAGTGAAGTAGAAGATAAAGTTAAATCAGAGTGATTTTTATTAAAAGAAAGCGGAGGAGGAGGGGGAGGAGGGGAGGAGGTGCTAAAGAGTGCAGCTTTTGTGAGATTTGAGGGTTCAGTGGGAACGGAAACCAAGTAATGAGCAAAAGCCATGGAAATGACACCGAGTGGTTAGTCCTGACAGAGAGAGCGCAAGAGATGAGCTTGAAAGTGAGAGAGGAGAAGGAAGAAGAAGACTGCTGATGATGATGATTCGAGAAAACGAGAGAGATAGTGATTGCCCGGGTGTCACGTGCGAGACGGTCATTTATGATTTACCATGTCCCTTTTTCTTTCTTTTTTAAGAATCCAAAATTACAGATAATAGCGTCGGCGGATAGCCACCCCAATCATCTCATGAATAATTATTATTATTTGTTTTTTAAAAATTTTTTTATTTAAAAATATATTAAAAATATATTTTTTATTTTTAAATTAATATATTAAAAAATATTTAAAATAAAAATAAATAAAAATTTATAGCACAAAAACAAATAAGTTTTGGGTAAATGTCTTGTCTTAAATCCCGTCCTAATTTTCTTTCTAATATTAAAAAAAAATTATCTAACATCAATTATTATAAACAAAAAAAAAATGTAAAACTGAGGTAATTGAAAAGTACCATTTAAATTATTAGAAAGACAACCAGAACAGCAAACTAAAAAATAACATAAAAGATCTCATATTTATATTCAATTAATTGGTTTAATATAATTCAAAAATAAAAGTCCTTATAAGAAAATTAAATTCAACAAAGATTAAAAATAAAATATCCAAGGTAACCTTCTTTTTTTTTCAGAATGAATAAAAAATTCCATGAGAAAAAAAAAACATGAAAAAGTTTGAGGATAAGACTGAAAAGAAGAAGCTTCATAAAAGGGGGGAAAATCCAAACACATCTAGGTGAATCTTCTAAACCAAGATTAATCTTTCAAGCTTTTAACCCGTTAAATTACATATTTGGGCTTAAGTAAAAAGCGTAATATCCGACCAATTTAATATTGAATGATGAAATAAATTAATTTAATTAAAAAATAAAAAAAGCAAGATCTAACAAAAGAAGGGGAAACCCAAGGCAAAATCATGCCAATTTAATATTGAACGATAAAATAAATTAATTTAACTAATTAAAAAAATCCCTTTTAAAAAAACTAGAAAGTGAAAAAAAATATTGGAAAATTCCATAAAATCTCAAAATGACTGGAAAATTCCATAGAAAATGAAAAACATACTGGAGGATGAAACAAAAAGATTCAAAAAAGAAAAAAAGCAAACACATGCGAATCTCTCGAACCCAGATTAATATCTCAAACTCACAACCCATTAAGCTCTAATTCCAAATTCAATTAAGAAGCTCAACACTCGACAAATTTAATATCGAATGATGAAATTACAAATAAAAAATCAAACTAGAAAACATTTCTAGGTAAAGAAAAATAGTAATAAAAAAAACAAGAATCAAATTTGATTGGAAAAAAAAAACTCAAAGAGGATAAAATTAGGGAAAAAAAACATTTTTTAAAATCATTTCAAATAAAATAAATAGAAAATAAAAGAATATGGATTAAATTTAACATATAAAAAAATTTATGGGGATGATATTGAAAACAAATTCTATTTTTATAAATTATTTTAAATAAAATTTTACTAATAAAAAAAATATAAACTAAATTTGAAGAGAAAACTAATTGAAGGGGTGTATTAAATTTATTTAGGGTCAACGTGTTTTTCTATGATGAGAGAGAAAAAAAAACAATTATTAATAACAAACCAGAAATAATTAAGTTGCAATTCAAAAAACAATTATTTGAAAAGGAAAAACACTTTCCTGAAAACCAAACCAAATTTTTATTTGACTGGAAAGTGTTTTTCGTTGACCGAAAAGTGTTTCCATTGACTGGAAAGTATTTTTCGTTGAACGAAAAGTGTTTTCCGTTGATCAACTTTTCTAATGGCAAACAAACACAGGAAAGTTTGGAAAGTGATTTTCCGAAAAGTAAATTCCAGGAAACAAACATGTCCTGTGCCTTCCTATAAATTATTTAAACTATATTGTATATTTGATAAAAGACGCATCAACTCCTTTATCAAATCAGTTATTATCGGAACAAACAAAAAAAAAACACAAATGCTTATCATGCCAGATTCTTCTTTTTTCGGTTTCCAGGGGTAATGTCAATAATTTATTGTGCAATTCACTAAGAAAAGTAAAAAAAAAAAAAACAAGTTAAGTAGATATATCATTTTGCTTTTAATGGAAAAAAAAAGACATTATACTATGAAAAAAATGTGTGTTGATGATTTTGCCCCCAATTAATTTAGCAATGCCTAATGAATCCCCTGGAAAAGATAAAAATACCATTGAAAACAATCCTTCTCAGTTTTGCTAAGAAAGACAGACAATAAAACATTGTTTCATTACACATGGTATTTGGAATATTCGGTTCCTTTTAGCTTTTTTAATATAAAGTTACATTACATTTACATTCCATTATTACATTACATTACAATTACAACAAAAACTAAAAGACATAAATGTTTTCATGTATTATTTTTTTTATTAATTGTTTTTCTTCCAATTGATTCTTTAATTCTTTAATGGTTAAATTGGTATAACGGATTCTATTTAAAAAAAGAATTTTATTTGAGTTTTATTTAGATGTTTTGTCATCTTTAAATTCCATAAAAAAAAATAGACTTGATTTCAAGAAGATTTTGAGCTTTAAGTTGATTTTTTATTTTTTTTAGATTATTTAAAAATATAAATATATTTATTTAGATCTATAAGGTCTTTTCTCTTATGTTTATGGGTTAAGAAATGGTTGAAAAATGATTTTTTTTTTTTTTTTTTTGTGTAAGACACCTTTACTTTGATTTTTCAGTAACTTTCTAGTTACAAGATCTAGGTGCCAGGTTACTTTGCTCTCTTTTTTTCCCTAAAAAAGAATGGGTGAATGATTCTTTAATATATATATATCAAAGCCCACATATATATGCCTAGTCTAGCAAACCTATGCATCTAGGCTAGCAGACTTATTAAGGCCTATAAGTGCTAGGTTTTTTTTTTTTTTTTTTTTATTGTTTGATTTTGAATTTATTTTAGATTTATATCCATGAGTGTTTTGTTTTACTTTTTAGTCTCAAATCAATATTTTGTTATTTTATTAATATTTAATTTTACAAATATATATTTTTAATTGATGGATATCTAAATTATTTTTAAACCAATCAAGTTGAATCAAACTTCATATGATTTATCATTTTTTTTCCCCAAAAAAACCATGTTATCGGTGTTTATTTTTTTTTTTATTAAAAAAATTAATCGGGCCGCAGTCTAGTGCCGGGCGAAGAAGATTTATTAGAATCACTAATTAGTGCAGGAAAGGAATCAAGATACTTATCCAATCTCTCTGAAGAAGCTCTGACTAATTGTTGAAAAAGAGGATATGTTCTCCAGACAAATGGCATTGAGCGATCAGCAGCAGCATTCACAATAACAATGAGTTCTGAATCCATCTCAAGCTCGAACCCCTCCTCTAATGGCGATTCTCCCAAGCAGAACATAAACCCATCACTGGTGCCTAAATCTCATCCTTACCAGCTTCAGGAGGAGATGGTGGGTCAGTAGCAAAATAGTCAAAGAAAGTAAACGGTCAAATAAATCCCACTGCCATTATCCATGATTAGAAACTCAAATTGAATAAAAGATTTACAAGCTCTAATATACTTTTTTGTTTTTTTAACATAAAATCCCCTCTATTAAAGTTTTTCTTTATGACAAGCTCATTGGCCCACAAATTAGTTTTTTACAGATAAAATGTAATTGTGCGAATCATTTTTTTTTTCTTTTATTTACGGATGATTTTCACTTTCATCTTTCAATATTTTGATAATAAAATAAAATAAAAATAAAATTTAAGATCAAAATATAAAAATATAAAACAAAAAAAACCAAGTATGTATAAAATAAAAACTTCAAGGAACCAATTAAAACTCTCGCATCTTTTGAACAATGAAATCTTTTTCTTAAAAAAAGTTATGATTCTATTTTAATTTCATCTTTGTTCTTTCATATTTCTTTTTAATTATAACGTGAAATTTTATCTTATAATATTAATCTTTAATTTAACGTCAAAATATTATCTAACACCTCCCATATACAAAAGCATGCAAAGCAAAATAAATTTGAATACATAAGATCATATAAACACAACTTGTGAGGATGAAATAACAAAGAAAAAAACCATGAGGTTAGAAGTGTAAAAACAAAAAAACTTAAGGACCAAAAAATAAAAAAATTATCTATAAACAATGACATGAATAGTGAAATGAGTATGTATTAACAATGTTTTGCTATAGAAGAACACCCATGAATTTTAGATAAATTTTAATTACGTGACACGCATAAACTTAATGGCTGATGATGTATTTAAGCCTAGGATTTATTCTTAACAAAAATAAATCAAGGGTTCTAATCAAATAAATGTCTATACTTGAAGGACTGTCCGTGATTTCAAATTTCACACGGGTTCATTTGACTCGCGAGTCGCGTGACCACTGTTTAATTACTTTTGCCACAGTCCATTCACAGATCTAAACGCAGCGGTTTGGGTAAGTGATTTTTTTAATCACAGCGAACGTTCCGGTACTCAGACCACAGTTAACCATATCTTTCTCTTATACCGGTGGAGATGGACACGGAAGACGGCGCTGACAGCGGCTCTTCTTCGGGCGGGAACATGACCACGGTATCTCAGCATACTTTCGGTGACAAATTTGACAAACCGGCGTTCACCATCTCAATAATCGAGGCACTACTTTTTATTTTCCATTCAAGAGAAAGAAAAACCAAAATTCTTGCTCTCAAAATGTAGACAATGAATTCCGTTTTTTTTTTTTTTTTTTCCTGTTCTGAATTAGAATATGAAAGAAGAATATGGCCTGTTTGTGTGGCCATGTAGTGTTATACTTGCTGAGTATGTTTGGCAACAGAGATTGCAGTTTTCTGGTGTTAGTGTTCTCGAGGTAATTCGATTTTCTATTTTTTTTTCATAATTGGGTGATATGTAGTTTTATATATATATATATATAATCTGATATAATATAGTTTTGTAGCTTGGTGCAGGGACTTGTTTGCCTGGATTAGTGGCTGCTAAGTTGGGATTAGATGTTACTCTGACTGATGATTCTAATAAATTGGAGGTATTCCTTGTTCATTAAAAACGTTAACCCTAAACCAGTCTTCTCAAAAATCAATAAATATGATAGGCTGCAATGTACTATATAATGATATCTCGTTGACACAGTTTTATTTGGGTAGTCACTAATGTAGTTTCCTGAAATCTTTATCCCGGATTAGTTTCCTGAATAATATCGGTCATTGATGGGGTGGACTCAATTGGTGGTTCTGATACTCAATTGGTGGGTCTGATGCGACTCCAAACTCAAATAGTTGATATTATTCGGGAAACTCATTCGGTATGGATTGTTTTTTAGGATGAATAGCATTGCTGGATCCTTAAATTGAAGCTCTTTATGTTTCAATCTGGATGTTAGTCTCCTGAATAATATCGGCCATTGATGAGCTGGACTCTCAAACAGCACCAACCATCAAGTAGTTGATGTTATTCAGGAAATGCACGCATGATGGATATTTCAGAATACATAGCGTTACTAGATTCCTAAATAAAAGCGCTTTACGTTTTGATGTGGTTGTTAAATAGGTTAGTTTGGTTGGATTTTTCTTGCCTCAATTGACTGTTCATAAGCATTATTGTTTTGGATCTGCAGGTGTTGGACAACATGAGAAGAGTGTGCGACTTGAATCAACTTAATTGTAAAGTAAGCTATCACTGTAAAATTGTTTTTCTCCATATGCTATTAGCCTTGAGGGTATTTTCTTCCTTCCTTTTTTTTAAAAAAAATAGTGATATACTTTTACTTTGTAGGTGTTGGGACTGACATGGGGAGTTTGGGATGAGTCTATATTCACTTTGAAGCCAAAACTTATTCTTGGGGCTGATGTACTCTATGATGCAAGTGGTAAATTACATTTGCTGTTATGGTTTCGATCTTTATGATTTTTTTTTTCTTTTCCTTAGTTTACTTCTTCCCTTGCCCTGTATATTGCTCAAATTTAATTTCACCGGAAAAAGCTTACTTCCATTTCTGTTTGTAAGCTTTTGATGACCTTTTTGCCACTGTGACATTCCTGCTCCAAAACTCTCCGGGGTCTGTCTTTATAACAACTTATCATAATAGAAGGTAATTAATGATCATCTTCAGTATTTGGATCTGATTTTATGCTGTACCATGCCATTTCCTGTTTGCACACTCTTCTAACAGTAATGTCACTTCGTAGTTTTCACACTTTTTTATACAAATGTTTCTTATTCTAATGAAACCTTTATTTGTTTTCTTATTGTAATTATGAGCAGTGGGCATCATCTTATTGAATTCCTGATGCTCAAATGGGGATTAAAGTGCGTAAAGCTCATTGATGTTTTTTCTTTCATGCCACCCAACAAGGCATCCGGGCTAAGTGGCAATATTCAATTGGCAGAGATTGTATTAATCAGTGAATAGACATTACCCGAGTAATTTCCTTTGATCAGAGCATCTGGATAGCTATCTGGTGATGCGGCATTCACTTTCTACTCATTGCTGCCACGGGAGGCTTCCCTTCCATGATGAGATGACTTGTGGTAAATTGAAGTTTTTGATGCTGTGAATTAGCGTAGTTATAATCTATTCTGGTTTCTTCTACGAACGCCAAGGAGATCTATTATGTGTAGATTACTGGAGGACAAATAGATAATTGGATTTCTATTTTGTTATTGTTTAGAGATTGTTCTCGAGTGCTAGTTACTCGGGCATGGAAAATACCTTTGGGCATCCCAGCTCTGGAAGTTTTTCTTTAAACGAGTGTATATTTTCTTGGTATTTGATACGATTAACCTATTATAGTTTTTCATTTTTTGGTCTTTATAGCCCAGGTAGGATGGATGGACCAAATCCCTGCTAATAACTGAGTCCAAAGTGTAGGTTTAACCATCTGTTGCAAGAAGTGGGATTGCAGGTCACTTTGCTTAGATAAATTGATTCCTTACTAGCTTCATTATTTGTTTACAGAACCGTGACTGTTATGATCTAAAAGCCATTACCAAGAAAATATCTCTGGATGTATTATTCTTCAAAATATCTATTACAATATAAGATAGATGGCCTTCATAGCTATTAGCAAATCAGATGTCTAGTTTTTGCTATCGATACATCTGGTGGATTGCCATTTCACAGTTCAAAAGTAATGAACCAAGCTAACAGAACCTTAGTTCACCACCCTACAATCCTTCCTAACCTCCTGACCGCCTGTGATGCTACTCATCTTGATCATGGATGATACAAAAGCCTTATTGAAATTGGCTTTGGAGCTAGCAAACTTGGTGACCAAATCTTTAGTCTTTGGAGTACTGAGTAGAGATTGGTCTGAGGAGAATAGACCCCTTTTCTGGAGGATCGACTTGAAATATGTATTATCAAAAGTTGTCGACGAGGGATCCATGGTTGTTCCTGCATTCTTTGCCCTGTTCGATTTTGGACAAATACTCCTTAAGCTGGCTGCAAACGATGGACGCATGGATGGGTCTATGTCATGAGTGGCATTGAAATTGCGGATTCTGCTTTGGAAGGATGAGCAGTGGGAAAACCCTAAAGTATGGCCACCTGCATATGAGTAGTTGGCAACGTTGTGATTTCATAGATGAAAACTATTGAAACAAATAGTAACAGTAGCAGTCAGGCTTCTGTTTACCTGAAAGAGCCACAAGGTCATCCAGGGACAGACCTCTCTGAGAGAAACTCTGCTGCAGCTGAGCTATGTTAAAGGTAGGAGAAGGCAACCGTGTTGTTTCACTAGCCCTTGACGTTCGCCCATCTTTTCTTCCTTTTGGGACATCCCATGTTGGACCTCCGGACTGCAATATGAAATTGATAAAACCATCAGTAACATAATTATTATTTTTTTGTCATTGTTATCTCTGAAGTTTCCAGGTTTACTTTTTGTTTAGATAAGTGATAGTCCTGATCTTGAGGGAATGTTTTAGCTTGTTTTGTTATCTTACAAATACAACTGCATCCCTTGCAGCTAAAGCCAAGATATCAGCGCATGATACCACTCCTGGGCATGAAGCTTCCACTTCTTTCTTTGCGTTGTCAATGACATAAAACGCATGCAAAGAGATATTAGGTGGGCCATCTTTCTCTGCTTTGTTGTTCCCTTTCGAATTTAGCAGAACAGAAGCATCACAGCCCTGAAACAAGATGCAAACATCCAAGTTAGGAACAAACAACGAGCAGGAAAATGATAGAAGAAAAATATAAAATGTTAATCTCTACTCTTATGAAACAGTCATGGAAATGCATCCGGAGTAGCGCTGCGGGGACCGTTTTGTCTTTCATCATTGCATTATTGACAGCATTTGTAACAATGGAATCGACATCAGGGCACGTTTTCTCATAGTAATTCAAGCTCAGTGCGTCTGCTCCTGAAGATATCGAGAATACGAGAACCGAGCTCAAGCATAAAGCAGCCACAAAAGCCATGCTAATGCTAGGAAATATGACTTGGCTCTTAACTTGGAATTTCGCATGGAAACTGAAACTGGCTCTCGGGACTCTTTATACTGGAACTGAGAGAGACTATAGACTGAGAGTTGTTGTCAGAGGTGAAATGCTGGCCCAGAATCGTGAATCGGTGATGGAGAAAGCTAATAATGGAGAAGTGCAATTTAAGCATCCTCACTGTAGTGTTACTAAAAGACAACCTCACTGTAGTGTTACTAAAAGACAAACCTTGTCAATTCTGCCTTCACGCTCCTGGTACCGTCCACAGTCCTCTCATCGGTATCAATAGCAATCGTAATTTATTCGAGTTCTGTATCTGCTGCTTAAGACGTGTGTGGGGCGTAGATTCTCTTACAGCCTTCTTTACTTGAAATTTAAGGCGCTAATGATTGTATTCAACTCCTAATCACAATTACAACATGATGTGAGATGAGTGAAAAAACTTCAATGAGTATATCCAGCACGGGAAGAGAGCTAATTAATTGCTTGAACTGTTAAAAAGCCATTCAAATTTACTACAATGATCACCTTTTAACCACTACGTTAAAGAATAATGAGGATTAAAGAAATCCCACTTCTAAATAATGTCTTCTCTTCTTTCTGTTTTTCGTTTTATGGCTTGGTAGTCTTTTTTTAAAAGTCATCACTAATCGAGATCGAGTCTTTCTTGCTTGCCGAACTAGTCAAAAAGAGCAAACGGGTAGAGTAGAGAATTCATGAGAATGGCCTTGCTTAAGCCCCGTTTGGACTTTGGAGTTTGGGATTTGCGTTCTTCAATATATATTTTTTTGGCTTAAAACAGCTCCGAGCAATGATGAAATTTATATCATTCGTTAGCTTTATATATGAGAATTGAGAACACGCTCAATGCCTCAAATAGCAAAGGCAACCTCAGCTATGTTATTAAACTTGGATTGTCTTGGTGGGTTGATTTGAGATTTAATTGACTTGATAATTAAACTAATTTGAGTAAAATAAAAGATCAAAATGAGTAAAAACCTGAAAAAACCTAGTTGATCTGTGACCTAGGCTACCTAGCAAAATCTAGTTGAGACCTGTTTTTTTTTTCAAATGTGTTTTTTTCTAGTCAAAAACCTATTTTTTTAATATATTTTTTAGATAGTTATTAACTATTTTCAAAGTTCACTACATAAATATTAGAATAATATTTTATTTTTTCAATGTGAGATTTGAAACCCTTTAATATAACATTTTAATATAATATCTTTTTAATATGAGATAAAAAATATTTTAAAATAATTTTTTAAATTTTATTATTTATAACATGTCTAATTTATATTTACATAGATTGTTTGTTAGTTTTTTTATATGAAATATTAAAATTTCATATATTTTTTTAATTTTTTTAATTTTTTTAGATTAATTCAAATTTACCTATATAATTCATGTAACTTAAAATCCGATTCTTTAATCAGGTCGAGTCTGATAATTACCTGTAGACATCTTTGATGGCTTCATTTCAGGAATTGAGATCCAAGAGTCTAGAACCCCACTATCATCATCCAAATGCTGCAACACTCTTATGATGTACTGACTGGGATTTGTCCGACCCTAAATTATTACGGCCATCTTTTGCATCGGAGCTTTGGCTGAGGGCGGCGTAGGTAAAACAAACCAATCAAGGAAGCTTTTCCCTTGAGCAAAGGGGCCCGTAACCAGAAAAAGGTGTGTCGGGAGGTAGTTAGGGTTAAGCCATCAAATTAGTTATCAGTGAGAGTCAAAGCTTGTTTTTCAAGCCTCAGCTTTATTCGTCGCAGCTGGAGCCTAGCATGCAGCAGCAATTGGACTCTGGTGGGATTTTGTTTTATTCATTTGGGGACTTGTGCAGGCGGAGATATGCCTGCTCTTTCTCTTTGCGCGTGAGCCTACTAATTTCTACTGTTCATCATCTGCTAATAACTTGTAAAACAAGTCTATGAACACGAACCAATGAGGAGATTATTTTTTCTTATACCACTAACGTGGAATTTAAAGAACACATTTCAATCGTTTTTTTCTTGAATATGATAAAAACGACTTTAGAATAATGTGTCATGCTGTTCTGGCGTTGGAGCTCCTATCATTGTTTAACAGTAAATTATAGTGTTCACTTGCCGCGCAATGCTAGTTATAGTCATATTATTCTTATTTAACATTGTAATGGCAGGTTTATATTTTTATATATATAAGTTATAATAAAATTCAATATTTATATGGACTTAATATTTTGATGTATCTTAAAGTAAAAAATACTTTAAAAAATAATTGCTACCACACTCATAAACATCTTCTTTAAATTAAAAAAAAAAATATTTTTTCAATTGCTCCAAATCCGATTAACATGAGGTGAAGATGGGGTAGGCATAACCTATTTCTTTGCCAATATCTATGTTGTGGAGGGGAACAACAAATATTCTTAATAAGATGATGGAAAAAACTCTGATAAAAAATGTTTTTTTTTAAATGATGAAAAGGACTACAATTATAGTGAAATTAAGGTTCTTATATAAAGAAAGACTTATAAAAGAAAAGAAAGTAACTTTAAATAATAGGGATGCTTCAGTACCTAAGTTAGCATGATAGTGAAGGGAAAGAGTCTTATTAACAAATACTCAAAGGTAACAGTGAAGGGAAAGAGTCTTATTAACAAACACTCAAAGGTGTTACCTTTTCCTTTGTAAGACACACACTAAGTGCAATGTGAACTTAATATGTATTGAGTGTTTTTTATTTTTTTTATTTCATTATTTCAAGACTAAATTTAAGATCAATTTAAGTTAAACTGTTAAGTAAAGATAAAATTGAAAGATAGAAAACTAGAGTGAAAAAGAGAGTAAAATAGATGGTGATTTCAAAGTTTGTGTAAAAAAGTTCACTTTTATCCTTCTAGTTTTTCAATGATACATTTTCAATCTTTATAAAATGAAATTTTGATACAAAACTTCATTTCACCTAGTTTTTTAGTCACTGGTTAGAGAATTAAGAAAAAAAAAGTCGGATACCGATAATAGAGAGAGAAAGTTCTTGTTGGCACCAATTATGACCATGAAAAAAATCTATTTTAGTGTCCTCGGGTTCCATTACACGAGGGGAATTTAGCTTGGTGTTATTTCACCTTGAAATTTCTTAAAAAATAAATTTGACATTGAGAAATTTTTGGGTTCCAGGTTAGTTTTTTATTTATTTTTGGATTTATATTTTGGTTGTTTTAAGGCATTAGAGGGTTTATGTGGGTTCTAGATTGTTTTGTAGGTGTTTTTAGATCAAAAAAGGATCGAAAATGAAAGTTTAATTGTTTATGGTTGGAAAACATTTCTTAGTGATCTAAGAGTCGCTGAAAACTCAAAATGCAGATAACAAATCATATAGATCATTTCTATATATAAAAAAATTGGTTGGGCGGATGACGTGTATGTGAATTTTTTTTTGACTTCATTTAAATGAAATCAAAATAAAATTTGTTTCTTTTAAAAAATCATATATCAATATTTTTTTGTTATGACAGGATAAATACTTTTTTTTGCCTAGCATTTTTTTTAAGTATTTTTTTCTATGAAGTTATCTCAGTTTCGTGACCAAGTTGTGGATTTAACGAGTTAACTTGGGTTGGTTAATTTTTTTTCTTTGCTTTTTTAAAATTGTTTTTTTTTCAATATCATTCTTTGACAATGAGCTGGTTAGGATCTTGCATTTGAAATTTTTTTTATTTGTTTTCTATAGAGGAATTTCATTTTCATGATTCTAGTCGCGAGTTTGGCCTTTTTCCTAAGTCTACTTTAGTTTTTTTTTTTTTGTCCTTTTCAAAATGAATATTTTTTCATTTTTATCCTTCAATATTTGATTGATTGAAATTGACCTTTCTAATTTGTTTTCATTTATGTTTTATAGGGTTATTACAGTCTCATAACTCGAGTCACGGGTTGGTCCAAATCGATTCAATATGACATTGACTTAATTTTTTAAAAATATATCATTTGGTATGTCAGAATCCCAATATTTTAAAAATATATCTTCTAGTATGCATCATATTTTAGACTTCTTAGCATCTAAATATTTTTTGGGTTAGAAAGAAATGATTTGACTCACGGTGTAACGCATATCAAATAGCTAGTTGGGATGTATTATGTGTGTTTATATAGTAAAGAGTTAACAAAATAAGACGAAAAAGCCAGAGAAAAAGAGAGATTAAGAAGAGAGTTTACCTTAGGATTCAAAGCTTTTCATACAACCTTTTGAGCTCATATGGGTTAATTGTGGGACAAGCATAAAATAGACAATTTGCATGATGTATGCAGTTTTGAACTGATTAGAAGATAATATTTTAGAAGATAAATGAGACTACTGTAAATCTCACCCTTAAGGTATGAGTTTTTCCTTCTATAAGATGCAACCATATGATCAATTTAGAGAATTTTATGTGTTCTAAACACATGATGACATTAACAATATGCATTATTAGTTGGTGAAATAAGTACATATATGATCGATATTTATTGTCCATCTAAAAAGGGTGTTACTCGTCCATTAATGTATAGTGATGCTTTTAAGTAGTTGCAATTCATGTATAAGAGTATAACATTTAATGAGAGATGCATGGTCAGTCCATTAAGGAGAGATGTATGGCTAGTTCTACGAAAGGAGAAGTCCAAACGGTTAATGAGAAACGACATATGACTACTTTATTAGGGGAGACATGTGGCCACTCTGTTAAAAAAAGGACACAAGGACAATTCATCAAAGTAGGGACACTCGACCAGTCTAGGAGAATGTATGGTCAATCTATCAATGAGGAACACGAGGTCAATCCATCAAGGTGAGGGCATACAATTAGTTTAAAGGGAATACACGACTAGTCTACTAAGAGGGATACATGGTCAATCCATCAAGGTGAGGGCATACAACTAGTCTAAAGGGAATGCACGACCAATCCACTAAATAGGGATATATGGTCAATCCATCAACGAAATACACAGCGTCAGTCCATTAAAATGGGGCACACAACTTCTTTAAAGGGGATGCACAACCAGTCCACTGAAAGGGCATGCAAGGTCAGTCCATTGAGGTAGGGATATATAGCTAGTTTAGAGAGGACTTACGACTAGTCCAGGGAACATGTGATCAATTCAACATAGAAGGATATAAGGTTAGTCCATCGAGGTGGGAACACACGATCAATATAGAAAATATGTATGGTCAATCCATGAAGAGGGATATAGAAAAGATCTATTGAGAAGGGATGAGTGACCAATCTAAGACTACAAGAGGCTAGCCAACTTAAAAAGAATGTATGGCTAATCATGAAGAGGAATTGGTTTTGAAAAGCATTTGATTGTACAAAGAGGATGCATGTTGAGCATGAAGTGCCATATAAGTTTTGATAGGAAGTTTCATGTCTCATTAATTCTAATACAAAATTGGTTTTTTAGATTTTAAAAACTTGGACCTCGATTTTTTGGTCACCTTTGGGAATAAAAAAAATGTAACAGTACCTATTGCTCACTTAAAAAAATAAGAGTTGATGACATCTTCCGTTCTTGAGGAAAAAAATACCAGGCACATGCCTAAACTTTTTTATGAAGGTTATACATGTGGGCTTGACCCATAAACACCTAATTTTTTTAATCCATTTCCAATAATTATTTTTATTGAATTGGATTTGTGTTTTAAAATAGTGATTCATTTTTTTATGTTTTTTTTAGTTGCATGATAGTTTAAAGAGACTTTTTTGATTTGTCTTGAATTTTTTCCTTTTATATTTTATTCGAATTAGCTGTATTTGTATAATTGTTTTTTTTTATAAAAATAGAAATAATTTTTTTATTTGAAACAACAATTAACAACTATGATAAAATGAATGAAAATAATCAAAATAAAAAAGATAGTCAACATAAAATATTTGAATGTGCATATATCTCTTTATTTCTACTATGAAAATTTGCTTACCACTTTAATATTTTAGGGCTGACAACTTTTTTTGGTTATCAATTCATATATTTTTTAATTTATTTTAAAAAGCATAAATAACATTGTTTCATTTCTCATTTTTTAAAAAGTATGTTAAGAATTAGGTCTCATAATTTATTTCAATTGGTTTTCTATAAGGTTATCGCAGTCTCATACAAATGTTCTAGAATTGGGTTGGAGGTCGATATTTTGAGTGTCTATTTTTTGTTATATAATTAAATAAAAAATAGTCTAACAAAAAAAAAAAACAAAGTTATAAAGCCAAATGGAGTCTATGACCCAATTCACGGATTTGACGGGCTGACCCGAGTCAATCCAATATATTGTCGTTTCAATGTTTTTTTTTAAAATATCATCTTAAAATTATATTTAAAAGTCAAATCATATTTATAATGGTTGTTCAGGTTGTTTTTGGACCCGTCAAGTTGAGTTGATCACGTTGTGGCAACCCTTAGATGGTTTGATTTTAAGTTCAAGCTAGGCAATGAGTGAGATCTAGATGTTTCAAGGTTGAACCACTAGGCTGGTTATCAAAGAGTTTCTTGTGATATGTATATTTTTTTTTATATGTTTAAAAAAATTATGGTCCAACCTGTAACGTAGCACGAGCTATGTATACAATAAATTGAGATGATCAAAGTTTTAAACTTGAAAGGTGCATTTTGTAAAATAAAATTGAGGGCATGAGATCAAATAATAAATATACTAAAAGGCATGAGAGATTCATTGGAGGCCCATCATATTTTCCTATTCACTACTATACTATGGTGACTATTTTGTTCTTCCCATACAAAAATAAATGTCTTTGGATTATGAGTATTTTGGTATTTTTATAAGGTTTATAAGTCATTATTAATCTATTTGGGAGTATTTTTTTTCATTCAATGTTTTTATAAATAGTAAAATAATCTAAATAAGGACAAAAAAAAATAAAATAAAATTAAGCGAAGTCAGGTAGAGGTATTTATAAATATTTTTTTTATACATAGTAAAATGTATCATTGAATGCAAGACATTGAATTCATTACATGTGATCAAAGTCTAGCAACCCCATAAGCCCACAAGCATTGTATAGGAGCCCAAACACAACACTGGTCTCTAAAGAAAACCCGTCAGGTTAGGGTTTTAGAGAAACAACAACCTACAATTTATATTCGCTGTTTTGCAATCCACCGCTAGCTTGCTCGCTCGCACGCACTCCTCTGTCGTGAAACTTGTACCATGGGTTCGAAAAAGAAGAGCAAGAGCAAAAACGAGATGATCGATGATCCACGGTTTGCATCCGTACACACAGACCCGAGGTTTCAGAGAGTACCGAAGAGAGAGTCGAAAGTGACAATTGACTCTCGGTTCAATCGTATGTTCACTGATAAGCATTTTGGTACATCGTCTGCTCCTGTAGATAAACGAGGCAGACCTAAGAGGCAAAAAACTGACAGTAGTCTTCGTCATTACTACCGAATCGAAGAAGAAGATACGAAAGATGCAAAGAAGAAGAGAAAAGATGAGGTTTTGAGCAGCGAAGAAGAAGAAGAAGAAGAAGGTTTGAAGAAGAGGAAAAGAAAAGAAGAGGTTTTGAGTAGTGAAGAGGAGGATGAGGAGGAAGAGAGTGGGGGTGATGAATTAGAGGATTTGGAGACGGAGAGTGATGATGATGTGGGTGGAAGTGAAGAGGAGGAGACGAGTAGTAGTAGTAGTGATGAGGAGGAGGAGGATATGGAGAATGTGGAGGTATGATTTCTTCTTCTTCTTTTTGCTGAGGTTGGTTTTGATTTTTTTGTTTTGTCGGGGTTAATTGTTATTATTGGTTTGGTTTTTGAGAGAACTGAGGGATAATTAGAATGAAAATTGAGTTTAAGGAGTTTGAATCTTTAACTATAGTAGGTTTCTAGACAATGATGCTGTTTAGTAGTTGAGAAAATGGAGGGAAATAGAATGGAAATGTGTGTTAAAGGGTTTCTTTTGTTGGTACTCCTTTTTGTGCTGATATTTGCTTGTTTTTAAATTAATAGTGAACTCATAACCATTAGCATTGTTCTTTTGTTAAGAGAATAGAGGGAAGTTGTGGTAAAGGCTTATTTTTTATTGCTCTTTTTTTTATGTTAATCTTTATAGGTGTTTGTTAATTGGTAGCAAACTCCCACCAGTGGTATTGCTTAGTTGTTGATAGGATGGAGGAAAGTAGAATCGAACATTGTATGAAAAGGTCAATTTTTTTACGCTTTTTAGTGTTGATGTTTCCTGGGTTTTAGTCAATGAAGAACTTCAAAGTATGGTATGTGTGGTGGTTGTAAGGATGAATGTAGGAATCTGGAGTAGAAATTGTATCAACGGTTTAATTTTTGTACTTTTGATCCCAAATTGTTAATTAGCAGTAGTTTTTTTAATGTACAGAATTGCATGTGATGTTATCTTATTTTTAAATTTTTTGACATTAATTGTTATTGTTATTGTTTGGCTGTTTAGAAATGGAGGGGAATCAAGGTTGTGTTTACTTTTAGAAAATAGTTTTTTGGTTTATTCTAAAGAGAACATGTTCATTAAATACAAAATTTTCAAAATAGAGAATAAGGGTCATGTTTGGCTTAAATTGAAAATATTTAAAGGAATGACCGTAAAACATTAGGTGAACCAAACAATACCTGTATTTTTATATTAAAGAATTTAGGAAACAACCACTTTGGTGTTTTCCAATTTTCTGGAAAAGTGGAGAATTAGAAAAACTTGTTTTCAAGAAAACAATTTTCGTTCTTAATTTGTAAACGTGTTTTCTTTAATTTTCTATTTCTAAGTTTTTCTGGAAATCTGCAGATTTTCCACAGGTAAACAGAATCCAAATGATTCTAGGTTTTGTTTGTCCTCATACTTTTTGATACCTAATGAAGTATCAAAGATACAGAAGAGTAAATGTGCCCAATTATTGCCTTGATTTCCTGGTATACAATGAACTTAATGGCTGTATTTTATGTATTGGATTGCTGGATGCAACAGGTGGAAAATGTACCAGTAATTGAAGAAGGAACGCGGAGGCTTGCTGTTGTTAATATGGATTGGAGGCATGTCAGGGTAATGCTATCAAATTTCTAGAATTTAATGCATCTGGAAGTTTACTACAACATGGAAGTGTGCAAGTGTACAACATCATTCATTTTTTCCCCCTTCTGTTTGTCACGAACTAAATTGAGTATTCAAGAAAATTTTTTCATCCTTGAATTATCATGAGCTAGGATAATTTCTCAATAGGGTATTCAGGCACTTTGCTGTTGAGAGGTCTGGGGCTGAGTTTTGCTTACACCTGTTCAAAGGACTTTAAATATGGAGAACTTAAAATTGGAAATAGCCATTATGTTTGTCATTGAAAGCAATTATGTGTGTTTGAGCTCTACACACCTATAATTCTTACATATTAGGCAATACGTGAAAGGTTTTTCATATCTCTTGTTCTTTCATGAGCTGTAATAAATATCCTGCTCATGGCAGCTAGCCTTCCCCATTTTTCTTTTTCAATTATGCAAGAGTATTTTTAAAAGGCGAAAATGAAATTGTGACCGAGGGCTTGCAAGAATAAGTATGTTATTAGTAATGAGGGCCTTGTCTTATTGTAATGAGCTCTATGCATAAGTTTCGGTTTATATCCTTCCATGGTTTACTTTGTTGTCGTCTAGGTATTTGTATGGTATACCCTTGAACTGACTTTTTTCTTTGAAAATCTAGGCGGTTGACTTATTCGTTGTATTACGCTCATTTCTTCCAAAAGGAGGACAAATTTTGTCTGTCAGTGTCTACCCATCTGAATTTGGACTTCAGCGTATGAAAGAGGAAGAAGTCCATGGCCCTGTTGGCTTATTCGATGATGAAAATGAGAAAAGCGATGAAGATGATGATGACAATGATGAGATTGACTATGACAAGCTACGTGCTTATGAGAAAAGTAGGCTAAGGTAATCGTGTGTCTTTTTCTACACATTTCTTCCTGCTAAAAGTTTTCAAGAACATCATTGAGCCTAATCCTTCTCCAACCTGGGTCTTTTAAAGGAAGACAGCTAAGCATAAAAATAAACAATTAATCACTGGCTTGTACATTTTATTCCACAAGTGACCTCATGTTTAACCGTTCAGATAAGGTGGACAGAAATTTCTACTGAAGCATGTTGCTTACAAGGCTAATTTAATTAGGTCTATTGAAGGAAAAGACCCTGGACCTTCCTTTCTGCCAAGTTTGTTATGTATTTTATTAGAATGAAGCACATTATGCTTCTTTGGCTGCCACTCTTGCTATAGCAGAACTTTTTTACTGCTTAGGCAGTTTTATATGTCCTGCCAGTCATGTATTCTATTGGGAATGATATTGTGACATTGTATTTCTCTTAAACATCATTTTTTATGGGTGGCTCTGATTTTATTAGAGGTTTGACAAAGGTGAGACTTGAATCTGAGACCTAACCCATCTTGCTTATGTAAGAGCACCACCAAGCTGTAAGTTAATTGGTCTTAAATGTCATTTGTAGGGATCTTGTGTGCTAATGGTGACTTTTTAGTAATCATGTTCATAACTGTTTCTCTTTTGAAAGATAAATTGGACTGGTCTGTACTTTCCCAATATATATGCAACGATGTCTTTGGCTAATCTGTACTTGCCCAATCTAGATGCAAAATTGTGGTTGCTGCCTCCATTAACATGCAGTGCGCTAACTGTTCAGTACATTCGACTGCCACCCCTGTTTTTCCTTCTTTGATTATGGATTTATTGTGTGTGCCACTCTCCTCAGGTACTACTATGCTGTGGTGGAATGTGATTCAGTTGCAACAGCAGATTATCTTTACAAATCTTGTGATGGAGTTGAGTTTGAAAGATCTTCCAATGTGCTTGATCTCAGATTTATTCCTGACTCTATGGATTTTAAACACCCACCTCGCGATGTTGCCACAGAGGTATGTGTTTCGATTCTCTATTGATGATGGGTTTCTGTATTCATGATAATTGCATGTACATTGACAGAGTCTTACATGGCCAAATATGCATCCAAGGCCAGGAAATTTGTTTCTATAGGGACCATTCTGTGCACAAATTAAAAGTACATTTTGCAGAAGCAAAAAGATTTTTTTTTTTCCTGCATTTGAAATTTTGTATTCTAAATAATTTAGCAATAAAAAAGGAGGCTGAAACTACTGGTGCTTATGATCTTCACTTTTTGCTTAGGCGCCTTTGGGCTATGAGGGGCTGGATTTCCATACTAAAGCACTGCAGCACAGTAACATTCCTGTTTCTTGGGATGAAGATGAACCACAGCGTGTGAAGACCTTGAAACAAAAATTTAATGCTGACCAGGTAGGTAGCTTGATCCGAGTCTACCTCTTCACTTGTGCTGGATACTCCCTGTGAATTTTTATAATCATATATTTGACTGGAATGAGTAATAGAAAGTGCATTCTTTCGCTGTCTGACTTGAGATGCTACTTGATTTTTATTTTCTTTAATGAATATACTCGATTAAAATTAAAAATTGTAAGGAAAAATGTAAAGGAATGCCAATTTCCTGCCTGTACTCTGGATCTACTGGTTTGCAAATATATATTCCTTATATTTTACCATTTTCTGAAAGTCATGTGGTTCTTGGTTTATGTTCAACCATCTTCTGAAATCATATATTTGCATTTATAACTCAGCATTGATGAAAGCCCTTGTCATAAGATATGTGAAAGAAGCAACAATTAGTAAATCAAAGACAAATTTGCATGCCAGAAACAGTGGGAATCAATATAATGCTCTGTTCAACTTGATAGAAAAGCTTTTGAGTTGTTAAATTGGTATGTTCTTTTTGCTTCTATAGTGACACGGTGTCTTTTTTCATATAGCTAGCTGAATTGGAGTTGAAGGAGTTTCTAGCTTCTGATGAGAGTGAAACTGACAATGATGAAGCTGATAATGACATGGAAGATGAATCAGATAAAAAGCATAAGAAACGAGACAAGTACCGTGCTTTAATCCAGTCTGGTGATGGTTCAGATGAAGACCAAGAGGAGGGTCAGGATATGGAGGTTACTTTCAATACTGGCTTAGAGGATTTAAGCAAGCGTATCCTAGAAAAGAAGGATAAAAAATCGGAAACTGTTTGGGAGGCATATCTCAGGAAAAGGCGTGAGAAAAAGAAGGCTCGAAAAAATCAATCCAAGTATTGTTCAGAAGAGGACAGTAGTGATACTGATGAAGAAGGAATGGAAGGGATAGAACAACCAGATGACTTCTTTATTGAAGAGCCATCAGTCAAAAAAGTTAACAAGAAGGACTACCAAGGTAAGAAAAACAAAGAAGAAAAGCAACTTCAGGATACAGATAGGGAGGCAGAGGCAGAGGCAAGCAAAGCAGAGCTCGAGTTACTACTTGCTGATGATAAGGGGGGCAAAAAAGGTCTGAAGGGATATAATTTAAAACCTAAAAAGGCAAAAGGGAAAAAGGGAAAAGAAGTTCCTGATGAGGACAAAATACCCACTTCTAATTTGGATGACCCTCGGTTTTCTGCTCTTTTCACTTCACCTCTCTTTGCATTGGATCCCACAGATCCACAGTTCAAAAGGTACTTCCTCTGTACTACTTGATTTCTTCAAGCTACTGGACATGGTATCGTGATGTGTGTTGATCAAACTGCTTGCTTGTGCCCAAGTATGCTAATGATTATTCCAATGTTATTGATTGCAAACTGGTTGTCCTTTACTACTGATTTGGAAGGTTTTAATAGCCCGCCTCTTGTACTGTAACTAAAATCTGTTTTTGGTGTTGCAGGAGTGCAGTCTATGCAAGGCAGCTGGCACTGAAACCACAGAAGAGTGGTGAGCAACAATTGGTGGAAGGAGAAAATGAGAAACAGGCTGAAAAAGCTCAGTTGCTATCTGATGATCCTGCAATGGACAGAAATGAGTATATGATATCCGATGGTTTGCCAGAAAGGAAAGAGAAGCACGAGTTATCAACGTTGGTAAGATCCATCAAGATGAAGTCCAAGCAAGTTCAGTTGTCCTCCAACACCAAGGATAAAAAATTGCAACCTAAAGGGTTGAAAGAAACGGAGAAGACTGAGCTCTCAACCTTGGTTCAATCAGCAAAGAAGAAGGCCAAAGTTTTGAAAAAATGAATAGTAGAGAATTTGAGATTATTTTTCTTATCTGCTCGCAATGTTGTGCAAGAGCAGATGGGAAGTGAAGGCAATTCAGTCTGCTCATATCGTTGCAACTCATGGAAGGCTTTTGCCCCCCATTTTTTTGGCTGGTAGAGTTTCCTTATCATGCCTGTGGAAGCGTGTTTAGGATCGTATTTCATGTTTGGAGCTTGTAAGATCTATTCAGGATAGAGGACTAGCTATCCGTAGATTGCATTTCAAAGAGAGTTGACAGAGTATTCATAGAGTGCAAGAAAGTTGAATAAAAGAACGAAAAGAGGTTGTTTTCCTAATATGCTTATTTATGGGTTTGCTAGTGGCCCGGCCTTTTGACCTTTCTGGCCTCCTTTGGGTTAGCTGCTATGAGTATTTTTCTTCTCACTACAAGTCGATTGGAAGGACGAATGCTAACTCTCAGAAAGAGAAATGGGACATGAACGATACAGAAGTGCACTGTGAGCTATAACCAGAATGTAATCTTGTAACTGTATCATATCAATTGTCTGTTTATAATCAAAATATATTTACAACCCCAGCATCGAGTCATGTTACTATGATCCAAGACTAAGAATAAAAAATAATAGGAAGCTAAAAATGCTTCCATCTTGGTGTATACAATAACTGGAAAACGAATGCCTGAAGTTGTGAACACTAAGAAAAAGAAAAAATCAAACAATAGCAAAGAATAGAGCTAGGGTCATCATTAATGTGAAATTAAACGGTTTGGACCGCAGTGAATGACTCCCACCAGGAGGTGATGGTGCTGGTATTTGAGTTGATGTGGCTTCTGGGTTAACTGCAGTAGCAGGAGGCACTGCAGTATTTGGGGATACAGCCAGAGTGTTGGTATCCATGTTATCATAACCTGGGGACAAAAAGAAATCTCATTAGGTAGAACAACTAGTAACGAAATGAAGAGGAAAAATGGAGTTTGATTTTAGAGATCCAATCCAAAACGGGAAAAATACTCACAGTTAGATGGCTTCCAACCCAAAATCATCCTCTCGCGATCGAAAACTATGCGATGACCAGTCATGAAATTTTCTGCAAGGAGATAAGTTTTGATAATGTAAGGAACAGTTTCTCACTGCACACATTAAGAAATTGATGCCAAGTTTAGACTTGCTAATTCAAAGTTTTGTTTATTGTTTCCAAGTCTTATCTTAAAAAATAGTGTTAATCTTAAGAAACAAAACCTAACCAACTTTCACACTTCGCAAAACTTATTTGTCTAGCATGAGATTGAAGAAACATCCCCCAACACAAAAAATCCATAAATTAATAAATTAAAAAAGGGTACAAAATGTAATGAAGAATAAATTCCAAAAATAAGGAAAACTATAGATAGTAAGATACTCACGTCCAATGATGTTCACATCTCCACTCTTGATCATACCGAGACAATATACAGCTGAAACATCCTGCAGTTCGCAAGAATAAACTTGTTTTCCAAGAAGCAGGAATAAGATATCAGACAAATGGAGGCATGCTTACCGAAAGTTGAACTACTACTATGGGGTCTGTTACGTTAAAGTAGTCTCCACCGCTCATTACTAGAGTCACTGTGGGAATTGTCAGCTCAGTTTGATTAGCACTGCATTTAAATTGGAAGTCAGTGCCTGCGGGATTACAGAACACTAAGCACACGAAAATGGGAGAATTTGTGCGGATATAAATGACCTTATATCATAACAATAATCAAAAGGGACTTCAGTAGATGAGTGACGTGTTTCCTTTACCAGCTTATTGAACTGCAAAAATAGCACAAGTAATAAGTACACAAAAGGTAGGAAGTCAAGCAAATATCAAGACTCACTACTAAAACTACTTACACTCTCCGCTATAAGTGTATAAGCTGGATCATTCAGGTATGTAAATGAGGTACCGGAATCGAAAATTGCACTATAAACAAGATCACTAGCTTGTCCACCAATACTTGTTTGAGTGATGCTGATGTTGTAAAGCGAACTGGTAACAAGTTTTCAAAAAATAAGCACAACAGGCATGGAAGGCAGATAAAAAAGAAAAAGTCTGCACATCAAGATTCAAGAAGTGAGTACCTGCGTGGTTCCCCTTGATTGAAAGACGTTTCTCCTTGGCCTGTGCTTCCTTTGTCACCAAAACTGATTCTACCAATCCCATCAGGGCTAAAACACATGGAAAATGAACCAGAAGTATATCCATTATGTGCCAAAGTACTAGGCACAGATATATTAGACATGCCAAGTCCAAACAAGCCATTGGGAGCTCCACCAGTCAAAAAAGAACCCGTTTGAACTTTACCACAACTGCAAAAGCATAGCACATTTATAAGTAAAAATTGCTGGAACAGATTTTGAAACATAATTAAGAATGAGGAGCAAGGTTAAGGAAATGAGAGAAATGATTCCAGTCCATCAAAAAAAGAATACATGCACCAGACGCCATCAAGTTTCTGATAGCACATGACTGACATCTAGTGTGGTTTCTCACATACAAGTGATCTTTCACATCACCAAAATCCATATGAAAGAACTTTGGTACTTGGGGTTAACCATATCCAATCTTACTCCAGGTTCTCCAATTAAAACCAAGGGCTTAACAACTCTATCATATTCACTATCAAGGTACTTGAGTATCATGCCATTTCCAAAATCCATGTGGGTGGTCTGAAATGCATTTCCTGATTTATAACAGCCAAGTGGAAATTACCTACCCAAAAGTAATTTTTGCATCAACAGCTTTTGATTGACTATCATCGCTGATCAGGTGCAATAAATCCTGTACGAAGTACCCAGTTGTCGAAGTGCCATTAGAAAGATATACAACTTGATAAGGACAATTGCTCTGATCACTAGGGCATCGATTACGCTGTGTTTGTGAGCACAAGGTGCTGTTGCAGGGGACCTTTTCGCTTGTTGAGGATGTATTCGGACTGTAGATATTGAGCTTTACCTGTTTAGAAAAAAAACTAAGTTGGTAATTGTGGAAGTGCTAGTATCATAAATGATCAAATTAGTAGATGTAATCACCACAACAGCTGATTCAAGATTTCATTTGAATTGAAAATTTTCCAGTTAGTAGAGTCCAAATTCAAATGGTGATAAATCGTCACTCGTGGCTAAAAATTATCTGCAATCTAGGATGCAGAACTGGATTCTCTAATCACTCAGAGCAAGCATTCATCACCAGTCAAACAGCAACACCAAAAAATTGACAGCTTAACTTCAAAGAGAATTCAAGCGTCAAATCATAAGCATTCTCAACAGTACTGATGTCAAAATCAAATTAAGTTCTCAATTGAACTAGAATCAACTAGAAAATTCAAAATAATTGACCTACCGTTCCTGATGGTGATCTTAGGCTATGCACACAACTGGAACAATCACATGGCAACCACAAGAGGTTACTTCCAGTGTCTAGGGCCACAAGAAATGACACACTTGGTGTTCCAACCGAAACATTAGCATAATGTAAACTGAAACAATTTGAACAAACACAGTACAGATTAGCCAGAACAATAATAATCTAAATACACGTAATAACCTAAATCCCATGTTTGGTTGCCAAGAAAATTGAGCCTTAGAATTAATTTCAATAAAAAAAGAAAAATAATGAAAGCAAATACTTGGAGGTTTTTTTTTTTCTTTTCCTAATAGGAGTTGATGCTCAAAAGGACAAAGTAAACATGTAACCAAATAGGCCGTTGCTATACAAGGAAACACAACTGTTCCTTCTGTTACCTTTTCCTTTTCCCTTTCCTTTCGTTTTCTTTTCTTTCCCAGCAGCCAAACACAACAAAAACTTTGGGAAAAAAAACACTCAACTAAAAGTGAGAGGAACTTACAATCCCAAACTATCAATCCGATAAGTCTCGTTCCCGTAATAGAAAGTAAGTGGTGTTTTATTATTTTTATTATCACCGCCAGTAGTAGTAGCCAATCTACGGCCATGAATAACTCTATCACGTTGAGCCATAACTTGAAAATATGGAACACTATCTTTCACTGGCAACAATCCATCAACACCAAACATCCCTTTAACCGGGTCAGAAAACCGGTGATGAATATCAAAACCGAATGTTCCAAACCCAGAACAGCTTTCTATCAGCACAAACAAGAACAACAAAAACAAAAATGGAAACTTGTGGTGACGAACATGAAAAGAATGAGCAGAACTGAACAGGGTTGCCATGGGAAAGAGAGTTCAAAGGATTGAGAAAGAAAAAAATTGAAATTGATAAAGTTTCAAGAGAAAGAAAAGGTAAGTCGGTTGTTGTAGGTGAAGTAGGAAGAAAGAGTCGTTTGAAGATATAGAGAGAGAGAGTGAGGGTAAAAAGTCTTGCTAGAGTGTGTTTATTTTCGTGATTGAAGTTGAGAATTGAATTGGATATAATTTAATTATGTATGAAATTTAGCTATAAAATTTAATTATTTTTATATTTTATAAATTATTTTAATAAATTTCATACATAATTTTGAAATTTGACTGAATCAAACAAATTAAAAAAAAATAAAAAAAAAAAAACCTAGTGTGATTCAGCTAATTTGATGGGTGGACTTAGTAAGACCTGGTTGCAACCCGTTAATTTTTGTTTTTTTAAATAATATTATTTTGATTTAAAAAAAAAATTAACCTAAATAATTCAATCAAAATCCAAAACTTAAATTTTAAACCGGACTAACCATTAGAGCAGCCCTAAAAAGTATGAAAAAAAAAACAAAACTCAACTTCAACCATATAAACACACCCTTATATTGCATCATTGTCTCTGTGAGAAGACGAAACCTGGTGGGGGTTTGTTGCCAACTGGCGTTCCACGAATGGGTAAACCGTGTAAGGCTGGACTTTTGACGATGGTGGGCCCCTACATTTAAATCACAAGGCAAACCTCCAGACTATTTGGTGAGTATCAATCTTGTCCTCAATTAGTTTTTCTCTCTCAATTGGATCCTTATGCTGGAGTTATGGGTTTTATTTTTTGTTGTACGGATGCTTCAAACATCGAAAATAGTCTACTTTTCTAGACCCAATTTCCCTGAATAAGAATTATTATAATAAAGATATCAATTGCGTGTTCTTGTGAAAATAATAATAATAATAATAATAATAATAATAATAGGACATTTTGTTCAACAAAAATAAATAAATAAATAATAGGATACTCTGAATTCTTCAAACAATCCAAATAAATGATAAAAAAAAACCAAAAAATAATCATTTTGATTTATTTTTTTGGTGCCGAGTCTTTCCCAGCAAGACACCCAAACCAAAATAAATGAGAACCTACCTTGATTTAGACATGCTGCAAAAACATTCCCAAAATCCAAAGTGTGAAGAGAGTTCCAATTCTCAAATGCTTGTTTTAATTGATCGCGTCTTTCTTAAGCATTTTTAACAGTCCACGTCAATCTTCGATTTCTACACACTTGCGTCTGAGGCTATAAGACATTGAAGAAATATCTGAAGATAGTAATATAAAAAAGATTTATGTGTTTGATCTATAGCTTTAAAACCGATCCTGTTCAGCGGGTTGATCCGGGATCCAACTGACCTGAATTAAAGAAAAAACAGAGAAAGAAAAAACCCGGTGTGACCCAGCTGACTCGGTCAAAAACCTGATTACAAGCCGTTGACTTTTGTTTTTTTTACTAAAATGATGTCGTTTTAATTTTTTTTTAAAAAAATTAACTCAGGCAACCAAGTTAAAACCCGGAACCTGGGCCTTGAACCGGGCCAGGTCTAAAAACTATAACTTGGAGGCTCAAGGTGTTTTTTTTTTTTTTGTCAAAAGAAGCTTTTAAAAATCTTTGGTTTTTTTATTTGAAATTAATTTTTTACTATTTTAAATTATTTCAATACAATATGTCATAATGTTAAAAATAAAATTTAAAAAATAATAAAAAATTATTAATTTTTCAATCGTTACCTCAGTTTGACCAGGTCCAACCTCATTAACAAAAGAAAAAAAAGACACCGTCAACAAAGATCTAAAGAGAATAGAAAGAAAACAAATAGGCAAAATACAAGGTCATAAATGCAAAAACAATAAAATACAAGGATGTAACTAGAAGAGTCTAAAATAGAAGGTTAGAGATAGTGGTCGTTGGAAGTAAACGGTCGACGTCACTGTACATTATTGAATGTTATCTTGGCTAGAAAAATGAGAAAAAAAATAAAAAAGAAGAAGGCGAAGCCAACTATGTTGTTGACCTAACTCCTGCATTAATTGAATCAAAGGGAATATTAATTATTGAGCATGAGCATGAGCATGAGCATGGCCATGGCCATGGCCATGGCCTCCAGCACTTGAACGAACGTACTACTCTTTAATAAATCACACTTTGAATTGCGTATTTTTTTCCTTTTCTTTTTTTCACATCTTTCAAGAGGGTTGGTTTTCATAAGTTTAGGATAAGTTGACGTAAAAAATAAGAGCAGAGCTGAATGCTTAATCTAGAAAGAGGTTCCATCCTAAAGCTTAAAGCTTTCCTTGGACGATGAAAAAGAGAGTGATACATTTTGTAAGGTGTTTATTGAAAGATTATGTGAGGTATTTACTACTAGCAGAGAGAATGATAATTGCTCTCATCTCCTTTAAAGTGGTTGTAATCTCTCTATTTTTTTTTAAATAAATTCTCGTATACTCATACGTGAATGCAGGCTAATTTAGGTAAGCTATGTAAATTCTTTTGTGTTTTATTTTTTATTTTATCTTATTCTTTTTAGCTATTTATTGTCTTTTGCATCTAATAGTGGTAATCAAATCCATTGGTTGAAATTATTTATTCATGTCTGGTATTGTTCACATATACAATGTTATAATTTACATATACAAAAAGTTAGTATGGTAGATAGATAGATACGATCTAGAAAGTTATGTCTAAGGAGATTGAGTTTTAAATGGGATCATTTGTGATCCCTCTAATATTTCCTAGGAACATACTTAATGGAAATATTATTCACATTGTACTATCTTCATATACGTTATAGTTCATAATTAAATAATGATAGTTGAGCAAATGATGACAAAGTATGACATAGAGAAGTTTAATGAGACTAATGAAAATTTAAAATAAAGGCAATTTTGAGAAAAAATATTGTTTTAAAGCAATTACAGATGTCTAGCTAGCAAGAATAGACTATGAAAATTGAAAGGAGATGGACAACAACGTTGTTGCCAACTTACACCCAATTCTAGTAGATTTAGTTCTATCAACCGTTACAAAGAAGAAGTCAACAAAAGAAGTATGGAATGCACTCACTAGATTGTATGAGATCAAGTCACTTCATAATAATATATTCTTAAAGAGGAGGTTCTACACTCTTCGTATATGTGAATCAACATCAATGACAAATCATATCAACAATCTAAATATATTATTTTCCCAACTTAATTACAATAATGGATCATAAAATAGTGGAAAATTAACATGCTAAGCTTTGATGTTGTTGTAGTTGTTTTGGTAGAATAATCTAAATGCAAAAACAAGAAAGATAAATTGGCAAATTCGTACTAAATAAAGTCATTATTGATTATGAAAAGGAGATCAGTCAAATGTGGTTGTACTAGGAGTCACAATCTTGGTAAATTGAAGTCAAGAAGCAAGAAAAATTCTAATTGTTATAATTGTGATAAGAAAGGGCACTTTAAAAAGAATTGTTAATTAAAGGATAAAAATGTATAGAAAGCTTTAATGACATTAAGTTCTTAAAGATGTGTTGCAAGTATCTTCAATAATAGAAAAATGTTATAATACATAGTATAAATTAATTCTAATGGTAATAAGAATCTCAATAATGTTTAGATAATGGGTCAAACACCAACTTGGCATATGATCTCTCATCGAGACTAGTTTCACATATATCAACTTGTCTCTAGAGGGTCTATGTTCATGAGAAATGACCATGCCTTAAAAATCAATGGTATTGGTTTTATTAGGTTGAGAATATTTGATGGTACCATCTATATTGTCCAAGGGTTACGATATTTGAAAGGTATGAAGAAAAATATATTATTTCTTGGACAATTAATGATCTTGGTTACAAAACTTATATAAAAGAAGAGATCTTGAAAATTATCAAAGGCATGCTTACAGTGATGAAGATAGAAAAGATAGTTCCAAATCTATATTTAGTTTCATGAGAGGCGTTGCAAGAGGTAGACACATTTATTACATCTATAACCAACCAAGGATAATTAATCATTATATGGCATCACAAATTAGGCCATATTTCAAAACAAAATTTAAAGATTCTTTCATACTGTAATCTTTTTCCTGAGATCAAATTAGTGACCTTTTCTTTTTATGAGCATCGTATTACAAGTAAACAATATGGATTGAAGTTTAATAAAGCTATTGTGTAGAATAGAACATATCATAGACTTGATACATTTAGATGTGTGGGGACTATTAATGTCATTCCAAGAAAAAACAAATTATTAAGTATTATTTATTGATGACTTTTATAAAAGATTATAGGTATATCCAATCAAGAAAAAATTAGATATGTTTTCAATATTTAAAGATTTTAAATCATAAGTGGAACCTGAATCCTAAAAAAGAATTAAGTGTTTAAAGAACAATAATGATGGAGAATATACCAATGATAACTTTCTTACATTTTATAAGCTAAAAGGATATTAAAGGCAATTTACTATTGCATATACACCTCTAAACATTATTGTGGTGGAGTTGATGAAAAAAACTTTACTAAAAAGAATAAAATTTATGTTGAGAATTGCAAGTCTAGCAAAGTCATTTATGATAAAAAACAATCAAGACCTTTTATTATGTCATAAATTAGTCAACATCGGCTACATTTAGGATAAAACACCAATATAGATATAAACTGGAAAACCAACATAATATTTTCTTTACATGTATTTAGATGTCATTCATACATAATGTATGATTCCCAATATAGTACAAAGCTAGATCCAAAATCCAAGATATATATTTGGGATATGTTGATGTTGTTAAAAGGTATCACTTGTGGTATCTCATTGCCTATAAATTTGTAATTAATAAAAATGTGATATTTGTAGATGACACACTGTAAGATCAACAAAAATACAACACTTTAAAGGAACTACTATAACTTATATAAAATAAAAATAAAAACAAAAAGACTCTTTTGAAGTAGTACCAAAGCATAAGGAGCAAAAATCAAACAAAACAAATGATATAAAAATCCGATGTTCAATGTGTCAGACAAGAAAACCATCTTAGCACTTATAATATGTTATAACAAATAATACTACATATTATTTTTTAATAGAAGATGGAGAGCCATAAACTTTTTAGGAGGCTATAGATAGCCAAAATTATTTATTATGGATGACAACAATGTAGGAAATAGTTGAAGGTTTGCACATAAACAAGACATGGAAACTTGTTCCACTTTCAAATAGAAAAAAAAATATTGGTAATAAATTAGTATAAGATTAAACAAGATAGCAATGATCAAATAGAGAAATATGGTACAAGATTGGTGATAAGTTGATATGCTCAAAAGAAAAAGATTGGCTTCAACATGATTTTTTTCCATTTTGTAGTTAGACTTGTAACATTATGGATGACATATTGGTAATTTCCCCCAATAAAGACCGAGTCTAAAAAATAAAGACTCAATTAGTTAGGGAGTTTAATATGAAGGATTTAGGATAGACAAACAAGATTTTAGGGATACAAAATTATCCAAATAGAAAAGATATGAAGATTTAGGTGGAACAATAAACGCTTCCTTTCCACCATGTCATTAAAAGCATCTTCGTGTCCTTTCCCTTTTAAGGTGGAGTGTCTTAGCTTTGGGTGACCGATTTGTCACTAGTGGAGATTTCTTTTCTTCTTTATTTTTCTTCTTTCTTCTCATTTAAAATGATAGCTTGGTCCTCCTTATTGTTGATATTTAAAATTCAATCCTTATTTTTTTAATTTCTAATTTTTGTTCTTGTTCCTTTTATAAATATTTTATTTGTTTTCAATTTATCATTTAATAACAATTTGTCATATAGTATTTTTTTTCCATTTTGGTCCTTATTATTTTGATTTCTATGTTTTTTCTTGTCCTCTTTGTAAAACTTTTATTTACTTTCAATTTCATCTTTCAATTCAAATTTATGGTGTATTGTTTTTATTAATTTGATCCTCATTCTTTTGATATTTTTTTTTGTTAAAGTTAATTTTCTTCTCAATTTCACCCTTTAATAAAAAAAATTATTTTTATTTTGTATGTTAATTTTGATCATCATTCTTTTGGTTGTTTTTTGGTTCTTTTTCTAAATTAATTTTTCTTTTCAATTTCACCCTTCAATAAAATATAAAATTTATTTCTATTACAATTTTGATCCTTATTCTTTTAATTGCTATTTTCTGTTTTTAATCGTGTTGTATAATTAATTTTTTTTTTCAATCTCATCCTTAAATACTTGATTGATTGAGAATTGAGCTTCATTGTTTTTCCAAGTAAGGTTCTATGGGTCTAATTATCCAGATCACGGGTTTAAAAGGTTAATGTAGGTTGATATTTTTTTTAAGAAAAAGTTTTGTGATTTTCTTTATTCTTTTTTTTATCAGGTAATTATGATATCTTGATCTGGGTTTCGGGTTTGATAGGATAACTTGAGTTGCCTTGATCTTGATTACTGGAGTTACATGTTTGTTATTCTAACTCGGATTGACCAGAGTTGATTTTTGTAGGTTGTTTTTTTTTTTTACTATATTTCATTTAGCTATATCATTTGTTCATTTAGAAAATATATTTTTTCTCACGTTATCATAATCTCTTTTTATTTTTTAAAACAAAATTAATTTCTTTAATCCAGTCGGTGTTATGACCACAAGGGAAAATTTTTCTAACCGTGATTAAGGCAGCTTGTAAACTATTCAGCTCAAAACAAGTCGTACCCTGCAACTTGGAATTCTTTAGATGAGATCCACACCCGAGTTTATTTCAATGCGTTTATACTGAACTAGACTCGTGTTAGTTTTTTCCAAGAGTTTGAGTGGTTAATCAATACTTTAGATGTATGTGTGAATGGTTTTTAACATGTGGCCGTGATCATCGTTCTATAGTTTCCATCTCTCCGTAAGTGGGGGGGAAAGGACAAGCTGCTTTTGCCTGGCTTCAACTTTGAATGCTACGAAGTCAAAGAAGGAGGGAGTCACAGGAAGCATGAAGGAAATTACCTATGGCTACGTATCCAATTCCTGCCTTTTGTTATCTTTCTTTTTCATAAGAGTTGTAGTTTTGAAAACCTCAAGCAGTGATTTTCGTATGTTATTAATTCCACTTGCTATTTTAATGGTTTTGGGACCGAATAAACCTCAAGTTTTTTTTTTTTTTTTTAGTTTTTGTCATTATCACCATTATTTATTAAGACTAATCTTTTGGTGAGCACCCAGGAGGTAAATTTGGTGGTATTATATGGTGAATCATATGAAGAAACAACGATTCATATTTAGTAATTTGTCAAAATCAATAAAAAATGAGAAGCTTCCTCTCTCTCTCTCTCTCTCTCTCTCTCTACATTTGCAGGTTTATGTTGCCAACCAAAGTCAAAAGTGAATATGAAATGAAACAAGTTATTTCCTTTTGTTATTTGCAGAACTTTGCAAGTAAACCCTTTATAGCAACAGGAAGGTTCCAGGAATTGATCAAATTTCTTGGTCTTCCACTTCCTTTCATAGCCTTAATTAACGCCACATGCATGTTGTACCCTTATAGTTTTCAGACTTCCAGAAGCAAAGATTCGCTCTCATTGAGAGGAAGTATTTATCATCAGCCGATTGCAGTCCACTGTTGGTAATTTGGAATTCCAGTAGCAACCCTAAAGAAAAACAGAAAAGGCAGCCTTGCCTAACTAGGAGGAGTTGTTTTTCCCTTATGGTTATTGAAATGGCTTCTGGTAACAGGATTCAAAGTCATTAAACCTTCAAACAGCGGCAAGACTCAGTCTGTTAATTTTTAATTGAGCTTTGAAAAAGCTGATCTCTCCACCGAAAAAGTCCCAAAGCTTTGCTTCTTTTTGAAGACTTCTGCAAGTCAATATAGCTACAACTAATGTAGTCTTTTATGCAGGAAGGTAACAAGTGGAAGGTATCCTATGCACGTGTTCTCTCTACAGCAACTAGATTCAATACAAGAAGCTTTTCTTTTCAACCAGAAGTTCCAAGTACAAGGATCATATTTGCTTAGATGATAAAAGGTTGATCTGGGGCAAAAGAGGAGAGAAAAGAAAAGGCTAATAAGAAGAAGTCAAAGAAACAGAATTAAAAAATGAAGAAGAGAAAAATGATGGTTGGAAAAGTCTATAACTTTATAATTTTTATTCAATTCATTGAAATTCTCTAACATTTAGAAAATATAGGATATAAATATTAAGACCCTAACATTAAGTGTATTATGATACTTATGTAAATGAGCTCAAAATTTATATTGCTCATTACTTACTTGATTATGTTTTATAGTCTCAACATGCAAAATATGAACTTTACATATAAAAAACTCAACTGAATCAGGCATTTTAAAATAAGAAGACATAGTTAAAAGATCTACAAGCTTTCTAGATTCGTAACTATAAACACTATATGATTGAGGGTGTGAAGTGGAACAAACAATATTTAAAGTCTTAATTAATAGATATAGTTTAGACATAACCTAGTAAATTAGAATTATCTTTATCTTCCTCATCATATGTCAAGGGTAAAGGACTAAGGAACTCAACATGTTGCTCTAAATCTATGACGTGCTGGATGTCAAGCATGAGGAGGTAAGAAGCATGTTGCTCCAAACCTTTGACGTGCTGAGCATTGAGCATGATGGGTAAGGAATCAGGTAGTTTAAGCAAATTAATATCATAAGATTCTTCTAAGATCATATTTATCTTTTCAGGCAATTTTACTAAAGATTTTCCTAATACTTCTTCCTTTACCACTAAAGTAGAATTATTATATTCTTTATTAATCTTATTTTTAGACTCATTTAGACTTATAGTGTTAAGTCTCTTTTCTTACACATCCTCTTTATCTAGATCACTAAAGTCCTCAGGATTGAGTTCATACACTTGCACATAATAGTTTTTCTTTTTACTTATATCCTTATATTCTTAGATGACTAAGAGTTTGGAGGTGCGGTTGAAGAAGATATGACCAGAACCTTGACAGTTAGCATACTAAATCTCTAAACTCATCATAGACATTTCATTAACGACTTTTTTCCCTTATCTTTTTTTATAAATTTAGGCACTACTAAGATTAAGTCTATATGATGGAGCACCTAACAAAGAACCATCATTCCTAAATTGAGATCTAAAAGGGGTAATACGAGGGTTTTGACATTTTATTCATTGACTCTTTATAAGCAGCTCATAATCTTGCACTACAGTATAGGCTTGGTCAAGAGTAAAACCACCTATGAGCCTGACCGATCTTTTCTAAAATTATCTTTCAAATCTTTACAAAATCTATGCAAAGTTAAGGCTTTATTTTCTCTTATGGCACATCTCATCATGTAATCATTAAATTGTGTTATATACTTATTGACAGATTGTTCCATTAGTGTAAGAATTTATTTCTATAAGACCAGGGTAGGTACTTCTCCTATAGTTTTTGTTTTATTTTGGTCTAACCAGTTATAAGAGGTTTACCTTTCCTCTCTAAACAACCCTCAACATCTCCATAATAAAGTTGGGCTTCATCAATGGGCATCATCTTAACAAGTCTAATTCTAATATTATCAGACAAGTTGTGTCACTCAAAGAATTGATCAATTTCACAAATCCACATATCAAATATCAAGGGTTATGATGACTATCAAAAGTGAGGGCTTCTATTTTATTACGGCTCATGACTCTCTCATCAAGGTAATTGTATTTAGAGTAACCTAAATGATAATTATATTGGTGACACTCATAGTGAACTTACCTACAATGATTATTCCTATTATATTTATTGGTATTTGGGTGGTTTATTCGAGAACTCTTTTAGGGTTCATTTCTTCTAAACATGTTTGTCATCTGAGATTGTAGGCTTGTAGCTCCCCTCAAATGGTCTTAAGAGTATTACTAAGGGTCGGGTCCACGATAAGTGTACTAACTTAAAATGGAATTGAGATCACATAGAATTCTTACAAGTGAAATCACAATACAAAAATAATAATTCCATTTTTTTTAATGTGGAGATTAATAAAAAATAAAGAACACCAGAAAAATTTTAAGCATGCACTACCAGACCTTCACTAGTTTCGATAAGCTCCACAATTAATAAAAAAGACTAAAGGCAAAATTTGAATGGAAAAATATAAAGTGAGCAAAGTATAAGAATATAATGCCAATGAAAGTTTTTTAGGCACAAAAGAATACTATTAATGATAAATTGCATAACAAGTGTAATACCAAAATAGTAAAATTCAATGCATCAAAAGGTAAAGTAATTTATTGACTAGAATTCTAGGTAAAAAAATGTTGGAAGTCACTGCTACTAATGTGGCGAAGAATACTAACGTGTCAATGATGGATGACATGGCGACAACATGTCAATATAGGCTGTCGTGGCGTTGACATGGCAACATATGTTGATGTGGTATTGGCATGTTTGTGTAGTGATGTGACGCTGACATGCTAGTTTGGTGATATGGCGTTGACATGGCATCGTGATACCAAGGAATTTTTTTCAAATCTAGGCTGTAAACAAAAATATTTTTTTTTTTCAGTTGTTGATGATGATTCTACATAATTTCTACGGTTTAGGAACTGTTTTGAGGATTTTTCCAAGCCTTAAGAGATCGATTAACTATAAGAACAATTAAAAGTTTGTGCTTTGATACTAAAGCTAATGCAGGACAAAAGATATTTAAAGCTAAAGAAAAGGCTAAGAAGAAGAAGTCAAAGAAAAAAAAACAAAAAGCTGAGGGTTGGAAAAGTCTACAACTTTATCATTTTTATTCCATTCATCAAAACTCCCTAACATTTTAAAAAATAAGATATAAATACTAAAACTCTAACTAGAATAAACAATTGGACTTATAGCCCACTAAATAAAATATTTAACAATAACTAAATTAAATCCAATAAATAAACCTAAACACAAGGGTTGAATTATTCTCCATCATTATAAATTATACAAACATGTAAATCATGCCTCCGTCTGATTTGTCTATCGAAGGTGCTAAAAATAAAATAAGAGAATGAATGAGCAATAGGAGATTATACAAAACCGTATTGCATATTTTTATTTATCAAAAAGGGGTGGCGATATTCTATCATATATGATACAGAGGTGTAACCTAAAGGACCTACCTAGAGCTGGCCTGAAGAATTATCATACAACTGCCCTGATAAACGAAAGAGCAGATCAGTGGTTATAATAAGATATATAAAAGGAAAGCAGACATCAAGCTAGTTAAAACAGAAGTATGGCTATGGCAATATGGAGATGCAAGTGAACATTGAGTCATTCCTGGTCTCTTTTGTTGATCCTGTACTAGAGTTGCTACCTTGTCCAGCAGCAACTGCAGGAGGCGCCATGGAAGCATGTGGTTCTGTTGGGAAATTGTTTTAGTCCTCCGTATCATAATTAACCTGCATTAGAGAAACATGAAGTTTTTCCGCACAAGGATCAAGAATTCGCATAAATACAAGAGAACATTTCATTCTTCTATTTTCAAACCTCAA
Organism: Populus simonii; assembly: GCA_007827005.2. NCBI lineage: Eukaryota > Viridiplantae > Streptophyta > Magnoliopsida > Malpighiales > Salicaceae > Populus > Populus simonii. The sequence goes on from CM017468.2 coordinate 16,718,180, forward strand.
TTGCATATCATCATTTTACATGACCATGGACTGCTAGACCGCAGAGAATTCTAACTTGCACCTGTTACAAGGTCGGTTAGATTCCAAGTGTAGCATTCATTTGATCTAATACTAATTCACATGATTACTTTCTTATTGATGAACACACATCAAATGCAATTCTTACACCAGATAATATATATCGAGTTCCATTCTCTTGAATACAGCCAAGCAGTTCTACAATTCCGTTCAGCAATTATTTGTTATCAGTATTAGAGTAAATAATAGAGATTATCCAGAAAAATACCTGAGTGGAGATCATAATTATTGAGATCATAGACAGTAAAATGCCTTATTCCTCCTTGCATTGTTAAACTCATACGGGGTATCAAACTCGGATTTGCATCAGGACTGCCCATCATCAAGAAAAAGGATACAGTTACAGAGAATAAAGACTAGGCAGGTGATGATGGATAACGCTTAATGTCTCTTTCATCGCACTGTGTTATAAGGCCTAACCTCATATCAAAAGGAATCCTAGGATCTGGTGGACGCCGCTTATCTCGTGCCAGTAAATGAAACTGTAAATGAACATAAGAATTCGATCTCAGTACTGGATTATTCAAAGAGAGTGGTGAAGCAAATCTTCATCCTCCAAAGCACTTGCTTTTTCTGTGACCCTTGAATAGGCCGGGTCAACCATGCACATAAAATTAAGAAGTCCCAGAATCAAAAGGAGATGCGAACTCTACATCAATGGATGTCGTTCCTTCTCGAACTTGAGTCACAGTAATATTATAGCTTGGGCTGTAGACAGTTCCAGACATAGGTTATGGAACAAATAACCTTCCATCAAGACAATCACAATTAGCATCAGGTAAGTGAGAAATTAATACTTACTGGGTCGGGTTCACATTGAATAGAGCCACTTCCAATTCCACCATGTCCAAAGCATATGGAGAAAGAATCTGCTATCAATCCCTCCCTCAATAAGACACTAGGAGCAGAAATCTTCTCCATGCCCAGCCCAAATAGACGTCCATGGGAGCAGCAATGTCGAGAAATGAACCAATCTGAACCTGTTCACAACTGCACATTTCATATTGCATTTTCATCTCTACCAAGACCCAAAGCACTGAAATGAGAGAAGAATGCTATCCTAAGGCAAGGTGTTAAAATTGTTATTATGATAAAATAACTCACCCAAATGTGATGTAGTCTTCAACAAATTCTCGCGCGCACCATCTTCCGTTGCCAAGTGCAGAACATCCTCTACCAAAATACCAGAAGTAGATGTTTGAGCAGAGCCATAAGAGACCATTTAAGGGCAGCTGCTGAATGTTCCAAGGCAGTGATTAGGCTGTGCACACAAATCATTGTTGCAGGTGACCTTTTTGCTTGTCGATGACTCTCGTGGGTTGTATTTACTTACCTCAAAAGCCTGCTACAATGACACATGGTAGAAAATCAACCATGAGCAGCTAATAGAATTTGATATAGAAGCAGCAAAACAAATCCATCGACATTCTTAGCACTGTTCATCATACCGCTAAGTGTTCCTTTAACTGTCTAGTAACCTACGAATGGTCAAACAGATCAAGTGCAAATAGCCATTAGTCTGTACTTTAGTAATCCAATTACTAACAGCTACAAATTAATGCTCCTGTGAGATCACTTCTAGAGATGTTTTTAACCTCACGAATGTGAAATCAATAGCAAAGACTGACGAAACTCCACAATGAGGGACAAGATATAAAGCCAAACAATGGTGAATCAACAAAGTAAATAACTGTAACATTGCATAAAAAACAATCGTTGTAACTATTCTTGCATATAATTGCACTAATAAAAATCACATTTGCCAAAAACAAAAGGAATGGAGAAGAGACACACTTACAGAAGCATAACTTACAAAAACAACTCAAGAATTGCAAAAGTGCATTAACAGTAACTAAAAATGAAAAACAAAAACATTTGAATGAAGGAAGCATACTATCCCAAAGAGCTGATTCTAAAGATGGAATTCCCATCAGAGAAAGCAAAAGGTTAGTGCAAGTGAAATGTTGACTGCAATCTGGATATTAATTATCTATGAGTGCTTGAGAGAATTTGGCTCACAAAGGAGCTAATAATGGAAAGGATGAGTAATTAGAGCAAAACGAGAGAGAGAGAGCAATCCAAGAATCTCGGATTCAACATTTGTTCATCATTTCTATCATATTCCCTACTGTCAATTTTGATATATAGCCTAAGCTTTCTTCTAGACGGCTTCTATGACACTTGACATCTAATAACACTACTACAAACTAAATGAAACGCTGCTTACGATGAGCCAATGTTGCATAGGGCTGAAGAAAACATTGTGTGTTACAATCCCTAACACCTAATTAATCAAGTGAAGTGCAAGGGCCACCTGCAATACTCCTCAATCTTCAATTCTATATGCCAAAATCTTCTCCCCAGATTGAACTTGTAACAAAGGTGAGTCAACATCAGAGAGTCTGCGTCCCCTTAACATCTGATTACGATGAGCCAATGTTGCATAGTACTCAAAGCTTCGTTTCTCAGGCCAGTTTCTAGTCAAAGCAGCATAATTCTTGAATGAAGCGGAGAACCTGTGGTGCATCTTGAAAGTAAAGATGCGACCTTAACAGGTTTTACAGATAACCCAGATTGTTATCAGCAAAAAGAAAGTTAATTTCATTGAAGATCTTATTTTGAAATCGCATTGCTTAAGAAAGAAAAGATCTTGATTCAACTGAAAGAGGGGATTTTGTATGCGTGTGTTATCAGTGAAAGAGAGTCCAGGAGTTAAGGAAAGGTTTTTCATGCATGTCTCGTGGGAGATGGGGTCTATATTTTATGTTTTGGTATTAGTGGTCATTATAGAATTTTGTAATACGTTGATATGTCGAGGATCATATTAATTTTTTTTTTATATAAAAAAAATATTTAGATATTATTAATAATTTTTAATAATTTTTTTTTAAAATTGTGTAAGGATTAATCTGATGTGAGATGTTTAACTTGACGAGTCCAAAAATAACTTAAATGATTAAAAAAATATAATTTAACTCAAAATAAATATTTAAGATAAGATTCATTTAATAAATATTGAGATACAAAAATATTAGATCGATTCAAATTAATTCGGGTTAACTTGTCAATCTATATGCTAGGTCATAAGATCATAATAACCCCATAGAAAGTAAAAAATAAATAAATTATGAATCTTAATTTTTAATAAATCCAATATTGAAGAATGAAATTAAAAAAAATAACCCAAGTCAACTCAGGTTAACTTGCCAAACCCACAACTTGAGTCATGAAATTAAGATAACTCAATAGAAAACAAATTAAAATAAATTATAAATTCTAATTCACAATCAATTCAGTGTTGAAAGATGAAATTAAAAAAATTGATTAAAAAATGACATAAAAAAATACTCGAATCAACCCGGATTAACCAGCTAAACTTGTGATAGAAATCATGAGATGGAGATAACTTGATAGAAAACAAATAAAAACAAATCACGAAACATAATTCTTAATAAACCAAATGCTAAAAGATGAATTTGAGAAAATAAATTTTTTTTAAAAAAAAAACTTGAGCCAACCGATTAAACCCGCAGTACAAATCATGAGACTAAGATAATCTCACAATAATTAAATTAAAAAAATTATAAAGTTCAATTTCTAATAAACCTAACGTTGGATGTAATTGAAATTTTTTTTAAAAAAAAATTATTCAAATAAATAATATTTTGTGAGAAGGGGTATAGTAAAATCCTCCCATCGTTTAGTGTTTTTTTAATTAATATTTTAATTCAAATTCATAATTTTTTCTTCTAATCTATATTTATTAAAAATATTTTTTTTATAATATTTTTTTAAAATCCAAATTTAAAATAATAATTAATTAAAAAAACAAAAAACAGGAAATTGTATTTGATGTAGAGTTAAGGATGAGGCCTTGAGGGGAGGTGGGACTTGAATTGAAAGATGAAAAGGGTGGGGGTATTGAAATGCATGCTTCTTTTTTATTTTTTTTTATCCGGGATGTTAATTTTGTTCCAGTTGATATTTAAAAAAAATTTAAAATGATAAATTTTGGTTTTAGAGTATTTTAGCATGCTGTTTTGAGGTTATATATATATAACATTCAAAATACATAATTTTAATTCAAATTTAAAGATAAATTAATTTAAAATTATACAATTCAAATTTCAAATACAATATTAAATATCTAAATATAATTTCAAATTTTAAATATTCCTCTAGATCATTAGCCTATGCTATACAGCAGGTTAGATCAAATTTTTTTTTTTAACATAAAAAAAATCCAAGTGTAGCTAATTTTTTATAGTAGAAAAAATTTAAACAATATGAGTTAACTTGATGTGACTCAATCTACTCGACATGTCCAGAGATAACCTGGATGACTGATAAAAATATAGTTTGACTTAAAGAAAATTAAAAAAAAACATTTTTTTTTAAAAAAGTATTGAGACGACAACATATTAAATTAACTCAGGTCAACCTTGGTTAATCTTCCAAATTTCCTCATCGATCATAAGACCAAGATAACCCCAAATAAAGCAAATTAAAACAAATTATGAAGCTTAATTCTCAATAAATTCATTGTTGAATAATAAAATTGAAAAAAAATCAATCTAAAAAAAGACACAATAGAACAACCCAAGTCTACCCAGCTTAACTCGCAAAACCAGTGACCCGGGTTATGAGACTGACAACTTCATAGAAAATAAACCAAAATAAAATGATAAATCTTAATTCAGAATCAACCAAATGTTAAAGATGTTAATTGATGAAATTGAAAAATAAAATAAAAAATAAACAACAAAAAAACCTCATGTCAACTAGATCAATTTGTCAAACCTGTGGCATGGGTCATAAAACTGAGATAATCATAAACAAAGCAAACAAGAACAAATTATGAAATTCAAATCTCCAATAACTAAGTGTTGAATGATGAAATTAGAAAAAAAAAACATAAGTTAAAAAAATACTATTCATAAATTAAAACGGACAAAATGAAATTGGAACATCTCGGCTAAAGTTTAGCTAAGAAGTCCAGAATAGACCAATATTCGAAACGAGATGAAATTTGTTCCAAGTTGTTCTGTTTTTTTTTAATTGATAAAAGTTATACCTGTCATTTCAAACAGAACAAAACAAAATTGAAAACCTTATTTTTTATTGTTTTTAGTATAAAGCCACCTAAATGTTTGGCATGCGTTACGTCACGTGTCGAATAATTGTTTTTTCCAACTTTTTAAAAATATAAAGACGTTAGAAAGTAAAACTTTTGATGCTTATTAGACAAAAAAAAACTTTTAAAATATTGAGACAACATGTATTATACGATATTGTTTTTTTAAGAAAATATCAAGACAACTACACTCTGGATCAACTTAGACCAGCCATAATTAATCGTGATAACCCCATGAAATCCAAATAAAAACAAAATAGAAAAACCAATTCTAATAAACAAAACATCATGAAGTGAGCATATGATACTTATATTTAAGCAATTAATTTAATTTAGTAAAAAATATTCTTTCAAAAAAGGACAAATTTAAAAAAGAACTTAAGATAAATAAAAAAAAGATTAGAAAAAAGAAGCAATTTGTCAAATCTTAGACCCAGACTCAATCAAGAAGCATAATTAAATGTTAAAGGACAAGATTAGAAAAAATATTATCAATTGAAAAGGTTTGTTAAAGTACAAAAATAGTAATAAAAAAATAAAGGATGATGAAATCGTAAAAAAAAATCAATTTTCAAAATGATACAAAAGAAAATAAAGATAAAATCTGATTAATTAGAAAATTGAATAAGTATGAAATTAAAAAAAAATTAATTTTATAAAAAAATTAAAAAAAATTAATTAAAAATAAATAAATTAAAGGCTCGCTGTAAACTTTTGGATGGTCAAACATGAAAACCAATGCCAAACAATAGGGGATTAATCTACCTGCGTCGTCCAGAGAGGTAGGTCTCATACGTTGTGGGTCTTTTTTATCTTTTTTTTTGTAAGAAATAATATTTAGGTATTGCAAGTATGTTTAGAAAAAAAAAATTATGACTTTGAGTTATAGCTATTACTAATAATAATTAAAAAAAAAAAACAGACAGGGAACGAGAAAAAAAAAAAAAACAGACAGGGAACGAGAAAAAAAAAAAACGATCACACTGCTGGTTTGTGAGCTTTTATAGGCAAAGATATTTAGGTGACAAACTACCCCATCTATTTTGTGATCCAATGACATAATGGCAAGAATGGCGTAGAATTTGGTCAATGGGCTAGTTTTGAGCTTTTATAGGCTCCACTATTTTAGGCTCCATGTTTCTTAAAGAGATTGAGAAAAGGAATGGTGACGGGATGATGGCAGGTTCTTATTCTGATTGGTCTCTGTCACACTGCTGGTTTCAAGTTCATAACCACTCTGTGATAATACCATTAGCATCTATCATAACACTACCTTGCTAAGAAGGTGTAAGCCCCTCGGTTTCACTAACAGGGAACAGCTAATCATTACAACTGCTCAAGAACAGAAGAAGACGTCTATGAGCTATATGGATGAACACAAGGCAAATGCAGTTCTTTTTCTTTCTTTTTTTCATGAAACGAAATAGAAAATCCACATTCAAAAAGGCTTCATCTTTTGATCAAGCAATATGTACAAGATACAAGTGGCTCTTTTTCATCTCATGGTATTTACAAAGGAGAGCCGCACTGCATAGATGGGGGGAGATAACAAGAACAACATAACGTATGCTTGTACTAATCAACACCACAAAAAACAGTACTAGTGGCGCAAAAAAATCCCATTTGAAGGACGATCTCATTCTTTGGACAACCATCCCTAAACTCTCTTATATTGGAGAGGTAGAGGTGAACCCAAATTTATCAGTAAGTTTGGTTCTTGTAAATGGTGAAAGAAGCTCCATTTGATGAATGAACTGAACATCATGAACCAATGGATTATCAGTTCTTCCCGGAGGAGATCCTGAGTAACAACATGGTGAGCACCCTGTGCATATGGTTTCTCCACCATCAATTGCCTAACAAATAGACATCCATATCAAAATCATAACTAGGCACCAGCGACATGATCAAAACCTGAAATTATGTTATTACTAAGTACTAACCTTATCAGCAACAAGGCTCAGAATTCCGTTTCTTTCGTCAGTAATTGGCTGGCTGACGATGAAAAAATCCAAATGAGATTAGAGTAGTGATACAACAGCAAAATAGTTATACATTCATGAACAAGTTCGTACCAATGCTTGCTACATCTGAAGGGCTTGAGAAATTCCGGTAAAGCTGGTCCAAGCCGGCGGGGTTTTGGACATAGGGGTTGGTTATTGTTTCCGAAACCTTTCTTGGTTGTGTCTGAACCTGAATCAACTAGGTTACTTTTTACTGGTAGACGATACATATTTCCTTGTGACGTAAAGAAGCGAAACAAAGTCACAAGCAAAAGAACACAGCCTTCCTGTGACTTGTAAAATTTCTACTCTTGTTATGCATTAGCATTCACTCAAGTGATGGCAAATGGAATTTATCCATTTGTTCACCGAGCCTAGCCACACAATTGTCAGAGAGAGAGTGGGAGGGAGGGAGAGAGAGAGAGTGTGTTCAGAATGAGAGCTTAATTACTGATCAGTGGAGCCACAATGTTTTCTTGACCTTGTTCAAGTAAAAGAGAGAGCATTTACATGGATAAGATTAACTGTAGGTTAGGCCTTGAGCTTGACTAGTTGGCTTTGATCTCCTAATTTTTCTCTGTTTCTCATGTTGCCTACAATTCATTTTGTCCAAGTATTTGATCCTCGTTTTTTAACATTTTATGCACATGTATTTGCAATGTCTTTCATACATGGATGTGGTGTGACAATCATGTGGCAACTAATTTGAAAAGGCATGAACCTTCACATTTCTAGCATGGAGTAGAAAAATTTTTGGACCATTTCATCTCGTTTCAAAGAAGAGGCTTTGTTCCACCAAGTGTTAAAACGGAAAGAAAGAAAATTATTATAATTTATAAAAACCATGTTCATGGGGATCAGAAACAAAATGGTCGCGTTATCCATAAAAGCGATACTTCTTAAACACAAGTACCTCGTTAAGTTCTTTTCTTTGCTACGACGCATCCCCATTTAGCAAAAGAGCAATAGAGGTCCCTATTATTTTGATAGTTTCCTTGGCTATAAATAATGATGATTCTGCGGACAATTCTGCGCGAGGGGGGAACAGTGACAGGTAGTGAGGTCTAATGTAGACGGAACACTAGGGGAGATTTTTCTGGTGAAAAGCAATTTTAAAAAGAAACACTTGAACGCAAAAACAAACACCGACTAAGATTGCATTTGTATTTGCTGAAAGCAGAAGGGATGGTTTTTGTATGTGTGGTCTCACGGTTCAAACTGCAATGAGCTCAATATAAAGCTATCGCGGAGTATCTTGCATCAGATCCTTCACTAAACCCAGTCTACATCCAGTGCTGTCAGTAACAATAGCTCATGTCCATGCAAATTTTACAAGCTATCAGTCCGGAATTCAACACAAAAAAGGATATTGGTCCGAACTATACAAATTGGAAATGCAAACTTCACAGCAGAATGTACAAGAAGATAAATCTCCGTACATAACAAACAGTAGCATATACATTTCCTATACAGGACCTGAAACTAATGGGACGCTGTCAAAAAAGCTCTTAAAATTTCAGTTCTGATGTGCTGGAAAAATGGAAAGCAAACCATGATAGACTTTCGTAATGGAACTATCGTATCTATTTACTTGAGCACACAACGAGGACATCAAACAAGAGAATAACCTTGCCTTGGGAATTCCCAAGCAATCATTTGAAGCACTTTTTCTGCCTTTTTATATCAAATTTACAGGAGTCCATATTTCATGAACAAAAACCCAATCTCTCTTCAATCGTTTCTCCCTTGAATTCCCACTTCATCAACCCTTATTCGTTAATTGCATTCAGCAAGGGCTTCATAAGTGTCTAGCGAGCAGAGCACCAATGCAAATTCCAGCAATCAACAGTTTCGACAATCCACCACCTAGTCTAGTTTCATATTAAGGTTTTTAAAAAGCCTATGCCCCATAATAATCTAGATAAACCTAGCCAGGATGTAAATATCCTTCAAAAAGCAAGTAGACTATTGAATGAAGCAATCAACCATTTGAAATCTAAAAGAAATTGATCTAGTTTTATGATGGAAGTAAAGAGAAGTTAGTCTTATCACATTTACAGCGTTTCAAAATAAAAATAGCAGTAAAATCTTGTAACAAGATAGAGTTAAAAGGTAGTTCTAGAAAAGGAACGAAATATTGCACAAGCCTAAACAACGCACACAAAGACTAGAAAGATGTACATAAGGGCAAAACAACACAAGCGATGAATTGATTAGCTGCATACAGTTGTTAAGCTTCAAATCAAGAATAATATCAATCCCAGTCAAACCTGGGTTGTGAGAATACCTCGTAATCAATGGGTCCATCTACAATGCTGTCAACAGCTTGTATACCTTCCAAAAGAGCTGGCTGAAAACTATCATTATCAGAAGGTAATAATTTGTACATTATTAATATTCCAAGTGTGAAAATGGCTTGCAACTTTGTGGAATCACCATGAACCGAGAAGAACAGAAGCATTGATAGAAGGAATAAATCAACAGAGAAACGCATGATACACAATACAGTATCCATCAACCTCCCATCATTTCCAGCAGGAAAACCCCGAACTCTATATACAAACAGAAAGTTGTACTTGTCCACCACATACCTATACCCAAAGTAAACTGCACCAACAGGGACCACGAGCGGAGCAAATGATGAATATATCAAGGTCAGTGTGAATATTGTCAAATTAAATGCATAATATTGAGCAAAATCAAATGTCTGCTTGGGAATGGGAGAGGTTCTGCTGATTGGATAAACAGAGAGATCTTGTCCCTCTTCATCAATTACATTTGACCGGGGAGAATCAAACATATTATCAGGCATCAGTGGTCTCTGAAGAGCATCTATGGCTTGATCTACCAAAGGGTACTCTTCACTCTGCTCAGGCACCAGCTGGAGCATGTCATTCTTCCTATACTTCTGAATCTTCTTCTTTATCCATGGGATAGGAGCCAATAGATCATAAGATATACCCAAGAAAGTACTTGTGATTAGAAATGCAAGTGAAGAGAGACACGATCTTGACAGAAATGATGCACTCATGTATTGCTCGATCCTCTTGCAGTCTTCTCCATCCAAATAACATCTACCCATTTTTAGGATTGTACCTTCCAAAGAAGACTCAACCAGAGCTCTCAACAGAATGAGGTTTACAAGGAAGAAACAAACCATCTTCAAAAGCGCAGCTCTTTGCTCCCCAGAGACAGTTAGATGACGTTCAAACTTGGACATATAAGAGAGAACCAATGGAACTATTATATACATGCTCACAAAGATAATAAGATTTGGCAGGAACTGGAAGATTAAGGACGCAAACCAGCTGGAACTCTGTACCCAATCCAACCATGATTGTGCATTATCCATAGCTTCTGCATCAATAATTCGCCCAGCACTATTCAAAGCACTTATCACAGCAAGAGGAGAGCTAAAGAATAAAAGCATTAACAGCAAGCACGTGTTCACAAACAATCTCCTCAACCTCAGAGACAACTTTGACGACCCCAAATGATTCCAGTAAATATCTGCTGCCAATGGAGCTCGTTCCACTCTCCACTGGTTCCTCTGCAACCTCAACTCCATGACAGAAGAGAACTTACCGACCCGCCTCTTCTTCTCATTCCGAAAATCCTGAACAGCTTTATTAGCTGTATAAACATCCTTAAATATCACAAACGCAACTCCAGCACTTGGCGCACGACCTTCTTTATACTCTGCCAACTCCGTCTCCAGCTCCACCCTCAATTCTTGTAATCTCCTCAACTCCTCTTCATCTGTATACCCCAACTTATCCATCATCTTACCCCACCAATTCTTCACATTTCTCCACAGCCAAACCACCCCACCTTGCAACTGCTCGCAAAACCCCTCTCCACCACCAACCCCCTCATTATCTTCAGGCAAAAGCCTCGAGTCAATTTTTGCAACCAACCAAGTAATTTCATCCCTAACTCTAACCAATTCCGTCGCTAAAACATCCAATGCACACAAATCCATAGGCATAATAACTTTATAAATCTTACCAGGATACCAATGCTGAAAATACTCTTGTAAAACCCTCCTATCATCCCCTATACTTTTAGGCAATCCTTGAACCATAATAGTAAAAATAGCAATAGAATTCGCATTTGGGTCACTTAAGTTCCCATTCCCATCTCTAAATCTAGTGACTTTAAGCCTCTTTTCAATCAAAGACATACCAAAATGAGCTAAAAGCACAACAATAACAACGAAAACAAAATGAATCCAAAGAAAGCTTGAACCTTTCTCAATATGATTAATAGTAGTCTTTGAAAACTCATCGTTTATAACTTGACTCCCTCCATACATATTTAAAGGAAGCAAAACACAAATTGATAAAACCCCAATTGACAAAACAACAACAAAGCTTCCACCTTCAATTATAAGGAACTGGGCAGCGTCAGCACCACAGTGAAGGGCGATTTCACGGCCGGTAGCGTGCCATACGGCGAGGAGTTTGGTGGCTAAGGCGGAGAAGCCAGGCATGCGGCGATGGTCGCTGCGGAGCTTGGCGAAGAGGAAGATAAAGATGCAAAAGAAGAGACCGATTGTTGAGATGTTAAGAAGATATTGGATGTTTCCGTACCATGGGTCGGGTATAACGGTATCTCCGCCGGAGGGTGGTGGAGAAAGAGGGTAGTTCATGATATCGGTGGAGGAGACCAGAGAGTTTAGGCCTTTGGGTGTCTCGTGGTTTTTTTCTTTGTAGTGAAGGTAATGTGTGCCTCGTTTTGGATGGGCGTAATGGGTAAGCTGTTGAAGATTTATGAGATCCGATGCCTTCCTTGTATGCGGTACTTGGTTTGTACTGTTTTTTTTTTTTTTTTTTTTTTTCTTAGCAAAATTCTTACCTCATTGACATTAACAAAATATACAGCTGAATCATTATATTCATATCAATAAATATTATTCATATATTTTTTTTTCAATTTTAATCTTTATTAAACAAAAATTTCTTCTTTATTTTTTTTAATTTCATCTTGTTTTGGAAATAATACTTAATTTTTTTTATATGATATAATCTGCAAAGCCATTAATAAGATTGATATTAATTACCTAATCTATTTCTCTTGCTTTTTATATTGAACATGAAAATTTTTAAATCAAGTATATATAAATGATTTCTATAAATAGTAGATCTATAATAAACATCACTATTATAAAAAAAACAACATTTATCTTTAATAATAATTTTAAATCCATTTAAAGCTAAATAAAAAATAAATATGATGTTTCTAGAAAATACTTGAACAAAATCATAATTATTAAGTTCTAATATCATCCCACTTGGAATAGTTAATACAATAACCCTTGCTCTATTATCAACTTGTAGATTTATTTTACCTTTTATTCATTCATAAACACAAATGAAACAAAAAAGCTATAATAAGTTTCTTAGCTTTCAAAGTAAGCTTCTATGTATTTTGATGCAAAGACCACAAGACCAAGTTAACGCATAACTCATGGTCCATGACAAAGCCTAATTGATCTAATTTATCAAAATAACCAGTCATTTTTATATTAAAAAACACAGGTAAAGGAACCCTTTTGTCATCTTACAACAAAATAATTTCCTAGAAGTCTTATACCTCTCAGTCCTACTAGTCGAATCAAAAACTCTTTAATATGCATAATCATAGTAAGAGCATTTATATTCTTATGTTGTATTTGAAGTTTAAGTGACTTACTAACTATAACATATATAGTTTGCTCATCATTATCAATATGACATCAATATTCATTCCTAACTTCAACATCATTATCCTTCTTGAGGATAAGAGGAATAAGATTTTTAAGAGCATATAATTTTATTTCTTATTTGAGAACAATTCTCAAATTTGGTATTGATTCAAGAAGTTTGGTCTAGTTATTAGCATCAAGTATGCTACATGCAAATATATTGTTACTTATGAAGATATATCAACTATTCATATAAAGCTAACAGGTTATTAGTTTCATGCACATATTTTTATAATCAAATCTAGATAAAGTCTTTAATCTTAATTTGATCTCCTACTAATTTTCTATAAATCAATAGCCCTTACTATTAATTCGAGAAATATCACTTAGATATCCTAGTGGTCTAGGATCTCATTTAATTTATATGACCTTAAGTAACTTAAAAAATCAAAATAAATTAAATTAAGTAGATTACATAGTTTATCAATCACATCTTTATATAACTTCTATATTAGTTAGGTGATAACTCTTTGTCTAAACATATCATATATGTTTCGCTTAAATATTACCTTTAATCATATATGATCATAAGTAATTTATCCAAATCATATAAGTTATTTAAGTAGGATATAATTTTTTAGCATTGAACATATTTGATTAACAGTAGTCTTGAGTAGCTCAACAAGTTATCCATGAACAGAATTCTAGTTTTATACATATAAAATTGTAAGGCAACAAATCATGTTCTCAACATGTACTATATTAATGAGGGATTTATTATCAATTTTTAATTAGATCTCATTTCATGGCATAATTTATATATCATACATAACAATTATAGATTAACATACACCTTTAGCATTCTATTATAATTGGATATAAACACATATAAACTAATTACCTCAAGCTCTCGAAGGGAATTAGATGGTCAAAACTCAAGTAGCCATTGTAAATCTTCATAATTCCTTTACGAGCACCATAGTAATTGTATCATTCACCGTCATTCTTTCTTCATCTTGGATTATAAAATAATTTTTATTTTTTAATTTCTACATTTCTAAATTACATAACATTTATATAATTGAATAAGAAACCTCAAATTACATTTGAGGGGAATTATATAAGAAACAAATTTTACAACCCTTAAAGAAAAATAGAGAAAATATAGGATACACAAACTTTATTTAATATTAAAACCGTTCAACCATAAAAAACACACATTGGTCTTTTATATCCATAATCATCTATCATGCATAATAACATATTAATAGGCATAAGGAAATATATTGCATGATTCATTTCTAAATATTGGCTTTATGTGCAATTGTTTAAAAATAATATTTCTAAGATTCAGAAATATTAAATCAAATCCAATTTGATAATTTTTCAAACTTAATAAATTTTATTTAATACATATTTTTCTTATAAAAATAATTTTTTAAAATTTAATAAGAAAATTAATCATATTAAAATTCTTATTAATATTCTAAACAATTTTAGATCAAACTAATCAAACTTTCTAGCTTAAAAACTCTCTATATTTTAGAAAAATTATTTTTCTAAATATTATTTAATCAAATATTTTAATTAAATCATAATCTAACTAGGACAATAAAAAATCAATAACTTTCTAAATATTATTGAATTAAAAAATTTAATTCAATCCCAATATGATTAGAAAACTTAGTTTTTAAATTAATTTATTTAGTGTTTTAATTTTAAAATATAAAATTAATATTTTATATATGGAGAGGCACAATCATAATCTTGCCCCAAATATACCCCATGAAAAAACCCTAAATTAAGCACATTGAAGAATTGTAATTATGCCCTTTCTTCTTGCCACAGTAAGAAGTGGGCTCATTAGAAACATTGTCACTTAGAAATAATTGTGTTGAATTTTAGTTGTTATTGTAATAATTTTTGCATTATTTTATTGAATTTTAGTAGTTTTTTTCAATTTTTTTTTAATTTCAATTAAATGTGTGGGATTAATTTTAATTATTATTTTGATTTTTTGTAAATTTTGAATATATATTTTTTTTTAATTTAGGATTAAAAATATTATCATGTAGAAACTAAAAATTTTCTACAAAATTGAATAATGCTAAATTGTTAGAAGAAATTGAATAAAATCAACTGGTTTGTGGCGTATATGTTGTCTATTTGTAAGTTTAAATATTCCGGTTAATATCTTATATAGGGGAGGTGCTACTGAATTGTTTTAAAAAATAGGAATCGTTTAATTTTTTTATCCGTTAATTCATGTAGATGCAGGGAAAAGTCTATTGCACGTTGTAGGATAAAATCATTGCTAGTTCTTCTAGCAAGAATGCTGATGACCACAAGTCAATAGGTGCCGACCAAGAATAGACACTTGAGGTACAAGCATCGACTCATGACGCGGATTTATCATGTGTAATGCTGCAAC
The DNA here is from genome assembly GCA_007827005.2 of Populus simonii. Taxonomy (NCBI): domain Eukaryota; kingdom Viridiplantae; phylum Streptophyta; class Magnoliopsida; order Malpighiales; family Salicaceae; genus Populus; species Populus simonii. The sequence goes on from CM017468.2 coordinate 16,733,512, forward strand.
ATCGAAGGGGGTCCCTTCATAGCGGGATCCATTTACCCACAAGTATGAGGCCTAGTGGAAGGACGACATTTTAATGTAAGTTTGTTTTGCTTTCACAATGACATGTTTAATAATTTTCAAAAAAATAATTTTATTTAACGAATGCATTTTCAGGTTTACAAACATTGAGACTGCGAGAATAATAACATCGGCCTTTAAATCATTTATGAAAATTTCACTGTTTTAATGGAGCCATGTTTCCAAATATCTTGAATGGAAACCACAGGTTGACACATGGTTTTCAAAGTTCAAGGTTAGTATTAACTTAAATATTTTTTTTATGTTAATTTGGTTAGTTTATTGAAATTACTGAATTTTTATTTTAAAATTTTTACTTCAAGGGAAACTTTGAATCGGAGAGAGCATATAATAATGTTGCGAGGAGGGTTTAGGATAATCACGATGCAATTAGGTAAGATTAAATTCATAATAATTTCTTTTTATTCCAAATATTAAAATTTTATTTTTTATTTATTAATAGATAATTAATTTGTACCATATAAGTTACATAATTTTTGGTATAAGGCGCAAAAAAAACCAAAAAATATGCAAAAGAAAAGGAGTTTCTAGATTGGAATGACGTGGCGGTTTGAGAGGATTTCAGATCGCCATACATCTTAAAAGTTGTATGGGAGGACTACATTTAGCACGTGATGTTCGTGCGTTTCACGTAGCGGTCATAGTCTGGTGCAAAAAATCAGAACTGGTGTGTTTAAGATTCCATTACCATGCATACTGGCGGCTCCATTCCGTTCGTTTTGTATGAGAAGCGGATGGTAGGGGTTTTTTTTATTACATCCATTTTTTTATTAGTTTTTTTTTTATAAATATATTTAACTGACAACATTTTTATCTTGCAAGCTACGGTTCTCAGACACTAGCCAAACCCGATGGAGCTTTTTGTTGAAACGTATGTGCGAAGTGATGACTGCTAAAAAAAGGTGCAACAATTCGTGGATAGCCGAGCTCAGCACTTTGTGGTATGTTGGTTTTCAACCTTTTTCTTAACGTTATTATTTCCTTCAATTTGATAAATTTATTTTTTCTTTCTAGGATACATATAACAGTCGGTTGAATGAGAGATACATGGACGATCCTTCGACCCATCCAAATCTTGATCTGAATTTGTGGTTGGAGGCAGGATCGTCTAGTGGACCTGATAGAAATCGGATGTACAGACTCTCTCACTGCGGCTCGCAATCGATTCTAGACACTCAAACTCCGAAGTTCACGACGATGTTGGACTAACGAGTATAAGCTCAAACATCGCCGCGCACTTCGCATTCTGTTATTGGCCCTACAGTCCCAGTGACAACTAGCCTCCTCCTCCTCTAGCACCGTCCCTATTTTAGATTTATTGTATTTGAATGTACAAATGTTTAAATTTGTAATAAATATTTTATTTTTCTATTATTTTAATTATTTTTCTACTTGTATTCAATATATTTTTTAAAAAATATTTTTAAAATATTACTGTCGAGGTTACCAGCAGAACAACTCCGTTGGTATATTTCAGAGAGAGTTGAAAAAGAATTACTGCAAATGTCATTGTTACTGTTAACTCACCGACGAAATTACAAGAGGTATTTTATTGGTGATATGTTATATTTACCAATGGATATACCGACGGAAAAATAAAAACACTAATGGCATTGCATATGGTTTTCTTATCAATGATATGTTAAATTTACTGATTGAGATATCGACATAATGAAACAGATAATTTTTTTTTTGCACGTTTTGTCCGTCAGTAAATCCATCAGTATATTTATTACTAACAGACTCACCAACAGACCATAAATTACTGATGAAGTTTTTCCAATTGATTGTTTCTATCCGTGAACCCGTTGATAATATACATACCAACGGACTATAAATGGAAACACCGATAGAAATTTCCGTCAATAAAACTATTAAATCCAGCCGTAATGGTGCTCCAATTTGTTATCCTCAGATAACATAACCCAAATGAATGCAACCAATCCACAGATGAAAGGGAAAGAAATCTGATAAATTAAAAAAGATATAAATCCGCTGCCATTTTCTCCTACAAGCAATTACGTAAGGTATGCAGAATAGTTTCTTGGCCCTCCCCGCATCAACTGCACATTGGCCGTACTTTTATGAAAACACTCATAATGATAAGGAGGCGCTGCCAATCCGATTACCATAAGAAAAACTGAATTTCTTGCTGGATGGGCAACTTTCAAATAGCTTTCTAGTGAAATATTAAGGGATTCTCGTAATAAATTCATACCTAGACTTTATAGTATGGCGACCCGAGCATGTCTCACCCTAATCTTATTTGTCACTGGACGAAAACATTTAGCAAGAGGGATGGCCACTAATATGTAGCATAAATCTCAGGTGGCAATGCAATACAAAAGCTAGAAATATCCCAAGCATTATATTCAAAAATAATATCAGCTGCCTTCAAATCTCTCTATGTAGGATCAATATCCTGAACTTGAAACCGAAGTGGAGAAGAAGATAGCCGCCTAACCCACAAGGACACACTTCGACCGTCACCAACTCCTCACATAAACCTAACTTTGAGAAAGGAAAAGGCCTACATAAGGCCTTCCAAACGAACGGAGCTGTTTGAGATGGTCCATGTAACATAAATATCTATTATATTTTGATGTATTTATAAATAAAAAATACTTTAAATTATAATTGCTATTATATTTTTAAATTATATTTATAAAATCAATGTATATTCATTTGAAATTCTTAATTATATTTGACTTAAAAAAAAATACTTCAAGTTATTACACATAATTTGTTATTTTTATATAAGAAAGGCTTGATTGAAAAATAATAAAAATGTAAATGACACATAATTTAACTTCTATGTTAAAAATGGACTTTTAAATAGCTTAAAGGACATTAAAATAGATTGATTTGATATCAGAAACATTCTTCTTGTCCTGTGTTCAACAAAAAAAATATACAACATACATATTAAGTGAAAGATTATAACATAATCTTTTATTTGATCAAGATAAAAATAATTAACAATAAACATATTATAGAAATTTTCATTTAGTTTTTTTATTAAAAAAATCTTTAATTTCTCTCTCCTTGCTTTACATAATTGATGGCATAATGTGTAGAATTTACATGTTATATATATAGCTTAAAATAATTAACAATAAACATATTATAGAAATTTTCATTTAGTTTTTTTATTAAAAAAAATCTTTAATCTCTCTCTCCTTGCTTTACATAATTGATGGCATAATGTGTAGAATTTACATGGTATACATATAGCTTAAACATATTGATTATATTATAAAGAAAGCTAAATGACATGGAGATTTCATTATAGCTCTATATTGTGGATTGCGACAATGAAATTACATAGGTATGATGCGTAGTTAAGAGGACCATGGGGTGTTTTAGTATTTTCATGTTGTATTTTTATTTTTTAATCAACAAGCTGTTGACGCATGCTCTACACGTCCCAGCGAGTGGGCGGCGCCACGCCATTAAGGAGGCGTGTGAGACGCTTCCCAGAGGCTAAATCTGGCCAACTGTCATATAACTAAATGCACAATCGTGCCCTCTTCCACAGAAACAACGTGACTAGCCATATTATGGTTGGATTGTCGCCGGTGATCGATTGTTTGTGTTTTTTCTTTCTTTTCTCTCTCCTGACAACTAAAATGCACAATTATCCTCTGTTTGTTTGTTGTTTACTTGGGTCTAGCATAGGTTGGCAGACCCAAGCACCTTGGGTCTGACAACCATGTTTGGTGTCAAACCCAAGCGTGGGCTGGCAACCATGTTTGGTGCCACCCCAGGTGTTGGCTTGACATGGTTACCATACCCAGACGCAAGTCTGGCATGGTTGCCAGACCCCCGCTTCTTGAGTCTGACAAACATATGCAAGTGTACTATGGACTAACACACAGTCCACTATAGACTTGCATAGTGAATTTTCTAAACTCTGAAGGCTTGGAATAGGGCTAAAGTTGTCTTTTCACATGAAGTTAAATTATCATTTTGTCATTTGGTTGAAAAAAATTGAAGCCCTGGTTATGAGGGGTATTTCATTATTTTTCATAAGTTCATTGGTCATTAAACATTTCAGCGGGGGTATAGAAGTCTTTTGATAATTATTTGCATAGTAAAAATATTATTTTACCTCCAAAGTTAACAAAATTAAGACTTGTTGCCTAGGGGTTTTTTGACATTTCACAAGCTGTTAAATAGTTAAAAAACATCTTTAGCCTTGGAAAAGATAAAAAATAAGATTTGCATATGATGATATTTTTTTTTCTTTCACATTGTTTTTTTGTGTAATTTTCTATAATCATGGAGGGCATTTTTGTATTTTGATATTGTTTTATTATTTTTAAATTCAAAAAACTGCGCTAAACCCAAGTTTACTTGGGTCTGACAAACAAGCAATACTCAAATTACTTGAGTGTCAGACCCAAATAAATTGGGTCTGACATGGTTGTCAACCCAAGGCTCTTGGGCCTGACAATGCTGTCAGACTCAAATTGTTTAAAATATTTTTTATACACCGAATATTTTTTTATATATTTTAAAAAAATAGTTATTGACTCGCTGCGGAGCGCGAGCTAATATACTAGTTATTTACTAAATGTCAAGATAATAAAAACTAAAAGGTATTATTTATGTTTTACATATAAGGTCAATCCACATCTTAGAACAATACTTTGAATATCGTAGAGAACTTTTTACACAATTTAGAATGATTAATTCACCCTTTCAAATATCTTTATACATATAACTTGAATCATCACCTAATATTTACTTAACACTAGAAAAATGATGGATTGAGTCGTTAATAAAAACAAATCTGTATAATCTCTTCAATGACCAATAATTTTAGACAGGTAGATATAACTTTTTGAAAAAACTACATAGGCAATAATATTGTACACTTCACAACTAAGGAAATTATTGTTAATGATAGTATAGTGGTGGTCTAGTCATCTGGACTCTATTGGTGGTCCATTTTTTATTATTCGATTGTTTGTAATTTTTTTAATAATATTTCAAACCATAATATATATGATTCATGTATTATGCTAGAAAATGTAATCTTTTATATGATAATCTATGCTAATTAATATAATTAAATTTATCAATGTTATTCTTAGTGCATGGGTACGTCTCTGTGTGTGTGCAAGTGCACGTATATCAGGAAAATGGTATTATTAGGTCCCCATCAATGCGAAATTCACATCTGAATGCAATCAACACTCAATTTTTACTAACCTATTTATAATTTGAATTCTTTTATTATGGAAAAAACATACATTAATTACCATTGAAAAGTGGTACTAGAAAAGATAAACAAAATGTCAATTTGTGACATTTTGTAATATAATATAGATATAAAATATCTAATTTAAAAACCATTTGAAAACGCAGTGTAAACCGTGTTTTAAAAAAAATTAATTTTTTTTTGCTAAAATTTAATATGGTTTGTATGTTTTGGATCGTTTTGATGTGCTGATGTTAAAAATAATTTTTAAAAAATAAAATAAAAACATCATTAGCATACATTTCAGGATGAAAAATTATTTAAAAAGCAACCACTATCACATTGTCAAACATACTCTTGTAAACGAAAAGAAGATATTGAAAAAACACAGGTAGCTGGTGACTTTTGATCCCATTGTCCCTCCCCTCTCCACATGTATCACCTAAGTTAACTCACTTACCTTATAGGTCAGTTCATAACCTGTTGATTGGAGACTTGACCGAATCTGAAAATGTTATGGATTTTTGTAAGCATCCTTGTGGTGCCACGTAGTCTCCATAGCCTAATCTGCGCGTCAACTTTGTATTTTTTTCTATATAAAAAAATTAATAATTAGTTATTGTTAGCATGTTTTTTTTTTTAAAAAAAATATAATTGAAGTGATAAACTTAACTAACTCAAATAAATTAGTTTTATTTTAATAAAATGACACAAAAAGACAATAATAATAAATTTACTATGTTTTTTTAAAAAAAGCTATCCATGATAGCTTGGAAATAAACCTGTTTTTTCAAAAAAGAGAAAAATAATGTAATTTGGTTTCCAACCAATTAAAAATAAAAAAAAAAATTGACTCGAATTAACATAACAAACACATAAGATAATAAGAAACAAATCAACCGAGTTAAAAATTGACGGACTTGCTTTTGTCTTTACCTGATAATCACAAAAAGACCAAAAAAAATTACGAAGAAGCCCTTAGATACTACTTCAAAAATATTTGTTTTAAGGGATAACAAAATTAATTTAATTAATGTGTTTTTTAAAACAAAATGACCATTGCATCAAAGCTTTTTGTTTTTGTTTTTTTTTTTGTATTTCAAGGGCATCCCAATTATTAAAGTGCATACTTAAAAACTAGGAAGACACCTAGACTTTAATTAAAAAAAATAAAAAATATAATGATGGATTAGTCCTATGCAATTACAATTGCACCACCCCAGAGGCTAGAGGCTATGTAAATGAGTAAAATAATAATTATATCATATATGTCCACGTACGGTGCACATTGATTTCTCCACCTCTTTTCTTTTCTTTTAATATTACCTTTATCCCTTGAAATTAAATATTGTTAAGATATTGATTAAGATGATAAGTGAGTTGGCTATCAATACAATCTCGTTTTTAAACTAAATATACGTTATGAGACAGAGCTTCTTTATGATTTATGAGTACGATTTAGGTATTTTATTATATTTTAAGCAAGCTATTTATATATTTAATGTATTTATGATAACCTCTACAATTACAGAGTTAGAGACCTCACATGTCCACAGTTGACAAAGACGAATCGACATTAATTTTAATTGCAATTACTATATATATATATATATATATATATATATATATTACATGGATTTCATTGTCATGAGAAGTGGACATTGGAAAACTGCGGTCCTCAAGCAACTTGTTAGAGCAAACACCGCAATTTGGTCGCCGTTGTTGCTTTCCACTGTGCAAGAATTTTAATGCATGGCTCTTTTTTGCATGGATTTCAAGTCGTCATGAAATATTCAATGACGTGCGAGTATTATCTATAGCTCTAATAATTCAAAACCACATGACTTTTTCTGCGGTAGATATTTCTTCTTCTTTTTTTCCCGGAGATATTTTGAACTTCTGGCCACTTCCCAGGGTAGAAAAGGGAAATAACTGTTATAATCCAATTTTGATTTCATTTTAATTTTAATTTATTTGAGAGCGTTGTATCTGTCTGTCTCAGGTTACTAATTCAGCATCAACACTGGGTTGTTTGCACCCACAGGCTTTTTTAACTTGTTAATCACAAGTGAAATACGGGAAGGTGTGTTTCCCTCGTGTGTGTGTATATATATATATAATTAACTATCTTTTAAGTTTGAGATGAACCTATATACCCAACACTTTTTATTTCTGGAAATTGGATAAAGAAGGTATATTTCTCATAATCTTCATTTCCCACTGGAAACAGTTTTTTTTTATGAAAAAAAATATATAAAGATATCACCGCAATAAAAAATTGTTTCTTGCCGATTTATATTTGGACTTGGATCTGATCCATACAAAATTATTTCTTTCATCCAATTGTATTGTCCGGTTCAGTCCAGCCTATGAACTGATTTAAAGTAAAAAGCATTCAAGTTTAATTCTGTTTTTATAAAAGTAAATTTGTTACTTTTGAACAGCGTGTATGGCTCACTTCGATCATCGTGGGTGATTTTTTTTTATTATTGAATTCATCTCGTCGAGATCTTTGTGATGATACTGAAAGTGTCATCATCGAAGCTTTGGTACATCTCCGGATCTTATTCTTTCTTTCTTTCTTTCTTTTATTCTTTCTCTTATCTCCTCCTTAAAATTTATGTCAACCTATTTTAAGCATTTCTTTAATAATATCACTATTTCCAACTATGAATTTTTAAAAAGTCACAGTTCCCACCAGTGACTTTTATCAAATTATGCTACTTTCCAAAATCTTTTTTGGCTAGTGCTAGTTTGCCTATTTTTTTCCAAACTATGTTAGAAAATTTACTCTCGTGCGACTAAAAGTAGAAAAGAGATATGGGAATTGAGAAAGAACCCTAATTTTTTTTTAAAAAAAATTCTATATATAGCTAATAAAAAGATGTAGTTTATATCAATTTTATAAGCATAAATATATTAGCCTACAAATAAATTTCAAGTCGGGTATATAACAGGTTTTGGGTTAGGTAGAGCAGTATTTGTTACCTACTCAAAAGGCTTGAGACCCAACTTTATCTTTTCGTGTTTTACTCGAATTGGAGTGGATAGTAATTATTCATAAAATATTCAACCCATTTAAATTGGTTTGAGTGAGTATCCATTAGGTTAGGGTAAGAATTCTCACCTCCATTAATGAAGTTCTAAAAACTTCAAATTGAATTTGGATTTTTCACGACTGCATCTTGGGATAAAATATTTAGGCTTAGATGTGGGCTTTATCTTTGGACGTTGTATTATATGATAAACAAGTCTCTTATCATAATACGGGATCCTTTGATGCTTAAGTTAGCAAATTATAGGAGGAGAAAAATATATAGATTAGAGAGAAAAAGCTTAGAAGAGTGAATATCGTGATGGTTATGTGTTTTTATATGACCTTGTGTTCTAAGTGATCTTCTTGAATAAGCTTGTGTGTTTGCCTGATGATCTAAGGTATTTACACACCCCGATCACATGATCTTACCTTATAGATAGTGGATCAATGATGGAGAGTAATTGATTTCCCTTGCAAGTAACCTAGAAAAGGAGTTATTGGTTGTTATGCATCATTGGTAGGAAAGGTTGGCACTTATGAGTGAATGGTGAGAAAGGTTAATACCCTTTGAGGAGATATATTGGTAGGAAATTAGTGATGAGAAAGGTAGGTGCCCTCTGAAGAGACAGGTTGGCGAGAAATAGCCATTGACGAGAAAAATAAGCACCCTATGAAAAGACAAGTTAGGAAAGATACCATTAGCGAGAAAGATAGTGTCCTATAATAATATAGTTTAGGAAATATAGTTATTGACAATAAATGTAGCACCATATTGATTATTCATGTGAAATTATAGGAGAGTGTGCATCATACTAACATTCTTAAATATAGTAACTCTATATTGTGGGATGTGCTAGTCACTGGACTTCTTTAGAATATACATGGGATTGGATTCATTCCTACAGTGGTTAGAAAGAAGCGCAGTTTATTGAGGGCTTAAAAGACATGGTTAGATAGGCTAAATGGACAATCATCATATCGTTTAAGCTGCCCCAAACAACAAGGCTGTCACTTTTTTTACTTGTACTATATTTTACCTCCCTAGTTTTTAAAACATTTGATATTTGAAACACTTGATCAAAGCATAATATGTTAGCATGACCTTCTTACCGTGCATAAAAGAGACTAGACTATCCTTAGGTTTGTATGGTTTCAACCCATGAATGAGTTGGCCTTTTTGGCATTTTTTCATGACCCATAAGTAAAGTTTGTTGTATGCCAATGTGTGAGAGCGATAAAAGAGCTCGCATTTCTCGCATGCAAAAGTTTTGAAAAGACAACAGTGTTAATGTGCTTTTATTTGCATGTTTTCTTTGGCCATACATATAAACATGTGCTATATGGATAATAGTTTTTTTTAATGATCTTGAAAGTTATGTCATGGTAAAAATTATGAAAATAACAATGAAAACATTGTCACAATAAAAGTTTAGAAAGCTTATTATTTAAAGACGTGAAGATTTGCTGGGCACATGGAGATTTTGTTTGGAGACATGAAGATTTTGTTTGGAGACATGAAGATTTTATTGAAGACATGTAGATTTCATTTAAAGATATGAAAATTCTTGTTGAAGAAACAAAGATTTCAATGAAGATATGAAGATAAACAACTCCATGAAGAAAAACTTATGGAGATTACTTGGAGAAATAATATTGATTTGCTTATTAAAAACTTTTAAATATTTTCTTATATAAATAAAGATACAATCCTTGAAACCTATCTAATCTTGGACAAGACATCCTAGGATACATCAACCTCTCTTCTTTTTTTTGTTCAAGCTGTATTTATTTCCTTATAAACTGTTGGAGATAACCGTTGATAGTTAATCATTTTATCTCCTTTTTAAGGGCATGATAGTTCTTGGTATCATTCTTGTTGTCGTTGTGAAAAAAACAAATTTGTTGGAGTTCTTTATGTCCATGATGCATATTAAAATAAAGGGATCTCATATGAATTCTTTTTTTCTAATTGTATGATAATGAAGAGCTTAATTGTATTTTTTTTTTAACTAGTATGCTTATACAAAAATGGGAGATGAGTTTGGCAGTGAGATCATGAAAAGTAAAGGATGGTGTCAAGCTATATACTATGGTAACATACCCAAGAAAATCAACATAATGTTGTTAGAAAGATTTTGCATGTAATGTTGACATCTTTTGCTACAAGCTCTAGGATGCTTCTACATTTTATATGCGCTCTTTAGAGTTGTAAGTCCGTTGTAGTTATATAAATTTACCTTTATAGACACATAATCTTTGAAGAAATGAGTGTATAGCACTATATGAAAAAATAAAGATTTTCTCACTTGGTAGGGGCAATGTTCATTCTTAAGAGCTTGTAAAGTTATAGATCTCATATCATACTAAGGTCACTTAGTGGTGTGTGTAATGGAGTAGGTGTTATGTCACCTGTTGAGGAGGGATGCAAAGCTATTATTATGTAGCTAGAATGACTTTAGTGAGCACTTTCATTTAATGGAAGATCTTCAACATGGAAGATCTGTTGAAGAATTAAAGTAGTTAGTGTACTTTAATAGAGAGATCGTTTACTCTCCTGTCATGGAGTTTCTAAGTCATTATTTATGGAAAGAACTTTTGGTGAGGTGTGAAATGAGAATAAACTAGCTTTTGTTTAGTTTTTCACATAAAGCATTATTGATGAAGTCATAAAAACTTCAGATTGGATTTGGAATTCCCACAACTATGTCTTGGGTTGAAGTATTTAGGTTTGAACATGGGTTTTATCTCTAAGCTTGGTATTCCTTGTAAAACAAGTCCTATTAAAATATGGAACTATCTTATGCTTAAATCAGTGAATTATAAGAGAGATGACAAGTATAACTAAAAGATCGAGAGCTTAAGAGAGTGGCTATTGTGATGATTATGTGTTCACTTATGTTATGCGTGATCTTCTTGAATAAACTCGTGTGTTTATTTAATGATTTGAAGTATTTACATATCTCAATCATATGATCTTACCTCATAGAGAGTAAGATAATGATGAAAAAATATTTTTTTCCTTTGTAACCTGAAAAAATAAATTGTTGTGACATTGGTAGATAAGGTTAGCATTAGCAGGTAATTGGCGAAAAAGCTTGGTGCTCTCCGAGGAATCAAGATGGTGTTAGAGTCATTGGCAAGAAAGTAAACATCTTCTGAGAAGACAAGTTTGCGGAAGAAATATTAGTGAAAAATGTAGTGTCACACTGACAATTCAAGCGCAAGTATAAGAGAGTACATAATCATATTAACTTTCTTGTAAATAATAATTCTATCACTTAATTTTCTGAGAATCTACACGGGATTTCAATCCTATGATGGCCAGGAAGAGAGCAATTTACTGAGGGCCTGAAAAATAGGGCCGGACAGGCTGGGCAAATAGCCACCGTACCGTTTGTGCTGCCCCAAGCAAGCGGCTATCAGCTTCTTTTTTTATACCACACCTATGGCAGACCACCACCTCGCTGCGGTCACTATCACCTCTACTTTAGCCATTTTAATGCACACCATAAAGCGGTAACCTCGAAATCATAATTTATTATGTTTATGTTAACAATCTTTTAATCCCTGTCGCCACCTTTTTGTCAACTGTGCCATCATTATCTAAATGATCCTCATTAATGTAAGATTTTGTTAATCAAGCAGCTAATGCTCGATGAATAATACGCCCACCCTTATTTTTTTAAAAAAAAATCTTTTTTTTCTTTGTTTTTTCTTGATAATCTTGTCATTAAATTAATAAGTTGGTAGTTTTTTTTACTTCTTTTTGTTACTAGTTTTTTTAACTCTATTTATTATCATTGTATTTTTTTATGTTATTAAATTAATTAATTTTATTAAAATCAACAATCAAATTAATATTAAGAATCTTGTATTTTTCAGAATACTTGCACCTCCTTCACATCTTTTAAAAATCAACCTCCAGCAGCATAATATCACGGATCACCCATCAATTATCAACACTAATCCATATCAAAAGAGCTTTTATACGGGTTTTTTTTTTAAATTCAAATACAAAACTATGATGTAAAGAAAACATTGATCTACAAGAAAAATAAAATTAATATGTATAAGATTAATTAAGATATATGTAAATTAGACCGGATATTTATATTAAAAAAAAAATATCCTGTGTTTTAATACCTGTGAATCGAGGTATTTTGTGCTGAATCAGAATACAAAAAAACTTCCAAGAGGTGTAAACCATAATTTCAGCGCATGCTTTGACAAGAGAAAGAAAATTAAAAAAAAAAAAAAAAAAAAAGGAAAAGGAAAGCATATACAAGACTTTGAGCATGTGGGTCAATCAGATTTTGGCTAAACTAATTCATAAAACGTCTGCCACTTGCTTGAGAACATGCATAGACACGTGTGTCTACGACCCTCAAAATTGGACACGTAAGCATTCATGTCATATTGAAATTGGATAGAGTAAAAAATTGGAGGAGGGAATAATCAAACTACACGCAAGATATTGAATTTCTCGAATTTCCTTCTTTTTATGTTGACTAATGGTTTTTTTTGCTAAAAACCAATCTCTCTCTAATTATGTTAAAAATATGCTTGGATTCGATGCATTTAGAGAATTAACTTCGATAGGGCAGATGCTTAAAAAAGGATTTATTCCCTCTTTTATATTTTACGAGTTTGAATTTTATCTAAGAAAATTGAATGTTTTCGTTATGTTAAAGGAATTAATGAGACGAGGGGCTATATTTTAAAATCATTTAAAAAATACTTAGTTTTTATTTATTTTCGAATTAATTTAAAAGAAAAAGATAATTTCTTTTAGAATTCATTAAACGGGAGATGAGATGGCGGAAATATTTAGAAATGATTTTCTTCTTGTTATACCATATATATTTTTTTAAAATTAACATGGGTGTTCGGGTCAGTTTCCGTGTATCTCGATTAATCTCACATGTCCTGAGATTAATAACCATATAAATTTCAGATAATTTTAAAGTTTGTGTGATTCAAACTGTGTTTATACAGTAGATTTAGATGCATTGTTGAAGTGTCTACGGGTAATTAGCTACGAAAAGATATGGAAAAATCTTGGCATTGCTTGTGCGCTGAAAATGGCCTAAAATGTTTATGTTCACAACTCAAGTACGGAGGTTCGATCCAAAACTTATGTGTTGGGAAGTCAACAAGAGTGTGAATCCATACAGCAGAAAATGGCGATTCAAGGATTTTCTCGTTTTTCTGATGGAAAAAGAGATTTTTGTTTTTAGCTTCCATCCATCCATATTCCATGGTGGTCAATGCAATTGTCCCGAAGAAATTCGTCGGAAAAAAATTATGTGATCGCACGTAATCAATTTACTATAATTTTTTTTTTCTCTTTTGGTTTGTAATTTGTAAATGAAGTAAACTTGTGTTATTCTCCCTTGCCTTCTCCTCGAGAATTAATTGATCTTGTAATTTCTTACTTCTTTTCTAGGACAGTAGAATGATTTGGATTTCCAAACAATTTCAGGTAATCAGCGAAACACTTAAAATTAAATTTTTTTATTGTTTTTATTTGTTAATATAAAAAATAAAATTTAAAAAAATAATAAAATATTATTTTAATATATTGTTAAATAAAATATATTTTAAAAAATAACTATAACCACTTAAAAAAACACAATCTTGGCATTAAAGGGACTTAACAATGAAAATCAAAATTCATGAGCTCAAAATTTTCACAATCACTCTGTATAGGTACATAGAAGAAATCGATACTATCCAATATGAACCTTTTTCTTCTTTTAAATTTTTTGTTGTATGTGCATTCTTAAAGTAGTTTTTATATGATATGAAAGGACTTGATTATTGTGTATTTTTTTTATGTTTTAAAAAAGTGTTTTTTAAAATATTTTTTCTTTTAAATTAATTGTTTTAGTGTTTTCAGATCGTTTTGATGTATTGATGTTAAAAATATATTTTTAAAAAATAAAAAATATTATTTTAATACATTTTCAAGTAAAACACTTTAAAAATAACCTCAAACATATTCTTAAGCACAATTTGATTCGCGATAGCTTCAATTATTTTATTTATAGTGCAGCAATAAGAAATTACATTTGTGTGTAACCTAAAATTTTACAAAACAATATATTATTTTAAATTTCATAACAAATAATAGTACAAAATAAATAATAAATGATTCAATTTTTTTAGAAATACGCAGATTCTTGTCCTAATAAAACATAAGAAAAAAAAAATCTTTTGTACCAGAAAAACAAGGAACACAAGAAAAATAATCGGTTTCTAATTTCTGCCAAATATAAAAATAAAAAACATCACGTATAATTCATTAGTGATTAATAAAGGGAACATTTGTTTTTAGGAATTCAGCCCACTTCTTAAAAAATTGATTTTTTTTATTGATTTTTTTTATATCTATCGATTATTTTAGTATATTAATATTAAAAATACAATTTTAAAAACAAAAAATTATTATTTTAATGCAATTAAAAAAAATACTTAAAAAAAAAAATCCATGAAACGATTTCAAACAATATCAAACGAAATTGTCTTTCTATTTTTCTTTTGTTATATATGTGGAGCCCATGGTTGCCAGATGCATTGCTGGCTTTTATAGCCATCAATTTGTTCTGTTTTCTTTTATAGGGAGGCTTTTGTCTACTTCAGAAGAACAAAGCGAAGTTTTTTTCTCCACTTCTTTCAAATTCAATCTTCGCACGCGGAAATTGAAAGAGCAAAAGGAAAAAAAAAACCCACCTTTCTATCACCGCTTCTTTCAATTCTCTCGCAAAAAGAACCGAAAAGATTGAAACTTTAGTGTTTTCAGTGAAAAAAAACAGACAGCCTTGTTTGTTTTTATAGTTTTGATGGATCTTTAGATCTAACCCACATGTATTGTTTTGTTTACATTAGATCTCCATCCTTTTCATCTTGTTTAATTCAGTAGGTGACCAGAAACTGTATTGAGAGAGCTAATTTTTACTGTGAGTTTTGTGTTATTATTGCTATTTTATCACCTATTTTTATGTATGTTTCGTACTTCATGTAAATGGTACTTGTTTTACTTCAATCCTTTTTCTTTGTTGAGTTCTTGAAAGTTGCTTCTTCTTGTTTTTTTTTGTCTATGCAGCCAAATCTTTGAAAAGGTTCAACTTTGATGTATGGAATGTCGAGTTAGATTTGACCCTTTTGATTTTTTTGGCTGAACTTCATGTTTTTGTTCTTATGTGGTTTTTTGGGCAGTATTAGAATAAGTGTCGAGGATGTTTGGTATTTAAGAACAGATGGACAAGGGGTTTTGATTTCAGACCTTGTTGCAAAATTTACGATGGAAGTCGAATTCGTTTTATAATTGTTTTGATTGGATTCAATTACAGTGTTGGTTTTGCTTATGTATGCTTCCAAGTTTTGGCCTTCTTATAGTCTGTGACATGAATTGTTTGGTGTGCAGGACGGCGACTGGTGAGATTTATTGGAGGTAGTGTTATTGCATCCAATTTGGATGTGGAGGAATTGGAGGTTGGCCCTGGTGAGATGAGGGATGTTATCAAGGTTGATAAACTTTTTGAGGGCCTGCTGGCTGCCATCCTCGGACCGTTACGTCCACACAGGTTCGGAAGCAGCTGGCCGGCAAGATGGGCTACTTTGGTACAAAGACACCGGACAGCATATGAATGGTGAATTCTCTATGGCTGTTGTGCAGGCCAATAATTTACTTGAGGATCAAAGTCAGATTGAGTCAGGTCCGTTGAGCACTCTTGATTCTGGTCCTTATGGCACGTTTGTGGGAATATATGATGGTCATGGTGGGCCGGAGACATCACGTTATGTCAATGATCATCTCTTCCAGCATCTAAAGAGTAAGAAACCTAATCCTTGTGAGCTTGGCATGGGATCGGTCTTGAGTATATAAACTGGATTGTCTTTTGGTTCGATCTGTTATTTTGGAATTTCATTTGATGCCTTAAGTTCAACATAAGCCATGTAATCGTTCAGTGGATGATAGTATTCATGTTTCAATTGGGTGGTTTAAGGTTGGGATTCTTATCTTCTTTCTGATGATGGGCTTAATCTTGCAGGATTCACCTCTGAGCAACAATCCATGTCTGTGGATGTGATTCGGAAAGCATACCAAGCAACTGAAGAGGGATTTCTTTCTCTTGTCACCAAGCAGTGGCCTATGAAACCTCAAATTGCAGCTGTTGGATCTTGCTGCCTGGTGGCCGTGATTTGTGGCGGTATCCTCTACATTGCCAACCTTGGTGATTCCCGAGCTGTCCTTGGGAGGCTTGTCAAGGCAACTGGAGAGGTTCTTGCCATCCAGCTTTCATCAGAGCATAACGTGGCAATAGAATCTGTCAGACAGGAGATGCATTCTTTGCATCCTGATGATTCACAAATTGTGGTTTTGAAGCATAACGTATGGCGTGTGAAGGGCTTGATACAGGTAAATTTGTTGCATGGGTATTGTTGTAGATGTTTTAAATGGCTAGCCTTTGAACTTTACTACTTTGTTGGTATCTTGTGTTATCGTAAAATTCAAAGCAAGAATTAGATGCATGAATCCTATGAAGCATTGGAAATAGATTGAACTTGTTGTGTATGCCCTTCTTGTTAAATGTGGTTGCATCAAATGACTTTTTTGGGCTTTAGAATTCTAAGGTACACATGGTTATGGAATTTATGTTCCCTTGTTTAGAATTCATGGTGCCTGGTCGCATTTATGATAAATGGATGGAATACTTGCCTGCATTTGGAGCAAGTCAAATTATGCTGTAGAATTATCTGACAAGTGTTATCTGGGTGCTGATGGATCTGTAAGAGGTTCATGTTTTGCCTAATAATCTTGGGGAGATGTAGATTTTGGTTTTTGCTGTTGATGTATTGCTTTTTTACCCTTCTACAGTAAATTGCTAAGCTAACATGAGGTGGATTGAAGCCATCTTAGCATGGCTGCAAAAGAACGGAGGCTTTGGGTGGGATGGAGTTCTATGTTTATCATTGATTCCACATGATGGAAGATATAAGAAATCGCATACTTTAGAATTTAGGTTCTAAACAGGTGGAAAGCTTTCAGACATGGTAGTGCCTTGATGCAATAACAAATCAGATTGATTGATGGTACTTGTAGAAAACACAACATTGAAGTAGTTTCTCTATAATGAGGACATTGATTTCCAAGTAAATATTTAGGGTTCCATGAATGTTGGTCCTAACTTGGAATGAAGTAAAATAAATATATACCATGTTGACCATACTGAAAAAATAAAGACTTTTGCCATTGTCTATGTCAATTGCAATCATAGTTTTGTGTTTTCACAATGGCTATGAAGTACTATAATTCAGTTTCTAATGTGGATCTTAACGTGGTATCATATTGTGACTAATATACCGCAGATTTCTAGATCTATTGGCGATGTATATCTAAAGAAGGCTGAATTCAACAGAGCGCCGCTGTTTGCAAAGTTCCGTCTTCGGGAACCTTATAAGAGGCCTATTTTAAGCTCTGAACCTTCAATTTCTGTGCATGAACTTCAACCTCATGATCAGTTTCTGATATTTGCTTCTGATGGGCTGTGGGAGCAGCTTAGCAATCAAGAAGCAGTTGATATAGTTCAAAATCATCCCCGCAATGTAAGAATTTATTCAAGCATAAACTGGAGATTAACAAATGCTGCCTAGAAATGAATTTTCTTTCCTTTTTTTCTGCCAAAAAAAGATTGTGGAATTTATTTTGTTGTCCTTTGCTTACCGCATTTCCATGTGAACCAATATACATGCTTCTCGCCTGAATTTATTTTGTCCTTAATTGCATCAATCTTTTCTTTTAACTAGTGTGCGGGAGAAATTTTTTTGCACTTGCATTTCAATTGATGTACTTTAATTTTTAGGAGTTTTGGCACGAATTATGCATCAGCTTGCTATTGCACACTCTCTGCCTCCTGTATTGTAGAATTTTGAAATTGGCATGCGACTTGAGGGGCAAGCATTTCATTGTTGGAATTGAATGATTTCTGACGACAGCAGTCATATTAAGTGCTATGTAAGGAAATCTCAAGGCAAAAATTGTAATCCAGTGGTCGCCTAATCTATGTACAGGGAATTGCTCGAAGGCTCATAAAAGCTGCATTGCAAGAAGCTGCTAAGAAAAGAGAAATGAGATACTCGGACTTGAAGAAAATTGACCGTGGTGTCCGTCGGCATTTCCATGATGACATCACAGTAGCAGTTGTATTTCTTGATGCAAATCTTGTGAGCAGAGCTAGCACAGTCAAAGGGCCTTCTGTCTCTGTCAGGGGAGGTGGGATTCACCTACCTGCAAAAACCCTAGTCCCCTGTGCCACTCCAATGGAGATTAATAGCACTTAAAGAAAGCTGGCACATAATACTGTTATACCATGGGCTGAACCTTCTCGGAACTTCCATGATGGCATCTGCTGGGATTTTCAAGAGATGGAGTGAAGAGGAGGTGATATCCTTAAATTAATTTTTTAATGTACAATGTAACATCATAACTGGGGACATGTATTTTGTTTAGTTTCTGAGCACACGAGCTGAAAGAAGAGGAAAGAATTGGGGAAATCGAGGTGCAAAGTTGACATGGAAGGTTCCTTCTTGAGGACAAACTTCTTGATGCATTCAATGTACCCTCTTTCCCGCTCTTCATCTTGGAGTCTTTGTTGTTTCTGTAAATTATGTGAAACAGATGCCCCAAAGCATATGTACCTGCGTTTTGCATGTTCTGCTTCCATTGACATTGTGAGCAGTAGCCGACTCTTGTATTCTGCGACTTAGGAAACTGTTAGGCTCTATCCTGACACGCAGTTAGCCCATCAATCATTGAATACGCCCCAGGCGCTCCCATCCTTTTTCTTTGTAAATACCTGGGAATTATGGAACTGAAGGCTGGCAAAATCATGTCTGAGAACGGAGAAGCATGGAGAGGGGCAGGTGAGTGCATTTAATCCAGAAATTAATGACATCAATAATGACTCCTCCAAATGGCCAAATCTACAGAATGCCCTAAAAAAAACAGAACTGGAATCTACCCCACTTGTTGCAGTGAAGGTTCTCCGTCCACTTGGATGGTTAGTTGTCAGACGAATGAAACAGGCATCAGATTCCGTTCTAACTCCGAAGAGAAGTCAGCACCATGAACCGGTAGGATCCGGTCATGACAACCGTGCGGGAACATAATAAAATAACGGCTGTGATTGCTGTGTTTCGTGTATGCATTAAAAAACCCACAATAAATCTATATAATATATTTTTTCATAGGTCTGTAAAATATATATTGGATTGGTTAATTCATATAAACAATATATTATAACAATTAAAAGGGTCATCAATTATGAAAATGAACTTAAAATATAAAAACTATTCAAAAATTAATTTTACAAGTCTTGTTTGAGGCGCATGGATCTAATACCGAGATATTCTACAATCATGTTAAAAAAAAGGAAGAAGAAGAAAAAGGGAAAGCAGAGGAGAGGATGAAGTAAATGATTTTCCAATTTACTTCATGGTATGTGGTGGCAAACAGGGACCAGAAAGGTGCTTCTCCTTAAATTAATATACCCCTGCAAATGCATGGCGTTTACCAAACCACGACGGAGACCAGACCTTCACACTGTCCGGCCACTGGTAGTGGTTCTCCACTTGCGAACTTTAATTGCAGCAGACAAACTTATTTACTGCTTGCCCTATTGGGCTGTTTTTTTTTAGTATTATTATTCAACAGCCAAAGCAGATTCACATTAACCTAGAAGAGACCCTACACCATCACTAAATTGTCCCTTCGTTTCACTTTCAAGTGGCACAATTCTCAATACATCTATAGCCCCCACCCCCACACCCATTATTCTCTCTTGTCGAACTGTTCCGCCATTTTCTGCCTGCCAGACTAATATTTGGTGGCTTTTTTTCTTCTTCAAAGTAGCACAGTAATAAAATAACACTGTTTAAAATTTAATTAGAAAAATAGGATGGTTTAGTGTGTTATAGATAATATTTTTCTAAGATAATCATGAGCCGCAATTATTATGATATCTATAATTTTAAAGTCACAAGTGAGATAGATTAAGGGTATGAATGATACGTTGCTTCTGATAAATTTTGATTTTTTTTAATTATTTTTTTTTATGATTTTAGATTATCTTGATATGATATTCAAAATATATTTTCAAGAAAAATATGATTTTAATGTGTTTTTAAATAAAAAGCATTTTGAAATACAACATTTACTATACTCTCAAATAAGCCCTACGAGTATATTTGTTTTTGTGTTTAAAAGGCGCTTTTGAAAATTTTAAAATTTGTTTTTTCAAATTAATTTTTTTTATGATTTTGGATCGTCTCGATGTTCTGATATTAAAAATAAAATTTTTTAAAAAAATTATTTTAATGTATTTTCAAACAAAAAAAACTCTTTGAAAAATAATCGATACCACAATACCAAATATTACATGTCGCACGTGGGAGGGCGGTGAATGCGGAGTCAAGGGTCAATGAGTAACCACCTAGTTATTTGATTCAGGGTCACTAGGAGATCCGAGTATACTGGTCTTATAAAAAATTATAAGGGTAAGAAACTGGTTGTGGTTAGTAAAGGTATTAGCCCTAGCATAACTTATTTAAGGTAAGCTGCATTGTATGGTCTAGATATGGTTTAAAGGTTTTGATAATTTCCTAACCAATTATCTATCTATGACTCCTAATAAAAATTTACTCCCATTAATAAATCTATCCATGGTTCACCTATTTTGGAAGGCAAAAGGATTCTCCACAAGTTGTATATTGTTGTGAAAAACAATTCTGAAAATTTTCTAGTCAACTCTTGATATTTAAATATCAGTCTACTTATAGGTCCAACATTTATACTAGGATGTTGACCATTAATTTTCATGTATTAATTTTTTTTTTAGAATTATTGAAATATTGGTCAAATTCTTAAGGAATTTTACAAACTTATTGTAAATTTTAAAAACAAAATGTAAAAAAAAATCAACACATATTTTCTAAAACCATGCTAAAAAACATTTCTCTCTCTTTTTTTTATAAATAAAAATGTGTTTTTTTTATAAGAATTAGGCCGTATGCAACAAGCAAAAATTATTCTTTGATTTTTAAAAGAATTTTTTTAGGACTATGTTTGTCAAAACCATATTTTTGTTTAAAACAAAATTGTCTAAACAGGTCTAATGACGTGTTTGCCAATCACGTCTTTAAGCCAAAATCTTTTTTTATCAAAACAGTAGCAGACCAAAAAATTCCTTAGGTATTTGACATAATTTAAACCTGACCGGGTCAACCTGAAAACACTGGTTCAACCATGAACCGAATAAAAAACTAAGGTTTAACCCAAAAACTAAACCAAAATAAACCATTAACAAAAAATGGATCAAAACTAAAATAAAACACAAAAAACATAGTTTTTTCTAACAAAAAAAGATCAAAACTAAGAAAAATGAAGATCATGAAAAGCAATGAAAAACATTCAAATTCAAACCCAACAACGTAAACATCAAACTAGACCAAATTTCAAACAATAAAAGGCAATATTTTATTCGCAATCAAGCATATATAAAAAATCAAGTATCTATTTGCTTCGACTCTTACTCAAACATCATAATTTTTGTTGAAAATGGGTTTCGGTTCAAAACCTAAACCCTGAGATTAAAACCCATAAAAACATGCTATTGATGCATGAAAACCCTAGATTATTTACTAATGATGATATACAAAGCAGAAACCAAAATCAAATCAAAATGAGACATAAAACTAGCATTCAAGACAATGTTTTTCAGATGAACATGAAAAACATGAACCCAAGTTGCCTAGATAACCTAGCATACACCGTCAAACTCAAAAAAATATATTTTAGACCTCCCAAACAAGCTCTCTTAGCCCCAATAAACCATATAAACATGTTTGAATATAAAACACTAACAAATAACCCTAAATCATCAAGAACATGAATAAAATTTAACTCAAAACTGCGGTCTTATTATCAGCCCAACAATAACATCAAAACTCAATCTAAAACTGATTCTTTAAACATTTGAGACCCAAACTAAACTTAAGAATCAAGAATATGTATTAGCAATCTAGAAAAATTAAAAATGTATGTATTTGCATAGTTGGGAGTATTTTTTTTTAGATTTGCAGTAAAAAAAAGCTTTCAATCTTTAAGGCTTCACACTTGACCAATAAGAGAAATATAAAGGAAATAAAATAAAAAAAATAAAGCTAATCATGTTGATTACTCTTGAGCTATGCAAGGTGCTTTTACCACTCGAACTGCTTTTACCATTCTTGCACTTGTGCTTGGAATGTCTCTTTCATGTTCAAAAGGAAAAATAATTGGGCTATTATGTATTTACATGAACACAGTTGTTGTGAATTTATGACAAAACCCCACCAAAAGTATATCACTATAAGGTTCTTTGAATCTTTATTTACTTTTTGAGTAGCCAGCAACCTCAAAATCTCACCATGATCATAGGCATAACCTTTTTTCTTGCGTGCTCTGTGTAAGAATGATTATTTTTTATAAATATATTAAAATAATTAAAAAAAATTAATTTTAAAAAATATTTTTCCGTATAGTGTTCCAAAGGCGTTTTCAAACACTACGTAATTGATTGGGCCACTTGTTAAACATTAGTCAAGCAGTGGTTTCACATTATCCTGAAGAGAAAAGTTGACATGATTTGTTTTTGTGACAACAGAAAAAAAC
Source organism: Populus simonii (assembly GCA_007827005.2). Classification (NCBI taxonomy): domain Eukaryota; kingdom Viridiplantae; phylum Streptophyta; class Magnoliopsida; order Malpighiales; family Salicaceae; genus Populus; species Populus simonii. The sequence continues at coordinate 16,756,546 of CM017468.2, forward strand.
AAAGCAAGAATTGCTTTTGACTCTTCGAATCTTTCTTTCTTCTCAGTCACTCGCTCAATGGGCCTAGGGCAACAAGACACCAGCAAAAAATATCAGCAAAAATCTAGCAAAATCTCTCCATGTATGGCAATGGAGTAAGTGGGGGGTTTAGGGCTATTCACTTTTTCAGTCCATCTTGCAAACAGAGAGCTTTTAAGATCTTGACATCGTCGGTGCTATGCCAATGCCATTTTTCTCTGTTTGGATATAGTACTGAATTCAACATTATTTTCCATGGAACATGCACTGGTTTGGTGCCAATAAGGTCTTTAGTTAGCTATTTGTCTCTTGCTCCGCCTTTGGCCCAGCTGTTTCTCTTTTCTTCTACTAAAATCCAAACCCCTTGCATTGTGCTTTTATCCTTTACTATCTGCTTGTGTGATTCTCTTTCACTTTTCCAGCACTACGTACGCTTGTTTTTTTTATTAAAGTGTTCTTCGTTTTAAAAAAATATTAAGCCCATGTCTTTTAGAGTTCTTGATAGATATAACATGGTGATGTTAAAAATAACAAAAATTAAAAAAAAAAATACATACTAATAATTTTAAAGAAAAAAACTATTTATAAAAAACAAGTCTCAAACAGCCCTCCCTTTCCTTAACATCAACCACATCATCCACCATTTTTTGCACCTCCAAGGGAAATTTTTCTCTAGTTTCTGACACTAAACAAGGTTGTTTCTTTCTTCTTCTTCTTTTTTTGTCACAAGACAGTACATTGTCGGCGTCAAATGGGGTGTGCAGTGTCAAAGCAAGATGAAGAAGACAATGTGGTCTCGCTGTGTAGAGAAAGAAAAAGACTACTTAAGTTCGCTGTAGAGAGAAGGTATGCTTTTGCAGATGCTCAATGTAAATATAACCAGTCTCTTTATGGAGTAGCAATGGCTTTAAGGTTGTTTGTTGCTAGACATTCATCTCCAAATTCTCCTTTCCTTATTACCTTCCCTTCTACTTCTTCTACATATGACCCTAAAGAGACCCTTATTTGCAATTCCAACTTTCATCAACAAAGACCGACTGAAGCCACGCATGCGACTATTTCATGTCAAGACTCGGTTTCTAAAGTTTCTTTAGTGTCTCCCAAGTTAGAGACTCAAAAACAAGAAGTAGTTCAAGAATGTAGTGATAGTGAGGATTTTGAAGAAGAAAGTGACAGTGAAGATGGAGGAGGGGTTTGCTCACATTTTTATGGCAATGAAGATGGGGAAGGAGTTTGTGATCATTTTTATGATGAGGCGAGTCCATTAATGCCATCATCAGAGAGGGGATTTGGGTGGGATTTTTTTAACCCTTTTGATGAAGTGAGGACTGAAGTGGTAACTGGATTTCGTCAAAGCTCTGATGAGGATTTCAGGGCTGTGAGAGAGAAGGAGGGGATTCCTGAGCTAGAAGAAGTAAATGAGAGAGTAAAGAGTGAGAATGAACAAGTGGATATGAAAATTGGTGATGTGGGTTGCAAAGAGAGTGGGGTTAGTGATGTGAAAAGTGGGGATAGTGCTAATGTTGAATTAGGAGAGAGCAAGGGTTTAAGAGTGATTGATACACCAACAAAGGGGAGGGAATTGCTGGAAGCATTGAAGGATATTGAGGACCATTTTATTAAGGCTTATGATTCTGGTTTGGAAATTTCAAGGATGCTGGAGGCCAATAGGGTTCAATTTCTATCTGGTTTGGATGAAATCAAAGGTAGGCTTTTGTTCTTCTGCTTGTTGATGTGCTGTTTTTAATTGATTGCAATTTATGTCTATATTGTGGTATGGTTGTGATCATTTACTTGGAGTAAAGAATTAACTAGCAAACACGTCTATAGTTTATCTCAACTTTAACTAGGTTTTCAAAATTGTTATAATCGTCCTTGTTACTTTGCTTCAATGGCACAGATTCTGCTTAGTTATGTGTCAAATTCTTAATTTAATTACAAGAAAGCAAAATTCCTCTTTGTCTGTTGCACATTCCTTAAATTCCAGCTAGGCAATTACCTTGTCAGTTCATTCATATCTTCTGGTTGCAGAGAGCTCAAATAAGCTTGCCCGATCAATTACCTGGAGCCGTTCCCTCTCATCTCGGTCCTCTTCTTCTAAAAGTCTCCTTTCATCTAGCTCTGTCAGTTCTTCCATGTGGACAGAACTCAAGAGTGATCTATTTGATGACTATGGGATGGATGCAGGGAGCCACTCCTTGACCCTTGGACGATTATATGCTTGGGAGAAGAAACTTTATGAGGAAGTGAAGGTTAATTACAAATCCCATTGGTCATGTTCAACTCTGAAATCCAAGTTGCCTGTTCGCTATCTTTGTAAATTTATTAGAAGGGCATATGGTTTTCTTATACCAATACCTTATCCGCTCATATATATTGCAATGAAGTATCAGTTCTATAATGCTGCAGGCATATGCTTGTTGCTTTGATGTCACTCAATTAACATTAATATAGTTCCTTTAACATGCTCAGGCTGGAGAGCAGACCAGGAAACTCTATGTACGAAAATGCTCTCGTTTGAGAAATCAGGATACTTCTGAAGAGGGCCTCCACTTGATAGATAAATCATGTGCTGAAGCAAATGACCTGCATAGTCGGATCTCAGTTGCGCTGCGAAGTGTGGAATCAATCTCTGACAGAATCCAGAAATTGAGAGATGAAGAGTTGGAGCCACAACTTGTCGAACTGCTACATGGGTAAGTAGATCTTTTTTGAAGGACATAAGAAGAGGATGTTTCAAATTAGTTGTGTAATGACATCCAAACTTCCACTTATGCAGCCTAATGAGGAACTGGAAGATGATGTTGGAATCCCATGAAACCCAAAATCGAGTAATGCTTGAAGTGAATTATTTCAACTGTCCAGCATATGGGAAGTTCTCCAATGACTCTCATCGTCTCGCTACTCTTCAACTTGAGGCAGAACTTGACAATTGGCATTCATCTTTCACTGCATATGTATCTACACAGAAGGCATACATTGAAGCTCTTGGTGGTTGGCTATCCCAGTTTGTTTCTCCAAAAGTTGAATTCTGCTCCAGTGGCAACTCTTTAGTCCGTCCTTATAGAATAAATTGGCCACCATTGCTAGTAACCTGTCATGATTGGTTAGCATGCCTAGATAAGTTGCCACGTAAGACTGTTACTTGTGCCATGAAGAGCTTTGGAAAGGATATCCATGCCCTATGGAATCAGCAAGGAGAAGAACAACAACAAAAGAGGAAAGTTGATGGATTGGCCAAAGAACTTGACAGGAGGACTCTGGCATTCCAGAGAGCAGAGAGGAGGATTCTTGAATCCAAGATTTCTGAGCAGGAATCTAAATTGACGGCGCGTAACTGCATAGAATACATAGCTGAAAGGAAAAATCAATTGGAAATGTTCAGGAAGAGGCTAGATGAAGAGCAGGGAAAGCACCTTGCTAGCATGCAAGAGACACATGGGATCACCATAAATGGATTTCAGAGAGGATTTTCTTCAGTGTTTGAGTCCTTGGCTGAGTTTTCGAAGGCAACAGTAAAGATGTATTCTGATCTCGGTACGTACATGAAAAATGCAAAAACAGAAGAGAATAATGATAGTAACATATCCTATATGGAAGAGATGGGATCCCAGGCTCCAAGTTGTAAGGCATAATAGGTGAAAATAGAACTACTGGAGTGTTTTGAGAATCTTGCAGGCTTTTCCAATCCTTTGTTTCTCAAAAAAGGAATTGCGTAGTGGGGTTCTTAAATAGTTGTATCATATTCTTGTAGACAGCTAGTTGTTTTAATCCATGTTTGATATCGTGGTTTAACCATATTTTTGAAAAAAATTTATTTTTTTATTTTAAATTAGTTTTTTGTGTTTGTGGGTTATTTTGATGTGTTGTCAAAAATAAATTTTAAAAATAAAAAAAATATTATTTTAATATATTAAAAAAAAAAACATTTTAAAAAAGAAGAAGGAAAAGTGGCTAACAATAAAAAAAAAATCATCTCTGATAGCAGAAGGCAATTTAAGGAAATGCTAGAAATGATGCAACATTAAGCTATTCTTCCGGTCCTCTTCTAGGACATCCCATGGTTGCTCAAGTGCATAAGATCTACTTTGTCATTTTTGGGAAAAACTAAAAGGAAATTCGAGTACCAGATAAAGTCAAAGAGATTGAGCAGACTACAAACTTCTCTGCCTAATTTTGATGAACAGCACAAATCAAATATCTCAGGACAAATATATAAGAAGGGCTATCAACAACGTGCCAAAACCGCTCCCCAACCCTTCCAGTGAAGGAGGTATCACTGGCATGAACAGAAAGTTGCGTTGCTAAAGCTCAAGCACGACCAATTACATGTTCAACTGATCTCTTCTTTGCTTGTCTCTTCACTTATTCCTCTCAAATTGTTCTTATCAATGTCAATGTTGACACTAGCAGCCTCTAAACACTTCATGCTTGTGCTGTGAAAAAAGATGCTATCCATCTCAACGTGAAACCTTTGAAATCCAACACCATCTATGCTGACAAAACTCTGGGAGTTTTCATATGATCTTCGAGGTCCACGATCCATTGATCTACGAGAACTGCTTGATGATCTCCAATAATCCTTTGAAGGTTCTTTGTCGACGAAGTTATCAGCTAAATATAAGGCCTCTTCGAGCTCTTGCCACACCCGGGTCATCGTAGGCCGGTCTTTAGGATTTTTCACTACACATCTCAGACCAAGTTCTCCCATCTTTAGCATCATTTCCATGTCGCAGGAATCTGTTAGAAGATTAGCATCTAAAATTTCTTCAACCCTGCCACTTTCTAAGCTAGGCCTTGCCTGCATTTTAGCAACATACATCATCTCATTTTCAACTATGAAGAAAAAATATTAAAACCATTGCTAAAATGATGATCTGCATCTTGTTCAGTTCTATATCTAGTTATGCATACCCATTCAATTATATTGTAGTTTGATGGATTTCTTGTTAAATCAACTGCAGGCCGGGCAGTGACAAGCTGCAAGAGTATGACTCCAAAGCTGTATACATCACTAAAAGGACTTAAATGACAGCTTGAACAATAGGCAGGATCAAGGTATCCCGGAGTTCCTTTGATCTGGCTACTGACATAAGATTGATCCCCAATAGGTCCCATCTTCACTAGCCCAAAATCTGAAACTTTTGCTTCAAAACCATCTCCTACTAGAATGTTACTTGGTTTTATATCACGGTGGATTATGCTAGGCTTGATCCCATCATGCAAATGAGCTATGCCTGCAATTTTTCAGCAACGTCATGATAAATAGTTAGTACTCTATTCAGTTTTATTATTTTCTAGAGACAGTAATTAAGAGGACATGTACCCTTAGCTGCTCCAATGGCTATGTTTACTCTTTGCCTCCAAGTTAAGCTTCTCCCTCCTTTTCCTGCAAGGAAATCATGCAGATGAGGAACAAAACGTCACATATTTAAGAAAGCTAAGCAGGTATTACAAGCAAGAAGTTGAAGCTTACCGGTAATGTAATCAAGCAAAGAACCATTTGGTACATACTCATAAACCAACATTTGTGTTCTTTTTGCTCCTGTTTGGGACAGCGTTAAGCATATACACGTTTAGTACATGCACAGAAGACAAAGAAAACGACTCAATATGCAATATTTCTATACCAGTTTGTTCACAAAATCCGACCAAGCCAACAAGGTTTCTGTGCTTTACTTTGGAAAGCAGATTCACTTCTGTTTCGAAAAAAGAATACACACAAGGATAGATCAGCCACTCAAACTCATGAGCCTCGCAAACTTTTAAGTTTGTACATGCTTGCATAGGTTGATCAGGCTTACCATTTCTAAATTCTTCGGTGCTCTGGTATGATTCAGCATGGTCTCTCTTGATCGCTAGAGCAGTACCCTCCAATTCAAAAGTCCCTTTGTAGACTTTGGCAAATGCACCAGACCCCAACAAGCTATCATCACTAAAGTTCTTCGTAGCCCTCTCTAACTCCTCCAACTGAAATCGCCTCAATGATAATGTCCCAGCTTTCAAACTTCCTAATCCTCCACAACCACAAAACTGATTAGTTCACAAAATAGAAGGTTCACATTGATCATAGAAGGCAAATGTTGTCTCACACTAACCTTTATGTAACCAGTATCTTTGCCAAAAAATTGGAAAGAGTCTTCTCCTGAAAAACAAACAGAGTGAAGTAACAACTGATATTGTTACAATCCCAATAATTAGTGCTCCCCATATATGTTTATCATGCCTTCGATTATTATTAGCAATTCTGGTCTCATGAATTAGCGGTGCTGGTGAATTTGAAAATGATGTTGGTTGGGTTGCCAAATAATAGTAGCTCTTTGCTGCCATCTTAACTTGAATGCATAGAAATTTTGCCTTGTAAAACTAGCTAGCTAGGATAGCTTAATTTAGATGCACTAGCATTTTCTTTAGTCTTGACACATCATTACCCTAAAATGTGATAGATTAGAGAAGAGAAAGAGAGTATTGATGAAGAGGGAAGATCGCTGTCGGAAAGGATGCAGTTTTTTAGTGACAAAAATTGAAACCATTGCCGGCAGACCAATATTTACAAAGCAAGTATATATCTTATAGAGTCACTCTCCATATGACATAATTCAAAGACCAAGTCTTCTCTTTGGACGGCATATAATCCATGCAAACATGAGGACCTCTACGTAATAAATGAATTTTTGTGTGTAATCATTCGCTATGAACAAAATTAGAAATGGTAACTCCAAGCTTAATTAATTAAGGTTCAAAATGTATTAATATAAGCATTAACATGATTCCCTTTCACTGCATCACAGCATTGTTTTGTTGCATGCTTGTTGTCTGCATGATTCCTGGATCATTAATTAATGTTTAGTGATGCTAGCACGCGGTATTATGTCGTCTTTAGGACTACCTGATGAAAAATATTCTCTGCAGAATACAACATTCAATTAATTTTGATATTCACGGGAGGATAATAGATACTGATTCAACATCTTGATAGGAATCTAGATGATGGATATAATTGACCAGGTAATTAGCATTAAGCTTGTATATATGTTATGATTTTGTCTTTGAATTTTGAGAAGATTGTGTGTTGTCTCTTGTTGTTGTTTGGGTCTATGCTCTTAATTATTAAATGGATTAGACAATTGCTAGTCTTACCTTAATGATAAGTATTATAGCGGTGGTCTCATGGACTGTTTTGAGTGCATGTCTGTGTGTGTGAGAGAGACTGTTTTAAGCATGTCGTGCATCAGTCATCTTTTGTTTTCTTTCTTTTTTTACACGTACGTCTACGGAAGAAATGTCCCCATTTACTGGTGGATTGCCATGATTTCATTTTGAGCTGAATCAAAATTTCTTTTATTGTACAAATTATTGGAATTTAGAATATCTTAATTAAGTTCAACACCTTCCGAGTTTATTAATATTCAAAATGTATTTAATTTTTTGTATAAAAAAGGTTCAAATTTGAGACTTTTTTACACAAAAATACCAATATTTGTTAAGCTACAATTCCTTGGATTAAAAGAGCTTTTACATTGAAAAAGCTAACTTGATGACTCTCTAATCATTAAACTAAAAAATAAATAAAATTAAATAGATATGGGTATGATCTCTCTCATTGGATTTGTCAGAGGCTTACTCGTCTGCTATGAAATATGCTTCAACCAATTTCATCCTAACGGCTGAGTAATGTTTTCATCCTTCGAAACATTCATGAAATGATCATGGAGAAACTCTCTTAATTTTAGTTTTTAAGAATAATTTTGAATTGAAAGGATGCATAATAGCTGAGTAATGTGGACTTTTAAAAGTACATTTCTTTTTGGCATCTCAATTAATATCTTGCATATATATCATTACCACAACATAATTAACAAACTATAAGGACAACACCAAACGTTGGCAATCCTTATACTAGTGTATTCACACCATACTATGTTTACAAAAAATTCCTCCCTTTTTATCATAAGATTCAGCCTTTTCTTTTCTACTCACATGATATAACCACAAAGTCTTTATCTTCTCTACCACAACATCCTTTAATGGTGCCTCCAAATCTTATCCCACCGTATTAGTCTTACTATTACCTGTATCAAAAGTAACTTCTTTGGATTACAATTATAATATATGTAAATATCAAAATGATTGGCTTTGATCAGTGAAGAATTATTTGCGTTGATGAAGATGAATTTGTTTAGATTATTAGCTTATCCAAATTAGATTAAAAAAAATATCAATCAAGTTTATCATATAGGATGTAACATGACTATTTTTATAATTATCTAGATGTATGGATAAATTATATAAAAAGTTAAAATAGGTTTTATCAAAAGAAGATAAATACAAGTTATCCGAAGATAACTATTAGAGAAGTATTTTTGTGAAACACGATTAACAGTTTAATAAGAACATGATAAATTAGAAAGCTTGAAGATAATATTTATCAAAGGTTCTTATCCTTATCACATGGATGTGTATATAATGAAGGATAAAAGAGCAGCACTTGCAGTGTAGCAAGAGTGTCCAACTAGTTAAGGAGTTACACAGAGTTTTGTAGCATATTCTTTTAATACATGAGTGGAGTGTGAATAAAATTTTCAAGGAGAATTTTTTTCTGAAGAGTTGGAAAGTCATCAGACTCCTAGGGAGAGTTCCTGTATTAACTGTTAGCAATTAGATATACCGACTAGGATGACAATAGTTTGAAGATTGTTAAGTGTTTCGCAAGCTACTGGGGTAGAAGAAAAACAGAGTGTTTTTCTTGACAAGTAAGGTATATATACAAAATATTTGTAGGCAAAAATACTCTTGTAATCTTCTAAACTACTAAAAATTGTTTATCATGGGTTTGACTGCCCTAGAGAGGTATCTTTTCTTTTGAAAAGTTCTTCAAAAGGTTTTTTATTTGTAACCAAATAAATTTTCCATTTAAGTTTTCCACACTTATATTTATTTGGTTATTGATCAATGTTTGCAAAGTGGTTAGTAGATTGCTTCTTAACATAAAAGGAACAAAAACTAGACTGTCAAATGGTATCAGAGTAAGTTCACTCATTCTAGAGTGAATCTATTTTTCATGTTAAACATGTCAACATTGAATTCTCCACTATAATTCAACAATGAGAAGTATAACTACTAAAAGGTAAGGATGAAAGCTTTCCTCAAATCACTAGACAAGAAAGTCTAGTACTCAGTTAAGCATGGATGGACCAAGCCTAAAACTCTTTTCAACAACTGGAGCAAAGACAAATCCACTAATTATAATTGGAATAATAAAGGTCTAGATATTATATTTATGACAATATCTCCTGATGAATTTAAGAGAATCTCCATGTGTGAGATAGCCAAAGAAACTTGGGATATTATTGAAGTTACTCATGAGGGAACCAAGACAGTGAAAAACTCTACATTACAAATACTAACCTCAAGATTTGAGGAGATAAGAATACTGAAAATGAATCTTTTAATGATTTTTGTGCAAAAAATAATGATATTGTAAATTTCAGGTTCAATATAGGAGAAAAAATAAAGGACTCATGAAATATAAGGAAGATTTTAAGATGTATGCCTGAATAAAGATTTCGGCCAAAGGTAACAAAAATAAAAGAAATTAAGGATCTGGACACTATACGTGTTGAAGAATTGGTAGGTTCCTTATAAACTTATAAATCTACATTGTCTTATCAAAAGAAATGTAAGTCCATTACACTTATATCTGTTAAGAAAAAAAATATAATTATTCCTCTAATGATGATCTTTATAGTAAAAATATTGCTCTTGTAGTTAGGAAATTCAAAAAAATTATGTTTAAGAAAAACAACAATGATAAAGATTTAAAAAGACAAAGATTTTTTTTAAAAAAAATGAATCAGAAAATAAAAGTAAAGGTAAAACTGAATCTAAAGAAAGAGTTAAGTATTTCGAATGCTTAGAATATGGTAACTTAAGAAATGAATACTCTAATTTCAAAAGAAATAAAAAAAAACCCTTAATATTACATTAAGTGATGAATTTGATTCTGAAAATTCTAACACATCATTTGATAATAAGTTTATTTTGTCGCTCTTTTTGGTCTTAATTGATGTACTGACATGAATCAAACTATTAATACATTAAGTAATTATGATAACTACCAAACTGTTAACAAATTTAATATTATGATATAAATTAAATTGTTAGTTATTTTAGTGATTCAAATATTACTTTGGTTAATGTCAATCATGAAATAAGCTTGCAGGAAGCTTATGTTATGTGAAAAAGTATGAAAGTCAAGAAATTTTTCAATAAGCTAACAACTATGGAAAACAAGAAGAACAATCTGGTTGAGGCTCTAAAGCTATCAAAAGTAAAGATATTTAGGTCTCTCACTAAGCTCAAAGCACTTGAGAAACAGCTGACAGTGTGCAAACAAATAAAGGAACAATCAGCAACATAAAAACTTGATAGACTATTGAATGCTTAAAGGGTTAACACTAATTGTATAGGTTTAGGATACACGACACATGGAAATTCAATAAAAAAAATATCGATAGCTCCTCTTCCAAAGGAATTACCTTTTTAAAAGGTAAACTAGAAGAGGTTTTCATGCCTAGAAACGAGTCAAATAAAGTCCAAACAATTAAGTTGAATGGTAAATTTATTCATATTTATCAACAATGTGGAATTGTAGAAAATGAAAAAAATAAATTTTTTCAATCTAGAAAATAGATGTTCTTATAAGAATCAAGATCTAGAATATAATATTGACTTAGCATTAAATCAATTGTGTATTATAGAAATGAAACTTGGTAAGTTAATAGGTTATGAGAAATCTCAAGAGTTTGAAAATTTTAATAGAACAAAAATAAAAAATCAATAGATAGTTAAGAAAAAGGCAATATGTCTAGTAGTAAATACAATACTAAAAACAATAAATAACAATTTGTGGTACTTAGATAGTGGTTGTTCTAAATATATGTCAGGAGATAAAGGTCAGTTCAAAACATTTGAATCCTTGAGTGGAGGATTAGTGACCTTTAGAGATGGAAGCACAACTACTACAGAAGGTAAATGAAGTATTGATATTCCTGATTTACCTACTTTTCATAATGTTTTGTTGTAAATGGTGTTAAAGCTAACCTACTAAGTACAAGAAGATTTTATGATGAGAATCATAGTGTACAGTTTTCTAAAGATAAATGCAACATCTACAATTATACTGACAAATGGATAATAAAAGGTACTGGAACCTTAGACAATTGCCATGGAGTTTCAACCCTGACCAACTTGTGTTGTCATAAAGTGATATTAGATGATATTAATCTTTGGCATTAACGCCTTGGTCATAACTTTAAAGACTTGTTAAATATCTCTAAACTAAAAGCAGTACGTGATCTACTAAATTTGTGAACAATTAGGAAGAGGGTGTGAAGTATGATAAATTCTTAAAAATATTTTTTTATTTAAGTTTTATATCATCATATTACACTTAAAGTATCATTAAATTCTCTAATTTAAGCACATATTATAATAACAAGTCTGATAATATGTTCTTTCTTTCTGATTGAGTAAGATAAAGTTATAGTAAATGTTCAATTTTAAATATGGGTTTGTAAAATAGGCATATCTCATAATTCAGATGACTGATTGATGTATTTAATTATTGAAATTAGGGTTTATGTGAAAAGATAAGAGAGGATTAGTAGGCTTAGAGGAAAAAATCCTTGCTGGGTTAGTTCATTTCAAACTCGAACACCATTTGATTTTTAGGTTATAACTGGAGCTGTCAATATCATATTCAGTTGTGACTTAGCTTTATGGAAAGCTAAGAAATAGGCTTGTATTCATGAAGAGCCCAAGACTTGATGCTTTCATTTTAAGTTGAAGTCTTAGCAACAAAAAAAAGAGTCTAAATTTGTCCTGCAACCCAAGCACTTTTCAATGTTCAGCCTATATTTGGAGTTCCAGAAGCCCAAATAAGCCCATTATGTTTTGGTTGAAAATATAAGATAAATATCTACAACTTTTATGAAAACCATCTGTTCAGATTATGATTTTATCAATGATGTTTTGTCCAACCACCAAATAAATAGTTAGTCACCATATCAATAGTTCTAGATTTTAACCTATAAAAGGAGGCATCTTCCATTCATTTAGACATCTTGGTTTTCAAATCAAGATCCATGCTTTTTCTTTCTTTTTATTTCTGTAATGTTCAAGTTTTATTTCATATGATATTATCATTGATCTCTTGTTTATGCTTATCATTTTCTTTATTATACTTAGTTAGTTTATATCATAACTTTGTTCTTATCTTGTTTATTTATGTTTTTATTCTTAATTATGTTTAGTTAAGTTTATTTTTGTCAAGGTGAAAAGGTTACACTAATTGTGTAAGAATAAGTATAGTACAATCTCAACATGAACTTTATTATTTAAATTCAAGATAGTTTGTTATTAATTAGCATGTGTTATAATTGTTATCTTAATCAATTTTAATACCGTCTTTGTTAAGTGGCGAGTCTTGATTCATGGTGTACAATCCTTGACATAATAAATACTTAATTTTTTTCATAGCTTACCACATTGAGAACTGACAACTATGTTATGAAGAGATCTTGATTTATTATTGACATAAGTTAGCACCATGAATACTTGAAAACATTTACAAGTGACATTACTCAAATAAGGTAATTAAAGATAACTAATATGATTATGTTAATAAATTAAAATGAGCTATTAATAATAAATCATTCTATTAAAACCTCATTTGTGTGTGGTTTCTAGTTGAGTAATATAAAGAATTTGAATTATATTTATTTGAAATACCATTAATGGATCCTCTAACTTTGACAATTATTTTATCTCTGTTCTTTTATTATTTATTTATTTATGTTCTTTATTATTTTTTTCTTTCTGCACTTGTATGAAAGTTTGGTCACATATATTAAGTGGTAGACTTTCTAGGAAATCTTTATCTTCTTAAAAAAAAAACATGACTGAAGAAGATAACCAGTCACTTCACAATGATAATAATCGTCTTAGAAGACCACATAAATCCAATAAGAACAAGAGCATCATCATATATATTTTTCATTCTAATGCATCTCACTTCAATTTTAAACCAGGCATCATTTAACTTTTACCAAGCTTTCATGGCTTAGATTTAATGGATTTGTCATTAATTCTATATACACCAGTCTATTTCATATAGGACCTCTTAGATTGCCTATGAATGTCTAATAATCATGAAAGGGACGTCTCTTTTTTAAAGATTTTTTCTTGTGCTTGTGGAATTGGTGCTCCTTTCTAGCTATTCTCATTTTCTAAACACGTATATGATTTTATATGGCCTATTTGACATTTAGGAAATTGTTGTCTAAGAGTGCATAAAATTGTTGAGTAGTTATGTAATCCACTTATTAGGACCTTTGTTTTTACTAGTTCCAACAAACCTTCTACTTTTACCGTCTCTTCATTGAATCTTTTCAAATAAGCTTTGGCACCTTCCCTTTATAGCTGAGTAATGGTATAGAGCTCAATTGAGCTCTTTTTAGAAGAAATTCTCCTATTGAAATAAGCAACCATCTTATTACATAAAAAGTCAAGTATAGAACCAAGTTCTAGGCTCTCATACCAAACTTTTGCAGACCCATGAAATGTAGTAGGAGGAGTTTTTCACATTGCATTAGTGTCCTGAATTACCAATTCAATGCTATTTCTAATGTTTTGGACATGATTCCTAGGATCAGTTAAATTGTCATAGTTATCCAAGTTTATTTTTGTGGTAATGAAGTCTTTGGGCAGGTGAGTTTTCAACACATTCTAGTGTAATGAAGGATTTCTTATCTAGCGTGCAAGACTTCTATATTCAACTCGTGATGGCCTTTTATGTTTTGGGCTATTAAAGTGGGACCTTGAAGGGGAATGATGTCGCTGGCGATGGTTGTGGCTACAACTTAATATGGATTTTCCTTTTAACTTGTGGAGACCGTGTTTGGATGATCCATGTTTGAGAATGTTCTATATAGTGAGTTTTACTCCTTGGCATGGTGGAGTTGTGATAATGTCTACTTTCTTGAACTTCATTTTGTCATGCTCTCTCTGGAAAATAAAGTTATTTATGCATAGGGAAGTAAGTTGTACGTTATATAGAGGTATGGAGAGAGCCCTGGCCTATTGCCGGGTCACTAGAAAAACCTCTATCAGTACTCTCATCTGCTGAGCAAGTTGGTGGGGATCTACTAGGGTAAACGAGGATCGATGGCGAAAGATTTTTAATTCTCCTTCTCAGAGTTTTTATGTTATCAGTCATGGAAAAATTTAAGGCTAGATACAAGAGAAGGGAATGGGTTGAGTTGAGAAGGTAATGAACAAGCTTTGTGCCACTTACGAAGTCACAAAAAAAACTTCAAAAGATTTTCTAAGCTTTCCATAACTGATAATGAACTGGATTGTTTTGAATAAGGTATAACTTGTAAGATAAAGTTTCCTGTATGTTTTAGAGAGCCATCTGATACTTAAATTAGTTAACGAAGAAGTTTGAGATGCAAAAATTACAAACTGTAGATAGAGGATAATGTTTTTGTGCAGTCCAAGTTACCCAGTAAAACAAAGTGTAGCTCACTATCATAAGGTGGCACTGCTAGCTCATCTCATAATCGGTGTTTGTCTGGTTTAGCTTATAGATTAAGTAATTGATCATACAAGGAAATCCCGTTCCTTATTGGCTGTAGAAAACAACGTTTGATTGGCCATTGCATTGGCCAGTAAGAAGGGTTAGCATAGGAGTATTTATGCATTACTGAAATATTGTGTGCCGATCAAAAACAGCTGATTTTCTAGCCTTGGTCCTCTCCCCTGGTTTCCAACCCGTTTAGACCTCGTCCACACGGCTGGAATTTTTTATTTGTTTTTTTGTTTCTTGCGTGTTATCAGTTTCTAATAAGTTGTTTCTTTGCGTAAAAAGATGGAATAGTCAAAGATTACACTGAAATAAAAATGTGCCTTCGCCAAAGCTTTTATGCGTGTGAATATGATCCAACACGATGATGGATGAATATTTTTATTGCGGCATTGTTGTAAGCTATCAGGAATGGATAGAATTGCCTACAGAAACTTCGTTGCCAAATCAAACAGAAATTCCTCTTCGCTTAATTTCTTTATATGTTTTCCCATTGATTGTTGCTTTGTCTGCGTCGTTATTCCTAGAGAATAAATTGGGTTGGAAAACAATATAAATTATATATATTAAATTTAATTGGTTTTTTCATAGCTTTAATGACTAAGTGGTCACGAGTTAGAATTTCACTATCCATTTATTTGATAAAAATTAAGCACAAGTGTCAAAAAACCATCTCCATCCAATAGTTTAAGTTGTTAGGAAAAGTTCCAGAATATGATTTATATTATCATCTAACAACAAGATAATGTGGGTATGTGCGAGTTTTAAGTTCAAAGGGCTTTCACTTGAGATGATGTGTTAGAGAATAATACAAATCATATCTTGTGACCTCACTTGACAGCTTAAGCTATTAGATTGAGATGGTTTTTTGATCTTTTAAAAAGAAAAAATAAATGGATGGTTCCTGGAAGCTGAAGAGGGCTAAAGGAAGAGGGCAATGAAAATGTCATGGGCGTGTCCTCATGTCATCTTCTTTATTAAAAAAAAAAGGTTACAGGAGGCAAGCATTAAAACAGCACCGCATAATTGAAGCATTTTGAAGAACAATATACGGTGAGCCTTGACCTGTCATTGTTTGGTTTGCCTTGATTGAAGGTGTTTTCTCTCTAAACCAATCAATAAACTGTGTCATGTGAGAAGATCACATGAAGATGCTGCTTTCTGGGCCCGAAAGCAGTTGTTGTTAGAAAGGAGACTGCCCAAGTTGAGATTCAAGAAGCACCTATTCCTTGTTGCTGCTTCATAGGAACCAGGTGCCGTAAGACAAAGATAGATCAAAATTTGTGGTCCAGAATTTATGCCTTCAAGAAAATAAATAACAATGCCACAATAAAAATATTCATCTGTGTGTGTGCGTGTTTATTCGATTTCATTAAATTTAGATATTTTTATTCAAATTTGTTAAATTTATTTGCTCATTTAGGTTTTAATTAAGAAATAAAATGGATGATTAATAATTAACCAAATGAATAATCATTAATGTATGACTATATATGGTTGTTTGATTTTTATTTTGGGTTATGGTTACGGTTATAACCATTATCTTTTCTACAAGGAACATTTTAGAAAAGTTTTGATTGTTTTAGTATCATTATAATATAAGAAAGTTAAATAAGTACTTGATTGAATAAAATTTTAAAATTATCCTAAAATATAAGTTGATATTTTACTATTTATAGAGTTTTTAAATTTTTCTATAAATAAAATATTATATTTCTTATTTTCATGATATTAGATGACAGTGCATATTAGTACAGTACAAAAACACCTAAATACAAAAAAAAAAAGATAGCATTTGGACATATTAGTACACTAGACGACATTCAAATATATAACAATTTAAAAGGGTTTAGAATATTTCTTAATGATGGTTCGTATCAATTACCGTTAAAATCTAGAGAATTTAATAACTTGTAGTTTATAATAACTCAGTCTTAAAATAAATATTTAAAACTAAAAACAATATTTAATCTTGGAATAATTTTAATATAAACTTTAAATAACTCTAAATATATTTCTTCAAACTTTAAAAAAATTTATCAAAATCCCAACAACTTGTACAGGGTTTGGATGATTAGAGGTCTTATCAAACAAAAAGTCTGTAATTGAGTTCGAGCTTGATACATTCTCGCTTTGCCCCTAAGAAATGTTGGAAGCTAATATGCTCAATTGCTGGCCAGTACCTATCATGCATAAATATAGTTTGCACATCATGGGGTCTGCCTTTCTTGATAATAATTCAAATTGGTCATTCACAACTACAATAAGCCTAACTGGTCCCTCCTCCACTGCATTATATGGACCGACCAGCTGGAGTCTCACACTAATTCTCACCTAAAAATCTCGAATAACCAATGGTAATTAACGTTAAGGCTGGGTTCCATGGCTTGTCCCATATTCAATGCCATCGCTGCAAGCTTAGAATCTAGGGCAGCTTAGCTGGGGGTGGTTAAGTTCAAGAGTAGAATTTCAGCTAGAAGGCATTGGACTTAGTTGCTATAGATCATAACACTTGTACGTGAAGGAAGATTGAATTAAAGTTAAGCTATTATTATGTAAAGAAACCAAAAGCTTATTGTATTTGGTTAATAACTATATAGTTGAATTCATCTTCCTTGTTCAACAAAGCTTGTTTTCATTGTACGCATTTGATGTTTCTCTGAGAAGTTGTTTTAAAAGTTTTTGATTTTTTTTTTTACTATAAATTCATTTTTTTATAATTTTTTTTTTAGTTTAACGTGGATGTCCGGGCCAGCTTGCGCGCACCTCGACTAAAATAAAATTCATTTTTTTATGATTTTGATTCGTTTTGACGTGGTAATGTCAAAAATAAAATTTTAAAAATAAAAAAAATATGAATTTGATTTATTTCCAAGTAAAAGGTATTTTAAAATGCAACTGTTACTATAATCTGGGAACATGATGATTTATTTTTTTTATTAACGTGGGTGTTTGGGCCAGCTTACACACATCTCGACTAATCCCACGAGCTCTAAAGTTAACAATCATGTAAGCCTTCAGTGGTTCTGAGATTTGTGAGACTCGAATAAGTAATTTCTAGAAATCAAATCTAGAAGCTAACAAGTTAAGCTATACCGTTTATTAATTAATGAGGGAGCTGGTGAGTCTTTCAACAAAAACCACTTATTTCATGAGACATTGATTTGAATCTTGTCTTTTTGGACCATAAGGCATTAAATTTCAGGTCATTTGGAGTGGAATCAGCTGGGGGTGTGCAGATGGTTGGGTTGATAGCCCCACCAAATGTGTGATTAAGTGAAATATATAAACTAATTGTAGCGGTTCAAATTTTTATTTTATTTTTTCAATTTGAACCAAACAATGCATAACCCTAATAAAAATTTACTTAATTGAGTTTTCTTATCCAGTGATTAATAAGACTCTTGACGCAAAGCGGCATACAAGCATCTTTGTAATTTATTTGATGCATGTATGATTGTATCATTTTTGGGTTTTATCTTTATATTTTATTAACATGTTTTAAAGTAATTTTAGGCTTTTAGTAGTAAAAAATAAGGTACCAAATAGGACATCTACTCTTTTGTTTTTTTTTGGATTTTATGTGACCTAGAAATAGAAATTTCAGCATGTTTGTCGTTGTAATTGAACTACTGTTTTGTAAATTTTTAATTTTTTAATTTTTAATTTTATTTTTTTGATTATTTTAATATATTGATATCAAAAATAAATTTTAAAAAATATAATATATTATTTTAATATATCTAAAAAAACATTTTGAAAAAAAAAAAACCATCAATTTTCTCAACCACCCCCTAGTCTAAAATTACCATACAATTGGGGTAGATGCTTGGCATTTACTCAATAACAGGGAACACGGATCTGCTATTCAAAGTGCAGCTACAGTACAGAATAACCAAAATCAACTCAGAAAAGTAATCCAACTGAAAATTTAGGCTTCATCACTCAACTCCATGCTTTTATTAAGGGAATTAATTCTGCTGCGGAGTTGAGCCAATCGTAGAGAAAGAATAGACCTACTGCATTGACATTTTCCAAGTTTTTCACCGACTATTCGGTTTAGTTAGAAGCTTGTCTTCGTTTCTTTAACAGAAGAAAACCCTCTTGCTAGAATTGCTCGTTGATTGAGTTTCTGGCCATTGTATGAAAAGAATTGAAACACTAACCTCCACAGAAGTTGATGGCCTCCCATTCTATCCAATTCTTATTTAGGAAATTGAAGGCTGAAAGATCTAACCATCCCTTATCAGTTTCCTTGTATGGATATCTTTGCAAAATTTATTGTAAGTTTGTCTTTGAGGCTTCATAATGAACAGGTAGCTATACTGTATTAATGCTCTGTTTTAAAGAGGCAAGACCAACGAATTTATTGGTATATTGACATCTGAGTAGAGTGGGGCACCGATTAGGTCCAGCCTTCAGGATGAGCAGAGTTATTGAGTATGGTGCTTTGCAGTATGGATACTGACAGAACAGAATCCACTAGCTACCATGAGATCCCATTGCTTGCGAAGCAATGGTTCAGTAATGAGCTCTGTAGATTATACGGATCTTGTTCATCCTGGGTTGATTACAAGCCTTTTTTTATATATATGGAGAATTCTAATACCAGAAAGTAACATCACCTTAATCAAGATTTAACCTTTCAAAAACATTGTATACTGTTTCGATAGCCCACTTAATCTGCATAACCCCAATGATCAATGTTGGGATCTCATGCTGGTCTGTCACTATAGCTTAATTGTCATCCTTAAACAGCCACGTTTTACAGTTACAGCGTATCAAGGAAACTGGAAGAGGATAGAAGAACCAAAACTTTTATACAAATAACTAGATCTAGTACAAGGATTTAGCCAATGGCATGGCATGCTCAAATGAACAGCAACAGAGTAACTAATCATCTGCTGATAATAAACAGAAGACAGAAGCCAAGAATGGTAATGCCTGTATACACATCAAAAGAAACATTTCTCATCCCATAATTTACAAAAACATCACAGATCCCTTCTACACAGAGGGCAGGATGCATGCCTAAGTAGCCACTTATCTATGCAAGGTAGGTGAAACATGTGATGACAATGAGGCAAGCTTCTAACCGTCTCTCCCAGCTGAAAGTCCTGGATGCATGAAACAGTCAGAACGTCAATCAATCACACGTCTAGTTACCAGCTAGAAGGGAAAGGAAAAAAATGCCGGAAATAGTTATATGGAAAAAATGACAAAACCTGAAGGCAAACTGAACAAGAGACTTTCTCTCCTGATTCATCTACATTGGTATTGCTTGTGATTCTGATCTTCGGGATCTTCTCAAGAGAATCTCCAGGTAATCCCTTGGAACCACCAGTGTCAAAGATGTTTGGGATCTCCTCAAAATTTGTTTCCACAGCACCCATCTGATTGTATTATGGAATGAATTCAGCTTGTGAGTAGAGAATAACAAACAAGTAACAACTAGTAAATAAGATGAAAGCAAAGCACAATGGGCAAGGAAAGTGCTGTCTAATCCATCAACAACAATGCCTTGGATCCCAAATTACCTGACTTTGTACTGCACTTAACATAGCAGGACCAATGCGCTCACGAACAAGTCGTCCACTAAGAAGGCTTGCGATAACATCAATCTGACCACATTAAAAGTTCACATTAACTGGGTTCAAAAACAGAAATCGGATCACTCAGCTAAACAAAGACATCAAGTTAATTAAAAGCATCAATATAGAAGACAAACATGAGTCGATATTCACTTTCAACAACTCATAGCCATTGCCTACACTTCAAGAGCTTGTAGAGATAAGCTAAAATTGCTCACCAAGTAAAGGACACAGCCTATCCCAGATTCATCTGATTGCCAAAGAACAAGAGATGACTCGAATACTTCAATTGAGAAAACAGCTCCTGATATGGCTCCAACTGCAGCCCCTCGAACAAACCCACTTTCAGTTTCTTGGCCTATCAATGCCCCAGTCATGGCTCCTAACAAAGTGCCCACTGCAAAAAATAATGCCAATTCCTTCAACAAAAACTTCCAAACTACCAAACAGTTCTTCAAAATGAAGTCTCTTGCTATATCCTTAATAATTCTAAGAAATCAGACATCATCTACAGCATGAACATGATTACAAAGAACACGAACCAAAAAGGCCATTTTGTCTATATGCCAAAACCTTTTTCCCACTGTAGAAATCCGATAAAACAATGATATCAGGATCATTTTTAACATAAAAGCTCCAATCTTTTTCAGCATAATCTTATGGAAACTCAACTCCTTGAATTAAGACTTACAATGAAACAGAGGGTCAATGATTGGACAGAAACCCAAAAACGAAAACCCAACAAACCCAGATCAGAGAACATGAAACAGATAAAGAGAACACATGTCATTCAATCAAGAAATGAAAAAAAAAAACTTTCATTTACATGGAAAAAACAAGAAACCAAATGAGAAAGAAGAGATAAACAAACCTAATGCAAAGAAAAAGGTGAAGATCGCAGAGAATATGTTGCCAATAATAGCTGAAACAACGAAGTTACAAACTTCTTTAACCTTATCAACAAAATTCCCAAAAGAACACAATGAAGACATGGAAAAACGAGATGGGTATGGATAAACCTCCATTTTTAAGGATTCTAAATGACACAAAATACCAGAAAAAGAAGAGAATATCCTGTTTTAAAGGGTGTCTATAGCTTTTGCTTTGATCAGTTCAGATTTGGGTTTTAAATAAAGGTAGAGGTGGTGCTAGAGATGGTGGTGGTGGTGGGGGTTTGTTTTCAAGAAAGCTTAGTGCTTAAGAAGAAGGATGGAAAGAAATGAAACTCTCATTAACCAACTACCATTTAAAGCTTCTTACGACTAATATTTTTCTTTTTGTCACAATTTTCCACCTGTTTTCTTCGAAACAAAGATCTTCCTTCCTTTTCTTTTTTGTTAAATATGTCAACAGCTCAATTTCAATAGTGGATTCTTGGAAATGGCCATTGTGCTCCAAGGGATGGATTTTTAAGTAACTTTTTCTTACAACTTATGCTAGCATAATAAATTCATCTGTAGACCAAATTGATATTTCAAGAATTATTATGCATGAATGGAGTTACTATGTATGAATGATTAAAATAAAAATAAAAATTAGAGTTATTTATATTCATCTTTTTCACAAGAGAGTCTATATTACTTCATAAATGGGAGAGGAAAAAAAGATATATTCCTCCATTTGGGTAGAAAAACTCGGATCATGATTAATTTTAGAGTATATTTAAGAAAATTTACACACAAAAAAATACAATGCAAGATCTAGATAAAATTAAGTTTCTCCCCTGCTACGATCAATAGCTTTACTATTTTCAAGTCTTTCAAAAAAAATTTAATTAATATGAGTGTTTAAATTGTGGATACCTCGACTAATTTTATGAATTTTAAAATTAATAATTATATAAATCTTTAATAACTTCAAAATTTATAAAATTTAAATTAATAAACTTTAAAAAACAGGCTCGGATCCTGACAACTACACCCCTCATGAGTCTCTCTTTCAATTGTTGTGGCCATCATATGTGGATATCAACCTCCAACATTGTTGAGAAAATCATCTTTTCAATAACACAAATCTATGTTACGGGCACCCAAACCATAAAGAGGAAAAAACCTCACAAAAAAATTAAAAAGAAAATTGGAAAATAAAAATCAATACTTCAAATGCATTTATTGAATTGTTGTAGAATTAAAAAAAAAAAAACTATATTTTTCAAGTGAAAATAAATTTCAAAACTAATTACAAAAAGAGACGGACAGGTTATAAATTTCCACCACTCATTTCCGCGAAAGGAGAAAATGAAAGTTAACGGCGGCAATAGCGATGGCCTAAACACGGCACAGGTGGTACGATAAACAACGTTTTTATTTTTTAAGAGCTTCTCCTTTTTATTGTGCCTTTAATTCCATTTTGGCTGATGAAAAATATCTCAATCTCATGGACCAATCAGGTGCGGGTTATGGGTCTTCGGCCGATCGCCACTGCCTGCTGCATACCGTACGCCATACCACATACATATAAATACTAGTTGGGCCCACCCCCTTCGTTGTGGGCCCTGTCTCATCTATTATGTTCTTTAGAAAAGAAAAGAAAAGGAAAAATGAATTGAATCCCGTGTTGAAATGGTATTTAAGTCCCATTTATTTCAGAATATTTTTCAAGGAGAGATTTAAGATTTTTAATTCAATTTGGGCGGCGGAAAAGCTTAAAACCAAAACAGTCCAAGATTATAAAATTTAACTACGAATCTCTGTCACTAGTGCATGCAGCTTAGGAGTTAGGAGCGTATAACATATGCTTTTTTAAAAAATATTTTTTATTTATAAATATATTAAAATATTAATTTTTACTTTTAAAATTTTATTTTTATATTAATATATCAAAATATCAAAATATCTAAAAACACAAAAAAAAAATTAATTTAAAGCAAAATAAATTCAAATCTTAACAAAAAACAAGTTCAACCTCAATGTCAAACATGCAATTAATCTTTAACCTAATGGATACTGATCTAAATAGCCGAGTATTTTTTAAATAGTTACCTTACCTGATAGATAATAAATATGGTATGAATATTGTTAAACACATCTGAGCCTAACCAAAAATATATATTTATATCATATAAATTTAATTATAGAGTATTTAGATTTTTTTTAATATAATATGTATATATTGACATAAAACATACATATGTATAATACTTATCATTTTATCATTTAATTTACATATACATACTTTAAACATATATATTAACTATTTTTTTTAGTAATAAATAGTAGTAAATAATATATACCAATATGGATATCCAATAATACCCGATAAATAGTTTATAAATATCTAAATTTTTTACTCAATAAATAATAATAAAAATATAAATATCAAGAAATTCAACTCGTGTATATCTATTGTCATCCCTACTTACTAGACCGACCACAACTTTTTTTATTTTAAGAGCGTGCTTGGTAGTGTGGTTGCGGGTGCTTTTCAAATAGCTTTTCGTGCCGAAATACATGCCAATGATGTTTTTCATTTTTTAAAAATTATTTTTGACATCAGCACATCAAAACGATCCAAAAGGTACAAACCGCACTCAATTTTAGCAAAAAAAAAATCAAATTTTGATGAAACGCAGTTACAAACGCAATGCCAAACAGTGTTTAAGAAAAAATATTCTGGATATCCTTGTATACCAAGCACTTACTCGTATATTTATTGTCATTCCTAGTATTTTTTTATTTTTTAATGTTAAAAAATAAATTTTAAAAATAAAAAAAATATATTATTTTAATATATTTTTAAATTAAAAATATTTTAAAAAATAATCACTACAATAATATTATATAACCTAAATATATATTGCTGTTGATCTTCACATGGCTGGTCACAGTATCACGTGGCTATTTTTGAAGGCCTTCTTTAGCCTTCATCAAATGGCTATTTTTTCCCCGCTTGTCCTGCTCATTTTTCTGTCAAATGGGCATTTTTTAATGTGTTTGGTGGGTCGTGAAATCAGGGTGCTCTTTCTTTTGCCTCAAGTAATTACATGAAGTAGACATTCTACAATAAAATCTAATTAAATGATGTTCTAAGTTTAAAAATATCATCACGATTGTTTTTTAAAATAATTTTTATTTAGAAATATATTAAAATAATATTATTTTATTTTTTAAAAATTATTTTTAATATTAGAACATCAAAATATCTAAAAACATCAAAAATATATTAATTTAAAGTAAAAATAAATAAATAAAATTTAAATTTAAATTTAAATTTTTTTAAAAAAAACTTTTAAAATATAAAATAAACACACATAATAACCTCAACACTGCTCTCTTTTTTCTCAATCTATTAAGCGTACGGATCCATTCTGTATTTCCGTTCTCTCATGAAAGATGAAGACAGGTTGGAAAATAGACTATGCATCACAGAGACTACAAGAGAGGCGTCCCGGAAACATCTTTACCTCCAAGAAAGGTTACATGTATGTGTATAAGTGGTTTGTGACCCCACACGGTGTCACGGGGCATTCTTGAATAAAAACACCGTGATTTGAATTGACAATGTAATTAAAACAAATACTTGAGAAAATAAAATATAAAGGTTATATATTGTTTTTATTAGCAACGGGGTTTATTGGATAAAAATATGATACAATTAAAATAAATATTTGTAAAAATTCTAAACTCCCTTTTATTCTTGTGTTTCTTCTTCTTCTTCTTCTTTGACAAAAACATGTTTTTTTTTTTCAAAATCAGTAATATTTTTTACATAAAAACTTATTGTAATCTTCAAAGCAAGTTTCTATAAAAAAGAAAATCATGAATCAATAACTTTTATGTGCATTTATTAGAAAAAAATATAAAAATAATGAATTTGAAAAATATATTATAAAACACTTGTAATAAAAATGACAAAATATAAATTTTGTTAGTATTGAGTATTCATGAGTAAAAATTTTTAAAAAATTATGCATATTAGGTTTATATGTAATTATTTACAAAGTAATTGTTATTATTACCATAAAACTCTAATCTTAGTTGAAAGTTATGGCATAATTAGATAATTTTTAAAATATTATTTTAATACTTTTATATAAAGAGAAGCTTATTATAAAATTAAAAAAAAATGAGGGTCATTTAAAAAATATTAAGCGAAATATCTTGAGTTTCCTTGATTTAATCTTTTAAAATTTAATTTCATCATTTAGTAGCTTGTCACTAAACAAACAAATTAAACCCCATTAATTACAACAATATGATTAATTTACGTACTTCCCGTATGAATAGAGTGATGAGAACTTCCATTTCCATTTCTGAAGCGTGTAATAAACATGCAAGCGATCGAGCAACGATCGGACTAGACGTACGCTATGTATCTTTACAAGGAAACTAGCTTAGTAAGCACTTGAGGTGCACAAGAATGGCCCAGTAGACCGCGCATCACTTAAAATAGACATATGCATGGTAGGCTAGGGGCACAAATGATTTGTTTTAATATTTTTAGTTATTGAAAGTGTGAAATTAGAAAAACAAAAAACAAAAAAAACTTCTCCAAGTCAACTTAAAGTAGTATAATACACATATAATCTATATAAAAAGGAATAAGTCAACCCGAGTTAACTAGCTAAACCTATAATCTACATCATGAAATAAAGATAACCTGAGAGAAAAGATTAAAAACCATAAAGACAATGTCAAACCTGCAACTCGAGTAAAGAGACCCGAATAGCCTGATGGAAAGAAAACTAAAATAAATTATGAAATTGAATTCTTAATCAACATAATATTGTAGTATGAAACTAGAAAAAAAAATCGATTAAAAAGAGAAAAAAAAAACACAAGCTAACTAGGTTAACCCACCAAACTTGTGATATGGATCATGATACTGAGATAACTTTATAGAAAGTAAATCAAAATAAATTATAAAACTCAATCCATAATTAAAAAAAAAAGTTAACCAGGTTAACCCGTCAGATATTAAATGATGAAATTGAAAAAAAAGAGTAAGTTTTTTATATTAAAAAAAACAAAGAAAATAAAATGGAGAAAAAAATAGATCATTATTCTAGTGAACAATGATCTATAAGAAGGGGAACAATGAATTCCCCTCCTCAATTAGTGTTGGTTACTAGTTACATGACTTGTGCTCCACTGCGGGTCAGATAAAAAAATAAAAAAATAAAAAATTATGTTTAATCGACGCAAACGCATTTTAAAGAATTAAAAAAACCACTTTCGAATGATAAAAACCAAAAAAACAAGTAAAAGAAAGAAAAACAAAGAAAAGATAAGGGAGAAAAAATAGATCACTATTCCTGTGAACAATGATATGTGAGGAGGGAACAATGAATTCCCCTTCTCAATTAGTGTTGGTTACTAGTTACATTACTTGTGCTCCACTACGGGTCTGATAAAAAAATAAAGAGAATGAAGAAAGTCACAAAGCCTTCATATATGAAACTAAAAAAATATCCTTAAAACAAGCTTAAATTAATTTCGCTGCAAAAGATAATTTAGTAAATTCATTGCGATGTAAAATCTCAATAAAGCTCGTAGCAACTAATTATTTGATTTTGCTTCTATTGGCGGGCAGTAAAGGTATTCTACTGTTTTTTATTTTTCAATGGTGACACAATCCGAATCTAGATATTTCAACTATCAAAGCATTAATATTACCAAGTCTTGAATAATGGCTGTTAATGTCTCCATTAATTAAGTTTAAATTTCCTTGTCACGTGATTTATTCCCCTCTCCTTAAGTTATGAACAGTAGCGCCAATACACGCACGGTTCAAAAATTTACACGATGGCTTAGGCTTGAATATATTGCCTGAAATATTATAATGGAGGATTTGCTGAGCTAATTATATTCTTTCTGCTTAAACGGGCTAGAAGAAAAGGAAGAATCCATGTCTCAACCACCAAGGATTCTGCGATTCCATGGTCTAAGCTCCTGGATTGCTTTTGCCATGGAAAGTTTACTCGTGCTTCGAACCTTGAAGACCTTGCCTTTGTTTTTTCTCTCTTGGTTTTATATTTGGTGGGTAAACCGAACAAAGACCTATTAACCTGTTGCATTATTCCTTCAATATTTTTAGTCACTCTCACGAATGGAGAGATCGCATCAACAAATACAGAGACGTGGTTTTGGCCATCCTAACATCAAATCCCACCATGTGTTATGTTAACCAAAGAACAATCAATCAATTTCTTGTCGTTTTTTGCTGGCATTATCCAATTTTTTAATGCAATCATGTACTATGTTGTAAAGTTTTGGCGACCATAACAAGTTTTCAACTTGCATAATTTCTATCTCAATAATATCTTCAAATCTTAGCTTAGCAAGCGAATGGTTATATTCTTTTTTATTTTTTAAATTAATACTAGTTTTTGGACCAGTTTACGCATATCTCAATTAAAATAAATATATTTTATTTTATGAAAGTTTGATTTTAATTTCAAATTACAAAAATATACATAAAAAAAAAAAAAAAAAACAAAACTCATAGCTGCGATATATTATTATGCTCGTAAAATGAAACTCATTAAGTAGTATTCTTCTCTTCTTTGTAGAGAAAGAAATTAACGTATTTTCTCAAGTGTACAGATCTAATTATTTAAAAAAAAATCTCTTTGACGAGACATCTTTGTCTGTTGATGAGACAAATGCCTGGTTTGCCAAACTAACCAAACTGAAATTCTTGTCCATGGAAAATAAATCCAATGTCAAGGGTCAACGAACTAAAGAAACAAGTTAATGGCTTAATCAAAGCCTCGTGAGCATTGCAATCAATTGCCATAATGAAGGGCTGGTATTCAGCCTGATTAAGTTGTGTTTTTTTTTTTAACAGTTGCAAAGCGTTTTTGTAAAAAAATTTGAATATATTTTTTATTTAATTGTATAGTAATAAAAATAGATATATCACAAAAATAACATAAATGAAATTATAAAAGAAACTTTTATTTTTTTCATCAAAATTATATTTTCCAATTCAACTATTTTTTTTCAACGAAATTGTTTTTTTTTCTCTTAACAAAATATTCCAATTCAACTATTTATGTATATGTTCGTCAGGCCATCATAGTTTTCCAAACTCATTTTTTATAGTAATGCAGTCGCTAGGAGTCAAGTGTTTTAATATATTTTTGGACAAGGGAGAACCCCTCCATTGATAGGGGTTATAGTCATTCTCCTATGTATAATTATGTACAAACCATCTCTTAGTCCTTTGTCTGATATGCTCTTGAAAGACTAAAGAGTTTGGCATGGAACGACAGTTACAATAACTGATGTCTATATCACGGTAGCTAGAGGGAGTACGTTTGGAGTATCGGCTTTGTACATGAGTATTGCAATGGCATGAACGATTCCTTGAGGGACTCTCATAAATATAATTATGCCTATTATCTTATAGGTAGTGTAATCGTCTATGGACACTTGGTGCGATTGGTGGTCGTTGTGCCAAGACATTATGTGTTGATGAGGGTGTCAAGACTTAATGGGTTGTTAAAGGTTTGGTTGAGAACA
Organism: Populus simonii; assembly: GCA_007827005.2. NCBI lineage: Eukaryota > Viridiplantae > Streptophyta > Magnoliopsida > Malpighiales > Salicaceae > Populus > Populus simonii. The sequence continues at coordinate 16,785,267 of CM017468.2, forward strand.
CGGTCTAAGAAAGGAGTTGCATCTAGATGATGAGTTGTTGAAGGTTTGGTTGGGAAAGAACTGTTTGATAACGGGTAGATTTGTCTAGCATCCTAGCCCAAGTGTGTTTTATTTTTGTGTCATGGAATGACATGGAAGTGTCAAAAACAAATTTTAGAAATTGATAGCTTTTTGATCAGGTTCCCATAAACAACGGCAATAATGAGGTCCCAAAAATTCAAGTAGCTTAGAAGCAAGACTTAAATGTGGGATAATTGATTAATCTCTTTGTTCTAGAAATTTGATCTATTTTTCCTAGCTAAGATGGCCAGTAGTTTGTACTTGGTGTCTGGTAGGCCGAAATGGCTGGTGTCTGATACCTCCAAAAGATTCCTTTTTTTTATATATATATATAGATTTTAGGACTCTCGAATGCTTGAGTAAACATCTTTTAAGAGAGAGAAAATGCAATAATATTTTATTGAGATAAACTTTGAAAATATGTATGCTAAAAATATTGAGAATGAAGAAAATATGAACCTTAAGCTTGAAGAATTTATAGGGTATTTTTAGCCTGTAAGTCTTGTTTTTTTTTTTACTGAGAGGAGCGGGTAGAGTGTGATTTTTCCCTGATGGTATTAATGAAGGATAAATATCCCTTACATATGCATTAATGAGGAAAAATATAGTATTGAGAGATTTTTTATGTACCTACAAGTATAGAGAGAATAGGATCCATCATGTAGATGAGCTCACGGGAATCGAGCTCTTCTTTTATACTGAGTCCATAAGGGATTGACTTTTTTTCAAGGTTGAGCCCATTAAGATTAGGCTTTTCTCTTAAGCCCGTGGCGGTGGGCTCTTCTCCTGAGCTAGGCCTATAGGGTCGGGTTCTTTCTCAAAACTAAGCTCATAATATTTGACTCCTCTTCTAAACTGAGCTCATGGATGATTGGGCATTCAAATGTTTTTTTGATCCGTTAAATTTGGGTTAATCAACTAATAACTAAATTAAAAAAACAAAAAATAAATGTTTTCATTCATCCCATTATAATTGTAAAAAAAGAAGAAACAATTCGTGTAGAATAAAAAATTTATTCTTGTTCACTAAAATTATTAGTGATTTTTTTCTGTATCAATATTTCAATAATAAAATGCATTTCATTTGATGTTCAAAGTTGTTAAGAACAAAGACAATTTTTTTTTTATTTTTTAAAAAAGGTACAAAGACATTGTTAAAGCCCCATTTAATGCTGCCTAATTGACCATCAATGCTCGCAATGAAGTCCACTGTATTCTTTTCTTCATTGCAAAGCAAACAAAAAATAGAATTTCTCAAGTGTTCGCATCTAATTTATATGAAAACAAATCTCCTTTCTTTAATTTATTTTTTGATCTCCTTAAGTGGGATCTACAATCTATCTTTGTCTTATGATGTGGCAAATACGTGGCAAGCCAAACTTATATTTGCCCGTGGAAAATAAATCTAATTAGAAGGATCATGGAGCTAACACAGAAGTGGCCTAGAATTAAATAAAGAAACAAGTTAAATCAAAGACTAATTAACATTGAAATAAGAGAGGATTAATTATGAAGGGTTGGTAATTACGACAAGTAGCTGTTGCGTTTTAAAAATATTTTTAAAAAAATTAAATTTCTTTTATTTTTTAAATTAATATTTTTTGATATTTTTTATATTATTTTGATGTACTAATATAAAAAATAATTTTAAAAAAATAAAAAAAATATATTTTTAATACATTTCTAAATAAAAAAATACTTTAAAAAATAACAATCTCATGTTTCCGAACGCCTCTAAACTAAAAGCTGATACATGTGTAACTGGAGCTTGCAACTATAATCCAATTTTTTTTTTTTTGTGTTTAGAAGTATGATAGCAGTTACTTTTTAAAGTATTTTTTATTCCAAAACATATTAAAATAGTATTTTTTTTTATTTTTTAAAAATTATTTTTGACACCAGCATATCAAAATAATATGAAAACATAAAAAAATATTAATTTTATATAAAAAAAATTAATTTTTTTTTAAAAAACTTTTAGAATACAATCCCACACACATGACAGTTGTGACCCATGAAGTTTCCTGCGAGGACCATGCCACCCCATTGGCAGCTACGACTTTGTTAAATGCCTTGTCACCCTAAAATTTGAGGTCAATGTTATTGGCAATCACAGGACTCTTGAAAAGATGATCCTTAATTTGACTTTTTAACGATATTTATGTAAGATTTAAAAATATAAATAAATTAATTTGTCTATTTTTTAACCATATGAAATAATTAGTTTTTACCTGAATTTAAGTAAATATTAGGTACATAAATTGAATTATTTTACATAATTTAAATCGCTTCTAAAACGATAATTATATAAAAAAACTTCTCTTAATATTATATTATTATGAGACTTTTTTTTATCTGAAACAATTCTTTTCAATTATACATGACATGAATCTAAATTAAAAATAAATGAATGAATATAAATTACTTTTCAAAAAATGTTGCTGCTTTTTTAACACTATCCATCTTTATTTGAAAGTGAAAAAAAAACTAAGATAATAAAAAAAAGGAAATAAAGACTAGTAAATTTAGTATCATTTTTATTGGTTTCCATTATATTATTAAATAATAGGAAATAAAGATTTATATCCCTATAAAATAGGTTTATCCTACTAGGAGTAGGATTAATAATGAATTTATTATTTATTTATTTATTTTACACATGTAACAATATAATTTTTTTATAACCTTCTAGATAAAATCTCTTCTCAAATCAAATATTTATTATGTGTTCTTAACTTTTAGATAAAAAATTAAGGGTGATTATTTTCAGTTCGATTCGGTTTTTATTAAAAAAATAATCAAATTAAAATTATTATTAAAACCAAACCGAAACCGGTTCAAAGAAACCGGTTTTAGTTCGGTTCGGTTTGGTTTTTTAGAACAAAAACCGGTTCAAATCAGTTTGACTCAGTTTTTTCCGGTTTGACTCGGTTTTTTCTGGTTTTTTTTTGTTTGGGTTCGGTTCAGCTCGGTTTTTTTGGTTTCAAGCTTATAAAACCAAAACCGAACCGAACCAGGCTGTTTTTTTAAAATTCTAATCGGTTTAATCAGGTTTTTTCACGGTTCGGTTTTTTCAGTTATTTTTTTTATTTTTTTAATTAAATCGATTTTTTTATTTTTTTTCTCACCTCTATATAATAAATAAATAATAGATTTTTAAAAGGCTGAAACTCTTGTAGCGCAATCTTTAAAAATAAACTATATTTTTTTAACCAAAATAAGTTTGGAGGCCAGGCTATTTTGAAAAAAAAAAAAACCCTCCAACCGTAAATCGGTCCTTTATCTTCATGACAGTTGTGACCTTTGAAGTTCTCTGAACTTGGCAGCCACGACATTCTCTACGTTGGCAGCCACGACCTTGTAAAATGCCGCGTCACCATAAATTTGAGGCCAATGTTATTCGCAATCACAGGACTATCTTAAACACATGCATGCACTTTCAAGTTCCACCGGCCTGTGCTTTTTCCACAAGAAATTTATGGAGGATTGACTACAAAATTTACGTGTATTACTCATTTTAAATTTATTTATAAAATTTAAATATTTTTAAAATAAAGATGTTTGATTTATAAAATTCTTATTTGACTTTTAAAACAACCTTTATATAAATTTTAAATATATAACTAAATTAATTTGTTTATTTTTTAACCATATAAAATAATCATCGACTGATTTTTTTAAAAAAAATTTGAATGATTTTCAACTAGGATAAATGAACAATAATAAATCATTATTCTAAAATTTTAGTTAAGCTTGAAATTTAGGGTTAAATCAATATGAATCCATATAAGCCCACAATATTATTCATTTATGATAATTAAAAGACCATTATAGGTCATAAACCTCAATTAGAAGTAACCCATCAATATGTGATCATTCATTAATTATTTATAAATATGTGATCATTCATTAATTATTTATAGAATAAATCAGCCACTACAAGACATTATTCTAGCAATATTGAAAAGTGACAACATGATCTTAACCTCACATAGGAAAGAGCTTAAATCAACCAACCTTTTTGCACCTTTAGATCAAACCTTCTATTTTATATCAACATGTGAACCATAAATACCTATGCACCAGTATGAAATAGACCATTAGCCTATATGCATATTAAATACATTAGGGATAGAAGGACAAAGTGGTAATGTAACTTATTTAATGTAAGATGTTTATTGTTAATAGTATTTTTTTATTAGCATAATCAGTCCCTTACCTAAAATTTTAAAAGACTAGTTAGGTTCCCAATGACTATAACACTATGTGCTGATTCCTTCACTTCGCATTCTCTCTTCACACTTTTCCTTCTCTCTCTTAAATAAAAAACTTCAAAAAAAAGGGTCATCGCAATGTCTAGTGCAATAATTATTTTGAAATTGACTTAATTTTTTATTTATTTATTTTAGTTATTACTGTAAATCTTGAATTATTTTTGTATTTGTTAAAGATAGCAAACTATTTTTGTATTATTAGATAAACCTATTTTCTTCTTGATTTATGATAGAAATTTGTTTTGACTGTGCTCTTGATTGTAATATTTTGAGTTTTATGTTATGATATCAATAAGTTTATCTAATAAAGATAATTTGATTGTTTGGTATTTAAGGTAAAACAAAAGGTGGCTTTGAAATATTAAAAGTTGAAAAGACTAAAGATATTTTATTTGAAGACCCCCTCTTATGGGAAGGGAAATAAATTGAGACATTTGTCTCAATTGGTCGTAATTATTGAATTATTATATGTAATTTTTTATTAGTATAGTTATTTTAAGATTGAATTGATTTTAAATCCTTTATGAGATTGGTTTGTTAATATAAAAATTGATTTATTTAAACGATGCAACAATGATTTCATTTTGATTTTCTAAGAGGGATGTACATAATTGTCTTGATTATTTGTTATTATATGCCAAAACATTTTTGTAGTGGCTTGAATATTTATATGTTTTGATTGTTTCCCATAAGTTTTGAACCATATAACGACTGGGATATGAGTTTGAATTTTGTTAAGGTTTTCATAATATTTTGCTTGTATTTGATTTATTTGTTCTTAATTATATGTTTTGAAAAATTGATTTTTTAATTTAGTATTTTGTGCCAAATAGAAATTGTCACACCCGGACATCGCGGCGACCCGTTAAAAATATAAATCTAGATTGTAAAAAGAAACAGATATCTGACATCTTGTTCTTTGATGGAAAATGTCTAGTTCAAGGAGTTGCCATCTAGTATTATAGTCACTAGGAACCCTAATTGGTCAATAGAGATTCTATGGTACGACACTGGTTACGCGAAAGAGAAGATATTATCACCCCTTAAGCGTCCTACCTGAGACAAGTTGCATTACTGGTTTTGTCTTAAATTACTAAAGGTTTGTTTGTGTTCTATTTTTATTGGTCATCCTATAATATTCCCGACTTTAGCGTTAGTGAATATTCGCCTATAAATATTTCCAACTCTGGCGTTGGTAAATATTGTGTAACTCAAAAAGTACGGTATTCCTAACTCTGGTGCTAGTGAATAAATCCATAAAAATTGAATTTTTTTAAGAAAAGAAAACTATTTTTTTTATTCCTTATTTATTTTTCTCTTCTGATCACTAGCCCAAGCTAGTGACTTAGCTGATTAGCAGGCGTGCATGACAACGCACGCCCGCTACATAAACAAGTGAACTATAATTCAATTGCTACAGTAGTAAGTGAATTATAATTCACAGCTACTGTAGCATGAATTATAATGCAGGAGGGGGAAGGCAAAGAACTTACCTGATGTTGGCCATGAATACACCGATGAAGGAAGACTGGTCGAATGCTTGCTCTCCTCTTTTGTTTCTTCTTGTTCTCCACTGGTATTCCCTCTTCCCAGCTCGTCCCGTGCTTCCTCCGTTCTCCTTCGCATTCATCTGTTCAGGGAGGGGTAGTGCAACCGGAGACGAGGATGATGGCGATGGAGACATGATGCTGCTGGCCGAACAAACACTCCCCCTGTTTCTTCTTATCTTCACTTGTTCTGGTTATTCTTTTTTCTTAGTCTCCGGTGTTAGCTTCGTTACCCTGGTCTCCTACTTCGAGTCCCCTGTGTTTGTGTCCGTCCTGTCTCTACTGAGAAGAGAAGGTTGTTGCTGTTATGGCTGGTGCATGGTCATGGTGCACAGTGGTGGTTGCTGGATGTTGATGGGTCTTGTGGCTACCCACGGTGCAGTATAGAGAGGATGGTTTGTTGGAGATGCAACTGGTGTAGGATGGGCAATTGATGCAGGAGAGGAGACGCATGGTTGCCGTTGTATTGCTTCTGGAGCTGGAAGAGGTGCACAATGCTGGTGTGGTTGAGGGATGGTATTATCTTGCCTTCACGAGGACAAGCTTAACCGAAGGCAGTAACAATGTTAGAAAGTAGTCCCTGTGGTGACAGGCTGCTTTTGAAAGTTTTTTTTTGTTTAAGTTCTTGCTTCCCCTCGTGACTTTGGGGAAGAAGATGACGGGGAATGGATTATTGGCTGTGAGGAAGGAGCTTTTTGCTCTCGGAGGGGGCGGCCTCATGCTGAGGAAGATGGCCTTTCTTTTTGTGTTCTACTCAGTCTAGGTTATAGGGATGAGCTGAGGGGGGAAAGGGATGAGTTGAGAGTCGTTTCTGGAGGCCGGGGAAGAAAAACAAAAGGAAAGGGCTGAGGTGGATAGGGTTTACCGCCGTCTTCTCTCTTCTTTTTTATGTTTTTCTCTTTAGGGTTTCTGTAATGGCCCTCTCTTAGGGTTTCTTGTGATTCTCCCCTTGGGGTTTCTTCTCCTCCCGGGGTTTCCTTCTCCTTTTTCATGCACGGAGATCTGTATTTATAGTGCAAGAGTCTCATCACGTGTAAAAAATAAAGTTTCAATCAAACTCATTTTCTTCTTTGAAATTTGAATTTAATTAAGAATCAAATTCGAAAGCGGATAACTATCATTATCTTGAAGATAAAGATTATCTTGAAGATAAGGATAAAATGACAAAAGTACATTGTAGTCCATAGTTTTCGCGCAAGCTGACAAATCACATTTTTCATTGAAAATCTCTGATATTTTAATTTTACATTTTAAACCCCGTAAAATTAAATTAAAAGCCAAAGGGACAAAATTGGGTTACAACAGAAATCATTTTAATTTTTTTCTTTATCAATTTAGAATTTCTTTTTAACAATATTTAATTGACAAAGTGAGATAAAGTTAGAGAATCTGCAGCCATCTCTTGAGGTTCGAGGGTTTAAGAAAGATTAGTTTGGCTAGTTTGATAATATAACTTAATGATATCCTATTAAAGTCTACTCTATATATAAAGGTTTAAAGTCTTCGAACTAGACATAGTATCACTTGTTGATTTTCAAGAGTTTAGGTTTGTAATCTTTACTGGGTAATACCTAGCAGATTGAAATATGATTTCTACATTGTTTAATTGATCTTTTATGATTTGTACTGGTTGATTTGTGGAAGGCAATGGCTTTGAAACACTAACCTAAGGTAGCTTTCCAATCATCGTGATATATAGATTACTTGATCCCAGTATTATACTAACCTAAGGTATATTTAAATATCTGAATTTTAAGTGTTGGCCTTTATGAGTAGGGTTTGATTCCCAGAAGTTTTTTGAAAAGCTTTACGAGCTCTATTTGTGGCCATGACTTAATTTATAATAAATCCTATATGTTATCTCTACATTTCTTGAGTCATTGAGCATGTTTGTAGGAGTTTTGATATTTAAAATATATATATATATATATATATATATATATATATATATATATATATATGTATGAATTTTTCTAATTGTTCAATTACGGAGATTTAATATTTTTTTATTGAAATCTTGAATAATATCATTTTCAAAGGAATTTGGATGCAGAGTCCTTGAAGGTGAAGGTCAAGATCTAGAAGGTGATGAATAATCTAGATGCAATGAAAGAGAAACAAAACAAAAACCAGAAAATGAACAATAATAAAATTTAGTATAGTATATAGTACACCTAACAGGGGATCACCAAATACGTAACCTTGGCTAACAACAACTGACCAAAAGACACATAATAGCTGACCAACGCTGTGAACTATACTTTGACTTTTACTATTGTTGATTAATCTCCAGGCTCTAATACCAGAGAAGGAGAATTATTTGGGAGTATACGGATCGAAGAGCAGGAGAGAAAGTTTGACAACGTTACATTTTATGATTAAATTAGTAGAAATTTTATGAATTATTTTGTTTAATTAAATGAGTCTTTTAAATATTAAGACGATTATAAGAAGTAAAGTATTATAATTTGCAATATATTTTCTTATAATTTATAATTATTATATTTAATAATATCTATAATTGAAAAACTCCAAAAAATATAAATTTATAAAACATTGGATCTTTTTATACTAATACTCATATTTAATATTATTAAATTAAAATGTTCTTTCTATAATAATTATATTATATTACAATATTTGTGAATTACTTCTATTTAGAGGAGCTTTTAATTCAAATAAAATTTTATATATCACACAAATACACAGACGCATGACTGAATCGTAACATAATTATATTAGAATTATAGTTTTTGCAAACCTTTTTATTTTTTAGAGTTACTTTTTAATGGTTCATTATATTATCTTCTATAAATATTAAAGATATAGACATAGATAAAAAATTTATACCATCTTAAATGTTCTTTCAATAGGTAGAGCTTTCCAAGAAAATATAAAAGAATTGATGAATTCGATTAAAACCTATTTAGTATTTTATTATTTTTCTTCGTCTTATTATTATTATTATTTTTAAAAAAATTATCAATTTCATCGTTTAGTCTTTGAAATTTTTTGGAAATTTATTATATATTCCTTATGTACATTTGGGCTTTTGTTGACTCTTGCATGCCTTTTATTTGTTTTTAGTGGAGTGGGTGGATGGATACCTAAAAGAAGAGTCACATTGTTTTGTTTTAAAAGTGCGAGGAAGAAAAATAAAAATAAAAATAAAAAAATTAAATATTAAAGATGTAACTGTATTTAACTAGTAATTCAAGTTTTTTTTTTCGACTAATTAATCTAAAAATATTGATGTACATTTATTTTATTAGTGTTTGAATATAAAAAGAAAATTGTAAAAAATAATTTTTTTTTATCAATTTAGCAGCTTTTTTTAACACACATACTAAGAAACAGAATTATTTAAAGTGTAGCCTGTAAAATAATAGATTTAGCATGTTTGGTAATGTTTTATAAAGTATTTTTTAAATAATAATGGTTTTTTTAAAATAGAAAAGAAATTACCTTCAATATCCTATAATTTACTTCATTTTACACCATGGATCTGTATTATTTTAAAAATTATGATTTACATCCTGAATTTTATAATTTTATAACATTTTACCTAACAAAAAAAATTAATAAAAAATATTAAATTATTTACAGGTTTTTTATTATATTTAATTTAGTAATTAAAGAGCCCATGTTGCTTTAAAATAATAAAATTACCATTAAAAAAAAAAACTATCACTCTCTTTGCCAAACATGAAGATAAAACCCTTAACAATCGCCTTTGTTCTCTTCACTGTAGACTCTACTGCAAGTGCAAATAAAAAAGACAATCTGCGGGTCTCGTCCATCACCTTGGAAACTTGTTCCATCCTCATCCAATGCCTTGTCCTATCCCTTTTCGCCTCTCTATCTCCCTCTTCGAAACCATACTTTCTCCTCTGTGGACTGTGAATTAAACTGAAAAATGCAATACCATTTGACAATACAAGAACACTGCATAACACAACAAAAAATTAGGTGAGGTGACATAGAGATTGTTGAGGGTTTCTTGACTGAAAACAATAAAGAGCCAATAATAGCAAAAATTTATGGAATTCCAACCTCCTTTCTTTTTATCTACACTTGCAGCAGAGTCCAAAGTGTAGAGAACAAAAGAGATTGTTAAGGGTTTCTTCGACTGAATTCAAGCCGGTGGTTAGGGTTTCATGTTTGGCAAAGAGAATGATAGTTTTTTTGTAGTGGTAATTTGTTATTTTAAAAGCAAGAATGGCTATTTACTCATTATATTGAAAATAATGGCAAACTAAAGTAATCTAACATTTTTTTATTGATTTTTTTTGTGTTATGTGAAGCGTTATGAAATTATAAGGTGAGGATGTAAACTATATTTTTCAAAATAATAGACACAAAGTGTGAGATAAAGTAAATTATAAGATGCTCAAGGTAATTTTTTTTTCTTTTTATACTAGTACATCAATATTATAAAAATACACCTATAACAAAGCATCAATTTGATGCATTTTTAAGAGAAAAAGCAGTTTGAAAAGTTGGTTGAGCCACCTTACCAAATACATAAAAGACCGCTTGGTAATGTGATAGCTTTTACTTTTTGCGCAATCACATTAAAAAAATTATTTGATTATTCAAATAACTTATGTGTTTTTGCATTAAACTTCACATTTTTTTTTAACACTGGTTTCTTTTTTAAACAGCAACTAATTTTTTTATAACTTACTTAAAGTAACATACAATGATCAAACCTTTCTTGTTGATGCATTGATTCACATATAAATGATTTTTTAAAACCTAAAAGAGAAAATAATTTAGTCTTGATTATAAAAAAAATAGTCCAATAGATATAAGTATGCGGGGAAAAATATTGTAATTTTCCTTACAAAACACTGTGGATTGCTACAGTTTCTCCCCGTATTGTTTTTTTTTCTACTTGAACACATGGTTTTTTTTTCTTTTTTTTTGTTATGATTTTTTTAAAAAAAAATTTGTCAATTTTTTTCTTTTTATTTTGTCTTTCTATGAGGTTAGCGTGATTTGGGGGTTTGTCAAAATAACTCAAGTTGCCTTAGTTGCCCCAATTTATGGGTTTGGTGAGGTTTCTTTTTTTTTCTTTATTAATTGAACTTGAATTTTTTTATAGTCTATTTTTTTCTCATATAGTAAAAAAAAATAGTTTTTCTAAAAAAATTATGTTATTAAACTTTATAAAGTAATAAAAAATAAAGGATGTGGAGAAACCACTGTTCTCCCAACATCCATTACACTATGGATTACAATAGTAATCCACAATGTTTTGCTTTTTTTTTTTGTTATGACTTTTTTTTTCAAATTTGTTTTTGTTGATTTCATCTTTTAAAATTGAGATTGTTGATAATTTAACTTTGTAATTTGCTTCTTTTTATTTTACCTTTATATAAGGTTAGTGTGGTTTAACCGTTTGTCAAGGTAACCCAGGTTGCCTTCGTTTACGAGTTTGGTGAGTTGTCTTTATTTTTCTTTGTTTTTTTAATTGAACTTGACTTTTTTGAATAGTTTATTTTTTTCTCATATAATTAAAAAATATTTTAGAGAAAAGTCATGTTATTAAATTTTATAAAATAACAACAATTAAAGGGTGTGAGGAAATCACTGTTCACCCACTCACATTGCGTTGTGATGATAATAGTAATCCATAATGTTTTGCTTTCTTTCTTTTTTCTTTTGATTTTTGTTTTTTGAATTTTTGTTATGATTTTTTTTCAAATTTGTTTCTGTCGATTTCATCTTTTAATATTGGAATGGTTGAGAATATGGTTTCATAATTTATTTTCTTTTATTCTACTTTTCTATAAAGTTAGCATAGTTTGTGGGTTTACCAGGGTAACCTGATTTGTCCTGGTTTACGAGTTTGATGGTGTTTTTTTTTTACTCGAACTTAATCTTTTTATCGTCTATTTTTTCTCATATACTTAAAAAAAATAATTTCAGAGAAAAATTATGTTATTAAATTTGTAAAGTCTATGGACTTATTTACAAGTTTGACTAATTGACTTGGTTCGCGGTCTAATAAGTTTAACTTTTTTTTGAATTAGTTTTTTTTATTTCATCCTTAAATACTGAGTTAATTGAGAATTCAGTTTCATAAATTAGTTTCATTTTGTTTTTTTATGAGGTTGTCACGATCAAAAAATATCTTGGTATTGAGTTGATGTTTCATTACATAATTTTTTTTATTATATAGTTAAATAAAAAATAGTTTAAAAAAACAAATTATAATCTCAGTGAAGTCCATTACCTAGTTCACAGGTTTGACATACTAGCCCGACTTACCCAATTCACAAGTTTGACGAGTTTAACCACCGATATGATATGTTTTTTTTTTTGTGTTTTAATTATTTTTAATTCTTTTTTTGATTTCATCATTTAATATTGGATTGGTTGAGAAATAGATTTTATTATGGATTTTTGTTAGCTTTCTTTAGGAATAATTGTCTCAAATAAGTATCTATTTTTAGGTTGATACTCAATTTTGTGAGCATCTATTTTTATCATATAATTAAATTAAAAAAGTTATTAAATCTAATATAGTCCATGACTCGGGTTGCGGGGGGACTGAGATCGATCCAATTTATCATTGTCTTAATATTTTTTAAAAATTATCATCTTAAATTTTTTTTAAAAGTTAAGTTATGTTTTTATCGATCATCAATGTTGCATTTAGACCAATAAAATTGATCGATTTAAGTCGAGTTAGCTCCTAAATTGAAAACTTGAGTTAGGTAAGGAATTGCATCCAGGGATTTCAAAATTAATCCACTTAGCCAAATTTAGTAACATAGTTAAAAAATTCTTCATGCTCTTAATTGTTTTCTTACATTTAAAAAAATAATCGGTCGGACCCGCTATGGAGTGCAGACCAATATACTAATGGACACTAAAATTTAATTTCAATGTTATCGTGTTTCAATTGATAATAAAAGTTTGATAGTGATTATTTTAAATTTTAATATTTTGTAAAAAATAGATCGAAGTTTAGAAATAAACTTTTTTTCTAGTTTGATTTTATATTCTTGGATTGTTTTTATGGTTTTTTAGTTTTATAAATTAGTTTTTTAAAATAGTATAAGAGTGTGATTTATTTTTTATTTTTTAATATTAGTAATTGAAAAATATTTTAAAATATTTAATTTATTTTTAAATAAAATATACTCTTAAAATATATCAACAAACACAAAGTGAAAAAATAATCAAGATGGCCACTAAGTCCAGAATATACTGACAAAACTCCACACCGTGCCCATTAATCTGTTTTCCTCCTCCCAATAGACCTACCAACTCTCGCTTTGTCTCTCTTTAATTCTCTACAGATCTGATTTTTAGTGCGCTAAATCTTCATTTCCTTGTAGATTGAGAAATCTCAGATTATCAAAATGGGTAAAAATCCGAACTTGAAACTAAAATCTGATCCTAAATTTTGTAACCAAAATGATTGTTTTGAAGTAAGTGAATCTGATTTTGATTTCTTTGATGTGGGTTTGTGCTTTTCTTGACAGTGAATGAAAATCCTTTCAAGTCTATATTGAAGACACTTGAGAAACCTGGTGGCGAATTTGGCAAATACTATAGCTTGCCTGCTCTCAATGACCCCAGAATTGGTTAGTATTTTTGTACTTTTAGTTTGTTGAGTTTGAGTTTGAGTTTGAGTTTGGTTACTGAGAAAGGATAAACATAGATGAAGTTCGACATTATGTGATTTATGTTTGCCGTTGACTCTGTCAAAGAATGAGAATCTTTTTATTAGGATAAAAGGTTCAGACTCTTTTTTTTTTTTAATTCTTTGGCTAAAGTTTGAATCTTTTTACTGAAAAGTTGATTTTTTTTTTATGTGGGATTTTGGATATTGAGTTTAGTTGGTTTTTTGTGTGTCATTGCAGATAGATTGCCGTATTCAATTAAGATTCTCCTGGAATCGGCAATTAGAAACTGCGATGAGTTTCAGGTTAAGAGTAATGATGTTGAGAAGATTATTGATTGGGAGAATACTGCTCCTAAATTAGTTGAAATTCCATTCAAGCCTGCTAGAGTCCTTCTTCAGGTAAATGACATTGGTCATTCGATCGGTGTACTTTTTGATAGAGAAAATACATGTCATTGTTATTGATCGTTGCTATAATTATTATTGATGTTGTTATGATTCTGTTCTCAGGATTTTACTGGCGTTCCTGCTGTTGTTGACCTTGCCTGCATGCGAGATGCGATGAATAATCTGGGAGGTGATTCTAATAAGATCAACCCATTGGTGAGCTGTTTTCTCTTTGCATCATCAGGATAACTGCCATTTCAATTTATGTAATTTGTTGCTTCCAAGTCGTTTGATATTTTTATCTGCTATGACATGTGCTTGGGTGAAGACATTTTGATTGCCATGTTATTGTTTAAGGAATTAACCAGTGGAATTTGTGTGTACAGGTTCCAGTTGATCTTGTTATTGATCACTCAGTTCAGGTTGATGTGGCAAGATCAGAAAATGCAGTGCAGGCTAATATGGAGCTTGAGTTCCAAAGAAACAAAGAAAGATTTGCGTTCCTTAAATGGGGCTCAAATGCTTTCCAAAACATGCTTGTTGTTCCTCCTGGGTCTGGTATAGTTCACCAGGTGAGGCAGCTTTTTCAACACAGCGGTAACACAGTTGACATTTCATGTTTCTTGAAAAAAAAAAATAATTACAAATGCTTGGATGCAATCAAGGGGAATGAGCTCTGTCAGTTTAAAAAATGCAATGCATAGGCATGTATTCATATGCAGATGTTTGAAGTTTAACAATTTGATTACCAGGTCAACTTGGAATACCTTGGGAGGGTGGTGTTCAACACAAATGGTTTGCTTTATCCAGATAGTGTTGTTGGTACAGACTCACACACTACTATGATAGATGGATTAGGTGTTGCTGGTTGGGGAGTTGGTGGGATAGAAGCCGAAGCTGCAATGCTTGGCCAGGTAAAAGATTTGTTATTATATTTACATTCGATGTCTACAATCTGGAAAGAGTCTCTAATTGACATAAATGTATTTGCAATCCCCTAACTGATTCCTTGATTCTCTTTCTACCTGCATTCAATTAACCAATGAGAAATTTTCTATTTGCTAGTGCTTTCTATAGCCTTTGTCTCACGCCTGTAATTTTTCTCATCAACAATTCATCCAATGTATCTTTCACTTTGCATGCAGCCCATGAGCATGGTCCTGCCTGGTGTGGTTGGGTTTAAGTTATCAGGAAAACTTAGAGATGGTGTCACAGCCACTGATTTGGTTTTGACAGTGACTCAAATGCTGAGAAAGCATGGGGTTGTTGGCAAGTTTGTGGAGTTCTATGGTACACCCTTTGATACTCCTTGTGCATCAATTTGTGTTTTGATCACTATGTAATCTATTTCTTTATCTCACATTAGATTTTTGGCTTTTGCTAATGTCCGTAGGTGAGGGCATGAGTGAATTGTCACTAGCAGATCGTGCTACTATTGCCAACATGTCTCCTGAGTATGGAGCTACCATGGGTTTCTTTCCTGTGGATCATGTCACACTGCAATATCTGAAACTGACAGGCAGAAGTGATGAAACTGTAAGCCATAAAATGATACTGTACTGCATTTAATGTGGCCATTGTATATGCTGACTTGGAAACATAAATAATGCAGATCTCTATGATAGAATCCTATTTAAGAGCTAACAGGATGTTTGTGGACTACAGTGAGGTAAACAATATATATCACTTCATTGCTTTCTTAGTGTATGGTCATTCAATGTATTTATTATGTTACTGTGAAAAAATTCTCTTTATCTAAATATAATTATGTCATTGTGAATTATTTGGTCGGACCTCAGCCCCAGATTGAGAGAATGTACTCTTCTTATCTAGCATTGAATCTCGAGGATGTTGAACCTTGTATATCAGGACCTAAAAGGTAATGCTTATAAACATTTTTAAATTTTTTTCTTCTTTGTCTGATTGTTATATTCCAATATTTCTCGGTCAATGTCATAATCAGATTATTGCAGGCCACATGATCGAGTTCCTTTGAGAGAAATGAAAGCTGATTGGCATGCATGCTTAGACAACAGGGTTGGATTTAAGGTGAGAATTTTATCAACTTACAAGACCGCATAAAAGGCATCATTTTAGACTTTTTTTTTTTTTTGGGGTGGGGGGGTTGCAAATGGGTTAGGCGGAAACGGAAGTCATCAAAGTAATATGGGCAGAAAAGTAATTGAGGAAGTTCCACAATTTGGTTCTCTTCAAAGAATAATAGTAGATTGTTTGTAGTTTGTTTTTATAACATAAGAAGGCAGAAAAGGAGGGGTTCCTTTGCATTTTTATTCAATTGCATCAGCTTACAAATGTCTCAAAAATACATCGAAGAAAAATATGGAAAGATTTTCCAAAATAAACAAGCCAACCCAGTGCATTTGCTACTATTCAAAGCATATTTTGCTCTGGTAATAAAATTGTTTGATATCTGTCGTAGCTTAATTTTCCTGCCGTGAACGAAACACCCCCCCCTGTTTGTCTCTTACCTTTTTTCATGGCATTACAGGGATTTGCTATACCAAAAGAATCTCAAAGCAAGGTTGCTGAGTTCAGTTTTCGTGGGACTTCAGCCCAACTCAGACATGGTGATGTTGTTATAGCTGCTATTACTAGTTGCACAAATACCTCAAACCCTAGTGTCATGCTTGGAGCTGCTTTAGTTGCAAAGAAAGCTTGTGAACTAGGATTGGAGGTTGGATGTTTCTTCTTTTAAACTTTTTTCCTTCAGCTTATGCTATCCTGATTATAACAATATTTAACAGAATAAAGGATACAACTGCAAGATAAAAGGGAACAGTACAATGTTGACCAGACTAAAACAGATGAAGGGAATTATATATTGCCTACTTCGTAGCTAATTCTGGAGGAATTATATATGTCGTGTTTGATCAGTACTACAGTGTGATTTGGCTAATAATATTGGTGTAACTTCCCTTGTTTCTTTTTTATGTTTTCAAGAGTCTGCGTTGTGAATCTAATAAATTCTGAGCATCTATTCACATCATTTCAAAAGCTTCAGAATGTGAGACTCCAATTTTTTAATGCTGGATTAAACCATTGTTAGTTTTAAAAAAGTTTTTGGATTATGTTAGTATCCTGCACACTTTTCCACCATCCATTAAAACTAGAGAGGCTTAATTTTATCCATTATCTTTTCTACATATTCTATATTGTTGACACCTGAAACTTGAATTACAAAATCGCCTGGCTGATTTTCCAAGTATATGGTCTTGTTAGGAGATTATATCACATTAATTATTGAGTTGCTAAGAGATTGTGATTGAATTTGTAAGTTTTTCATTCTTTTATCAGGTGAAACCATGGATTAAGACAAGTCTTGCTCCAGGTTCTGGGGTTGTAACCAAATATTTGGAAAAGAGGTATTGTTTAGAGTCCTGATCTCATGCTTGTAAACTTTATGCGGCTATAGCAATGCATTTCTGATTTCTGCGCTACATCTGCAGTGGCTTGCAGAAGTATCTTAATCAGCTAGGGTTTAATATTGTTGGTTATGGATGCACAACCTGCATCGGAAATTCTGGAGATATAGATGAAGCAGTGGCATCAGCTATCACTGAAAATGGTAGTCTTTTTTACACGCAATTCTTGTCCTGATATTTCTCTAGGAATCATTTGAACTGATGATATTGTTGATTTTGTACTCATTTGCAGATCTAGTGGCTGCTGCTGTGTTGTCTGGGAATAGAAATTTCGAGGGTCGTGTCCATCCTTTGACAAGGGCTAATTATCTTGCTTCACCTCCACTTGTAGTAGCTTATGCACTTGCTGGAACGGTACTCAACTTATATTCTATGTATTTTTTTTTCTTTAAAAAAAAACTGGACTTATTACTTCACTTTGAATGGTAGTTCTTCCTGTTGCTGTGTGGTCACCACTTTCCTTTCCAATTGTTGATTTACATGTGCTGGACATTATGTATCTCATGAGGGGACAATGCTGCAGGTGGGTATTGATTTTGAAACAGAGCCAATTGGCGTGGGAAAAGATGGAAAGAAGATATTTTTCAGGGATATTTGGCCGTCCAATGACGAAGTTGCTCAAGTAAGCTACTCTCCCTCCTATAGTTTGATTTTGAATTGTCTGATTAGGCTACGGATCAGATCTCTCATTGTTTCTTATTCGTGATGGTCTGCAGGTTGTTCATTCAAGTGTTCTGCCTGATATGTTTAAGGCTACATATCAGGCAATCACCAAGGGAAATCCCATGTGGAATCAATTATCTGTTCCTTCAGGCACTCTGTATGCCTGGGATTCCAAATCAACTTACATACATGAGCCACCATATTTCAAAAGCATGACTATGTCTCCGCCAGGACCACATGGTGTGAAGGATGCTTACTGCTTGCTCAACTTCGGGGACAGTATTACAACTGATCACATTTCACCAGCTGGCAGCATCCACAAGGACAGTCCTGCTGCTAGATACCTCATGGAACGTGGAGTTGATAGAAGAGACTTCAATTCCTATGGCAGTCGCCGTGGTAATGATGAAGTGATGGCAAGAGGCACATTTGCTAACATTCGCCTTGTCAACAAACTGTTAGGAGGAGAAGTTGGGCCTAAAACAATTCATATTTCCACTGGAGAGAAACTATCTGTGTTTGATGTTGCAATGGTAATTTCTTCTAAGTTACTTCATATACTATCAAGTCCAGTTATGCTTTATGTTTTGACTGAGAAAAGTTGGGAGCAAAAATATCCTGGGTTATGCTTTAACTCAGGGTTATTAATGGTCAGGGCTATAAGACTAAAATGTTGTGATTAGCAAAACAAATAAGTAACTACATTAGATAGCCATGGTCCAAATCAGTGCCATTCTGGGTTAAGTCTACTCCCTACTGGGGAAACATACAGTATCCATAAATTTTAATCATATGGACGACTTCAATTGCTAGTTTCATATATCTTAGATGTATTGCTTAGGTTAGTGTTCATAAATACTGAACAAAATCATAAAGAATTCATAAACAAGCATCACATTTCTTGTGTTGGGGCCATAATATTGTTTCAATTCTGGTTTTGTTACTTTGGTTAACAGAGGTACAAGAGTGAGGGACGTGATACAGTTATTTTGGCTGGTGCTGAGTATGGGAGTGGAAGTTCTCGTGATTGGGCTGCCAAGGGTCCAATGCTACTGGTACAGTCTCTGCCAGCATCTGAAACCCATCTAATTTCATTAGACTTTTAAACTTTTATCGTAATCCTTTAAATTGTTCCTGGACCAGGGTGTGAAAGCAGTGATAGCCAAGAGCTTTGAGCGAATTCACCGCAGTAATTTGGTGGGAATGGGTATCATTCCACTTTGTTTTAAGCCTGGGGAGGATGCTGAGACCCTTGGCTTGACTGGGCATGAGTGCTACAGCATTGATCTGCCTAGTAATGTGAGTGAGATTAGACCAGGTCAAGATGTTACAGTGGTGACAGACAATGGCAAGTCATTTACATGTACCTTACGCTTTGATACAGAGGTAATGATGGAAACTCAACCTTGCTTTTCACCTCAAAAATATAATAACATTTATTTCATAAATGCTTCAATTCCTTCATATGCTTGCGCCTAAGTTTAGTTACTTTGGTGTAGGTGGAACTGGCATATTTTGATCATGGAGGCATTCTACAATATGCCATCAGAAACCTGATTCACACCAATCACTGAATCAGCTGAGTATGATGAACAACATGGTGGGTTCGCAGCTCCATATCTGTTTCCAAACAAACCAGTAATTAAAGATTGCTGCAACACAGGATATAATCTCAGTTTTGGGGCGGAGCCGGGTTAAATCATTAATAAGTCGAACTGATTCAATAATATCAGTGTCTAAGTTGATTCAATAATACCAGTGTCTTGAGACGTGGTTTACATTAATTTGATATATCAGTCAGGTTTGTTTATGTTGATATTCGATGTTCAATTTTGATTTAGTTGCTGGTTTGAAATGTGTATCTCTGATAATCTGGGAGTTGAAAGTTTTATATCATGAAAGATGGGTTTCCCTTGCTTATGTCCAACCCTTCTTTCCGAGATATCGTCGTCCTGCTCCTGTCATTGTCAATCTCAAAAGATGGGTTTCTTCTGCTTTCGGTTTCAAGTATGCGTGTGTAGTGTTGGGTTTCATAGAATTCTTTATGGCCCTTTTGTTGCACTCAAGGATGCATTTATTTTACCTTTGGAAGCACGATGTTGCTTTCATATTTCAGTTGCCTTGACCCTAAAAGAGAAACCAACCTAAGCTCAAGCCCTGCTCTGCTCTACCTTCAGGGTAAATAAAGTTGAATGGCCTTTGCTCCATTCACCACAAATTCGGCAAGCCTATAATTGATTAACTCGTTTGCTCTGAAGAATCCAAACGCACAATAGTTGTTGGATGATCGAAACTTTAAACAGCTAGTCAACCCATGAGCAAATACAGCCATGTTTTCTCTATAATACAGCCATGTTTTCTCTATGTACGCCACAAAAGGATGCGATGCCTATTGATTTATTTGTTGCAAGTGACACATGAGTGTTCTCTAATGATTCGACTGAAGGTCGGGTTATTTGAATTTGAATTGACAAAGTAAGGGTTATTTGAATTTGAATTGACAAAGTAAATGAATGAAGTTTTCAATGATATTTACTATTAGTTCATGAGTTAATTTTGAACTTGAATTTGCATGTCTTCATTGCATGGGAAAATATGCTTGTCATATATGACTTTCATGTTCAGAAAGTAATTTTTTTTAGATTGTCTAATCATGTATGCATTAGAGTTTTCTACATAAAATTATGATTGAATTAGTTTCTAAGCTTTCAGAGTGTATGTTTCTAATAAGTCAAAAACATGTGCCGGTTAATATTTGTCTAGTTTTCTATCAAAGTCATTTATTCAACTCTCAATTAAATCATTTTTTTTTTCTTGACTTGGAAGGTTGTTCTAAGAATATAATGATAATTGAAACCAAGTATTGAGATCTTTTGACAATATTTGAATTGAAGTCTTTGACTTGGTCTTTTGACAACCTATCAAGTTTTATATCTCTTTTGTGAGTAATGAACTTTATACTTTAATTTTGTATTATTAAAGTGGGAGTGATTTGTATAAGTTACTTACGTCTGTATCTTTTCGGTTTTGTACTTTAGAGTGATACGTTACTTATGTCTGTATCTTTTCGGTTTTGTACTTTAGAGTGGTGAGCAAAAACTATCATTTATGTAAGTAATATGATACTTTATGATATTCATACCATCCCAGTATTAAGTTGGTATCAGAGTTTAGGATTTACAATCATGACTTTTCATGGACGTTGTGGGTCAAATTCAAGAGGGACATTCATGCTCTTTAAATGGATGAAATAAGAAGACAAATCCAGCAACTCAAGTAGCGTCTTGAACGATATAAAAGTCGAGATAATGATTATGATTATGAGAATAATTCTAAGATTAGTTCCTCTAGCAATAATGAGGAGAATGTTAATTCTTTCCATCATAGACCACACCATAATGCTAGTGATCGTTCTTCTTCTCGGCATCAAAGAAAAAATAATAGAAGGCTTTATCAAAATTCTAATGTGAGAGTTGATATTCTTAAATTCGAGGGGAAAATACCTTATGATTTCATTTATTAGCTTCAAATTGTAGAGAGCGTTTTTTATTTCAAAGAGTTTTTTGATGATAGAAAAGTGAAGTTGGTAACTCTTAAACCAAAAAAAAATATGTCCTTATAACAGGAGAATCTTAAGAAGCAAAGGGCTTGTGAGGCAGAAGCAAGATCAAGTCTTGAGAGAAGATGAAAATGGAGCTTAAAAGGAGATTCTTGCCTGAACTATTGGTAATGGACTTTTCTCAAGTTTCATAATCTAAAGAAATCTGAACTGATTGTAGAAGAATATACTATGGAATTTGAATTGCCCATGCTAAAATGTGACATTATCGAGCCTGAAGAGCAAAAAATAGCCTGATACTTCGGTGGATTAAAAGAGAATTTCTAATGTGATTCAGTTATAGCCTTATTAGACATTCAATGACATGAAAAAACTTTCTTTGAATATGAAAAAACAACAAAAAAAAGAGGTTAGAAAGACTAGCTAGAAATCAACATCTAAAAAGAGCTCTTCCAATCGAGGGAATACTCCATTCTTTAAGAATACTATAGCAACAAAGTTTTTTGTTATTAAGGATTCAAAGAAGGTAAGCTTTGGGGATGGTCCTAAAGCAATTGGTTCCTCAAGTTCTAATAAAAAAGTGTTTTAAGTTTCAAGGGTATGGACATATTGCTTATGATTGTCCAAATCATAAAATTGTTGTTGTTATAGAGGAAGAGATAACTAGCAAAGATGACCTGCTGAATGAATCAGATCAAGAAGATGAAATGACTTATACTAATCAAGGTGGATTACTTATCATTCAACAAAGTCTGAATGTTGTTCATGAAGATTGGATTTGTTGTAGCATGTTACAATTATTGTAGTACAAATGGGAAAGTTTGTGACATAATCGTTGATGTGCCAGTGCTAATGTTGTATCTGCTGATATAGTAAAAAAGTTGTAGCTCAAGATGGAAGCACACCTTCAACCCTACAAATTGGGGTGGTTAAAAATTAAGCATGAACAAAAGGTAAAAAATTGGTGTCTTATTTTATTTTATATTGGAAAAAAATATTATGAGTTGCCTCCTGAAATACAACATTTGCTTGATGAGTTTCTTGATGTGGTCCTTGAAGATATACCACCTAGACTTCATTTGATAACGAATATTCAACATTGTATTGATTTCATTCTAGGTGTTATACTTCGTAACAAGGTAACATATCGAATAAGTCCTATCGAACATGCAGAGCCACAAAGGTAGGTTGACGAGTTGATTTCAAAGGGCTTGGTAAGGGGTAAGTAAAAGTTCATGTGATGTGCCCTCTTTTCCTGTTCCAAAAAAGAATGGTTTGTGAAGAATGTGCATTAATAGTCATGCAGTGAGGAAAATCACTATCAATTATAGATTTTATATTCCCCAGCTAGATGACTTGCTAGATTAACTTTATGATGCTACCATATTTTCAAAGATTGATCTTAGAAATAGCTACCATCAAATCTGAATGAGAGTTGGTGATGAATGGAAAACAACATTTAAAATGATGGATGACCTTTTTGAATGGATGGTTATGGTATTTGACATTTCTAATGCACTTGGTACTTTCATGAGAATGATAAATAATGTATTTAAACATTTTATTAGCAAATTTATTATTGTTTACTTTGATGATATTCTTGTATACAACAAGGGTAAAGAGGAGCATTTTAGTCACTTGCAAAAAGTATTTCAAAAGTGGTATTTCCAAGCATTTTATTGTGTTGGATGATTATCTTTTAAAAGAAAATCATTTGTGTATTCCTTAAATTTCTTTGAGGGAAGCCATTATCTTTAAAGCTCATAATGATGGATTTAGTGGATATTTTCAGAGAGATAAAACACTTATTGTTATCCATGATAATTTCTTTTAGCCATAGATTGAGAGAGATGTTACAAGATTCATACAGTGTTGTAGGACATGTCATTTTTCTAAATCATATAGTTATAATTTAGGTTTATACACTCCATTTCTAGTAGGTAAAACTTCTTGGAAAGATGTCAACAAGGATTTTATGCTAGGTTTGTCTAGAAGTTCAAGGAACAAAGATTTAGTTACAATAATGATTGTTCGTTTCTCTAAAATGTTGCATTTTTTCCAAGTAGCAAAACACTCGATGTTACTAATATTTTTTTGATTTATACTTCAAAGAGATTGTTAGACTTTATGGCATTCTAAAAACAATAACTTCATATCAAAATTCCAAGCTTAAAAGTTATTTTTGGGGTACATTTTGAGGGAAACTTAAAACTCATCTTCAATTCAACACTAATTGGCGTTCATAAAATAATAGACAAACTAAAGTCATCAATTAGAGTTTAGGAAATCTTTTGAGAAGTTTCGTGAAGAAGAATATTTGAGATTGGAATATTATATTGTCACAAGCTGAATTTGCTTACAACAATTTTACTTGCCAAAATATTGGTTGTAGTCCTTTTCAAGTTGTGTATAGTAAAAATCCATTAAGTCTATTGAACTTAATTCTTCTTCCAACAAGTTATAATTTTAGTGGTGATGCTAAAAAAGAGCCAAACAGCTTAAAATGTTGTTTGCACAAGTTTGTGACAAGATTGAAAGGCAAAATCAAAAGTATCAAGCTTAAGCTAATAAGCATCGTAAATATATAGAGTTTAAATAAGGCAATCTGGTTTAGTGTATCTTAGCAAGAAAAGGTTTTCACAGGGCAAATTTGTTAAGCTCAAACCTAGAGCCGATGATCCATTTAAGATTTTGAGGCGGATTGGTAAAAATTCTTAAAATATTGAGTTGCTTGTATATCTAGACATTTCAGATACTTTTAACATGACTAACTTAGCTCCTTACTGTGTTGGTAATAGTACATATGACCCTTCAACCGGGGGAACGTGACATATAAGTGTCCTTTAATAATCATATTGACGTTGGATTATTTGATTTTAGGTTGACAATGCAAATGAATGAAGTCCTTAGTTATGTTTACTATCAACTCATAGGCCAACTTTAAGCTTGCCTTTGCTTATCTTTAATGAATAGGAAAAAAAGCTTATCATATGTGGTTTTCAAGTTCAAAATGTGATATTTTTAGATTGTCCAACCATGCATACAATGGACTTTTCTATAAAAAATTATGATTGTTTTGATTTTGAAGCTTTCTAAGTGTCTATTTTTGTTTCTAATGAGTCAAAAATGTGTGCTAGTAAATAATTATCTAGTTTTCTATCAAATTCATTTATTTGGATCTAAATTAAGTTATTTTGTTGTTTACCTAGACTTAGAGGGTTATTTCAAATATATAATGATGATTCACACCATGTATTAAGATTTTTTAGTACAATTTGAATTAAAGTCTTTTACTTGGCCTTTAATAACTTATCAATTTTTGTATCTCCTTTGTGAGTAGTGGACTTTATACCTTAACTTTGTATCTATAAAGAGGTGAGTGATCTATATCTTTAGAGTGGTGAGTTATTTGCATCTGTATCTCTTTGGTTTTGTACCTAAAAATAGTGAGCAAAAAATATAATTTGTGTGAGTGACTTGTTACTTTGTTATATTCATAACATCATGGTATCAACAAGTGTTTGGACAATTATGAATAAATGGATTACAAATAATCCAGATAAATGGATCGTGCATGTTAAAGACCAAGTTTAGGAATTAATTGTGAGTTGCTAGTTTTCAATCTTGTTGTATGGACAAATCCTCTTAAACTTGAAGAGGTCTATTCTCTTCTACTTATAAGTGAATCTTGACTTAAACATCACAATCAAGCCATACCAATTATAAATGTTATTACCAATGTTGTGATAATAAATTCTCTATAAACTTATAGACAAGGCCGTAATGGAGGATATCGAGGTCGAGGGCATGATAACTGTGGTGGTAATAATACCTATTGTGTTGGACCCTAGAGGGATAGCCTAAGTAAATCTAAGAGGGGGGTGAATTAGGTATGTAAGGTAAAACTAAAATTTAAAAACTTTTTACCTGATAACATGCAATTCTAAATGCTCTATCTAATATGGAAGAAATAAACAATATAAATACGATAATTAAAGAGTTAGAGTTTACAGAGAGTACACCAAGTTTTATAAAGGTTCGATAAACCACCTACTTCTCTTCTTGAACTTCTGTTTAAGAGTTCCACTATCAAACACTAGTTTTCTTAGAGGGTGAGACCAAATTGTTATATGGTCTTTTTACGGGTGTAAGATCAAACTCAATCCTTTTGCGAGCTTAAGATCAAATCATTATCTCTAATCTTTTTGCAAGCTAAAACTATAAAACCTTTCACCAATATTTGTTAAAGAACAAATATTAAATCACTCACAATTTAGTCATTAAGAGACTTTTTCAAATTTTTAAAGCGTTACTTACACTTTCCATAATATACTCTCTCGGTAAAGTTTATTGGAACAACAATTAAGATCTTTTAGAAGATTTTTGACAATTCACACTTAACCTTGTTTTTTGATAATTACAAATGAAACAAAGGTGTTATGATTTATTTTTGAGAGTGAGTATGCTTATATTTTTTTCTTAGGAGTTCCACACCTATTTTGGCCAATAAAATGGCTATTTATAGGTATAGAATTGAAACTAGCCATTAAATACAATCGTTAGAAAATCAGTTAGGCTGTTTTTTAGAATCAATCAAATCTTTTTAGAATTGGTAAGATCATTTTGAATAATCCCATTAAGTTTTAGAAATTTCCAAAAAACAAATTAACTATTTTGATAAACAGCTAAACCATTTTAAAAAACGGTTGGAAAGTTTTGGCTACTGTTTGATTTTATTTTGTTTTTTTGTTTTGATTTTTTTTTTGTTTTATTTGGTTTGTTTAGGTTATGTAGATATTACAAGGTGTCCTATATGCTCATATTGTTTATTTTTAGATCAAAACTTAAATCTCTAGAAGCTGTAAACATCAATAAACAGACGTCAGAAGTAGTATAAAGGCCAAGTATAAATCACTAGCAAATGTTGCGGTAGAGATTTAATAGTTGAACACACTATTGATTGAGATACGCTTTACTAAATCTCCAACACCAATATTATGGCGTGACAACATAGATGCAACCCATTTATCTTCTAATTCAATGTTTCATGCACGCACGAAGTGCTACACAGTTTAATCTTCTGAAGACCAATCTTAAGGCACGCCATCTTCCCTTATGATTGCGGGGGCATTTTAAAAATCAAGTCAGTGAAGATACAATAAAAGAAGAGCAAATTTGATCTTAGAGAGTTATACTAGTTGTAGTGCATTTCAATGTAAACTTAAATTTTGAATTCTTGTTATGCTCATGCTATACTCACGAAAAGTATAGTGATAATATGAAAGACTTCTTTTACAAATAGAATTCTAGAACTTTACAATGCATGACCATATTTGTCGCTGTAAGAATTGTGGAACTGACATGATTCAGATGGCCTGAATGCTGGATAGATATCCAGTTAATGCTGTCAGATATTCTCATTTGGATCAAAGATTGCGTCTTGTCAAATAACAGCCATCCACATGCAGCACAGAACTTTAAAGGAAAGGAATTATAAAATGCATCTCTCAGTTCTAGATTAGGGCACGAGTACTCTAACAGCAACTGAAAATCCCGAACCTCATTCCGCTATAAAAGTAGAGATTTCAGGCTATTTTATCTGACTCCTGCGAGGAGGGATCCCATGCCCCAACAGTGGAAATCATCAAAATTTACGGCAAGAAAGTGTTTGGTTGTATACAAAGATTACAGATTAAGTGAAGTCCGTCAGCACTTGAGCTCTATATTGAGATGCACAAATTACAAGAATAAGATGTGAAGTCGTATCATCACCTGCACAAAAGAAAAGGTTGTGATTCTACGAAGGAAAATACGTCTTCGTACACTCCAGACAGTTCCAACCAGGATGCTTTCACAATAAAACCAACACGATATAAGGGGAAGACAGAATGGGTCAATAATTAAGCAGCGAACTCTATCATCCTAGATCAGCAAAGGTCCTTTGTTTTTTTAGTTACTGGTTATTCCACGAGACATCATACTGACCCAGCTTCACAAGAACAATTTGTGTGCTGATTAAATGCCCCCCTGCCCCCTGCCCCCCGCTCCCGCCCAAAAAGAAAAAGAAACGCACAGAAGCTTCACTATGCAGATCAAGAAACTGTTTTCAGCATTTGACTAACAGCTTGTTAAGAAATGCCATTGCCACGGGCGAATATTGTTACCAACCAAAGCAAGACTACTGTAACAATACAAGTAATTAAAGAATATCTGCACAAATGGCATTTTTAATTGTCTCTTTTGGGCTCAGATAATTACCTGCAGGATGTTATTTCAGACCTTGTACTCATTCACACGCATCCATTTGGTTGATGACCACTTATTACCTCGAATCACAGGACAACCACCTGCATTGAAGAATAATCCAACTCATAAAGATTGCATTACTAAAACGTGCAAAATGATAGTTGATAACCATGCAGAGTATCCTCTTGAAATGATAAGGTACTGTCAGCATGGTTGTTGTAAAACCTGAACTACACAGGTTAATGGTGATTAGCTGGTTGGGAGTAACTAACCATGCAAACTTGATGGGTCTGGAGAGCCATCAGGATTCATACTCCAGAAAAGCAATGCATCACCCATCTTTGGTTTAACAGAGAGGCCCCCCTTTCCACACTCAGACAACTCGTTCCACCAAGGCACTGCACTAATGTTACCCTCGGCAGAGGGGAACACAGTCTCACCCCCTTCTTCAACATCTGAGCTGTGTACAATAGTGAAGGAGTTAATATTACAAAAACAACAGAGGCAGGATGCATTTGAATTCATAAAACTTCCACTAGCAGACAGGATCTCACTTACAGGTACATGAGAACAGTAGCTATGCGTTGACCCCCATTCTTGGTGTTGTATTCATCCATAAAGTAGTCAAAGTGAGGCTCATACCTTTGCCCAACTTCATAGTGGAGAATTTGAAGCCCTTCGCCATGCTCTGCACATCATGTCAGCTTAGTAACAGGTGATGAATCAAACTGAAAGGCAAATTTCTAGAAGATGTTTCCCTTGAAAACCTAACAGATTTCTGCTTTCTGAACTTGAATAATCTCCTTTTTCCTTAAAGATGCATTAGGGTGAAGTTACACTATGATGGATTCAAGAATTCAGATCAAAACCAGTTAGCTTTGGTTGCTCAATTTGGTGGAGTACAATTTTTCGCTATACGGTGACTTTACTTGAATTTGTGATTATGAAGGTGGTGGTGTTACGAAACTAGTCCCAAATAATTAATAACTACTATCTGTGGCACCAAAAAAAAAAAAAAACAGAAAAAAGTGGAGACGCTCAGCGGGAACTGGTGGTGCTTCGGTTGATTGCACCTTAGGTAGTCGAGTGGATTTATAGTGGTAATATGTATAACAGAATTGAGATAGGTTAGACCATAAAAGCACCAGCAACAATCTATAAGCTGATCATCCTTTTGCAAACACATGAATGAGTGAAGGTGATGCCGTGGTGCATTAGGATATGAAGTCCCAATTTAGGGAAACATGTGCTTGAGGTAGCAACCTGGCCTTCAAAGTAAATTAAAATTCGGTTCATCTATTTGATATTAAAAAAAAATAACAAAAAGCAGAACAAAATCTCGCCGGTGCTGGAAACTGATTCTTTTTTTCATCCTTTCAGTGTATCCTCCAAGTAAATGAAGCTCAAACAACATACCTACGGGAATGAAGCTAAAATCAGCAATCCTTTTCTCAATATCTCTAACAATTTTGTCACGACCTCTCGGTAGAAATGTTCCAGAACTCGTACGCACTCTACATATCAAAATGCATTATTAGCTCCAATGATTATCCGCAAAGTATACAAGCAAGCTAATGAGAAGAACAGCAGCATGAACATCCATCCACAAAATTCAAGAACAAAGAGTATAAGATTTAAGAAAGAAAAACTCACTTGCTATCCTTACTCTTCCCCGTTGAACTATCAACGACTGTCGACTTTTGCATATGCGGCTTTGCAAGATTGATTAAGTACTCACATTCTGCCTTAGTCTGTCCAAAACAAGCAACAAACTAATTGGTTAAAGATGTTAATCAAAGTAAAGTTTCTTGCTCGAAAAAATGCTACTAATTAATTCAGTTTTAAATCCAATCTAAAAAAAATATGAAAAAAAAACCGACCAAAAAATTATGATAAACAAAAGCACGAGGCTTCCATGAGATAACCTCTGCCCATTGCTCTGCTTTGCCTTCATCATCTCCACTCCTACAAAAACAACCAAACCAATCAAGTCAATTACGATCAAGCCATCTAATCTCAAACCAAACACTAATAAAAAAACGACACGAAATCAATCTCACCCGTCAATTTTGCTATGATGAGCGATGGAGCTGAGATCGTTAGCTTGACGCGACGAATCGGAAGAAGAAGTGCTCGGAATCGAGAGAATTCCGAGACCGAGAAGAATTAAAATCACGAATGTGAACATTAATAGCAGAGTTAGTATAAGTGTCGATGACGGTGATTTTCGTGCTGGAATTCGTGAGTATCTCGCTTTCGCCATTGTCGTGAAAGTCGGAATCGGAGATCGGTGAGGGAAACGGGCAGCTGTTTGATTTAATTTAACAGAGGGAGAGATTTTTCTCTGTTTTTAATTTTAAGAGAGAAGACGCGGTCCTGAGAGAGGACTTTCCATTATAAATATGTTTAATACTAACTCCTTGTTGATTAATAAATAGAAAATCCGCACTTGAGGGTCTAGCTCAGTGGTCAACCGTGTGACTTGTTCCGCCCCCGTCCCGAGTTCGATCTTCTATGTGCACGCCTGTCACCCCCGCGGTGCCTTACCTGCTCACTGGGCTTGCAGGATGTTCAGTGGGCCGTGGGGAATAGTCGTGGTGCGCGCAAGCTGGCCCGGACACCCCACGATAATAAAAAAAAAAAATATAGAAAATCCATAATATACGTACCAAATTATAAATATTTTTTTATTTTATTTCCAAAAAAATGTTGATTAATATGCTAAGGTTGTAAGTATGTTTTATATAATGTGGTTAAATTATTATTTCTTAATTGAGTTTATTTTTTCGATTCATTGAAAATCAAACTATTTATATTGAACGTTAAAAGATTTACGAGAATTTTCATTTAAATCCCATTTCTAGTGTGTACAGAAGGAAAATATTAAAAAAATTCAAAAAAAATTATTGTTAGCAATGGGGTTAAATATTATTTTTTTTATTTATTTTTAAAATAGTATATTGATTTTCAAGACATTTAAAAGGATAAACTAAAATACTAGTGATTTCCCAGCCTTTTGTTTTTCCATATTTGTAGATAACGTTCCGTGGCTTAAACTTTAAAAATTATCAAAATTAAAGTCCATTTACCTTAAAAATGTAATTTAGTTATTCTTGTAATTGTAATATTTTCTACTTTGATCTTGCCTTTATTGAAAGCTCATTTAATATTAAATTTACTAAGAGAAATGTTAAGAGGGATTGTAAATAGCATGCATATATGTGTATGTATGTATGTATATGTATATGTATGCGCGCACAAAGGTTGAAAATTGGATAAATTATGATATACTGAAAATTAATTGTCACATGAAGCTAATATCATCTAACCATATATTTTAGATTTGGCCCGGTTCAGAGTTTTGACAGGGTCATCGAGTCGCTCGGGTTAATTTTTTTTTAAAAAAAATCAAAATAACGTCGTTTTAGTAAAAAAAAATAAAAAGCAAAAGTTAACGGGTTGCAACTGGATTTTGGACAGGGTTACACCGGATTTTTTCTTCATTTATTTTTTCTTCAACTCAACCCGGTTTCAGCCCTGCATCGACCCAGGTTTTAAAACCATCCATACAACGCATATGGCTTGTGAAATGAAAGGTGCTACATCACCATAGCTTTCGTTTTCCTCAACTACCAAAAACATGGGGCGTATTTATTTGGTTTAATTTCTGAAAGAAAAAAAAAGCACCAATTGATTTTTTTTCATATATATAATTGTTGAGCTTTCTTATCCAAACCAGATTCCCTGGTAATGGATGATTAGTGGTATAACAAAAAAAAGAAAAAAAGAAATGCAAAGTTGTCGGTCATTCCGATCTAGAAAGAGACATTAAAAACTCAACTAGTGGCGCTATAGAATTGCATTTTAAACAATATTTTTTTAAAAAAATAAATTTTATTTTATGTTTTTAAATAATTTTAATGAATTTGTATAAAAAATAAATTGGTGTAAGAGATAAATTGTTTTTAAATAAAATTATTTTTTTATATTTTTAAATCATTTTAATATTAATATAAAATTAATATCAATGCAAGAAAGTTAGCAGTCAATGGGTAGTTTAGAATGCCGCATTTCTAAAAAAATAAATTTTTTTATTTAAAATAATTTTTTTATATTTTAGATCATTTTAATATGTTGAATAAAATTAATTTTTAAAAAAATTATTAAAATGTATTTTCATACAAAACTATTTTAAAAAATAATTATTGCATAAATACCCTTAAAACTTAAAAAAAAAATCGATAGCTTGCAGTCATAAATGCACTTAATTTGGAAAGATAAGATCTTACAAAATAAATAAAATAGAGCTTTAATGACTTTGTAAGCAAAAGTTAGGATAAATAGAGGATAGCTTTATGTATTTATTCGAGAAAGGCTACTCAGAAACTTCCATCATATTAATCCATCTAGGTGGGGCTGATGAGCATATTTGACTGAGCATACATCCTTACTTATGGTGTGATTAAAATATTCTTATACGAGAATCTTATTGACAAATCTGGATTTACATGCCAGCCTGGAGAACATGTAAGCATAACATGGTTAAGGGTTTACCAGACTAAGAAACTAAGGTCCGGATTATTGCTCAACTTATAAAAATTTTAAAAAAATTAATATATCATATTAAAAAATTAAAAAAATAATCTGTGTAAATATAAACTATACATATTGTAAATAATAAAATTTTAAAAATTATTTTATTTTTTTTAATTTATGTTGAAAAGATATTAATATCTTTTTGTTTTAACTTAAAGCATTTGAATCAAAATATTTTTTTTATTCCACATTAAAAAAATATAATTTTTTTATGTGAATTGTATTTTATACTAATAGATTTTCAATCTTACATTAAAAAAATTAATTTTTTTATAATATTTATATAATAAACTTTAATATAGATTAGTAACTAACAATAAAAAAAATGATAAACTCATCACTCGTTGGATCGAGTAAAAAAAAAAAACTATGCGGTTGTGACCATGTTTATTTTTTATTTTTATCCCTCCTTTAACTTGAACCCAATGTCCTTTTTGTCCCCGGGAATATTTTCCTCCAATGCTCTTGATTTTAATTCTCACTTTGCTAGGAAAAATAGTGGGCATAATTCAGCGTTGCAATGTTCAAGGGCATGAGAAAAATGTTACCTTCCTATGCCTTCATTTAATTTTTCTGTTTATAAAGAAATGTTCCCTCTTTGTTCCTTCCTCGGCCAATCAAGAGAAATGATAGCTTACATGCTCCATGTGACTTGCGTGTGACTTGTTCCGTCCCCGTCCCGGGTTCGACCCTTTATGTGCACGCCTGTCACCCCCGCGGTGCCTTACATGCTCCTGGGCTTGCAGGATGTCCAGCGGGCCGTGGGGAATAGTAGTGGTGCGCGTAAGCTGGCCTGGACACCCCACGTAAATCAAAAAAAAAAAAAAAGAGAAATGATACCTTGCTATGCCTTCATTATTATTATTTTCTTTGTAAAAAAATGTCCAGTTAAAAAAAATAACAGGTCTCTTACAGGTTTTGTCATGTCTTTCAGGTTATGGATTAATCCAACAAGTCATACGGGTTTCACCAAGCTAATTGCATGTCCGAGTTTTACCTTTTACAAACCCAATCAGGGTTATGCTAAATAGTAAGTCAGCCCACTAAATTGGGTTGAGTAACTATATATATCCAACATTCATATAGGCCTTTATTACAAGTACAATATGGTTATGGAAAAAGAACGGAAAAATTAAAAACATATTTAAAAAATTACTAAGAAGTAAGATTGAAAAAATAATACAAAAATTTCAGAATGAAATGTAAATTTATTAATACTAGAATTTTGAAAAAAATAAAGGTTTAAAAAGTAATTTAATCAACAACAGTAATAATATTATTATAATAACAATGATATATTTTAATAAAATTAACATTATCACCACGGGAGGTGGTGATAATGATAAAATAAAAATGATAAACATACTGTAATTGTGATGGTGTAATAATAATAATAATTTTAAAAATAATAGTTAATTTAAAATGAATATAAATAATATTTATTATTTAAAAATAAAATCATTTTCATTTCTTGTTTTTATCCATACCTCTTCCATCGCAATAAAACTATATTTAATTTTAATAATCTTTCCCACCCTTTATTCTCATTTTTATTTATTTATTTATTTCAATCAAACACTTACAAAGTATGAATAAAACTTACCATTCCATTTTTCATCATCACGATCATCATCATCAAATAGCACCATTAACATCTAATCATAGATTCCAATTCAACCAGTTGTGTGTTAAAGTGAATACTCAGTAACATAGTTTTTACTATGTTGCAGACAAATCTAGTTTTTTTTTTTCAACATAAAAAAAAATGTTAAAGCAATGTAAGCCTTTCTATAAAAGCAAAAAATTAAAAATTAAAACTTGGGTTGTTTTCTCAACATAGTTTAATAAATTCGACTAATTTAATAACACAAATAAAAAAAATAATAATGGTAAATAAACTGGAAAAAAATTGACAACAAAAAAACCCAACCTGAACCCATCCGATTTAACATGCAAATTTTGTGACATGGTTATAATACCAAGGCAACCCCATTAAAAGCAAGTCAAATAAAATTATGAGACTTAGTTATGAAATAACCTAATGTTAAAGAGCGAGAGAATTCGCAATTTTAAAATCAGTGAAAAATCCTATAAAAAAATTAAAAAATTAAAGGAGTCTAATATTCAAAAAATAATGTTGAATGATAAAACTAAAAAAAATATGAGATTAAAAAAAAAAACAAATCCAAGTGAATCTTTTAAATTTAGGTTAATCATCTAAACTCGTAGTCAATGAAGTTCTATACCTGAACTCAATCAAGAATTTCAATTCCCAACCAATTTAATGTTAAATGATGAAATTGAAAAAAAATATCAATTTTAAAAATTTTACGAAGTAAAAAAAATAGCAACAAAAAAAATAAGGATAAAATCTTATAGGAAAAAAAAAAAAAGGAGGACGGAATCGTAAAAAAATCAATTTTAAATAAAACAAATAGCAATTCAAATAATGAGAATCAAATCTGATGAACAAAAAAAAATTGGAGGATAAAATTAAAAAATTAATTTATAAAGTATTTCAAATAAAACAAGTAATAATCAAAAGAATAAAGACCAAATATGAAGGAAAAACAAATCAGAGGGCAGCTTTGAAAATTTAAAGGGTCAGACAAGAAAATAAAGGAAAAGAAGGGGGAAAAAGAAGAGGATGTCGACACGAAATCAGAGGTTCATTGACTACATGAGCCACCTAGGAATATAGGAGCCACCGAAACAATATAAACATCATCCCATAAGCAATTATTTGGTCATTAAACCACCCTTCACATGCCGCCTGAATGGCACAATCTCAACCAACATGTTAACTTGTGCAATGCACACCCCATGCATATTTTTTTATAAACAATTATATTTATTTAATCACTAAAATGCCCTTCGATTAACTTGGTTATCATGAAAAATCATTTTGAAAATACAAAAAAAAAACCCCTTAATATCAATTAAAAAAATGTGTTTAAAGGTAAATGAGTCATTTTACTATGCTTTAAAAAATAAAAAATATGAAAAATCCCTTTAACATGCTAACAAAATGCCCCATTCATTTCGAAAATAACTTTTGATCTATAATAGAAAGATTGTATTACCCTCAATAGAAGGCTTAATGATTTTTATAAGAAATTAGTTATTTTATTATTTTAATCTGTAATAATTTGTGTCTTGATATACAATGAAAAACCTAGTATTCATAGTTTTTTTCTAATATTTTAATTAATTTTAAATGCAATCTAGGCTTTATTTACAATAAAGCTATATAATTACTAAAGTGTCATAATATATATATATATATATATATATATATATATATATATATATATATATATATATATATATATATAAAGCTAAAAAGGCTAAGTCATTTACCATGGACCAAGACTAATTATATTATAATTAATACAGTGTAATAAAAGTTTTGCCCTCCACAATAAGTCATTTAAGACTTATTGTATTATAATTGCTAGTAATAGTTTTGTCCTCCATGATGCTAGGCAATAAAGTGAAAAGCAAGGGGCAAAATGGTCTTTTCTTGTGGTTGTTTTGTATTATCAAATTATTTGGGGTAATCAGACTTCTTATATTTTTTACAGTTAAATTACTTAAATTATTTTTAAAAACAAAAACATTTAAATTAGCATCTATGAGATTTTTAGTCTTTTTAGTTTTATAGGCATGGTGAAATAATTAAATTATCTTTAAAATAAAAAATATCTTATGCTTGCATCCAAAGGCATTTTTATCTTTTCACTATGATATTTTTTTAATAATCAGATTCACATAAAAGCTATTTGGTAATTTTAAAAAATAAATATTATTAAAAAAATATATTAGACGCGTGCATGCAACATGTCCGCGCATGGTCGTCTTTTGTACCATTCGAGTGGTACGTGTGGGGGCACATGACAATTAAACAATGCCTTTTGTTGTGGCATTTGAATCGTCATAGTGTCCCTTCTACGATGAAGCAACTTGTGTGGCCAACGAGCCTCTGATTTGGCACCAATGGCCTTTGATTTTATTTTCTTCTTTTATCTCTTTTCCTCGATTTTTCTATCTATCCATTCAAAAATTCAAAAGAGCCCTTCAATTTGTTTTTCTTTCATATTTGATCCATATTCTTTTTATTAGTATTTGTTTTATATGAAATAATTTACAAAATTGGAATAATTTTTAATTTCATCCTCATTTAATTTTTTTTGTATGTCAAATTCGGACCCCATTATTTTTATTGCTATTTGTTTTGCGATTTTATTCTCTTTTGAATTTTTTTCGTATCAGATCTGATACTCGTTCTTTTGGTAGCTATTTTTTTTATTTTGGTAAATTTCTTAAATTGATATTTTTTTATTTCATCCTTCAACATTAAATTGGTTGAAAATTAAGCTTCTTGATCTAGCTTGAGTTTAGGGGTTGCGAATTCAGAGATTTACCTAGGTTTAAGAGATTCGCTTAGATTTTTCGATTTCATCCATCAACATTTATTTAATTGGATATTGGACTCCATTATTTTTTTTATTTGTTTTCTATTGGGTTTTTCACTTATTTTGAAAATGATATGGGTTATCTTGCCCTTCAACATTGAGTTGTTTGATAATTAAGTTTTAAAGTTTTATTCAATTTGCTTTTGACGAGGTTACCCCTGTATCACAACCAAGTTGTAGATTTTGCATGGCAACCTAGGTGGACTCGGGTCGAGTTTTTTTTATCTTTTTTTATATATTTTTTCTTCAATTTTATCTTTTAATATTTTGTTTACTGAAAATTAAGCTTTGTATTTTATTTTTCATTTTACTTTCTACAAAGTTATCACATTATCATTTAAGTTTTTCTTCATTATCTAATAAGATCCTTTAACATTTAATATTTTATTTTAATTTCATCTTTCGAAATTTAATTAATTGGAAATTAGTCTTCGTGCTTCTTCTTTTTTTCTTTTCTATTGAGTCATCTCAATATTTATACACATGATCACAATGTTAGCGGATTAACTTGGTTTGACTTGAATTTTTTTCATTGCTTTTTTTTTTAAAAAAAATCTTTTTCTCAGTTTCACCCTTTAACATTGAGTTATTTAATAATTAAGGTTCATGATTTTATTCAATTTGCTTTTAATGAGGTTATTTTAGTATCACGACTAAGTTGTATATTTGACATATTAACCCGGATAGACCAAGTCCAGATTTTTTTACCTTTTTTTGTTGTCATATTTTTTCTCCGCTTTAATTATTGTTGTATTTTTTTTTTATTTGTGTTTTCAATGAGTTAAGCGTATTAAACCCAATCAAAATAATGACTCGAGTTTCATATTTTTTATTTTTTTTACTTCTTTGGGAACAACCCAGGTTCGGATTTTTTTTGTTTTTTCAAAAAATACTTACATAGTCTTAGCATTATTTTTCATATTTAAGAAAAATTAAATTTATCTGCGATGTATTGCGGGGCACCTATAAGTCAGCAGGTAAACACCCCCATCAAAGCGTACAAATCATGCAACCAACAAAAAAATGCCAATAAAATTGTAATCCAACTATGTTAGCCTCTTCAGAAGAGGTCAGAGGTTCAAACATCTCTCTTATAACAGAAAGAAAAAGAAAAGCAACTTCAAGAAAGTCAGGCAATTCAATGGACTGAAACTAATTCAACGGGGGCTTAAAATAGCCCTGAGGACTTGAACACAGGGGAACTGTGGGATTAAAAGAGAAATTCTTGGTGGTATAACTAAAAGGCTGCCTTTTTGGGAGGATCCAGCGACTCAATGGCAGGTTGGTTCAAGTGTGCATACTTGCTCTTTGTCCACCTGCTTGTGTTAATTGAAATATAATTAAGATTAAAGAAAACATAAATAGTTTCATCTTTAAGAACATACTGAATTTTAAACTTATTCAAAACCACAAGTGGTTGGAGAAATTCAGCTTTTACCAGTCCTTTATTCCCAAACGCATTTCATTGTTCTTCCCATATTCTGTGCTTTTGTTCTCTTTAATGTCATCATCATCCTTCAGCGATTCTTCAAAGAGCTTGTAATCACCCTCCTACACCACAAAACTTCAACAAGTCAAACAATCACGCAAGAAATTTCAGTTTTCTCACCTATGGTTTGCAAGTTGTCACCTAAGTGAGACTATTACGCCTAAATACATCACCCCTGTGAGAGGGCATCAACTTCAGATCAGATCGAGTTGAGTTTCAATGGAAATTACAACCTACTCTATATGTGATTCATATGATCTAGACCTCTCATAACAAGGGCCTGGACCTCAAGATCAGCGGTAGCCCATTTAAAGCTGTTTAGTAAACTCTGAGATGCGCGCAAATCAGTAAAAGAATATAAGGTATATGGGAGTGTGAATTGCAGTATTTTATCTAAAAATATATCAAAATATAATTTCAATCAGGTTCTCAAACATTGCCAACATCCCATTATCACTACCCTTTAGATTGCTTCCTCACAGAAATTTCATTGTAAAGCCAAATAGACAATTGAATGTTGGTCGTATACAGGGTATATCACCCCCCAAGCGAGCCACCAGCTAGTAGACTTGAAGTTCAGCATATACAAAAATTATTTATTTATTTATTTGTATTTAAAGAGACTTCAACATATAACAAGAGAATATTTCCGATAAAGGTAGTTCAAAAATAGCTTTAATTGATTGATGCAAGGAACGCTGTTGTATGTAACAATAAATTGAGAGAATGCAATTGGCTCAGTCCAATATTGAACCAAGTATTAAAACTAACCACTGCATTTCGTTTCTAATATTTCCTATTCCTTTTCTTTTTTGTAGGATTAATTAGCAGCAAGTTAGTAGGAAAGAAAATTAAATACCCCAATATTAAAACTAACCACTGCGTTTCGCTGATTTTTGCTACAAAATACGGGCTTGATCTATGGTTTGTTCGGACCCAAGAACACAGAAAAAACAGGCATGTGGGTATAACAAAGAAAGCTTTGAGACATGAAGATACTATCTTTTAAAATATTAATTGTCTCCCTGGTTAAGGTAATATACTTTTCGGTTACAACAAAGTTTTAAAACTTATATACGATAATTTTTATAAGTTTCTTAAGAATTTTTATTTTGTTTTTGATGAATATAAATAAAAAGTATATAAAAAAAAAGGAAGAGAAGAAGAATGTTTTGCTAATTAATTTATGTCAAATTGGTATTTATAAAGAAAATAATATCTTTTCAGACCAGTAAATGTGTAGAAATTTAAAGATACACATCTATAAAGTGTGTAGAATTAAAAAAGCACACCTTTTATACATGCTAGATATTATACATAATTAATTAATTAAATTAAGTTAATTCTGAAAATAAAAATTGATGTATATATAATATCTAAATTTTAGTTATCCCTCTTTAATATCCAAATCTATATATTAATTTTAGTGTCTCTGTATAACAAAACTTTCAAAATGGGATAGAATTCTCTTTGTTTTTACCTAATATTCAAGCTTTTATAACACTTAATTGCTCACTTGTGTCTTTGGGATTTTTCTGTACATGAATTAAAATCATGAAATTCATCAGCAGCATTATTATTAAAAAAAAAAAAACAAAAAAACCATGTTCATCAGTAGAGTGACAATCACTGCGTATCTCATTAATTATTGCTGTCATATACTTTAGTCATTCAACAAGTGAAGATTAGTCGGAATTAATGAAAACTAAATGATCCTCACCGAGAGATTGTGAGCCCTGAGACGTGCTGCAGCCTTGATAGCATAAAGCAGGTGATCCTGTTCCTCGTCAAGTTTTTGCCTCCAGAACTCGGCAATCTCTTGCTTTGTCACGCTCTCACCAACAGCACTCTTCCTCGCCCAGAATCTTTGAAGGTGGGAGCATCTCTCTCTCGTCGACATTGTAATTCTCTTTTGTTCGATTAGATAATGCAGGGCAAAAGCTCAAAGCAGGAGACGCGGCCGGCTTTGTTTTGCTGCGCGTTGTTCAGTGAAGTCAATATGAAATCAACGTCTTGTTATTTTTTTATACCGTAATTCTCCTTTGTTAATTATCTGTGTAGTAATGGGCAACGTGAAAAATCAATATTCCGTGTCTGCCAAGAAAATTTCACAGTTCTCAATGCCTTAATCTTTCTTTATTGCTTGACCAAAAATTCTCTGTCCGTTTGGTTTAGGATATTTTTTAAAAATAATTTTTAATTAAAATATATTAAAATAATATTTTATTTATTTTTTATATTAACATAGTAAAATCATTAAAAAAACATTTTTAAAAATATTAAATTGATTTATTTCAAGTAAAAAACAATTCCAAAAATACTTTTAAAACCAGGTTGTAACATAAAAACAAATACTCACGAAATCTCCCGATAATTTGTTTACTTTATGATTCTGACTTTTCTTCTTTTTTTATTTTATTTTATTTAATAAAAAAAAATGAATTCCAGTCTAATTTGTAAGTTAGCTATGGAATGGATTGGTAATTGTACATGAAGAGTGTGTTTGTACTGCATTTGCAAATTTTTTAATTTTTGTTATTAAAATACAACATACATTTTTTTTTTTTTATCAATGATTAGCTTATGATATGTAAGAATGTGGTAGTAGCTATCAAATACAAGTTTCTAATTTATTAATGAGTCGTAGTTCAATTGATATTAATGTTTTTTTATTTTAAATTTTTTTAATTTAAAACCTTTTTTGTAATTAAAAAAATCAAGTGTTGATTTAAACAGATAATTAATTGGTTTTTTTAAAAAAATTTATTGCTTGTGATAAAAAAAATTCAAGATGCTTAAAAAAAATATTTTGATATTTTATTTTATTCTTATTTCGTGAATGGAAAAGGAGGCAATACTTTACAGATTGCATATCATGGATCATTTTGTACGTGTGAACGGAGCATGAAGTCAAAAACTCATGATCTTGACTTAAATAAGTTCTCTCCCTCCCTCAATAGAAACAAAGTATTAGTAGTTAGCAATATTATTTAATGCATACAAACAAAATAAGCACAAAAATACCCTAGAAAACAACTCAAGAAAACATCCAATAAACATAGGTTCAGGCATGGTAACTCCAGCTTTCATGGTGTATTTATAACTCATGAGGTTATTCTTTTGTGGAGAGGAGAGACTAAAATATAATTTTATAATTGTGATATTTTGAGATGTATTCTACTTAAAATAATACGTATTGAATCAGTATAAAATAACAAGAGACATACATGAAGTTCTGAAAAAAATTTACAAGAGAGTGTTCGGCTCGGGTAAGATGTCCGAGCCAATTAGAAATGAAAAATGGATCCAGGCACGCTGCCTAGACCCAAACATGTAGAGCTCGAGCATAATGGTCTCAGCCCACAGGGTGATAGGATGCATGTCCAGCCCTAGTTGGGTATATACCCTTGGTGGGTGCATTGACTTAAGATTCTTATCCGAACCAATGCTTCTTCGGTGTTTTTAGAGCTTTTCACTTTTTTTTTTAGGGTTTTTTGTACCCATTTTATTTGTATCCATAATTATTATTAAACAAAAGTTAGGAAAACAAAGGATAAATCTATGCAAATACATTAACGTGATTACAATTTTTAATACAAGAACTATAACAAATCTGCTTTTGCATTACACCGTGGAGAACTATGTAACATACAACTAGGACTTCATCTATTTACTCAGAAACAGTTTGCTTGCTATTAAAGCACTCGGAAACGACAATTGCTACCCTCCAGGGCTTAAGTAAATCGAACAGAATCCCTGTAAATGAGCAGTAAAAAAAATGGAGTCCTCTTGAAGGTTTAGCTGAGTGCGTGGACAGTTAAGAAGAAGACTGGTAGGGTCAGCTGCACCACCTATCGTGACTTGCCTGCAGGGGTTGTTCATGACCCATAGGTGCCATAGTTAAAAAATCCAGGCCAGTTTATGATGAGGCCGAAGACTTAGATCATCAATAATACTATCAATTTAAAATTATATTATTTTAAAATTTTCTTAAAAAGAATTAGAATAATTTTGTTTTTTTTAATTACAAAAAAAAGTTAAATCTAGTATCACTAGTTTTAACAAAATTAGCGCAAGTTAACTCACTAAAACAATCAAATTAAATTATATAAATACTCATTTAGTTTAACATAAAACTTTACCGGAACTAAGTTTAAGTTGATTACCACCTAGATTGACATGTTAACTCATCCAAGTTAGTCGTGTCAAATTTGAAAAGAGTTTGTTTATTTTTGTATTTTAAAGATTTAATTTTTTTTAACTTTAAGTTAATATTTTTTAGTATTTTTTGATATTTTAATGTGTTAATATTAAAAATAAAAAAATTATTTTAATATATTAATTTTGATATTTGCTGGTAGGTATGCTGGCCGCAGATAGCCTAGGTGGGGAGGTAAGGCCGCCCGTACTTACCCACCAGACACAGAAAATTCCTCGAAGATAACATGTATACTGGCTGCTAAGGATTTGTAAGCAAAGATAGGGGTAACCAGCTGAAATCTTCCCCTTACGGAAATAAGCTAATAGCGAGGGCTCGGAAACAAATGCACTGATGCCGCTCTATCCAACTAGAAGAAAAGATTCAGATATCAGTAAGGATTTGTCTGAATTATAACATGTACTTTCTTCATCCATGAAAAAGGTTAAGAGTAGCATCTGAAGCTACAAGGGAATAACTTAAAAGGAGTGTCTGAAAGCACATTTATTCAGAAGTAACGCATCTCACGATGGTTTTGGTGTTGTACAATTCCCAACCATCAGCTGGAGTTCAAGCATTGTCACAGCAACTGCAGGACAAACAAATCTCAAAAAAAAAAACAAAAGTACAAATCATCCATCCCAACCAGCTTCAACAAAATCAAGCAATCTAATTGAGAGAGGAACACCAATGGGACTAAAAAACACCTAAGGAGGTA
This sequence comes from Populus simonii, assembly GCA_007827005.2. Classification (NCBI taxonomy): domain Eukaryota; kingdom Viridiplantae; phylum Streptophyta; class Magnoliopsida; order Malpighiales; family Salicaceae; genus Populus; species Populus simonii. The sequence goes on from CM017468.2 coordinate 16,828,564, forward strand.
GGATACAGGGGAGTTGTGGGCTTAAAAGAAAAATAATTGGGAGTGTAACTGGAAGATCTTCTTTTCGGAGGATCCTTGGACTTGATGGCGGGTTGGTTCAAGTATGCATATTTGCTCTTCGTCCACCTGCACACGTTAATTAAAAGATCACCGTTCCGGAATGGAGAGAACATGTCAAATCTTATTTTCGACGAGAATCAATAACCTCTGTTTCTCACAATCAGAATATAGAGAAAGGGAACAAAATCTAAAACAGTAATAACCTGTTAGTCAATAAAAAGTTGATCAAGAACACCTCAGTTGCTTCCACTACTATACTAGTTCGAGGAAATTCTAGTCTTAAAGAAGGTTAATTTTAAACTTGTACAGAACCACAGGCACTTCAAGAAGTTTAACTCACCAGTCCTTTATTCCCACACGCACTTCGTTATTCCTGGTATCTTCGCCGCTATTGAGGCTTGTAGTGTCGTTCTCTTTAGCACCATCATCATCCTTCAACGACTCTTCAAATTGCTTATAGCCATCCTCCTGTATCAGATGGAACAAACTCTCAACGTGTTAATCAAGCATAAGAAAATTCAAATGCCAATAATTGAAGTCTACGAATTTATAGAAAAATACATATCAATCGACAGGCTAATCCTGTTGTCCATAACTTAAAGTCGTAAAATTGTAGTGGCAGAAGCAGCAGCAAAGTGTTTGGTAATCAAATTAGTTTATATATCACCGTTTCCAAGTTTTAACCATGTGAAATGTATTGGTGGCTTTTTGGTTATTTCACCAGTGGGTAACAAAAATAGCAAGACACCCATGTCGATAAATTCATTACTACACCAGCTGCTACACTTGATCTCTATGAAAGGGCATCAACTCAAAATTGAGGTTTTGCAACCTCTATGAGTTCATCCCTGAAGGCTATTTGAATTAGCCTTAAAAATCTGAAACGTTTGCTCCCTCACTGAGATTTCTTGTCCATCTAATAAGTTGACAATCAGCCGCTGGTCATAGGCAGGTAGCTTGAGAACAGGAATTTATTAGATTGAATCTCAAACAGTATTAGCTTCTTAGCCAGGAGTTAAAACATGTCTTAAGATGATTTATTTTGTTCAAGTGAACCAAAATACTCTCACAAGTGGAATAATCATTGATATCTTTTCCTCCTCCTATATTTTAGATACCCAGGAACTTACGAATGAAATGTTTCAAATGTCAATTATATGATCTTACAGAGAGATTTCTAGCTCTGATACGTGCAGCAGCCTTGATAGCAGCAAGGAAGTGATCCTCCTCCTCAGTAAGCTTTTTCCTCCAAAACTTTGCAATCTCTTGCTTTGTGACACTTTCAGTAACCTTCTTCCGAACCCAGAACCTTGGAAGGGGAGGGGGAGGGGGAGGGGGTGGGGGTATTGACTGTGTTATCTTTCCACAGACATCTCCAGTTTCCACTTTCGTTTGCTTCATCTTTAGGCAGATCAATTGTCAATTTTCCACTACTATCAATGAGATCACAAAAGAGAAGAGTGTCAAGATATAAAAACCAAAGCCATGATGAGCTAATTCCACAACCAACCCTCAAGAGCTACTGATCCAACCTAATTTTCCAACTGACCGGTAGATTGGCAATCCAGTCACAATTCTTTCTTGTATTCACCACTTTATTTTTTATAGAAAGACCAGGTTAGCTGAGTACATAACAGCACAAATAGGGTCCTACACTTGAAGTAAGACAAGAAAAATTGATTGGTAGGTAAAACCTAAGATTCCCAAATTGACAAGTGATGTATAAAATGATGTTGGCCAAAACTAATTCAAACCAGCATTTCGTTTCCCAAGTTTACTTTCATGAAAGTAACCATATCCCTTCCATGATGGAGAGGCATCTGCCAAAACCCACATGTCAAAACATCATAAACGTAATGGAAGAACATGCTGCTTCTAAAATCTAGCTTTAACCTGATGGAACAATAAATATCAACAACACTGGTGTCCCTCAACCTTGATATCCCTGAAATTCAACCAGTATAAAGCCTTCCTTCATAAGAAAGCGACTGGTGTGTTCACTGTAATCTCATAACCGATAAACAGCAACAATTTGTCATAGATCTATTATATTACTCTTCCTATGTATCCTGCTCTTTTAGAGCCCTGATTTCCCCAGAATAATTAAATTCAATTGTTGAGATAAGAAGCAATTGATTTACATCCATAGCACCAATAAGAATCACAACAGCCATAAATAGAACACTAGATTCCCAGAAACAGAAGCTTTATTCTTTATCGACAGATATACAAAAAAAAAATATATCCAAGAATCAAAGATCATCAAAACATGATTTTAACACTACAAAAAAAAATTCACATCGAATTTGCCACTAGTACAGAAACAACAGCAATAATCAAGGGGGGCCCATGAACTCAAACCATCAATCCATCTAAAACCCCTTCAAACCGTACAAATCCTACACAAAAATCAACAACTCAAAAACCCAATAAGCCTCGATCAATCACGAACCCTTCAAGTTTCAGAAGCAATCCTAAGAGCCTTAGTCTTGAACCTATACCTAGGAGCCCTTGGAATAGCCTGACTAGGACCAAGACCAAACTGACCAGGACTAATGGTTGAAGGCTGCCCATCATCATAGATATAACCAACAAGACAGCCACAGCTATTACACTTAATCTTGGTTCTCTTTCTTTGAATGCCCCAGTAGTTCACCGTCTCAAAAAATGGCCTGATCTTGTCTTCTTTTTCAAACCTGAATTTTGTCGAGTCTATTGAAGAAAATGAGAGGGTGCCTTTGTTTCCTGCTTCAAAGTAGAAGTCTTGTGGGTAGAGATGGGTTGTGTTTAGATTCAGGTTTGTTCCACATTCTATGCAAGTGTAGATGGACGCCATTTTTGGAATCTTTTTTTTTTTGGCTTGGAAGAGAAGAGAGACTTATGTTTCCTGGTTTTGGTTTGGCAGATAAGTTAAATGAATGATGAAAGGAAGTGGAAAGGAAATTTCAAAAGCGCGTCGTTTGGAAGCTTCCTTTTGACTGTGGAATTGGATTGATGTGTTAATTGCATCAGTGGTCCTTGAGGTATTTGTTGATTTTAGATTGGTCCCTCTCAGCCTCCATTTCTTTTTTTTTTTCTTTTTATAACTTTGATGTGGAAAATTCTTAAAATGTAATTTTTTTTCAAGAATATATTTTCTTATAATATTTTCACTTAATTTTATAAAATCATCCCACTTAATTTTAAAATTAGGCAGTACCGAAGACACACACCGTGTATATGGTGATGAATATAAGAATTTTTATTTTTGAGTTTCAAATTGTACATTATATAATTTATTATTAGGCCATGTTTGTTTTTGCATTTTAAAAATATTTTTAAAAAAATTTAAATTTATTTTATTTTATTTATTTCAAATTAATATTTTTTTAGTATTTTTAGATTATTTTGATGCGCTGATATTAAAAATAATTTTAAAAAAATAAAAAAATATTATTTTAATATATTTTTAAATAAAAAACAACCATAATCATATTTTTCAACGTACTCTAAAAGCCCTTGGAATTGGATGCAGGATTAAGTGACAAGGAATAATAGTTAAAAGAAGCCCATGGAAAGAAGAGCCCAACTGTAAGGCCCACGACGAACATCAATATAACAATGTTTAGATGGTCTCTGCATAATATTAGAGGTGAGAAAATTAACTAAATTATTCAGAATATTTTTTGATATGAAATTAACTTAATTGAATGAAATTTTGAATTTATTGAATAATTTCAGTTAGGAATTTTTAAAAATAATTCATTTTGATTTTGGTTTTAGATTTTAGAAATTGACCATGATCAAACCAAATTAAAAAATAAAAATAAAAAGGTAAAACCAAGCCCATTAATTTAAATTAGACTTATTTAATTTTAATAAATATAAAACCAAATCGTTTTATGTTTTATAAATGGTCTCACAAGATCATGATCCAATAATTTATGTCAATTTTAAAATTATTTTTTTATAAAAATATTTAGCATTACTTTGTTGAGTTTGGAAAAAAATTATAAAATATATACTAGATCATGATCCATGATCTGTCACGATTAGGATGTGGTAATCTAGGTTATAACAATATTATTTTTAAAAAATTTAAAATATTTAAAAAACAATTATTTTGATTTTTTTAAAAGTAAAATTGAATTTTAACAGAATCACGAATTAATAGAGTGAATTTCTACCAAATTTAACATGATATCCACCAAAATATCATCAAATTAACCCACTAGGCTATAGATATGCTTCTTTTTGTACCAAAAAAGAAAAGATATTGATGGTGTCCCAATCGTAATTTACAATTTTGTTATTTTTTTGTTCAATACAATTTCTATTGCCTACTCAATCCATTTCCCACAGGACTTTGTTTGGACCTAAACTCGGAGTCCAATTTAGAAATGGATAACCATTCGGATCAGACAGTGGGCCTATACACCAAGTACACCACCTCAGCCTCAAGCAAAACAATGCGCACCCCGGCGAACGTTAGCACAATACACCTCCCAAGATCAGCCTCGATTTCTCTATAAATACAACCCCTCTAGACTGCAGTTCCATTTGTTTCGTGAGCTCTCGCCTCTTCTATCTCAAGAGAAAAACGAGCAGATCTCCTTCTCTGCCCCTTTCCCTCTTAACTCTCCTGCAATTATAAAATCCAAAAAAAGTCACTGAAAACAGTCTACAAGATAAAACAAAAAAGACGAATTTGATTATTTGAACTTCATTTGATTTTTTTTTTGAAACCCTAAGTTTTGTTTGGATCGCAATCATGGATACGCGATTTCCTTACTCACCAGCGGAGGTTGCTAAAGTCCGTATGGTTCAGTTTGGCATTCTCAGCCCCGACGAGATAGTAAATCTTCCCGACTTCTACTTCTGCTTCTTTCTTTCTCGTTTTCTTTGCACTCTGTTTGGTTGCTGAGAAAAAGAAAAGGAAAAAAAAAATTGAAACTACAATTGTTTAATTACAAATGTTAGCTCAAACTGTCACGGCTTAAATTGAACACGAATGAATGTTAGGGTTTCATGAGCATGCTTCCCTGTGTGTGCATAAGTTTTTTCAGATAAAGTCATTAGGAATTGCTATTTCACTCAATAAGAAAATAACAATGAATTCTAGGTTTTCTGAGCTGTGTTCTGTTTGGTTGCTGAGAAAATCTTTGGAGATTTTTAATTCGTAGTACTAGTTCACTGGTTTGATGATTTTTCAGCAGGGAAGAAACCACTGTCTGTTCTAGGTTTTGTGATATTTCACCGTGTGCCCTAACTTTTCAGCTAGGGAAAAAAGTGAATCCTAGGGTTTTGATTCTGTGTTGCTGTGTGTGAAATTTTGTTTTTTTTTAGCATGTTTGGTTGTTGAGAAGGAGAAAATAAATGGAATTGTTTGTAGGTAGAAGTACTTGTTGTTGTGAATCTTACTTCATGGAGTAATTGAGTCCTAGGGTTTTTGGTATTCTTTGTATGTTTTAGAGATATTTTGTTGATGGTATTGGTTACACAATGGATTTGTCAGGAGGAGATGAATCAATGCCTAGTTTGTTCTTTATTTACTAAGAGTAAAAAATGATTGCTGAGAAAAGTATTTGATGTGTTGAATTAGCAGTACTAGTTAACTATTTGCTATTCTAAGCTGGGAAATGAATGAATGTAGAGTTATGTAATTTTGCTTGCTTATGTGAACTCCTTTTTTGTTTTTGCGTGCAGAGGCAAATGTCCGTGATACAAATTGAGCACAGTGAGACAACAGAAAGAGGAAAACCAAAGCCAGGAGGATTAAGTGATCCGCGGCTGGGTACTATTGATAGAAAGATGAAGTGTGAGACTTGCACGGCAAATATGGCAGAGTGTCCAGGGCATTTTGGGCACTTGGAGCTTGCGAAGCCCATGTTTCATATTGGGTTTATGAAGACTGTGCTTAGTATCATGAGATGCGTTTGCTTCAATTGCTCGAAGATATTGGCTGATGAAGTACGTGAAGCCTCATTTTTAGCCTCAATTATGCAATTATGTCTTTGAATTTGCATGTTTTATTTGGTTGTCAAAGTTGTTGATTGATTTCTGGTTTTTAATGTAGTTGGGATGGGGTCTTAGTAGGTTACAGTTATTATTGCCTGAGGAGTACATGTCTGAATTTGCATGTATTTAGGGTATTGTTGGTAGAGATGAAGTCCAGTTATATGAGTACGAGTTTTCCATAATGTGAGTTTTGCTTGTAGCTGGATGTTAGCATTTTCTTTTTCCCAGATAGTGGTTTTGGTTCTGGGATTGGATTTCTTTTTTAATTGAGTTGTCTAAGTTTTGAAAAAAAGGTTCTTTCCAGGATGTTCATGTATGAGTAACTGTTCTATACATTTTGTTGAATTTTACTTGCAGGAGGATCACAAGTTTAAGCAAGCCTTGAAAATAAAGAATCCCAAAAGCAGGCTTAAAAAGATTTTGGATGCTTGCAAGAATAAAACTAAATGTGAAGGTGGGGATGAAATTGATGTTCAAGGTCAAGATAATGAAGAGCCAGTTAAAAAGAGCCGTGGTGGCTGTGGTGCTCAGCAGCCAAAACTCACCATTGAAGGTATGAAGATGATTGCAGAGTACAAGGTTCAAAGGAAGAAAAATGATGATCAGGAACAGCTGCCAGAACCTGTGGAGAGAAAGCAGACCCTTACAGCAGAAAGGGTAATTTTTCTGCATTCAGAGTTCTCATACCTCATCGACTTTGGGGCATGATGCTAATTTCTCTTATTTGATACTGCAGGTCTTAAGTGTTTTGAAGAGGATAAGTGATGAGGATTGTCAGTTGCTGGGCTTGGACCCTAAGTATGCACGTCCTGATTGGATGATTCTCCAAGTCCTTCCAATTCCGCCACCTCCAGTGAGGCCCTCTGTGATGATGGATACATCCTCCAGGAGTGAGGCAAGCCTCTTCCATTTTTTATTTTTTTGTTAATGCTGGATCCTTTCAAATAATGGCTGATAGTAGGTCATATTCTTTGCTTTTGCTTTTGCTTTTTTTTTTTTTTGTTTTTCCTTCTTCCTATTCAGTAAATTAGCATCCTCCATGAAATTTAAACCTGTGCATTCTATGGTGATTCTCACGTATTATTTTTCTGAATCCAGGATGATTTGACTCATCAGTTAGCAATGATAATTCGACACAATGAGAATCTGAGAAGACAGGAGAGGAGTGGGGCACCTGCTCATATCATATCCGAGTTTGCACAGTTGTTGCAGTTCCATGTAGCTACATATTTTGACAATGATTTGCCTGGACAGCCTCGGGTATGGGCATGAACATAAACATGTATATGTATAAGTCTGAAGTGAATCCACAAGATTTTATTTACCATCTGGAATATTCTTTACTTTGCAGGCCACACAGAGATCAGGGAGACCAATTAAATCTATATGTAGCAGGCTTAAGGCAAAGGAAGGCCGGATTAGGGGTAATTTGATGGGGAAACGTGTGGACTTCTCTGCACGTACAGTTATTACACCAGATCCCACCATTAACATTGATGAATTAGGAGTACCATGGAGTATTGCTCTGAATCTCACATATCCAGAAACTGTGACCCCTTATAACATTGAAAGGTTCGTATCTTCTCAAACTTTATTTTTTTGCCCCCCTTTTCTTTATTTTTCTTGGTTTTTGGTTAAGGATAATTTTGTAAAACAGGTTAAAGGAGCTTGTTGAGTATGGGCCACATCCTCCACCTGGTAAAACCGGTGCTAAATACATCATAAGGGATGATGGACAAAGACTCGATCTTCGCTACTTGAAGAAAAGTAGTGATCATCATCTGGAGCTCGGTTACAAGGCAATGTCTCATATTTGACTGGTTTTTAATCAGTTTTTTGTTTCTAATCATCTCTATTAGACTCTTACATCATGTTTGCAGGTGGAGCGTCATTTAAATGATGGTGACTTTGTCCTCTTTAATCGTCAACCCAGTCTCCATAAAATGTCAATAATGGGGCACAGAATCAAGATTATGCCATATTCTACTTTCCGCCTGAACCTGTCAGTTACTTCACCATACAATGCTGATTTTGATGGTGATGAAATGAATATGCATGTCCCACAATCATTTGAAACTAGAGCGGAAGTATTAGAGCTAATGATGGTGCCTAAGTGCATTGTGTCACCTCAATCAAACCGACCTGTAATGGGAATTGTACAGGATACACTTTTAGGATGCCGCAAAATCACCAAGAGGGATACCTTCATAGAGAAGGTGATAGTCAAGATTTAATATTTCAGCTACCTGGTCATGTTAGTGGTGTAGTTTTCTCTTGAACAGCCGAACTTTAACCTCCATGTTTTGTAGGATGTTTTCATGAACATCTTGATGTGGTGGGAGGATTTCGATGGGAAAGTTCCTGCTCCAACAATTGTGAAGCCACGACCACTTTGGACCGGGAAACAGGTTTTTAACCTTATCATACCCAAGCAGATTAATTTGATTAGAACTGCTGCCTGGCACATGGATTCAGAGAGAGGAATGATCACTCCAGGGGATACATTAGTCCGCATAGAAAAAGGGGAGCTGCTTTCTGGAACTCTCTGCAAAAAAACACTTGGGACTTCTTCTGGAAGTCTTATACATGTCATTTGGTATGCATTAGTTCTTTACAGTATCTGGTTGATATCCCAAATTTTTTGGCCTGCATCTTTAGGCTTTTTAGATATCTTGTTAAAGATTTAAAATTCCGGTCCTTTCATATAAATTTAAAAATTTTGAGCGGATAGTCTATGCCATTGCTTAATTGCTCTATGAACTCTTTTGCTTTTAAAAAATGCAAGTGATTTGGGAATAAGAAAAGAGAGGTTTTACTTTTGGGTAAGTAATGTGCTGAATGACTGATGATAGTACTCACCAGTAATGGTAGATTATATGCATTTAATCTTCTAATTGATGTTGATTTGAACACCTTTTTAAAGATGAATTTAGAAAATTGTGGTGCTTCATGGCTTCTGTCCATGTATACAGGGAAGAGGTTGGCCCAGATGCAGCTCGCAAATTTTTGGGGCATACACAGTGGCTAGTGAATTATTGGCTTTTGCAAAATGCTTTCAGTATTGGAATTGGAGATACCATTGCTGATGCATCAACAATGGAAAAAATTAATGAGACTATTTCAAATGCAAAAAATGAGGTGAAAGATCTTATTAGGAAAGCACAGAATAAGGAGTTGGAGGCTGAACCTGGACGGACTATGATGGAATCATTTGAAAACAGAGTGAACCAGGTATCCGAGTAATTGATTCTGTATTCGTTCTCTTATGTTGTGCATTTTGGTGTACTTTTAATATAACAATTGCCATCTTGCAGGTGTTGAATAAAGCTCGTGATGATGCAGGAAGCAGCGCCCAAAAAAGTTTATCTGAGAGTAACAATCTCAAGGCCATGGTCACTGCTGGATCGAAGGGGAGTTTCATTAACATATCACAGATGACTGCTTGTGTGGGGCAGCAAAATGTTGAGGGTAAGCGTATACCATATGGTTTCATTGACCGGACGTTGCCTCACTTCACCAAGGATGATTATGGTCCAGAAAGTCGTGGGTTTGTGGAGAACTCATACTTGCGTGGGTTAACCCCACAAGAGTTCTTTTTTCATGCCATGGGTGGTAGGGAAGGTCTCATTGATACTGCAGTGAAGACTTCTGAAACTGGCTACATCCAGAGGCGACTTGTGAAGGCCATGGAGGATATTATGGTCAAATATGATGGTACAGTAAGGAACTCATTGGGGGATGTCATTCAGTTTCTATATGGGGAAGATGGTATGGATTCTGTCTGGATAGAATCACAAAAATTGGATTCTCTCAAAATGAAGAAAGCAGAATTTGACAGGGTATTTAGATATGAATTTGACGACGAAGACTGGAATCCTACTTACATGATGACTGATCACGTTGAGGATTTGAGAAATATCCGAGAATTGCGTGATGTGTTTGATGCTGAAGTTCAAAAACTTGAAGCAGATAGATACCAACTTGGAACAGAAATTGCCACCACAGGTGATAATACATGGCCAATGCCTGTTAACCTCAAGAGGCTTATCTGGAATGCACAGAAGACTTTCAAGATTGATACAAGAATTGGAAGGGTTTCAGATATTCACCCAATGGAGGCTGTGGAAGCTGTTGATAAGCTTCAGGAGAGACTTAAGGTTGTTCCTGGTGAGGACCTGTTGAGTGTGGAAGCCCAAAAAAATGCCACTCTCTTCTTTGGAATCTTGCTTCGCAGCACTTTGGCCAGTAAAAGGGTGTTGCAGGAATACAGGCTCAGTCGCGAAGCATTTGATTGGGTTATTGGTGAGATAGAATCACGATTTTTACAGTCATTAGTCGCACCAGGTGAGATGATTGGTTGTGTTGCTGCACAATCCATTGGAGAGCCTGCTACTCAAATGACCCTCAATACTTTCCACTATGCTGGTGTTAGTGCAAAGAATGTCACTCTAGGTGTTCCTAGGTTGAGGGAAATTATTAATGTAGCTAAAAAAATAAAAACACCTTCACTTTCTGTGTACCTGAAGCCTGAATTTAACAAGACAAAGGAGAAGGCTAAAAATGTTCAGTGTGCTTTGGAATACACCACTCTCCGAAGTGTCACACAAGCAACAGAAGTGTGGTATGATCCAGATCCCATGAGTACTATAATTGAAGAGGATGCTGACTTCGTGAAGTCATACTATGAAATGCCAGATGAAGAGGTTGCACCGGAGAAAATATCTCCCTGGTTGCTTCGCATAGAGTTGAACCGTGAAATGATGATCGATAAGAAGCTAAACATGGCTGACATTGCTGAGAAGATCAATCATGAGTTTGATGATGATTTGACTTGTATCTTTAATGATGACAATGCTGAGAAACTGATTCTACGTATCCGTATCATGAACGATGAAGCTCCAAAGGGGGAGTTGAATGATGAATCAGCTGAAGATGATGTTTTCTTGAAAAAGATTGAGAGTAACATGCTGACTGAAATGGCTCTTCGTGGCATACCAGATATCAACAAGGTGTTCATTAAAAATGCCAAGGTAAGCAGTTTTGATGAGAGTGAAGGATTTAAGACTACGGAGGAGTGGATGCTGGATACAGAGGGTGTCAATCTCCTGGCTGTTATGTGCAATGAAAATGTTGATGCCCGAAAGACAACAAGCAATCACTTAATTGAAGTTATAGAAGTGATTGGAATTGAGGCTGTTCGTCGATCCCTACTGGATGAATTGCGAGTTGTCATATCGTTTGATGGATCTTATGTGAATTACCGGCATCTGGCTATACTGTGTGATACGATGACCTACCGTGGTCACTTGATGGCAATCACTCGTCATGGTATTAATCGAAATGATACTGGACCAATGATGAGATGCTCATTTGAAGAGACTGTTGACATTCTCCTTGATGCTGCAGTATATGCTGAAACAGATTACTTGAGGGGTGTCACCGAAAATATAATGCTGGGTCAGCTTGCACCAATTGGCACTGGATATTGTGCTCTTTATCTAAATGATGAGATGTTGAAGAATGCTATTGAGCTCCAGCTCCCTAGTTATATGGAGGGCCTTGATTTTGGCATGACACCTGCTCGTTCTCCAGTTTCTGGGACTCCTTATCATGATGGGATGATGTCTCCCATGCTGATGAGCCCGAATCTCCGCATGTCACCTACTGTAGATGGAGTGGCCTTTTCGCCTTATGTTGGTGGGATGGCCTTTTCTCCTAGTACATCTCCTGCTTCAACATCTATTGGCTACAGCCCATCATCTCCAGTCTACAGTCCTGGATACAGTCCTACTTCACCTTCATACAGCCCCGCCTCACCAAGTTATAGCCCTGCTTCCCCAAATTATAGCCCAACCTCACCCACTTATAGTCCCAGTTCTCCTAGTTATAGCCCAACTAGTCCTGCCTATTCTCCTACAAGTCCATCATACTCCCCCACTTCACCAAGCTACAGCCCCACTTCCCCCAGCTACAGCCCTACTTCCCCCAGCTACAGCCCCACTTCCCCAAGCTACAGCCCCACATCCCCCAGCTACAGCCCCACATCCCCCAGTTACAGCCCCACTTCACCTGCGTACAGTCCCACTTCACCTGCGTACAGTCCCACGTCACCTGCGTACAGCCCCACCTCCCCATCCTACAGCCCCACCTCCCCATCATACAGCCCCACATCCCCATCATACAGCCCCACATCCCCATCCTACAGCCCTACTTCACCAGCCTACAGCCCAACCTCCCCTGGCTACAGCCCAACCTCCCCAAGTTACAACCCCCAATCAGCAAAATACAGCCCATCACTGGCATACTCACCTAGCAGTCCAAGATTGTCACCAGCCAGTCCTTACAGTCCAACATCTCCAAATTATAGGTAGGCACATGACAATTTATCAGTAGCTTGTTCTCCAACTTGTTATTGCATTTGAGTTTGGTGAATTATTAGTATCATGCTGCTGCTAAATCTCTGGCTTTTTTATCCTTTTGTTGCAGCCCAACATCACCCTCTTATTCGCCCACATCTCCATCATATTCCCCTTCAAGTCCGACCTACAGTCCTAGCAGGTAAGTCTTAGTTTGCCTCCACTTTGTGTGCTGCTACTGATGTTGACTGGATTTTTCTTACCCTAACTTCAATCACGTTGCACTCTAATGCTTCTATTTGTTTTCCCCAGTCCATATAATTCTGGTGTCAGCCCAGACTACAGCCCAAGTTCTCCACAGTACAGGTGGGTCCTAGTCCACTATCCAATTTTTCCATCAATGTATTGAGTCTGCATTTAATCTAAATATAGCAACCTGATGAAAATCTTTCTGCATTGTTTTGTATTTCACGCAGTCCAAGTGCAGGATACTCACCAAGTGCCCCTGGGTATTCGCCATCATCTACCAGCCAATACACTCCTCAAACAAGTACCAAGGGTGACAGGGACAAGAAGGATAGCAAGAGCACTCGATGAGACATAACATTTAATGAAAAAGGGGGCTCAGTGAGTAGTAAAATCAGGTTGTTATTCAAACTCTTGACCTGTGTATTGGATATAAACTTTTGTCAACATTGGTGAAGTTTTCTGAATTATAATGTTGAGAGGTGCAGTAGACAACATGGATTTTAAAGTTGTTCGTAGTGTCCCTGAAATAAGATAATGAATGAGCTATTTTATTCTCAGTGCCTAAAATAGTTTGTTTTCCAGACTTGAGAAGTAGTTTCTGGTCCAAGTACTGATGGGGTTATCAATCCTGGTTTCCGATCCCTCATTTACTCAGTCTGTGATCTATTCTATTCAGCTGTGTAATGCTTGTAACTGTAACAAGTATTCTGTCAACTTCTTAGATTCTCCTTCAGTAATGCTAGACCATTCTTGGCGAGATGATTCATGCATGGAATTTCATCTTTTTGAATGAGAACATTTGATACCTAAATGAAAATCTCAGAATTAGGGAATGGTATATGTATGCACTTCTAGGATAGCACAGCCTGATTTGTGCTTTTATTTTGTTTGATTTGCAGATTCCAAGAAATTGGCTGGCCTTGATCTGGAAATGTCAGAAGCTGCAGGTTATCCATCCTCCTCCATAGATATTTATTCCATAGTTTCCGTGATGTTCAATATTTCTATATAATAGTGTACTCTGTTTTAAGTGGAGCTGAATTTTCAGAGTAAGCTTATTGACTTTTGATGAGTGGGGTTTGAGTTTCTTTCGGAAAGTATGGTTACTTTTTCAAGTGTATATGGTCTCTTCTTCATTTGGTGTATCTCCATAGTTATAGAAGTAAACACTTATCTGGTGAAATTATGTTACTGGAAAGCCATTTTTCTTGGTGTTGATAAAATAATGGAAGGCTAAATAAGCAAAAAAATTAAATAAATAAATAAAAAATATTAGTTAAAAACAAACTTCAATTTAATGGTGATAATTCCGACCACTGTCAACTAATTTCACTAGGTGAAAAAAGTTTTATAGTTGTTGTTTTAAGTATCAATGTAGCTTAAAAATAATTATCAGATTTAAGTCAATAATGAAATAATTTTTTTAGTTTGATTTTGTGATTTAGATTTTATTTTGGTTTATTAGGTGATGGATCAGTTTCTTGGTATTCTAAGAGTGTTTTGTGGTTAAAATAGATTGAAAAACAGGCTTTTTAGATGAAAAATTTGTAGACTTGATTTTCAACCATACATTGATGGCTAGAATCTGGACTAGCGAGCGACATGTATTCTCTCTCTCTTTTTTAAAAAAAATAAAATAAATAAAATGAACATCACCGCTTTAAAAAAGAAAAATAAAATAACTGCATCAAGCATAAGCATAGAGGCCTGGGATTCAAAAGCCACACGCTTAGGCTTTTCCTGTCTCGAATTTTTTTCTTTGTTCACTAGAATCCGGCGATTACTCTCTTTCTTCTCATGAGAAAACGACTGAAAAGTTAAAAAAAATAAAGTTTGATATAAAAAGTATAATTTAACAAAATAAAAGGGACAGATCATCTAATAACAAAAAAAAAAAAAAGAGATGAAAATATACTTTCCAAACAATTTGCAATCTCTCCTCTATGTTGTCATTATTTTTTATTGTCTTCTATCTTTTCATTCAACCATCCTTTCCTAAAAAATATAAAAAATATATAATTGAATGTTAATTTAGACTTAAAAAACAATATTATAAAAAATAAAAATTTAAGGATCAAATTAAAAAACATTGCTTCAATGATAGTGAATAATGATTGATTTACAATATTTTTTTTTTTTAGTATATATTAGATATGTTTCTTGAGCTTTGTTGCAGGACAAATATTTTTTTTATATTAAAAAAATAACAAGATAAAAAAAACTTTAATTTAAAGTCATGGGTTCAAGTGGTAATTTAAATAATATAAAAAAAAACAATAAAAAAAATCATACCTAAACCTATTCAGAATATCAAAACAATCCAATGCATCTAATTGAAAAATCGAGGGAGAGAGAGAGAGAGAGAGAGAAGCATAAAACATGGGGAAAACCGAGCAAACCTGCGGTCCTAAAACACCAGCTTATAAATCATCGAGTTATAAGCAAATGTGTTGACGTTAGCAGCTTTATTTCTTCGTGTTAGCCAACTTAGATGATTCGTGATGGCAAAGTGTTTTGACTTTGTTAGGAATAGGAATGTAGTGGATGGTACAAGAATGACCTTTGGTCTGTGGACGAAGCCACCCTGTGATTTTAGTTGCAAAAGAAAAAAAAAATAATGGCATCCAAAACAGGGAACAAATCTGCCAAGTGTCAAGCTCTCCTGCTGTCTGCTCCCAATTTATTTAATCTTTATTTTATGGGATGGAGGTTGCTATCAAAAAGTCAGACCCGCTCCCTGGCACTGATCTCTTGGAGTGTGGTTCTTTTATAGTATTATTAGCTTCGGCCGGCAATGGTGGTGGTTTCTTTCAGGCATTAGTTTGCTGCACTATGCGACGCAATCCTTGACGAAGTCAGGAAAACCAATATCATTGGTTTCGAAAGCTTCAAATAAGCTTCTGGGTTTTCCCATCCACCATAAGACTACATAGTTAGCAGAGCAAGAGAAATCAAGAAGCAATTTCTTTCTTGATGGGGAAACGAAGGAAATCAAAATTCAGTGTCTTCGCCTGTCTTCCGCAAGCAGCATCTCCTGTCACGTTCCAGAGTCCACCAACCAGCCCTCGCATGTCCAATACTGACAGAGGTTTGTCTGGTCGGATCATATCGCTTGTTCCAAAGGAGGCTAGAACAAAGGCTAGGAGTGGAAGCTTTGATGATGCACAGGAGCCCTCATCCCCAAAAGTTTCGTGCACGGGCAAAGTCAATAACAAAAGCAAGAAAAAACCACAAGCAACTAAGTCAGACTCTTGTCCTAAACCAACAGTACTAACGGCTTTCAAAGGAAAGAAACAAGGTCTGCAATCTGATACCTCTCGTGGGAGGCCGCCTGTTGCAGATCATAAACCTCCTTCTTTAGGTCACATGAAGCAGTTCTCCAGCAATTGTGGCGTGTTAAGAGATTTTGATTGGAAGGCTCATGATGTTTCAGGGATGCCAGATAACTCAAATTATAGTTCATATGATGAGAAGAACGGAGATAAAGAGAAGGTGTTTATTGTAGTGGAAGTTGATGAAGACATTCCTAGAGAGCCAAAGAAACAAGTAGAATTGTGGAGGAGAAGAAGCTGCAGGACTCCTCCTGGACCTCTTCAATTGGAGAAACAAGCACGTTGTTAATGTTTTAATACCAAGTTTAATTTGTTCCAGTTTTATTTCAACAGCACGAGCCTCCTCATGAGGTGGTGATCATGGTGGTGAAGGAGGTGTTCGTGGTCGTAGTAGTGGAGGAGGTGAGGTGGTAATTGTGTTGTGTTTTCTTAATAAGCTTAGCTTGTTAGTTTTAGTTGCTGCATGCTTGGCCATTGAAAGAAAGAAGGCGACTGATAAGAAAGATCCACGCTCTCATAAAAAAAAAACCGAAAATAATAAAAGGGCGTAGACCTACGAAACGATTGTATGTCATTGACACGAAGAGTCGCCATTGTTGTGAAAATATATTATTCCAACCTTATATGGTCTCCCTCTCTTTTCCTTTGTGCGAAAGCAACACTCTTAAGAAATCGTTTGTTTTTGCAGAGGAAAAACTATCTGATTAGTTAAACAATTTTTGTTTTTGTTTTTGTTTTTGTTTTTTTTATTATATTCCATGTATAATTGCATTTCAAATTTTAATTTTATAAAAATTAAAATAATTTGTTTTTTATTTATTTATTTTACTTGTAAAAATTCATCTCGTAACAATTTTTAACATAACATATATTTTTAAAATCTATTTTTTAAAAAACCCTCACTAAAAATATTGTTTTAAACCACAATTAAAAAAGTTATCATAATGCTAAATACACTAAATACCACTAACTAATTAATCTTTAAATTTACTTTTAAAAAAATACGCAAATATAAAAATGAAATGAAATATTTTTCTATCATGTACAATGAAAATAACTTTCCTTAGGGTTTTACATGTAAATTACTTATTGTAAATGAGGTGATGATCGTGGTGATGATTATGATAATAATAATAATAATAAAATGATTATAATAATAGAGAATAAAATGATAATGATTAATATTGTAAGTAAATTATTATTCGTAAAATATTTTAAGAAACTTAAATATTTTTCAGTAAATAAACTAAGTTTGAGGATTAGATGTAAAATATTTTATATTGATTAATTTTTTTGTAAAATATTTTACAAGAAACAAACATAGAAAAATATTTTACAGTAAACAAAAATAAAGTTATTTTTTTAATTTTTTTTTCTATTTTTTTTCTCAAATCTTTATATTTATCTTTTTTTTTTTAATTTATAAATCATCTAACATAATTTTTTTTGAAATCAACAACATTATCAAATAAAAAAAAACCTCACATTTCTTATACCTCGTTTGATATTGAAATCTAACAATAATCAAGAGGTTTAGGATGACATGACATTTGCAATAATCGTCCAATAATTACAAAAATTGCATTATCATTCAAGCAACACAGTTTTCAAATGAAATACATTTAATTGCAAAATGAAATCACTACAAAAAATATAAAAAATAAACCTATCGCCTTGGATGCTGGCCAAAGACCAACGAACGACCTGTCAGCCTAATGGGCAGATTACAAGAAACAAAATTCTCTCTTTCTAGGAACATAAAAAGGGAGAAGGCAGGGGAAAAACAAAGAAAAAGAATAAAGGTAATAAATAATACGAACGTCTGTCCGTCTTGATTCTTAATTTCTTGTTTGCAGATTATTATCGTTATTATTTTTTAATTAGACATGAAGAAGTCACCGTTGCCAATGGTGCAAAACACAAGCAGCAAGGATGAAAAGAGAACAAGAAAAGAAACGCTAGTGAAGCTGTTAAGATGGCATTTTGGGTATCAAGATTTTAGAGGCAAACAGTTAGAAGCCATTGAAGCTGTTTTATCAGGTCTTAAACACACACTATTACTCTTACTATCTCGAAAACAAAACCTCATGTTGCCCCCTTTTTATTTTTTTTTTAAAAATTGGTAGGGAGGGATTGTTTTTGTTTGATGCCAACTGGTGGAGGGAAGTCAATGTGTTATCAAATTCCTGCTCTTGCTAAACATGGGATTGTTCTTGTCGTGTCTCCTTTGATTGGTGAGTAAATTCTTTATATTTTTGTTAATTTTATTAAGCTGTTTCTTTCTTCTTCTTCTTCTTTTTTAGATTCAACCCTAATTTGTCTTTTCCTTTTCTTTCATTTTTTTTTGCTTGCAGCCTTGATGGTAAGTTGAGCATGCTGGAATTTTACTCTCTTGTATTTGGTTTTTTGGGAAGAGTTTTCTTGGGATTTTGATTATAATTTTTTTTAGGAGAACCAAGTGATGGCCTTGAAGGAGAAAGGAATTGCAGCTGAATTTCTTTCATCGACTCAAACATCAAGTGTTAGAAATAAAGTGAGTTTTGGTGTGTGTTCTTGCTCTTTATTGGTTTTCAGAACCGTTATTTTACGATGTTTTTGATGAAAGTATGCACGTTGGTGATGGGCTCTTGTGCCGTATTGGGTTTGGGAATTGTGATTTGTCAAGTCTTGGCGTTGAGATGCTTGTGATTGTTTATGAGTTGTGGTTTTCTTAAACCTTGTGTTGTTCAGTTGTTGTAACTAGAATGTATTAGATATGGGGAATGTGTCATAATTTGTATACATCAACGAGCACTTAGCATGATTTTGATTAGTAGCTAGGAAACAGGATTGTATTTCATAGATTGCCTATTCTAATGCCATTGCTTGTTTTGCTTGCCTGCTATTTTATTTTTTCTTTTAACTTTATAATGTCTATAGGACTTTAACAGTTGAAAAGATATTATATTTATAAATTAATGACCATCTTTTTTGGCACTGTTAGATTCATGAAGATCTGGACTCTGGAAAACCATCTGTGAGGCTGCTGTATGTAACACCAGAATTAATTGCAACACCAGGATTTATGTCGAAGCTGACAAAGATTCACACCAGAGGGTTGTTGAATCTCATTGCCATAGATGAGGTGTGAACTTATTATTATTTTTTTAAAAAAAATGATGAAAACTTAGATATTCTTTATATTAACAAAGGTTTAACTTTGAGACTCGTGTCTATCATTCCACCTCTTCTTCTCTCTTGATAAATTTCAGGCACATTGCATTTCGTCATGGGGTCATGATTTCAGGTGCGTAAGTAGTTTAACTAATGAAGGAGTTGACTTTTTCCCCTATTCTTTCCTTCTACCAGAAGGACAATTTTGTTCCATTAAATGTTTGTGCAAGGTATTGATGTGATTTTTGTCAATAGAGCTACTAGCAGGGCTAGTTTGTGTGTATAGCACAATTTGCTTCAATACAGTTATGCAATCAAACATGTATATAAATGCAATAAGAAGTTTGTTTCCCTGTCTTGAGTGTCGAGTGATAGTTATTCTTGTATAAAGTAAAAAAGTTGGAATTTCTTGGTACTCTTTACTGAATTTTTGCATCTTGGAATTTTTTTAACTGTTTTATTTTTTGCCTATTTTCTAACTTTTGGCTTTGAATAGGCCTAGCTACCGTAAGCTTTCATCTTTGAGGAATCACCTTCCAGATGTACCAGTCCTGGCTTTGACAGCTACAGCTGCTCCTAAGTAGGTTTTTAGAAGAACTGGATTTATTCTCTACTCTCAACAGTCTTACATCACTCTAAATCATAAGAAGAGATAACAGTTTCATTTTCTGAAGAAGGGAGCAGAGAGCTTTAATAATTCTATAGTTGTTATTTTTATCTGCAGAGTTCAGAATGATGTGATAGAGTCATTATGTCTGCAAGACCCTTTGGTTCTCAGCTCTTCTTTTAATCGTCCAAATATTTATTATGAAGGTGGGTTCTGCTAGCTTGTTTCAGGAATGAAAACATATTTCATAAGCTCAAGTTTATCAGCTAGAATATTCCAAACTAAACCTCATTTCCATCCCGTGTCCAACTGCATGTGCATCTAAGTGGATTTCTCAATAGCGCAGTTCGATACAAAGATCTTCTGGATGATGCCTACGCTGATTTATCCTCTGTACTCAAATCTTGTGGGGATGTCTGTGCAATTGTTTACTGCCTTGAACGAACAACCTGTGATGGCTTGTCTGCTCATCTTTCCAAAAATGGCATTTCCTCTGCTGGTAGTTAATATTCTCTTACATTTCTTTTCCCTGGGAATATTTTTTTTTTAATTTTTTTTTATGATAGGTATTAGTGATGGCATACTCCCTTTTCACACTGGGGTTTTTTTCAGCTTACCACGCTGGCTTGAATAATAAACTGCGGAGCTCAGTTTTAGATGATTGGATTTCTTCTAAAATACAAGTTGTTGTCGCCACAGTGGCTTTTGGGTATGATCTACTCTATAATTTATGCTAAGCTAACAGGTATTAGCATTCTTTTTTTTGTGCGCAACCTCCTCAGCTGAGAGTAATGTAGATCCCTCAATTTTTTTTCTTGCCATGCTAACTTTCAACAGGAATGGTAAATGTACTCTGGAAATGGAAGCCTGTATATCATTCTTGTATTTTTTTCCCTTTTGAAGTGTTTTATTCTAGATTGTGATGGTTTTGTTTGCTTCCCTTGTACTTTCTGTTTGGAGCTGTTCTGGTGAATGCCCGGTAATTGAGACATTGTTGTTCCTCCAGGATGGTATGCAATCAAATACTCGTGAATTCATTGAGCCTTGAAATCTGGAAATTTTATTTTGTATATTTCTGATATATAGTTAAGCAGCTATCACGTGCTTCTAATGACATTATGACAATATTTTCTAGGGTATAGATAGAAAAGATGTTAGAATGGTTTGCCACTTTAACATTCCAAAGTCAATGGAGTCCTTCTATCAAGAATCAGGTAGAGCAGGACGTGACCAGCTTCCATCCAGAAGTCTCTTGTACTATGGAGTTGATGATCGCAAAAAGATGGTATGTTCTATGGTTTCACCACTTCCCTTGTAGTTATTGGTTTACTTATTTATCAACAGTTGCATCTTGCATGGGCTTGTAAAGGAGATATTTTGCTAAATCATTGGGAGCTGTATGACAGGAGTTCATTTTAAGAAATGCTGAGAACAAGAAGCTGCAGTCCTCAAGTTCAGAGGGCAAGTTCTCAAAAAAGTCCCTCACTGACTTCAATCTGGTGAGCGTCAAGTCATTTTGTTCTGTACATACTCTGTGCTACTAGATACTCAATGCAAGATGCAACCACATTCAGATGATTGAGTACTGTGAGGGTTCTGGATGCCGTCGGAAAAAGATTCTTGAGAGTTTTGGGGAACAGGTAATGTGAGCATGGAATTTTTTTTCCTACATGGACCTCACAATGCCTTTCTCTATCAACACAAGTTATGGTACTTATTATCATTCACCACAGCAGGTTTCTGCCACACTATGTAAACAATCATGTGATGCCTGCAAACATCCAAATCTAGTTGCCAAGTATTTGGAGGAACTTACAACTAGCATTGCTCGTCAGAGAAATGGTTTTTCTCGAGTTTTTATGAGCAGGTGCTTCTCTTTTGTCCATATTATATAGTATTTTGGTGTATCAGTTATTGTAAAGTTCAGTGGAAACATAAAAATTCAAAATTGAAATTACAGAGGAACTAAGCAATCTGGTCTCCATAGAAAAGAGACTTGTCATGAATCTCAAAAAATGGCCGTGTTGTTATCTTAAACCTGAAGTAGATTTACTTAGAATGTAACCATTTTTCCATGTGGACTTCCCTTGCTTTTGTTCCAAGCTACCAGGTTTCCATTGTTTCCAGTTGGGATGAGCCTAACCTATTGCTGGCTTTCAAATGTTCTCATTTTCATTGCCCCCCTGCAGCATTTTATTATTGTCCTACTAATAGTTAGGAATGCGTTGCTCTTATTTACTTGGTTAATCTTCAAGTTTTAGAATGTCTTATGAGCTTGATTCATTCTTCTCATTTATTCAGGTCCACAGATATGATTGATGAAGAATTCAGAATTGATGAACAATTCTCTGAATTCTGGAATCGGGATGATGAAGCCAAAAGTTCTGAGGAAGATATATCTGATTTTGATGGTGAATAATTTTTGTAAAATTTCAATGTTTATGCTGGGGGTGGTTTGGGGGCGTTATAGAAATTCTGAACTTTTTATTATCATCTCATATGTCAAGTTTCTTTGCTGGCAGATGAAACTGAAGTTGTCAAGAGCCTACCTAGATCAAGATTGTCAAGTAAATCAGGAGTAGATGAGAAGATTGAGTTGCTGCAGCGTGCGGAAGAAAATTATTTTCAGAATAAAAACTTTGATAAACTGGTCCGTCCTTAATATTTTATGTCCTTGAAAAATTAACAGCATCTATTTATTTTTTCTTACTGAACGTAAGCAGCAAGGAGTAAATGCAATTGATGATTGATTAGAATGTATGGTAGTTTCATTTTTTCTGTTGGGATTGTGGCTATCTAGATTGATCGGTGAAGTAACTTTGATTTCTAAAATTTATGCTCTATTTGCTTTCTGGGCAATGGTGAGTGGAGTTTCTATATATATATATAGTTGAACGTGGTGCCATTGTATCCCTGTTTAATTAAGACAATAGTTGTATTTCATTGTTATGTGATTCACAAGCACTTCAATCTGTTTCATGACCATAGTTCTATAGTCAACCATCTAGCAACTTCTTTTTCATGAAAATTGATTTTTTTTATTTGTGAGCAGAAAAATAAAGTTGACAAGATTGCCATATCTGAAACACTGAGAGAAGCAAGCAAACAAAGATTATTAAATGCTTTGAAGCTAGCTCACCAGCGGCTTGGAATCTTAAGGTAAGCAGACCTTTCCCTTCGCCCATGGCATCAGATCTGTTATTTGATTAGCATACAAGATAACTTTTTTAATACTTTTGATTGGGAGAAAGATAACCATGATAGATTTAAATTTGTTTATTCTCCACTTTGCAGCATTGAACTTGATACATCAGCCTCCTTTCTTGAAAATGAGTGCTACAAGAAGTACGGAAAGAGTGGGAAAACGTTCTACTATTCTCAGGTGGCAAGTACAGTAAGGTGGCTATCATCGACTACTTTGGTAGAGTTAACAAATCGGCTCGGCCCTGGCACCCCTTCCGTCCCTGTGTCTAAAGAACATCCTCCTGAGACACCACCATCACCCTTGCTTGAGCAGAGGCCACCAGAAACTACTAACCTAAAACGCCACAGTAGCTTTCATTCACCCTTGCTTGAGCAGAAGTCACCAGAAACTACTACCCTAAGACTCCACCATACATTTCAATCAGAAACTTCGATGAATACTTCACCGTCAGAAAGTTCCAGTCTGAGTACAAAGCTGCCATCCATTCCATCCTTCTCCGAGTTTGTGAACAGCAAAAAGGAAAAAGGCAACCATGCCAATACATCACAAAACCAATCACACATGAGACTGGAGAAGACCGGAGAGAAGAGGCTGAGGTTGCATTAACTCAAATTTTGGAGCTTTGTTTCTCTCTTCGTAGTTATGTACACACTAGTAGTCGGTCTGGAATAATCTTGTTATAAATTCTGATCAAGGATAAAACACATTTTTTTTTTAACTAAATACGTATTTGGTAATTATAAACAACCTTTTTCAAATTATTGGTAACCTCCTAATTTCTTATTTCAGAGAGCCAAAAAGCACTCTCTTTGATTTTTTTTTTCTTTTTAATCTTTTTGTAATATACAAGTTGCAAGACCTTCCTAAAATATAATCCTGAAATCAACAAATGAGAGGAGGAGGAACGATGCCTCCCTGATATGGACTGGGTGTGACCCTTGCTCTTGAACACGAGAAGGGTCGCCTTTGTGGCCTCTCAAAATAACTTCGATGGTTGGAGAATTACTTTATCATTAAATTCTTTCACACCATCAAATAGATTTTGCAAATTAAATAAAATTGAAAGATTGACTGGAAAAATAAATAAAATAAATGAAACTATGGTCAATAATACCAAATCTGATAGGAGACAGACCAACAAGCTCACCCGACAACAAATTGTGCGTAGCTAGACGAGACACATCGGGAATCAAGAACAGCTAAGAACTACTGCATAAACTTGACCTTTTTTTCCTTTCTAGCTTCAGAGCACAAATTTCTTCATAGTAAAAAGATTCTCTCACTCGTTATTTTTTCTCCATTTACTAAATACACCTCGTTGAGTACATGGTCACAGGAGAATCCATGAAGGGAGCACCACAAACTCTAGGATGATCACTCTCCACCCCATAGTCCAGCATCTGATGGCCCTCCAAATCTTCATCATGATCACAAACGAACTCGGGGATTTTTACTTCATTTCTCCTTATATGGTCCCATAAATAATCAATCCTATTGATATACCTTAGCTTCCCATACAACCTGCCACAATATTGTTTGTGTTGGTTTATTCACGTAAGCCAGAAAGCTAAAAATGCAACCAAGTACCGATACCCTTTGAGAGAGAAAAAATCAGTCACTGTGCAAAATATTTCGTTGTTCTTACCTGCTGCCGAAGTGAAGACGGCCAAACGTGGCAAGGAAAAGTTTGGCTTGTAGGCTGGGGTGGACAAAGTAAATTGCCTGGAGATTATCCCTAGCGTTGATTGGTATAACATCATAGATTGATCGGAGGGCTGAGATTCCTGGAAAATCCTCACTCTTTTGTACTTGTGTGTGAAGGTACAAGACCGAAAATGGCTTCTTCTTTAGCCTAGGAAAGATGTTCTCCTCCAAATAATTCTTGAGTGCATCCACGCTCAAAAACCGAGCTGCAGAAGTAAAAAATCGAAACCATAAAATAGTAAGAAATAAAGTAAAATTATCAAGCACATTCGGCACGACAGTCGAGAGGATTATTTTCATGTTAATGTTAGAGAAGTTACTAACCAGATAAGAATTTGCCGATAATTCGAAGGACTTTGTGGCCATTTTTATCCCTGCCTTGAAATTTGAAAATCTCCAATTTCTCAACAAGTTGTTCTTGGTCAGACAAAGAAATGGGAGTGCACATATTTCCTCTTGCTTTGGTTTTCTTCAACCGACTGATCTTGCTGTGTCTGAAGGTGTGAAATAGAGAAGGGAGAAACAAGGAAAAGAGTGATTATGGGGTTATGATGTTTGAGAGGGAGAGGAGAGCGGCAATAAAGGGAGGAAGGTTAGAAAAATAATGGATGAGCAAAGAGAAGGATATTCCAAGGCATCTTCCATTTTGGACCAGATCGAGTTTTGTTCTGTTTTGTTTCCAGTCCTTTTCATCGTTTGGAAATTACTTGAGTTGATTTAGCATGATCTTGACCGTCCATTTGAAGATCATTGCCGCCAAAAATGGGAAGTAAATAATCAATTCAATAATTGAAGACAAATGGGAAAAAGGGGTGGCTGCACTCAAGACTTACGTTAATAGTTTTACCATTCTAAAAAAACTTATTAGCTTTAGTTTTGGAGTTAATATAGGCTTTTCATATGTCAATTAATTATTCTTAAATTAATTGAAGAGAATTCAGCTTTTTATATTTATAGAGTATGTTGGAATGACTTGATTATTCTTTAAAATAAAAAAATAAAATAAAATTAGGGTACAAGAGCTTTTTTTGTATTTTCATGTTTTTAAAGCATGATGAAATATCTCAAACACCCTTCAAAGAAATAGACTTAGTACTAGGATTCATAAGTTTTTCTTAATTATTATTTGGTTGATTTGAGGTAATTTAATATTTGAATAAATATAGAATATAATTAAAAAATAATTAACGAATATAAAAGACGCCCATACCTTTCAAATTATGTGATGTATGACACCTTTCAATCACCAAAAACTCATTTTTTATAAGTTATTTTCCTGTTTATTTTTGTATTTTAAAAGTGTTTTTGAAAAAATTTAAAATTTTTTTATTTGAAATTAATATTTTTTTAATATTTTTAAATTATTTTGATGGGCTAATATTAAAAATAATTTTTAAAAATTAAAAAATTATTATTTTAATATATTTTAAAAAATAATCTCCCTACATCATCCTTTTCAGGACGGTTTTGGTGCGGCAGCTCAACACCGGAAGCGCTTGCTTTCTTTTCCATTTATTGGGCTCAATTTTGAGCCTTTATTTTCCTCTTATTGGGCTCAGTTTGCAGCCCTTTCATTCTTCTTGATGGGCTCGATAAACAATCCTTCATTCTTCTTCATGGGTTTGGTTTTGGTGCAGCACCTTCACTCCTCTTGGTGGGCTCGATTTTGGTGCCCCATGAATTTACGTTGTATGGTGCCATATGATTTCTTAACAAAGCTAAATTTATATGGTGGTCTAGTCAATGACTCAATGGAATAAGGATTGATAACTTAAATCCCACATCGAAAGGGAGAGAACCTGCAAGGCTCAAGTGCCTATAAGTTTCAAGCTCACATGTGTGGGAAGATATCTTTGCGCTTGGGGCAATGACGCAGCTAGTGAGGTTCTAACCGAGGCGCGTCAATTGCTGGTTGAAAACTATTTCCAAACCCCCTCTTCGGCCGAGGTCTGGTCTAGGCCTTTGAGAATTTCTGGAAGGGCTCCCTCCGGGGTAAGGCCCTGCGTTTATAAGTTCAAATTAGTAACTGTTAAAAATAGTATTTCAGTAGATTTTGGATGAATGCCTCTTCGTAAGTTCAGAAGTTTAAGTTCATGTAATTTAGTTCTAAATGTAACGGTAGTATCGAATCATTTGACAAGCCTGGTTGAGGGTATTTTTCAAATAATTTTTCGTGATATTTTTTTTAAAAAAATTATTTTTGATATCAATCCATTAAAATAATTCAAAACATACAAATTATATTAAATTTTAACAAAAATAAAAATTTTAAATTTTTTGGGAACGCGGGTCAAACCGCGTTCCCAAACATGTACGTTGTTTAATGTAGTGTATAATTTTCCATTGCTTTCCATTAGGTTTGGATTTGTGGTATTTCGGTGAGGCTATCAAACATGCTCAGTGTCTTTGAACACCTTGAAATTGCTTTTGAAAGGTTTAAATTCTGCAATTGTCGATGCTATCGGTTTGCTTATAATTAATCTGAATATGCTATTTTGGAGTTAATTTATTAGGAATAGGACTACATAATTATGTTCATTTACATTAATATTTAATTGAATTGAAAAGAGAGTTTGATAAATATGTAAGACAACTTAACGTAGAAGCTTCAGATAAGTCGTTGAGAACTTTTTAAATTACTCCATTACTTGGGTGATTCAAAAGGTTAAGGATTTTGGATTTGCTCATAATGATCAAATTATATCTGACTTATTTCAATATTTTTAGTAATTTTCAATATAATTTTTAAATATTAGATCTTCCGTTATTTAAATTGTGTATCTCCAATACTCTCGTAGTGATGACTGAAAAATGATCCACCAATCCAATTAGAATTTTGTTATTTTGTCCCTAGTTAAAATAAAATATTACAATTCTGAAATTTTGACGGATGACATGAAGACTGCTCAATTGGGGCACTTTATTGATTATTCGAAGGCAGAATGGATTCCTCTAACTTGACTCCTATGGTTTTATTGGATGAGAATTCACATAATTAGAAGTCAAGAAACAATACAATAGTTTGTCGGACTCACAAATGTGTTTTCCTCCCTTGTGTCTCCACTTATTCTGTCTTGAAACAACAAGAAATTGTTTTATCTTCATCGTGTGAGAATATTAGCTAAAAACTACCTTTATGCACCAGAATTATTAATCTTGTTGTTGGAAAAAACTGAAGGATCGATGAGCTAGAAAGCAGGGGGCAAGAAATTGGATGGAAATAAGAAGTTTTGGCTCCTTAGTTCAGTATAATTTGGTCAATATAAAAGCATAATTGGCTCTGCACTCTTAGCTTTGCCCAAGCCGTGCAGAGGGGACTTGGCAAGCACGAAAATTTTTGTCGCCACCCTTGTGTTTTACGCCCCTTGGTGAAATAATAGAAGCATATTGCGAAGTAACAAGCCCAGTCTGTATTCTGTCGTCCCATATGGCAAAAATAACAAAGGGCACAAGCAGGAGAACACTATAAAAGAAAGCTTAATAGCCCTGAATCAATCATACCTTTCTCGGCCTTTTGGCTAAGATCAAGTGTAGTATCTGTTCTTATCAGTTTAATATCTGATACGTGGGCCAATGGCTCACACGATATTAAATTTATTTTTTTAGGGGGAGGGTCTATCACAGTAGCTTGCTACTGGGGCTCTCGATCGTCGCCTTTGCGTTGCACTATAACATTGGCCTGGCGTACCCCACCAATTCTAGTCAGATGCTTTTATTTGTAGTGTGTGAGGTTTCAATGCTCTGCTGCATCTTAGATGTTTTGATTGTTGGTGTTTTTCATGCTTCAGTAAACAAGTGTAGACTAGAATGACTTTGAAAAATACTTCCAATGTGAGGTGATTGTCATGCCAAGAGCTAAACTTAGAAGTTATCTACAAGCTGTCGTAGAAAAGCTAGAAGAGAAAGTGTGTATCGTTTACAAGTAGACTTGAATTATTGTCTTTCTTCATCAATGTGATGTGTAACCGAGAGTTTGTTCTTTTATGTAGATTGTTCGTTTATTTTTTTAAGAGTTTGATTAGCCGTTGATGCAATGAGTCTGACATTTACTTCTTCCAAACCAAATTACAGAATCCTATAAAATTTAAAAAGATTTTCCAATAATCAAAGGAATCGATCTATGGTAGAGGTTTCAATGCTCCTCTGCATCTTTAGATGATTTGATTGTTGGGGTTTTCATGCTTCAGATCGAAAGGAAGAGAATCCAATCTGTTTCCAAGAATCTTTCGAGGAGAAAATCAAAGGATTTTGTTGATTTAATTTATGCTACTCATAGTAGAAAATCAAAGACTTGAAATGCAGTATGGATTGTTGTTGTGTAGCTGTTCATGGAATTGCTAGGTTCCTCTACTCAAGAGTGGCTAACAGTTGGAGGCACCCTTGCTGGCCAAGAGATATTTACAAATTTCCTTTCAAGTGTAATGATCCATGCAACTTGGCCACTTATTTTGAATGAATGGGTTCAGAGGAAAACTGAAGGCTACGGAGATACTGGAATCAACGATCTGGTTCCTCGTCTGTAAAAGAGAAAAGAAAATGAAGTTTGGGAAACCCTACATGTTGTAGCTGAAATCATTTCAAAGAAAATAAAAGTAATGTATTGATTTGGTAACTTCACTCATAAGTGAATATTACAGCATGGAATTGAAATCAGATCGTGATATATGTCTCATGTGCTTGTCGGTCTAGACACTGTTGATTTCAAGTCATTGCGGCTTCTCAAAGCTGCTATGTTTGATGAGGAACTGATGTAGTTGGGCCTACGATAACTGGTGGTTCTGAGCAATTATGTGTGAGTCTGCCATAATTAGATGATGATCTATCCTCGACAGATTGCATGGATAGCCTAACAGAAGTATTTATGGATCAGTGGAATATGTCTAGATTTAAGAAGAGAACGGTCATGCCAGACCAGAATAATAGCTCAAAAGAACCTTAACTTTTGATTCGACCGTTAGATTGCACTCAAATTTTTACAGGAGTTTTCGGAGGCCGTTTTCCCCACATTAGTCACTATGATGCCACACAAACCGTCAAATCTTTAGATATGAAAAATCTCACCGATACCCTCGGTTTTGACAGTTTTTGTGATTTTCCTTGGCAATTCCAGATTTGGGAGCCCTTGGCTAGCATAAATTCTTTGTAATACTCTATAAAATATTATCTATGATTTATGGGGTATCCTTGCAGACATAACAAAGCATGAATTTGAGGCTTTGGAAGCCCTGTATAACAACATAATCATGATCCCAAAGTACTTTCGGTTATTGTTGTTAAAATCACTAGTTAACTCGTAAGATCATAAATCATACGATTTTACGAGTCAACATGTATATAACGTTTAAAATTGGGTTAAAAACTCAAAATCGATCAAATTCGGTTAAAATCGATCAAACTCGGTAAAATCGGTAAAATTGGACTGATTTTACGAGCTTGACAAAAGTTCAAAAATTTACTGCCTCTCTGTCTGAGTCTCCCAACACTCCACTCCACAGTCTGTGATTGAAAGTTTAATTTTACATTTCATTATGTGATGACTTGAAAGTTTAATTTAGAATTGAATTTCTAATTTAATCATATAAAATATTAACACAATAAAATCAGGTTGATTCAATCAGGGTTTTAGTAGATTATTTAACTCCACTCAACTTGATTCAATCAGGAATTTAACCATATACGTGTATGCTTTTTTTTTTTGTGTTTTGTCCAACTCTCTACACTATATATACATCCTTGTTGATGCATGTATTGATTCTTGAACAAATTATTTACTTTAGATTTGTTAATTTTTAGTTAATGAATTTTATGGACATAATTGTATTATATTATATTTTTAAGTTATTTAAACCATGTATGAATTTTTATTTGAATTATGTATTCTAAGGTGTTTAGACATTTGTATTGTTTATTTCACTTTTATTTTAATTGTTTCATATTATTATTTACTATTTGACTGAAATTGTCAATATATAATTAGTTAAAATATTTTTCTTGCGATTTTATGATTTTAGTATCCGAGTTTACGATTTGAGTTTATATTGTATATTCTGTGTCGTGTTAAAAAAATATTTTTGACAACCTTGCTTCCAGTTGAATCTACCTCCACCCAGATTTGATGCATTTCGTAAGGTCATGTCGGAGCTTTGGTAGCACTACCATACTACCAAGTACTACCGAGTGACTGAAACTTTTACGCCATCATCAGGCTCTCAGAGTTAACATATTCTTAAGAGATAAATATATTCAAAGTATAAAATCCTCCCAATCATATTTTGGAGACATGCCTATTTTTTTTTAAATGTAAGTGAACTTATCTTGATGAGGCATCTATAGAAGCAAAAATTTTCTACCAATCAAATTTTTACCATATGTCATTTTTATTTTTATTTTTTTACATAAGCGGATAAAACAAAGTTAAAATAAATGACATGGAAAATAAATAGGCATTCATATATTTTTTGGCCAATGAAAGGTTGGCACATGCAATGAGATATTCAAGATATATTGTCATAAATGCAAGATCCCATCAATAAACATTAACCAATAAAATAATGTCTTGTGGCATTGAAAAAAGGACTTGAGATCCTTGTACAAACCTCTATAAATAGAGGGCCTTACCCTAGACAAGGGAAAGAAGAAAAAGAGAGGGAATTCTTGGAGATATAAAATTTTATTCAAGACAAACTCTTCAAGTAAGGAAGCTCTTTCAACCATAGTTATCAAACCCGGCCTGGGGGTTGACCCGGCCAAGGGGTCGGGTCCTGGGTTTTATAGGTCAACCCAGGGAAATTAAAAAAATAAAAAATTTAATATTTCATATAAAAAAATTAAAAAAAAATCAATGTGAATATATGCTATACATGTTGTAAATAATGAAGTTTAAAAGAATATTTTAAATTTTTTTTTATCACACATTGAAAAGATACTATGTTATGCTTTTAAGTTGAAGTATTTAAACCAAAAAAGTTTTTTATCCCACATTGAAAAAACATAACTTTTTTTCGTGTGAACATAGAATATATATATGAAAAGGCTTTAAATCATACATTGAAAAGATACTGTGTTATTTTTTTAAGTTGAAGTGTTTAAACCAAATTTTTTTTTATTTTTATTTAAAAAACATAACTTTTTTACATTAAAAATGTGAAAAAACTCTTTTGCGTTAGTTTATTTCTTATTATTATAAACTATAAAATAAACTTTTTGCATTTATAATTTTTTTGAATAAAAAAACTAAAATAATTATTTTAATGGATTGAAATACAAACCCTGCACTTAGATTAGACAATTACTGTCTCTTCAGCCTTCAGTCTTCACCCCCCTCGCTCTCTCTCTATCTGAAAGGAAAAAAAAAAGTAAAAATTCCTTCACTCCCCCCCGCTCTCTCCATCAGATCCCATTTTCACTAGCGATCGCCATGTCCTCAACAACTACTGCTCGATCCGTTCCTCTCCTTGCCTTCATTTACCTCCTTCTCCTCTCTCCTGCTATTCGCCTGAGTCAGTTGTAACTTGCAGAGCTTGTTATTTAAGTTTTATATGTTTTGTTCCCGAGTTTGACTTAGACCTGTTAGTTTTTGTGAAATTTAAATGTTAGGTTGATTGGTGTTCATGGATCGAGTTTTGATTTCGCAAATGGCAGTTTATGCATTACAAACGCCGAGTCTCATCCGGGTTTTCCCGGGTCACCCGGGTCATGGATCGATCGGGTCTTGCCGGTCTTTTGCATTTACCGATCTTTCTCCTAACCAGAATCGGTCCAGTCACGGGGTCGACCCACCGGGCTGATCCGGGTTTAATAACTATGCTCTCAACAGCTCTCAAGCTTCCTTCATCTACGCTTGAAATCTACGGAGAACGAACCTCTGTTGGATCAAACTTAAAGTCCTCATAAGAGTTCTTTAACAAAGTATCTTCTTTAAGCAAGGAAGTTCTCTCAAAAGCTCTCAAGCCTCTTTCATTTACTCTTGAAGTCTACAAAGAATGAAGCTCTGTTAGATCAAGCCTAAACGTCCCATAATAGTTTTTCAACAATACTTTGAAGACAAATCGAAGTTACTCTTCAAAGCATCAAATCACTGAATCTCGCTTTGCAATACATGCTTAAATTCATGTTTTTGCAAAGTATAAATCTTGACTTGATTTAACAAATAAGTCAAGTCACCATATATCAAATCCAATGGAAGAATCACACGATTATCTTATTCTTTTGAAAGAATATTGTAGATAGAGATTATGTTTTTAGGCACTGCCATTGATAAAAAATGAGATATCTGCCTTATGCGAGCTAAACCTAAGATCCACTTCATTATAATTTTAAACACTTTCACATGTGAGATTCGCAACATCACTAGATTAATGATGGAAAAAATTTTTGATTTAAAAAAAATGAAAGAAAAAGAAAGAAACAATACAGTCTTTTCAGATTAAAAAAATAAAATATGAAGAAAAAAAAAGAAACAATGAAATAGATTAAAATAGTGTTAGGTTACTATATTTGAGATATAAGAGATACAACAACTAAGATAAAGGGAACAAGACGAAGACAAATGAGTCGAAGATGGAGTTGTGTTTCTTAGGAGTGTATAAGACAAAGTTAATGTCTTTGCATTCGGATTGGTTGATGAGGAGAAAGAAAGAATAAAATTGGAAAAGTCTGATTTAATCTTGTAAAAAAAATTCTTCTATATTTTTTAGTTTTCAGATTTAAAGGTGCATTTTTGTAAGTTAATTAAAATCAATTGTACAGATATGAACGGAAGGGCAGGGATTAAAATTACGCTAGAAATTATTTGTAATATAGAGACAAAAACCTATTTTTATCTGTCTTGACCGTCAAATGTGTTTTCCTCCCTTGTGTCTCCATTTATTCTGTCTTGAAACGACAAGAAATTGTTATATCTTCATCGTGTGAGAATATTAGCTAAAAATATGCACCAGAATTATTAATCTTGTTATTGGAAAAAACTGAAGGATCGATGAGATAGAAAGCAGGGGGCAAGAAATTGCATGGAAATAAGAAGTTTTGGCTCCTTAGTTCAGTATAATTTGGTAAATATAAAAGCATAAGTGGCTCTGCACTCTTAACCTTGTCGCCACCCTTGTGTTTCACGCCCCTTGGTGAAATAATAGAAGCATATTGCGAAGTAACAAGCCCAGTCTGTATTCTGTCGTCCCATATGGCAAAATTAACAAAGGGCACAAGCAGGAGAACACTATAAAAGAAAGCTTAGTAGCTCTGAATCAATCATACCTTTCTCGGCCTTTTGGCTAAGATCAAGTGTAGTATCTGTTCTTATCAGTTTAATATCTGATACGTGGGCCAATGGCTCACACGATATTAAATTTATTTTTTTAGGGGGAGGGTCCATCACAGTAGCTTGCTGCTGGGGCTCTCGAGCGTCGCCTTTGCGCTGCACTATAGCATTGGCCTGGCGCTCCCCACCAACTCTAGTCCCAATGCTTTAATTTGTAGTTTGCGAGGGTTCTATGCTTGTTGGGGTTCTTCATGCTTCAGTAACCAATTGCAGACTAGAGTGTTTTAGAGAACAAATTGAAAGGAAGAGAATCCAATGCTTTGATTTGCAGTTTGTGATGGATCTAATGAAAGGAAGTCATTGATAGTTTGGAGACAGTAAAGTTCTTTACTTTGAACTTCATCCCCCAACTCATGTTCAGGAACTTCTTGGAACCTCCGTGCTGCTTTTTTTCTTTCGATGTTTATCTAGGTGCTTCTCTTTAGCTGTTTTCTTTAGTTTTTCTTATTGATTTTATGGTAATTTTCAGACTATTAAACCCTCTTTTTCCTATACCCTAAATCAAAGACCTCGCCATAATCTTGACAACGGTGTTTGTGTGGAGAAGGAGGAAATTCTTGGGCAGTCCTACCCTATATACTAGTATTTGTTTTTTCTTAGATTGTTAATTTTTAGGGAACCCTTTATGAATTAGCTTGAGAATGGTTAACAATCTCTGTTATCTGACTACTGATAAGCAAACAACCTAGAAGAGGCCATGGCCATTGTTAACAGAAAATAGATATTGATTTTAACTCTCTCTCAATCCTCATGCTGCCATTGGAACCTGTCTTACATGTTCATTATCTTAGAGACGTGTCTGTGAATTGGGTTTTTGTTGTGATTTTCAAACATGTAACGTTTCCTCCATTATTATCACATCTGATATAACATGCATAGTTTTTCTTATCTACTTTTTCTTTAGAATATTGGTAGATTATGATTAAAAAAATAGTTTTGCAGAGTCAGGATCTTGAAAGGAATTGGAGCTTTCCCAAATATATTCTCTGCTCAGCATTCACACATCAGAATATCTGCCTAAATAGTCACTATTCTCGGAAAACATACCTTCTTCGAATATCCATACCTTTGTATGTGTTGGGATAAAACTTTAATTTTCACCATATCTGGTGTTTTTGCATTCAACTTCTCATCACCAAATTAGTGTTTTTTGCCATGTTTCTTTTTTTTTTAGTTGGATTTTTAAAGTTATTGCTCCTCTCAATGCATACACGTTTTATACTTTGCATGTACTATCTTCCAAGTAGATGTCTATGGCTTTGGATATTTGTAGTCTATGCTTTCGCTGAGGTTTCAGCCCAGCTTTTCATATTCATTTGTTTTTGTGCTGCATTGCTCTGTACTTTTATTTTGGCATTTCAAAGTATCCTATTAGAGCTTCAACATGAAGAGATACAATCTGTAAACCAATCTCTCCATGACTTCCTCTCATATTTAATTCCTTACTCTGTTTTGTATACGTTACTACTTTCCATGTTCAGCATAATAGGCAGTGAATATATTTCCATGTTTTGCACAATAGACAGCCATGATGTTAGCTATACGTACATAACCGTTACTCACGCTTGTAATTTCTATTTAAGATGAATACAATACTAAAAAAAGGAAGGTTTAGTTTTCCTACATGGTATCATAGCTTCCAGAGGTATCACCAACGATGAAGTCTTCTACCTCTTCGATCTCACCTGTGTCAAATTCTCTTGAATTTCCACCTTCTTCTCCTCATTTACCTGATATCTCTATTAAGCTAGCCTCCACCAATTATCTTTTGTGGAAAGCCCAAGTCATTCCCATTCTGTGTGGAAATGTTCTTTTCGGTTATGTGCAAAATCAGGTTCCTTGCCCATCACAAACCATCATCAGTGAAGATGGTGTGTCTCGAACCAGCTCAGCGGCAGTTATGTGGCTGCATACTGATCAATTGATCCTTGGGTGGATCAATAGCTCCCTGTCTGATAGTCTCCTGTCCCAAGTCATCAATAGTGAATCCTCTCATGGTGCTTGGCATGTTTTGGAGACTCTTTATGGTAGTCATACTTAGGATCGTCTTCAATAGATGAAGAGCGAGTTATAGTCGCTCAACAAAGGTTGTTCTTTTTTAGAAGATTATCTGCACAAGGCCAAATCTCTGGCCTTGTCTCTTCAAGGTGCAGGTAAGCCAATGGATGACAGTGAGTTCATTATATGTATTCTTCGAGGCTTAGGATCCGAGTTTGATCCTATAGTAGCAGCCTTAAATGCTCGGGATATTTTTCCACCTCTTAAAGGGGTCATCGTCAAACTACGTGATTTTGAAATTCACCTTCAAGCAGCATGGGTGACTTCTCCTAACGTCGCATTTTACACAAATCGTGGTAGAACCAATACAAAGTCTCGTGGAACTCATGGTTCTCGTGGTTGTAATATTACGCACAACCAGACTACTTCTCAATCCCAACAGAAAGATGCTTGTTCTTCACGCTCAACTAGAGGTAATTCTGGAACTCGCACTCAAACATTCACAAATCGTGGTGGACACTGCGCTGGTCGCGGATGTGGAGGCATAACCTATTTTTGATGTGTAGGCCCGAATCATAAAGCAGATGGATGCTTTGCCTCAGATGAGGAAGCAGAACAATTCAAAGTTTTTGTCGCACTCCAAGTTGCCGATACTACAGAGGAAACTTGGTACCCCGACACTGGAGCAAATCATCATATGACATCTGATACAAGTGAAGTACAAGGTATTCATTTTTATCTTGGAAATGATTCTGTTATGGTTGGAAATGGAAATGGATTACAAATATCTGGTATTGGACAAGTCTCACTACCTGCTACTGATATCAAACTCAATAATGTTCTTATCGTCCCTGATATTAAAAAGAAATTGCTATCAGTCTCTCAACTTACAAAGGAACATAACTGTTATTTTATATTTTATCCTTAAGGCTTTCTTCTTAAGGACATAAGGACGAAAGAGGCGCTCCTTAAAGGCACAATGATCGATGGCTTGTATCTAATCTAGTTATGACAACATTCAAATTCTCCAGTTGGTCTGCTATCAACTAAAGCACTTATTAACTTGTGGTATGCTCGGCTTGGCCATTCTCAATCTCGAATTCTTTAACTTCTATGTTTAACATCTATGAATAACATTATTGGTTTTTGTGAAAGTTGTGTTTTGGGCAAATCAACAAAGTTACCATTTAGCTCTCCAGAAACATATGCTACTACCTTTTGCCATACTCTTCATACCAATGTACGGGGACCTGCCTCAATCCCCTCCCATGATAGGTTTCAATTTTATTTAATCATTGTCGATGAATATTCTCGATACGTATGACACTTTCCTATGGCTTGTAAATTTGATGTCGCCATTATATTTCCTGCATTTCTTCAGCGAATGGTACTTAACCAGTTCAATACTTGTGTAAAAATAATTCATAGTGATGGTGGTGGAGAATTTGTAAACCAGGGTTACAAGATTGTTTTGTATCCCATGGCATTATTCGTATATTAGCATGTCTCGATACACCAGAGCAAAATGGATTGACTAAACGTCGGCATTGGCATATTGTGGACACTGGTTTAACATTAATGGCCCATGCCTCCATTTCACCATGATTTTGGACAGTTGCATTCATAACTGTAGTATTTCTTATCAATCGGCTTCCAACTTCTATTCTTGGTAACAAGTCTCCTTATAAGCTTGTTTTTGGATCGCCACCATCCTATACTCTTCTACAAGTTTTTGGGTGTGCATGTTACACATTACTCACTCCTTTTGGAAGGTCCAAATTGGACTATAAATTTGTCCGTTGTGTGTTCCTGGGATAATTACACATTACAAAGGGTATCAATGTTTAAACATGCAAATAGGCCGCAAGTATATCTCTCGGCATAGAAAATTTGATGAATTAATGTTTCCCTTCAGGTTTACACAAGGGTCCACTAAATCTGATTTTCATCAAAGTTCGTGCTCTTCCCAAGCTACTAAGAAGGAGTCTTGTCATGCCAGACTAGAATAATAGCTTAAAAGAATTCTAATTTTTAATCCAACCGTTATACTGCATTCAAATATTTACAGGAGTTTCCAGAGGCCATTTTCTCTACGTTAAACATTGCGTTGCTACGCAGGCCGTCAAATTTTTAGATATAAAAAATTTCATTGATGCCTTTAATTTTGACAGTTTTTATGATTTTCCTTGGCAATTCTGGATGTGGGAGCCCTTGGCTAGCGTAAATTCTCTGTAATACTCTGGAAAATATTATATATGATCTATGGGGTTACCCCTGCAGACATAACTAAGCATGAATATGAGGCTTCAGAAGCCCTATATAACAACAGAATGATGGATATGAGGTGTCAGATTTGATGCATTTTGAAAGGTCATGTGGGAGCTTTGGTAGCGCTACCAAGTACTCCCGAGTTACTGAAACTTTTGCGCCATCTTCTGGCTGTCAGTGTTAACAAATTCTTTAAAGAGAAATATATGCAAAGTATAAAATTCTTCAAATCATATTTTCGAGAGACATGCACACTTATTTTTAAATGCATATGAACTTGTCTCGATAAGACATTTATAGAAGCAAAAACTTTTTATGAATCAAAATTTCACCATGTGTCATTTTTATATTTTATTTTTTACCTAAAAAAATTAGTATAACTATTAGTAGACTTTCGTCTTCAACACTACCAACCCAATCAAAATTACTAGACCCATTGAGAGATAGAGAAAGAGAGATCAAGTTATCTATCTTTACACACACACACACATATATGTGTCTGTGTGTGTTTTCCTCCCTTGTGTCTCCAGTTATTCTGTCTTGATCAAACAACAAGAAATTTTTTATCTTCATCGTGTGAGAATATTAGCTAAAACCTACCTGTATGCACCAGAATTATTGATCTTGTTTTGGCTCCTTAGTTCAGTATAATTTGGTCAATATAAAAGCAAAATCGGCTCTGCACTCCTAGCTTTGCCCAAGACTAAGAGAGCACATCATTCTCCGCCGTGCATGGGACTTGGCAAGCGCAAAACTTTTTGTCGCCACCCTTGTTTTTTAGGCCCCTTGGTGAAATAATAGAAGCATATTACGAAGTAACAAGCCCAGTCTGTATTCTGTCGTCCCATATGGCAAAATTAACAAAGGGCACAAGCAGGAGTGCACTATAAAAGAAAGCTTAGTAGCTCTGAATCAATCATACCTTTCTCGGCCTTTTGGCTAAGATCAAGTGTAGTATCTGTTCTTATCAGTTTAATATCTGATACGTGGGCCAATGGCTCACACGATATTAAATTTATTTTTTTAGGGGGAGGGTCCATCACAGTAGCTTGCTGCTGGGGCTCTCGAGCGTCGCCTTTGCGCTGCACTATAGCATTTGCCTGGCGCTCCCCACCAACTCTAGTCCCAATGCTTTAATTTGTAGTTTGCGAGGGTTCTATGCTTGTTGGGGTTCTTCATGCTTCAGTAACCAATTGCAGACTAGAGTGATTTAGAGAACAAATTGAAAGGAAGAGAATCCAATGCTTTGATTTGCAGTTTGTGATGGATCTAATGAAAGGAAGTCATTGATAGTTTGGAGACAGTAAAGTTCTTTACTTTGAACTTCATCCCCCAACTCATGTTCAGGAACTTCTTGGAACCTCCGTGCTGCTTTTTTTCTTTCGATGTTTATCTAGGTGCTTCTCTTTAGCTGTTTTCTTTAGTTTTTCTTATTGATTTTATGGTAATTTTCAGACTATTAAACCCTCTTTTTCCTATACCCTAAATCAAAGACCTCGCCATAATCTTGACAATGGTGTTTGTGTGGAGAAGGAGGAAATTCTTGGGCAGTCCTACCCTATATACTAGTATTTGTTTTTTCTTAGATTGTTAATTTTTAGGGAACCCTTTATATATGAATCAGCTTGAGAATGGTTAACAATCTCTGCTATCTGACTACTGATAAGCAAACAACCTGGAAGAGGCCATGGCCATTGTTAACAGAAAATAGATATTGATTTTAACTCTCTCTCAATCCTCTTGCTGCCATTGGAACCTCTTACATGTTCATTATCTTAGAGACGTGTCTGTGAATTGGGTTTTTGTTGTGATTTTCAAACATGTAACGTTTCCTCCATTATTACCACATCTGATATATCATGCATAGTTTTTCTTATCTACTTTTTCTTTAGAATATTGAACGAGTCAGACAGGGTAGGAAAATCTGACACAGGCGGTCACGTACAACTATGTATAAACCACCTCAATCGGAATCCCACATCGAAATATTTACCAGGAGCCGAGTCCCAAGCTAGTATAAAACTAAAAGTTCCTTCTGGTTGTTAATTATCTTTGCGCTTGGGGCAATGACGCAGCTAGTGAGGTTCTAACCGAGGCGCGTCAATTGCTGGTTGAAAACTATTTCCAAACCCCCTCTTTGGCCTAGGTCTTGCCTAGGCCTTGGAGAATTTCTGGAAGGGCTCCCTCCGGGGTAAGGCCCTGCATTTCTAAGTTCAAATTATTAACTCTTAAATAATACTTCGGTAGATTTTGGATGAAGGCCTATACGTAAGTTTAGAAAGTAGTAATGTAATCTAGTTCTTAAATGTAATGGTAGTATCAGCAGATCACACCACAGAAGAGGAGTTGTAAAAATTCCAAGTTCAAGAAGTAGAAACTTGACCCATAATATTGTAGGAGCATTACCAATGACTTTATACTTTGCTTTTGCATGCAGAAGACCAAGCAAAAATATGTTGCCTAGGAGGACCAATAGCATTTCCTGTTGGGAACATGACCTAACACCACGAACCCAACGTTATTAGGTTCTACTGGACAACGCTATTGAATCCTGGCAAGCCGAACCCAACAATATTTTTTTGACTAAATAACACAAAAGACAATGTCTCCCGATGCTACAATGTCGTCCACAGTGTAAACATTTTATGTCTACAGTGCAATTAATCTATGTCCACAACCAGCAAGATCCAACGCTATTAGATCCTGCTGGGAAGTTGGGTCTGGCTTCCCAGCCTGACCAAATCGCATTGGGTCTAGTTGCCCAGCTTGACCCAAGATTGGTAGGTCTGAATGCGAGCCATACCCAATAGCAGTGGGTGTGGCATTCAAGCCAGACTTAGCAGCTTTTGGCATATCAAACAGAAAAAGACAACGCTTTTTTATATTATCACATCAAAATAATACAAAAACATTAAAAAATATTAATTTGAATTCAAGAAAAAAATAAAAAAATTCATTTTTTTAGAAAGCATTTTTAAAAGGCAAAAACAAACATGCTTTAATAAAAAATTCAACCCAACCTCAAATAATTTTTTTTTTATTATCACCCAACTTTTTTACAATATAAAAAAATCCCATCAATTTATTTCCTCTTTACCATATGAAAAAAAAATTAAATAAGAGAAAATAAAAAAATCTAAAGAGACAAAAAAATAAAATTGAAAATATCTGGTGGCCTAACCAAACCCAATAACGTTGGGTTATATTGAGATACTATTTTTTTTTTATTTTTTTAAAAACTTATTTTTTATATCATCACATCAAAATAATACAAAAACATCAAAATATATTAATTTGAAGTAAAGAAAAAAAATCAAATGTTTTTTAAAAGAATTTTTGATATGCAAAAACAAACATGCTTTAATAAGAAAATTCAACGCAACCTGAAATGAAAAACAATTACCATCACCCAACTTTTATACAATATAAAAAAATTCACATCAATTTATTTTCTCTTTACAGTATGAAAAAATTTAATTAAAGAAAAGAAAAAAAAATTAAAAAGGAAAAAAAATACTATTGGAAATATCTTAAAATGAAAAAAAAAATTAAAGGGAAAGAAATTAGTTGTCGGTGTATTGGGCGCTAGTATGCTATATGCTATTTATGATGCTACTGTAGAAAATACTTTATTTGAAGAGGGTGATGGTGCAAATACATTCCGTGCTTTTAACCCAAGTCAAGCATTTTTACATTTGAAAAAAAAATTGTTATTGACCAACTGGGAAACGTGGGCGGATATGCTAGTTATTATTTCATTACATAATGATTATTTGTTTTAGGTAATGGTTATTTGTTTTAGGCATAGGGCCAAAGATCGGGAACTTTCATTCCCAGTATAAGTCCTCGAGTTTCTTGAGCGATTGTTCCATTATCCTTCTACAACCCAGTCTTGTGGAGGAGTCTTTGCACAACCATGAGGTCTAATGAAGAATCCTATGGTCTATGGAAGACTTATACAAAGCATTAGAGATGCCATTCTTTGATAGGATCAGAGAAATCTCATAACTTTCCCTATATGATCAAATGAAAGGGGTCAGAGCCATGCGAGAAAAGGCTTAACTTTAACTTAAAAGCGCAAAAACTGAAATTTTGCATTTCAGCCGTCTAATTCTAGCGTGATTATAGATTACAGATGTTGGGTCTGGCTGCCATCACCTTTTGGAAGCGATTTGGGTTCGGCTACCTAACCAGATCCAATAATGTTTGGTCTAGTTACCAAACCAGACCCAACAGCTTTTGGTATAGAAAAAAAAAAAAACAACGCCCCCTAACACCACTTTTTGACTATAAAATAGCAAAGACAATGCCC
The DNA here is from genome assembly GCA_007827005.2 of Populus simonii. Lineage (NCBI taxonomy): Eukaryota > Viridiplantae > Streptophyta > Magnoliopsida > Malpighiales > Salicaceae > Populus > Populus simonii. The sequence goes on from CM017468.2 coordinate 16,871,121, forward strand.
CCATAATGCTTAAGTGTCATCCACAGTACAAACATTCTATGTCTACAGTGTGGTCCACAGTATAATGAGTCTATGTTCACAGTACATTCTAAGGACTACGGTTTGTAGAGCCAGACCCAAATGCATTGGGTCTGGCTGATAAGACAGACCCAAGATCCTTGGGTCCAATGGACAAGGAAATTGGGTCTGGCTGCGGAGCCAGACCCAATATCCTTGAATGTCTTCATTTCCTTCTGAATCTGGTGGCCATTGAGTTTGGCGTTAAAGCGAGGCCTAAGAGCATTAGGTTTGGCTGCCAAGCATCACCCAACAGCTTTTGGAATCACAAAGAGAAAAGACAACATTCCACTAGTGTTGCACAGTATCCAATAGCATTGGACACGATTGCCTAGTAAGGCCCAATAGCGTTGGGATTGGCGCAAAGCCAGATCCAATAACTTTTGGCATAACAAATAAAAAAGACAATGCCTCCCAGCAATACTTTTTAACTAAAAAACAGTAAAGACAACGCCTTTATGACGCTACAGTGTAAACACTTTATACCTGCAATGTGGTTCATAGCACAATAAGTCTATATGTAAATGCACCATGTTTTTTACACACATTTAAAAATATAATATAATAATAATAATATTTAATATTTAATATTATTTCTTTTTCTCTACATCGGCAAATCCTACCACTACTATTTTGAGTCTATTACATAACTGTACACATGGCTACTTTAGAAAACATGTACTCCACGTCACAACCCATGAAAAATCCCTCTTAAGGACCACCACCCTTAGTCAATCCTAATGGGGTTTATATAATGATAAGCGAGTTAAGAATTGTGTTTAATCATATTACTTCAATATTGTTATCCCTTGCAACACCGATATCCATCTTATATTCAATATTAAATTAATATTGCGATGTAATTAAAATTATCATTACAAAAAGATAATGTATGACACGTTGTTTAAGCTAATTAATTTTCATTCACTAATTTTCATTCACACACAAAAAGATATATGACACGTTGGTATTTTTCCATTAATATGAAATAGACATTGACGAGAATGTCGATGTTGATCAAACCCACACTAATCATCCATGAAATGACAGTCCTCAATAGAAAACAACCTTTTAACCTGACTTTTTATGTATTTTAAGTTTAAAATTAAACTATGTAAATTTTTCTGTATGTAATTTAATCTACTTGATCAATCCAAAAGAAACCTAAACGAGTGTTAAAAAACATTTGAGGATGACATTGCAAAAACAAGGAAAATAGAAAAAAGAGGGGCTGAATTGAAAAAAACAAAAAGAGGAACTTCAATATTGTTCATAAACAATAAAACTCCATTAACTTTCCTAAATTTTTAAGTTAATTAAAATCAATTGTCCAGATCTGAATGTAAGGGTAGAGATTAAAATTATGAAATATTTAAGGAGAAAGTTGTAATTTTCTTTTAACTTGCTTCCATCTATGTTTCTCCTGTTTTGAAAGATAGATAAATAGCTAGAAATTACTTGTAATATAGAGACAAAAGCCTATTTTTATCTGTCTTGACAATCAAATGTTTTTTCCTCCCTTGTGTCTCCATTTATTCTGTCTTGAAACAACAAGAAATTGTTATATCTTCACCGTGTGAGAATATTAGCTAAAAACAACCTTTATGTACCAGAATTATTAATCTTGTTATTGGAAAAAAAGCTAGAAAGCAGGGGGCAAGAAATTGCATGGAAACAAGAAGTTTTGGCTCCTTAGTTCAGTATAATTTGGTCAATATAAAAGCATAATTGGCTCTGCACTCTTAGCTTTGCATATTACAAAGTAACAAGCCCAGTCTGTATTCTGTCGTCCCATATGGCAGAAATAACAAAGGGCACAAGCAGGAGAACACTATAAAAGAAAGCTTACTATCTCTGAATCAATCATACCTTTCTCGGCCTTTTGGCTAAGATCAAGTGTAGTATCTGTTCTTATCAGTTTAATATCTGATACGTGGGCCAATGGCTCACACGATATTAAATTTATTTTTTTAGGGGGAGGGTCCATCACAGTAGCTTGCTACTGGGGCTCTCGATCGTCGCCTTTGCGCTGCACTATAGCATTGGCCTGGCGCACCCCACCAACTCTAGTACCCAAAGCTTTGATTTGTAGTGTGTGAGGTTACAATGCTCGGCTGCATCTTTAGGTGATTTGATTGTTGGGGTTTTTTTTCTTCAGATCGAAAGGAAGAGAATCCAATCTGTTTCTAAGTATCTTTCGAGGAGAAAATTAAAGGATTTTGTTGATTTTATTAATGCTACTCGTAGTAGAAAATCAAAGACTTGAAATGCAGTATGGATTGTTGTTGTGTAACTGTTCATGGAATTGCTGGGCTCCTCTACTCAAGAGTGGCTAATAGTTGGAGGCACCCTTGCTGGCCAAGAGATGTTTACAAATTTCCTTTCAAGTGTAATGATCCATGCAACTTGGCCGCTTATTTTGAATGAATGGGTTCAGAGGAAAACTGAAGGCTACGAAGATACTGAAATCAACGATCTGGTTCCTCTTCTGTAAAAGAGAAAAGAAAATGAAGTTTGGGAAACCATTTTGTAGCTGAAATCATTTCAAAGAAAATAAAAGTAATGTATTGAACTGTTAACTTCACGCATAAGTGAATATTATAGCATGGAATTGAAATCAGGTCGTGATATAAGTCTCATGCTTGTCGGTCTAGACACTGTTGATTCCAAGTCATCGTGGCTTCTCAAAGCTGCTATGTTTGATGATGAATTGATGTACTCAAACATGCGATAACAAGTGATTTTAAACAATTAGATGTGAGTCTGTTATAATTAGATGAGGATATACCCCTGGCAGATTGTGTGGATAGCAAGGTTGTCAGAAAGGTTTTTTTGACACAACACGGAACATACAATATAGAAGAAATTAACAATGTCTAGAAATCGTAAAATCACAAATAAAATATTTTAACTAAAATCATAAGTAAAATATTTTAACTAAATTGCAAGAACCAGTCAAGTAGTAAATAATAATATAACACAATTCAATACATTATTTTTATTTGAATCGTAAACTCGAATCGTAAAATCGTAAAATCACAAGTAAAATTTTTTAACTAAATATCATAAAATCAGAAGTAAAATATTTTAACTAAATTGCAAGATCCAGTCAAGTAGTAAATAATAATATAACACAATTAAAATAAAAGTGAAATAAACAATACAAATGTCCAAACACCTTAAATTATATAATTCAAATAAAAATTCATACATGTCCATAGAATTTCAGTAACTAAAAGTTAACGAACCTAAAACAAACAATCTGTTGGTGTGTCATGTAAACTAAACACACCCTCATTGCCTTTATCTTCCTCATTATTCCTAAAACATTCATCAAAATCATCACAATGATGCTTGAAACGGTAAATGCCTCCACCGATAATTTTCTGACAATACTTGCACTGCACCTCTTCATGAATTCTTATCAATATCTATACCATATTGCCATCCTACATCAAGTTTATTGCCACTGGTAATTTTTTTAGATGCCATGTATCTTGCCATTCAAGAATCAATATATGCATCAATAATTACAAATATCATGTTGTATCCTGCAGTTTAATAAATGGGAAATTATTCTATTGAGACAAAAAAGACAACTACTGAATTTAAGAAAAGGCAGTGTAAAGAAAATTATCAGTGGAGGCAAAAAAGGCAACTGCTGAATCACAAAATTATGAGCACAGATTGCAATTCTGCAGGTACCACTTCAGTAATTAACTTCTAATTCATAAATTCCATCCTTAGATTTTGGTCAATTCTATACTATATCTCCCAAACCATATAACCAGTCCACACCTAAAATCCTAGTCTTGAAAAGCCTTTTCAGCATCTTCCACAAAAATCCTAGTTTGTAAGGATATTCATTTCGCACTTTCTTTTTCCTCCCTGGCTCTCATTGTTCTAAACCGAGTTCCATCAAACACAACATTGCTAGAAATTTGGTATAATTCTCCAGAATAGCTTCCCATTCTAATATTAGAAAATCCTCCAAAGATAACCCAACACCTCCATTCCAGCATGAAAATCTAATAAAAACTCAATCCTAAGAGTTCTTGTTGCCAAAATAACAATGAACTTAACAAAAGAAACGCATATTTTCACCTAAGCAGTGAATCACATCTGAATCAACAAAACATGACTTACTGCAGTCTTTTGCTGAACACAATTAGTTTGGACAAGATCAACATGAATATTATGATCACCATACAACAAATCAACACGAAATTCTCAAGTTAACAGACAAAGTTTTTAAACACTGAGTATTATGCAATCTTAGTTAGAAGAAATTACAACACACAAAACTAGCAAGCAAGATCAAACACCTAAATTCCCTTTACATTCAGACATTCAGTTTCCTCTCAAAATTTCATATAACTAAGAAGCTTAGTTAAAGATAATGAAAAGTGACCTCGACAAGAATGCAATTTTGGTATGCTTCATTGCTTCGTTGTCTATGCAGACTTTACAACACCAAAACTAGCAAGCAAGATCAAACAGAGCATAAGTGAAAATTACAAGAAATTATAACACACAAAAGTACAACATTGTTAGACAAGAAACATAGCAAGATTAGCAGCAGTGCAACACCACTCCCCCTCCGAGAAAATTAGAAATTACAAGAAACATCAAAAATCTATTCTGTTGTTCTTTGCGTCATGGATTTAATAAAACAGAAGCAAACCAATTAATAGTAGAAGATAAACACATAATACCTAGAAGCAAACCAATTAATAGTAGAAGATAAACATAGATTCACAGAATACCCAGATAATTTTTTTGTCTCTAATCACCACCATTAGACAGAAAAAACAAAGCTTAGGATTGAGAATTCTTACCTTCGTCTCGCCAAGAACGCTTTGGATTTGGGAAAGTGATTTCTTAATCTGCTGGGGAAAGGGAAAATTGGAAATGGAAAAGGGGAAAGGAGTCAGGGAGACAAGGACGAAGTGTGGAGTCACAGTGTGGAGTGTCGGTCACGGGCTCACAGGTGGGGTGGGGACTGGGAAAAGAGAGTGCTGAGTCAGCACAGCCTGCACACTGCACATGAGCATTTCTGCATTTGTTTAAATTTAAAGTGAAATTGTGAAAACGTTATGTTGTTAATGATTTTTACGAGTTTACCCGTTTTTAGGCGAGTTTGATCGATTTTACAGGTTTTCGAGTTTTAATCCTGATTTTACACATTTTATGTGTTTTGACTCGTAAAATCGAACATTTTATGAGTTAAAATGCATTTTTAACAATCATGGTGGATAGTCTAGCAAATATATTTATAGACTAGTGGGACGGTCTATACCCAAGAGGGGGTCTGGTCACGCCAGACCAAAATAACAGCTCATAAAGACACTAATTTTTTATCTGACTATTAAATTATACTCAAATTTTTATAGGAATTTCCGCACGTCATTTTCCCCACATTAAACACAGCGTCGCTATGCAAGCTGTTACCTAAAAATCTCATTGATGTCCCTTATGATTTTCCTTGGCAATTCTCGGTTTGGGAGCCCTTGGCTAGCGTAAATTCTCTGTAATACTCTAGAAAAATATTATATATGATCGACGGGGTTATCCCTGCAGACATAACGAAGCATGAATATGAGGTTTCAGAAGCCCTATATAACAACAGAATGATGGTCCAAAAGTACTTCCAGTGGAACCTACCTCCAGTCAGATTTGATGCATTTCGAAAGGTCATGTGGGAGCTTTGGTAGCGCTACCATGCTACCATGTATTACCGAGTTACTGAAACTTTTGCGCCATCTCCCGGCTGTCAGTGTTAACAAATGTTTTAAAGAGAAATACATTCAAAGTATAAAATCCTTATGACATGCTCATTTATTTTTAAATGTAAGTAAATTTGTCTCGATAAAACATCTATAGAAGTAAATAAATTTTTACCAATCAAATTTCATCATGTGTCATTTTTTTATTTTATTTTTTACCTAAAAGAAAAATTAGTATAACTATTAGTATACTTCCGTTCTTCAACATTACCAACCCAATCAAAATTAGCAAAACTATTGAGAGAGAGAGAGAGAGATCGATCACTCTTACGAGTCAAGTTCAAATCAAAGGATTAAGTGCCGTATAGATAATGCAAGATGCGCTTTACTGCCAACCAATGAATGTTAGTGGGAGAATGCTTGAATTCGACTATGAACGTGTTATCTATTGTATTATGGTCCCCTATACAAAGCCTATTAAGTTGTCTATCTTCTTCTTCTTTTTTTTAGATTAACGTGGGTGTCTGGACCAGCTTGCACGCATCTCGACTAATCTCATGAGTCCTGAAGTTAACGACCATGTAAGCCTCCAGTAGCTATTATATGAGCAACCATAGGGCTCGAACCTGAAACCACAGAGGGAGCAAACCTCTTAGTCCCAAGTTCTTACCACTGGGCTATATATGTATGGGTCTATGTTTTCCATTTATTCTGTCTTGATGAAACAACAAGAAATTGTTTTATCTTCATCGTGTGAGAATATTAGCTAAAAATATGCACCAGAATTATTAATCTTGTTATTGGAAAAAACTGAAGGATCGATGAGCTAGAAAGCAGGGGGCAAGAAATTGGCTGGAAATAAGAAGTTTTGGCTCCTTAGTTCAGTATAATTTGGTCAATATAAAAGCATAATTGGCTCTGCACTCTTAGCTTTGCCCAAGCCGTGCAGAGGGGACTTGGCAAGCACAAAACCTTTTGTCGCCACCCTTGTGTTTGACGCCCCTTGGTGAAATAATAGAAGCATATTGCGAAGTAACAAGCCCAGTCTGTATTCTGTCGTCCCATATGGCAAAAATAACAAAGGGCACAAGCAGGAGAACACTATAAAAGAAAGCTTAATAGCCCTGAATCAATCATACCTTTCTCGGCCTTTTGGCTAAGATCAAGTGTAGTATCTGTTCTTATCAGTTTAATATCTGATACGTGGGCCAATGGCTCACACGATATTAAATTTATTTTTTAGGGGGAGGTTCCATCACAGTAACTTGCTGCTGGGGCTCCGATCGTCGCCTTTGCGTTGCACTATAGCATTGGCCTGGCGCACCCCACCAATTCTAGTCTGATGTTTTGATTTGTAGAGTGTGAGGTTTCAATGCTCCGCTGCATCTTAGATGATTTCATTGTTGGTGTTCTTCATGCTTCAGTAAACAAGTTCAGACTGGAATGATTTAGAAAAATACTTCCAATGTGAGGTGATTGTCATGCCAAGAGCTAAACTTAGAAGTTATCTGCAAGCTGTCGTAGAAAAGCTAGAAGAGAATGTGAGTATCATTTACAAGTAGACTTGAATTATTGTCTTTCTTCATCATTGTGATGTAACCGAGAGTTTGTTCTTTTATGTAGATTGTTCGTTTATTTTTTTAAGAGTTTGATTAGCCGTTGATGCAATGAATCTGACATTTACTTTCCACACCAAATTACAGAATCCTATAAAATTGAAAAAGATTTTCCAAGAATCTAAGGAATCTATGTCAGAGTTGGATATTCGAAGTAAGTGGGCAATCGATTTACAACCTACTATCTTCTTTTTCTTGGGAGGCCAGTCAAGCTCACAAGTCTAATTTTTACATAGAGATTCCATGTCTTCATGCATGACAACCAACCATTTATCAGAACCAGCACCGGTAATGGCATCCTTATATTAGGAAGGTTTCCAGACATCACATGTAGTATGGTAATCCTACATTTTCATGATAATCACTTGAAACTACAAGAGAGGATTATGCATAGGAATCTAGATTAGTACAATAAGATTAAGCAAAATTAGTATACCTTGTTGGTGTTTTCTTTATTCTTTTTCCCATTTCCTTCGCAGTATGACACCACGCCTTATCCCCTCTATCATCAACTTAAATATCCCGCATGTTCACAATCATATTCTATCATTGTTTAAAATTCTCAAATACTTTGTACTTATGCTTAAGAAACTAAAACCACTTCTTAATGAAACTTTAAAATACACCTAAAGATCATCATGGATATAATTCAAAGTAGTCTCGGTCTTGTGAATCTCAGAATCAAAGTTAACCCTCTTTATTTACCCAATATTTACTATGATCACATAGAAGATTTCTCTTGCTCAACTTATAATCAAAGTTAGTCCTAGTGACTCATGTGTCCCAGCAGTATCATATGCCACAAGGTTAGAATCGAATCTAACATAGATATAAGGAAACTACGTACAACATATCCAATATTTACTATGATCACATAGAAGATTGCTCTTGCTCAACTTATAATCAAAGTTGGTCCTGGTCACTGATCATGTGTCCCAGCAGTATCATATGCCACAATAAGGTTAGAATCGAATCTAACATAAGAGATTAGGAAACTACGTACAATATATCCAATTAATGTAACACCCTACAATTACATATATAGGTTTGGCAAAATCATTTCTGCGTGCCTTCATGGTAACAAGTGCACCTTTGCTAACTTGCATAACTTCAACTTCAACAAAAGTACTTCTACCTTTTATTACCAAGAATACCAGAGAAATCTAACTTCTCTTTATTTTAGAAAATGCGTGACATTAGTAAATGTCTTAACTACTCTATCATATATTTTGATCCAAACAATCCCAACTCAATCTGAATACCACGTCGAAAATCTGACAGGGTAGGAAAATCTGAAACAGGCGGTCACGTACAGCAATGTATAAACCACATCAATCTGAATCCCACATCGAAATATTTACGAGGAGCCAAGTCCCAAACTAGTATAAAAATAAAAGTTCCTGCTGGTTGTTAACTATCTTTGCGCTTGGGGCAATGACGCAGCTAGTGAGGTTCTAACCGAGGCGCGTCAATTGCTGGTTGAAAACTATTTCCAAACCCCCTCTTTGGCCTAGGTCTTGCCTAGGCCTTTGAGAATTTCTGGAAGGGCTCCCTCCGGGGTAAGGCCCTGCATTTATAAGGTTAAATTATTAACTGTTAAAAATAGTATTTCAGTAGATTTTGGATGAATGCCTCTTCGTAAGTTCAGAAGTTTACGTTTATGTAATTTAGTTCTAAATGTAACGGTAGTATCGGATCATTTGACTATAAATAGAGTTCGTTTCATACATTGTACAATTTTCCATTGCTTTTCATTAGGTTTGGATCTGTGGTATTTCGGTGAGGCTATCAAACAGGCTCAGTGTCTTTGAACACCCTGAAATTGCCTTACAATTCTGAAATTTTGACGGATGACATGATGAAGACTGCTCAATTGGCACTTTATTATTTCATGAAAAAAAATACTTGAGAGTTACAAAGTGAAAATGGATCTTCACATTTGCATGGAAAACTATTTGAGCTCCTAAGTTATTAATTACACCACACAAGAGGAGTTGTAGTAGAAATTTCGAGTTCAAGAAGTGGAAACTTGACCCATTATAATTATGTAGTAGCATTAACAGTGACCTTGTACTCTACCTTTGTAGAAGACTGAGCAACAATATGTTTTCCTTGAAATCAGGTTTCGATCAAGAAAAATAGTATAACCATTAGTAGGTTTTCAGTCTTTAATACTACCAACCCAATCAGAATTACTAAACCAATTTAGAGAGAGAGAGAGAGAGAGAGAGAGATCACTCTTATGAGTCAATCTCAAATCAAGGGATAAAATGCCATATAGATAGTGCAAGATACATTTAACAACGAATCAATGAATGTTATTGGGAGAATGCTTGAATTAGACTATGCACGTGATAAACATATATAATTTATATGCCTAATTATCTATTGTATTATGGTCCATTATACAAAGCCTATTAAGTTTATCTATCGTTACTATATATATATATATATAGACAAGCCCAGTCTGTATTCTGTCGTCCTTTATGGCAAGCACAAAACCTTTTGTCCCCACCCTTGTGTTTCACGCCCCTTGGTGAAATAATAGAAGCATATTACGAAGTAACAAGCCCAGTCTGTATTCTGTCGTCCCATATGGCACAAATAACAAAGGGCACAAGCAGGAGCACGCTATAAAAGAAAGCTTACTAGCTCCGAATCAATCATACCTTTCTCGGCCTTTTGGCTAAGATCAAGTGTAGTATCTGTTCTTATCAGTTTAATATCTGATACGTGGGCCAATGGCTCACACGGTATTAAATTTATTTTTTTAGGGGGAGTGTCCATCACAGTAGCTTGCTACTGGGGCTCTCGATCGTCGCCTTTGCGCTGCACTATAGCATTGGCCTGGCGCACCCCACCAACTCCAGTACCCAAAGCTATGATTTGTAGTGTGCGAGGGTTCTATGCTTCTAGGGGTTCTTCATGCTTCAGTAACCCAATTGCAGACTAGAATGATTCAGAGAACAAATCCAATGCTTTGATTTGTAGTTTGTGATGGATCGAATGAAAGCAATTCCTGCCCTATATACAAGTATTTGTTTTTTCTTAGATTGTTAATTTTGAGGGAACCCTTTATGAATTAGCTTGAGAATGGTTAACAATCTCTGTTATCTGACTACTGATAAGCAAACAACCTAGAAGAGGCCATGGCCATTGTTAACAGAAAATAGATATTGATTTTAAGTCTCTCTCAATCCTCATGCTGCCATTGGAACCTGTCTTACATGTTTATTATCTTAGAGACGTGTCTGTGAATTGGGTTTTTGTTGTGATTTTCAAACATGTAACGTTTCCTCCATTATTATCACATCTGATATAACATGCATAGTTTTTCTTATCTACTTTTTCTTTAGAATATTGGTAGAATATGATTAAAAAAATAGTTTTGCAGAGTCAGGATCTTGAAAGGAATTGAAGCTTTCCCAAATATATTCTCTGCTCAGCATTCACACATCACAATATCTGCCTAAATAGTCACTATTCACGGAAAGCATACCTTCTTCGAATATCCATACCTTTGTATGTGTTGGGATAAAACTTTAGTTTTCACTATATCTGGTGTTTTTGCATTCAACAACTTCTCCTCACCAAATTAGTGTGTTTTGCCATGTTTCTTTTTTTTTAGTTGGATTTTTGAAGTTATTGCTCCTCTCAATGCATACACGTTTTATACTTTGCACGTATTATCTTCCAAGTAGATGTCTATGGCTTTGGATATTTGTAGTCTATGCTTTCGCCGAGGTTTCAGCCGAGCTTTTCATATTCATTTGTTTTTGTGCTGCAATGGTCTGTACTTTTATTTTGGCATTTCAAGTATCCTACTAGAGCTTCAACAGGCATCTCCTTTCATTTTCGATGCAAAATTCTTTGGTTTTCCTTAGTTGATGCCAATTGCTTGGAGATTTGATTTTTCTGTTTCCAACATTGAAACCGAGCCTTTGTAAACAGCTTCGTCTGAGACTGGCTACGCTTTTATCCTTTGTCCTTGATGTAAGTTTATTGACTTTCATTTAGTCTTGGAACTGGAAATTTTTTGTCTCTTGCGATTCATTTTTTTATGCATTTGTCTTCGATCTATTTTGTTGTGTTTTCCATTTAGTTTCTGAAGAACATTCATAGCTTTCTAATAATAGTGCACTAGAAATTTAATAGCACAAATTAGATCGAGTACTGTAATGAGTTATGAAAAGCTCGAATTTTTTGGTTGTGCCAAATTATTAGCCTAAAACAGTACATTGTACAATTTTTTTCTGAATCAAATGGCCATTACTTTTCTTTAGGTTTGGATTTGTGGTATTTTGGTGAGACAATCAAACAAGTTTAGTGTCTTTGAGCACACAAGCCTTACAATTCAGGGATTTTGACGGATGACATGAAAACTGCTCAATTGGCACTATATTGGTTACTATTTTGGGATCTGAAAGACAAAACAACTGACATAAAAGGGATAAGATGAAGACAAATGAAACGAAGTTGGAGTTGTGTTTATTAGTTGCGTAGAAGACAAAGTTAATGTCTTTGCATGCGGTTTGGTTGATGAGGAAAAAGAAAGAATAAAATGTGAAAGGTCTGATTTAATCTTTATATATATTATCATCAAACTTACAATGCTTAAAATTAATTATGAAATATTTAAATTAACTTATAATGGTAATTTCTCCACTCATCAAAATTATGTTAAAAAGGATTTGTAATCATTGTCGAAAAGATAATAGATTACCAAGAAGATAATTTAATTAAATTATGATTAATTTCCTATCGTCTCTCATTCTCTCCCTTGTTTATATTTCTGTATATTTTTTTTGTAAAAAAATTCTTCTATATTTTTTAGTTTTCAGATATAAAGGGGAAAATTTGTAAGTTAATTAAAATCAATTGTACAGATCTGAACGGAAGGGCAGGGATTAAAATTAGCTAGAAATTATTTGTAATATACAGACAAAAACCTATTTTTATCTGTCTTGACAATCAAATGTGTTTTCCTCCCTTGTGTCTCCATTTATTCTGTCTTGAAACAACAAGAAATTGTTTTATCTTCATCGTGTGAGAATATTAGCTAAAAACTACCTTTATGCACCAGAATTATCAATCTTGTTATTGGGAAAAACTGAAGGATGAGCTAGAAAGCATAACTGGCAAGAAATTGCATGGAAACAAGAAGTTTTGGCTCCTTAGTTCAGTATAATTTGGTCAATATAAAAGCATAATTGGCTCTGCACTCTTAGCTTTGCCCAAGCCGTGTAGGGGACTTGGCAAGCACAACACTTTTTGTCGCCACCCTTGTGTTTTACGCCCCTTGGTGAAATAATAGAAGCATATTACGAAGTAACAAGCTCAGTCTGTATTCTGTCGTCCCATATGGAAAAAATAACAAAGGGCACAAGCAGGAGCGCACTATAAAAGAAAGCTTACTAGCTCTGAATCAATCATACCTTTCTCGGCCTTTTGGCTAAGATCAAGTGTAGTATCTGTTCTTATCAGTTTAATATCTGATACGTGGGCCAATGGCTCACACGATATTAAATTTATTTTTTTAGGGGGAGGTTCCATGACAGTAGCTTGCTACTGGGGCTCTCGATCGTCGCCTTTGCGCTGCACTATAGCATTGGCCTGGCGCACCCCACCAACTCTAGTGCCCAAAGCTTTGATTTGTAGTGTGTGAGGTTATAATGCTCTGCTGCATCTTTAAATGATTTGATTGTTGGTGTTTTTTTTTTCAGATCGAAAGGAAGAGAATCCAATCTGTTTCCAAGAATCTTTCGAGGAGAAAATTAAAGGATTTTGTTGATTTAATTTATGCTACTCATAGTAGAAAATCAAAGACTTGAAATGCAGTATGGATTGTTGTTGTGTAACTGTTCATGGAATTGCTGGGCTCCTCTACTCAAGAGTGGCTAATAGTTGGAGGCACCCTTGCTGGCCAAGAGATATTTACAAATTTCCTTTCAAGTGTAATGAACCATGCAACTTGGCCTCTTATTTTGAATGAATGGGTTCAGAGGAAAACTGAAGGCTACGGAGATACTGGAATCAACGATATTTGATTGTCTGGGTTTTTCATGCTTCAGTGCAGACTAGAATGATTTAGAAAACAAATTGAAAGGAAGAGAATCCAATCTGTCTCCAAAATCTTTAGAGTAGAAAATCAAAGGATTTTGTTGATTTAATTTATGCTACTCATAGTACAAACTCAAACACTTGAAATGGGAGTGTAAAAAAAAATTAAACAGGACAATTAGACATCCAATTTGTAATCGTAACGATCCAATTGCAAGAGTGGAGCTCTACCAACCGACCAATATCCCCCCGAGCCAAGTGGAGCATGTATGAAGGAGTCAGACATACTGCTCTCTCCAAGTGTGCTTATTCCCTCCCTTTTCCTTATCGTGACAAGTTTTTTTGAAATAACTCTGATGAGAAGAAAAAAAGAAGGCATTAAGAGACCCTCCAGGCCTTACCTTGAACACTCTAAGATTTGAAACCCATTTCGAGTCAAGATATAGATAAATAGACATATCCCATTGCACTAACGAGGGGTGTTCGTAGTGACTAAGGGGTTCGAAGACTAAGAAGTGAGGTAATTATCAGTCAAATATTCTTCTTACGGCTAGATCCAATCTCCTAGTCCCTGCAAAAAAGAAAAAAATTTCATGTTCTTCCTTTCAGGAAGGGAGGGTTAGGAAAATCCTATTGATTGCAGCTTTCTCCAGATTTCCAGGAAAAGCATGAAAAAAAAGCTTGAATGGTATGATCCTTTCGTTGTCCTAAAATGAAAGGGGTGATCTCATAGTTATTGATCTATGAAGATACGGTTGTTAGGTGTTCCATTTTATTTTTCCATTGAGGCTGAACATGATGTGCCTTGGATGATCCACTTCTCAGGGTTAAGTGTTGTTGCACTCATTGAACTATCCATGTGGCTGAGAGACCTCACAGCCCAAGCACAACGACGTAATGTAATTATTAGGAGCGCACTTTACCACTGAGCTAATAGGCCTCACATCAGGGTCTTGTTATTCCAAAAGCGAGAGAAACCCCAACCCTCTCTTCCTTTTTACATCCCTATGTCGCCGCGCAGGAGGGACACGAGGGCGTAAAAAAGAGGATCCTATCAACTTGTTATGACCTAGGATAATAAGCTCATGAGCTTGGTCTTACGCCCCTTGGTGAAATAATAGAAGCATATTGCGAAGTAACAAGCCCAGTCTGTATTCTGTCGTCCCATATCGCAGAAACAACAAGGGCACAAGCAGGAGCACACGATAAAAGAAAGCTTGCTAGCCCTGAACCAATCATACCTTTCTCGGCCTTTTGGCTAAGATCAAGTGTAGTATCTGTTCTTATCAGTTTAATATCTGATACGTGGGCCAATGGCTCACACGATATTAAATTAATTTTTTTAGGGGGAGGGTCCATCACAGTAGCTTGCTGCTGGGGCTCTCGATCGTCGCCTTTGCGCTGCACTATAGCATTGGCCTGGCGCTCCCCACCAACTCTAGTCCCAATGCTTTAATTTGTAGTTTGCGAGGGTTCTTCATGCTTCAGTAACCAATTGCAGACTAGAATGATTCAGAGAACAAATCCAATGCTTTGATTTGTAGTTTGTGATGGATCGAATGAAAGTAAGTCATTGATGGTTGGGAGACAGTAAAGTTCTTTACTATGAACTTCATCCCCCAACTCATGGTCAAGAACTTGGAACACAGACCTCGGTGCTGCTTTTTTTCTTTCGATGTTTATTTAGGTGCTTCTCTTTACCTGTTTTCTTTAGTTTTTCTTATTGATTTTATGGTATTTTGCTGACTATTCAACCCTCTTTTTCCTATACCCGAAATCAAAGATCTTGCCATAATCTTGACAATGGTGTATGTGTGGAGGAGGAAATTCTTGGGGCAGTCCTGCCCTATATACAAGTATTTGTTTTTTCTTAGATTGTTAATTTTGAGGGAACCCTTTATGAATCAGCTTGAGAATGGTTAACAATCTCTGTTATCTGACTACTGATAAGCAAACAACCTAGAAGAGGCCATGGCCATTGTAAACAGAAAATAGATATTGATTTTAACTCTCTCTCAATCCTCATGCTGCCATTGGAACCTGTCTTACATGTTCATTATCTTAGAGACGTGTCTGTGAATTGGGTTTTTGTTGTGATTTTCAAACATGTAACGTTTCCTCCATTATTATCACATCTGATATAACATGCATAGTTTTTCTTATCTACTTTTTCTTTAGAATATTGGTAGAATATGATTAAAAAAATAGTTTTGCAGAGTCAGGAGCTTGAAAGGAATTGGAGCTTTCCCAAATATATTCTCTGCTCAGTATGTGTTGGGATAAAACTTTAATTTTCACTATATCTGGTGTTTTTGCATTCAACAACTTCTCCTCACCAAATTAGTGTTTTGTGCCATGTTTCTTTTTTTTTAATTGGATTTTTTCAGTTATTGCTCCTCTCAATGCATACACGTTTTATACTTTGCATGTATTATCTTCCAAGTAGATTGCAGTGGCTTTGGATATTTGTAATCTATGCTTTCGCTGAGGTTTCAGACGAGCTTTTCATATTCATTTGTTTTTGTGCTGCATTGCTCTGTCCTTTTATTTTGGCATTTCAAGTATCCTATTAGAGCTTCAACAGCCATCTCCTTTCATTTCCGATGCAAAATTCTTTGGTTTTCCTTAGTTGATGCCAATTGCTTTGGAGATTGGATTTTTATGTTTCCAACATTGAAACCGAGCCTTTGTAAACAGCTTCGTCTGAGACTGGTTACGCTTTTATCCGTTGGTGTTCTTTCCGATCTCAACGCATTTCATCGCTCCACTGAAAATTCCCTCTGCCCCTACCATACTCCAGCTTGGCAGTTTCGATTGTCTGTCCAGGGTTAAGCCCTGGGATTTGACGGGGGACTTGAAAAGCCAACTAAAGACATTTTACGCCAAATCATTATAGATAACGCTTGCATCCTCTGTATTACCGCACCTGCTGGCACAATGTTAACCAATGCTTATTCCCCAGATACCGTTATTGCTTCTTCTTTAGGAAAAGAAATTCACGATCCATAGGCCCTCTACCTCCATGCGGTATTGCTCCGTCAAGCTTTTATCCATTGCAGAAAATTCCCCACTGCTGCCTCCAGTAGGAGTCCGGGTCGTGTCTCAGTCATAGTGTGGTTGATCATCCTCTCCACACATTTTCTATAAATGAGATAGGGACAGAGCTTAATTAAGAGCAATAGAGCAAACTACACAATGTCATAGAGCTACATTGCTCTTTCCATGCTCCTACACGCCGCTCCACACATTTTCTCATTCTCTTTGTAAGGAGAATTTAAACAATCTTATTTTCCCAAAGAAATCTATTTCCTTTTTTGCAAAAAAAGAATCCAAGGTTTTTCTTCTAATATAATTCTCATATATATGAATACAAGTCCGTTTTATTTTTTCTTTGTGATCAATTCTTTCATTTCCAATCAAGATCTTTTTATGTTTTTCTTGAGCAACTTTTTTCCTAAGAAAAAATAGAGTATTTTGTAGAAGTCTTTACTAAGAATTTCTAAAAAAGGCCTGAAAAACAAAAAACAAAATTGGCATTGTCACTATACATTAAGAACAATTCAGGATGTGCTCCAGGAGATAGAGAAGAGTAACTATTAAAAGGAATTATGAAGAATGGACCCATAGATCTCAAGGGTGCGACTTATGATGTCGATGGTGTTCTTGATGAGCTGGCAATTGTTGGGAAAACCAAACACTAATCTAACCGAATAAACAATTCATAAGTCCCAATTTTTTTCTCTTTTTATGCAATCAAAACTAGGATCAACTAATCAGTAAAATAATACAATCAATCACACAACTCAACACCAAGATTCTTATGTGAAAAACTCGATACGGGAAAAACCACAAGACAGTAATCCACCTAAAAATCTTTTACTATCAACAAATAATAGGTTTATAAGTGTTCTTCCTTAGATATAATTACATATACATCATCAAAAACAATATATTCTTGAAAGAGAAAAAAAAAGATTAAAGAGAAAAAGCCCCCCCAAACAACCAACATATACACCACCAATTCCTTTTATTTGAAACATGTTGTGTGTGGTGGTCTCATTATCATATGGTGTGGGACCATCCAACAAATCTCCCCTCTACTTACCATGTAAAGAATTCATCATACCAGCTATTAGCTTGTAAGCTTCAATTTGGGAGGCTTTACAAAGCTCGCTTTCTTTTTACAAAAATCAACATTCTTTCTTGGTAGAGGCTTGGTGGTCATATTGAAACATTTTCATTGGTATCTAACCTATGTGCTTTGATTGAGAGTGAAAAATAGGACGCTTATTGACATAAATTGCACCTTGACTGTCACAGTACAACATAAAGTTCTCTTGAACTAGGCCAAGTTCATTAAAAACTTTATCCATAACAACTCTTTACCCCTTTCAGTAAAAGCAATATATTCAGTCTTTATAGTGGATAATGCAAAACATTTTTACAGCTTTAATTGCACCATGAAATTGCTCCCCCTATATAAGTCATCAAGTATCTTGATATGGACTTTCTAGAATCAACATCACCAGCCATATTTGCATTTGTGTATCCATCAAACAAATGTTTACCATTTCCTAAACATAAGCTTAACCTAAAAGTACCTTTGAAATACTCGAGTATTCATTTCATTGTTAACTAGTGTTCTTTACCAGGATTGGAGAGAAACCGACTAACCACACCAATTGTACGAGTTATATCCAGCCTTATGCAAATCATGACATACATTAAGCTACTAACTGTGGATGTATAAGGAACCTGTTTCATCTCATTTCTTTCTTTGTCACTTGAAGGACATTGTTTAAAACATAGTTTAAAATGGCTTGCAAGTGGAGAACAAACAGGTTTAGAGTTGCTCATGTTGAATCTCTCAAGTATCTTTTAAACATAACTCTTTAAAGATGGCCAAATTTTCTCATACTTCCTATCATGAGTAATCTTCATGCCAAGAATCTATTTTATTGGTCATAAGTTTTTCATTGCGAAAGACTTGCTTAACTCTCTTTTCAAACTCTAAATCTTCTTAATTAGCATTATGACCAACAATTATCATATCATCCATATATAACAAGAGAATAATAGAGTTTCCATTTGAAAACCTTTTCATAAACACACAATGATTAGAAATGGTTATATCATAACTATGTTACATCATGAAAGAATCAAATTTTTTGTACCATTGCCTTGGAGATTGAAAACATGGGTGAAATTAAAGAAAATTAAAAGTTTAATGATTAATTAAAGGTTAACTTGCATAAATCTATGACCAAAGACTAATGTGAAAAAGGCACTAAAATTTAGGGCTAACATTGAAGTTTGGCAAAGGCAAAATTGCATAAAATTAGAAGTTTAGAGTCAATTAGAGGTGCAATTTTAAGAAATTAAAATTCAGAGGACCAAATTGAACTTTGGCCAAATTCCTAAATTAAAACCCTAAATCCCAAAATAAAATCATTTTGATAATAATATAAAAAAAAAGACCAGACGATGCGTCGTTTGGTAATTTTCATCTTCTTCATTTCGCTAGAAAAAGCTGCTCGAGTGGCCTCTTTCCCAAGGCATTTAATGCTTAATCTCTCCACCAAATTTAACAAAACTTGCACGCAAATGATGGTCTGACATCTTACTACAACCTAATATGGTTCTTTCTGATCGATTGACGTTAGGCATTGCCAACTAGCCTTTAAATGTCAAAATCGGGCAGTTCATGATGGCCATTTTGAGCCAACAATTGAGATCCTTTGGGGTTAAATCAAAGGCTAAGATTTGACACCATTAAAGATAAAATATCCATCTTCCACCCCCTATAAATAGAGGTGGATTTCATGGCTCGAGAAAGGAGAAATTAGAAGCCAAAGTCGGCAAAAACCAGCCTTTTCCCCCGTTCTTTATTTTCCCTCTTGACCACCTCATTTTGCCACTCCCTCTACCTCATCTCAGTCGCCAGCACCGCCACTAACCACTCCTTGATCTTATTTGCACCACCAGGAACGCCGTCAGCAACCATCTGCCTCTAACCAGGTAAGCTGCCTCTTCTTTTCCTCCTCCAAAACATCCCTTCATGCTAGCCACTACAAGCAAAATTTGCATGCAATGGTTGCTTAATTAATTTACATAATGGGCTGGACCCATTTCTACCCAACCTGGATGGCCAAACTGGGTCGGGGTCAACCCGCCCCTAAAAAAAAGATAAAAAGAAGAAGAGTTTATTGAGCCACCAGTTGACCCAACCCGATTTATATTTAATAATAATAATAATATTAAAAAATCCAAAAATTTTCGAGGGTCATTTTAAAGTATCGGGCTGTATTTTTATACTATAAGATACAGATTTGGTATTAATATACTCGTTTTTCTCCAAAACTTTTCTTAAAAAAATTGAAAATTCAAAAAACTTTAAATTAATTTTCTCTTTAAAAAAATATATTTTTTTCATGCATACGACCAAATCCTAAAAGTTTTCCAAGCATGTTTTCATAAAAAAAAAAACAGAAAAAAATTTGCATCTTTCTCATATTTTAAAAATGCAAAAAAAATAGATATCGTAATTAGTTTATAATTATCTATTAGAATTTTATCAAAATGTCAAAAACCCTTCACCGTTTATTTTATATTAGGGTTTAATGTAGACTTTAATATTTTAGGGATTAGAGTATACTCTTAGGTATTAAAGATGCAAAGAAATAAAAGCAATGTTAAAATCTAGACCTTATAAGTAAGCATTGAGTAAGTATATACATGGATATACATTTTCCTCCTCCTTTTAGACCTTTTTGGTTCAAGACCTTTTTCTCCCTCTCCTAAACTTTCTAGTTCAGGATTTTAGAAATTTTAATGTGAACTTTATATAAGTATATTTTGTTTCGGATATGCATTATTGTTATGGTTTACTGTAAACTGTGGTTGTGATTTGTTGTTATTATTGTTGACGATGTGTATTTATGTGAGAATCATAGACTTGGAGATCATAACAACTAACCAAAAAAAAATGTCAAAATGTTGATAGATTCACTGATAGAAAGGCAATTTTATCAGAATATCCATCAATAATTTCACCCGAATCTTCGCACCCCTTCTAGAACTTTTGATAAAACATACAGAATGTCTAAAGATTTCTAATGGAATAGGCAATGAAAAATTACGTCGGCAAGTTAGTTATTGATGAAGTTTCCAAAGAAAAATAGGCGATGCAATCTTATTTTTTTTGGCAAGACTATTCTGTCTAAAATCCCCAACGATATATCCTCTAATAACAAGTTCACGTTGGCAATTCCATCGGCAGTTAAAATATCGATGAACATTTTACTTAAATACCGATGGAATATTCTATCAATATATTTTAATTTTCTAGTAGTGATTCTTAATCAATTCAATGTTAAATAATAAAATTAAAAAAAAATTAAAAATAGAATTAAAACAAACAAATTCGAGTCCACCTAAGTTAACTTGTCAAACTTGAGTTTGGGTCATAATATCAAGATAACCTAATAAAAAGCAAGCAAAAAAAATTTAGAAAATTTAATTTTTAATTAACTTAATGTTAAATGATAAAATTAAAAAGAAAAATAAATAAATTCAAAAAATAAAAACTAAATTTAACATTAAAAAATAAATTACATCTCACTTCATTATTTTAAAGAGTTACATCCAAAAAATGAGAAAATGAGAGAAAAAAGAAAAGAGAAAGAGAAGTTGATTGGACTATTGAAGTCAAGCTAGAGCATCGTCATGCTCGAAGATCCCGCCAAGACCAATGAAGTTGTACCAAGGAATGTCATTTTTGAAGGTCGATAGCTATCGCACACGTCGCACAATTGCAGTGACCCTTCTCACACATGCATATGCCACACAAATCAATCACATTTTCCCTTTTCGTTCAAATCAATCCATAAATACTTATTTTAGTTTCAAATTCAGTCACCAACTTCAATTATTCTAAATCAATGAGATCAAATTTTATCTTGTAAAATCAAGTATCAACCAAGCGTTGACTTTTTTCCTCACACCATGATCATGAAGCCAATCAAGGATAAACCTTGAGTGACCGTAACAAAAAAAAAAAAAAAACTTGAGGGGCACCATTACAATCCAGTGGTTTTTTTTTTATGCTACAGTGAAACCCAAAGCTTTTTTTAGTTTCTTTTAGTAATTAATAATAATTGTTGTAATATAGAATTGGCACAGTCGAATCCTTATTTCCTGAGATAATATTTAGTATAAACTGTACAGAAGCTCTATGTTACAGAAAAATAGTTATAATCTAACTCGGTTGATTGGATTCCTCAATCTTGAACCCAGATACCTTCGCAAGCTCAGACAATTCTTGATCTCCACTCAAAACCTGCATGGAACACCTTACGTGAATGAGAATATCACTTTATATAGGGAAAACAATAGAGAGAGAACTTCTTCTAGTATGATTCAATGGCTGTTTAGTACAGCTTTCAATGCTGATTGGAACGAGTTAATAATCAATTAGTGGTATCTAATCTAATCTAATCAAACAAACTGAGCTGCCTAAAATCCTATAGCAGCGAAAAACAAAACATGTTTCCTAGAATCTTACAGGAATGGGAATTGAGCCAAATACTTTAACCTATGCTACTACAAGTAATGTGAGTTCAGAAAAAAAGAGGCCACTGATAGATGATGCTATCTTTTTGGTCAAGGAATAGCGAAAGCTCGATACATTTAAATATCCATACCTGACCATTGATCACCCATGTTGGAAATCCTTCAAGTTTAGCATCTGCACATGCCTTTATCATCTTAGTTCCTTTCCTAAATCCATTAGGGAAGCATTCCACATAGTTCAACAGTTCTGCTGCCTCCTTCCCAAACATCTATGCATCAATAGCATGAAGAAAATATTATAACTAGCCACATATCACTGTTTGGAAACATGCCAGAATTGAAGAGGGTTCTTTACAAAATATTAGGTACTTGGGATAATTCAAAATTTATTTTCTTCGATAAAACAGGCAAACAAATCAAATAGTGATTTGTTTGTCTCTGCAAATTTGCATGTGCTCTATTCAGATAACTGTGTATTCATATGTCGGGATAAATGGAAAGCAAACTTTATTTCACTTTATGCAATGATGTCTCACTACAAAAAATGTGCTATATTCAGATAACATTTGATTTTACATTTCAAATATCCATCTGCTGTTAGCATACTGGTAAAGATCACCAAGGGAATAAATATTGAACTTAAACAGTAAATAATGCTAGTTTCTGGTGTCAATTTCATTTCAAATTCCACGTTGTTTGCAAGGATTATCAAGTGAACGTTGAGAAGACTGTCAAACTCTCGCATACTACCACTAATAAAGAAGAATAAAGTACCTGTTTTTGTTCTTGGCAATGTGAACACCAGAAAGCTCCATACATTTTAGCTCCTGTAGATTGTAGATGTCTTGCAAGAGATATAGCAAAAGGACTCGAAGGTGTGGTTATCTCAGTGGTAAAATATTCCAGGTTAATATCAGCCAGGCTGCTATCATAGAGATGAAGATGGAAATATGTCAGGGCACAGATTCCCTTGCAAAAAGAATGCGGAGCATGCACATCAGGGTATCTTAAAACTGAAAACATAAACAAAACAGTATAGAAGCATGACAATGGCCAAGCAACATATAACCATCATAACAACTGCAAACAGTGCACTCTGACATTCTCACTAGGGCAAATACTAACTTATGAACTCAATTGAATTCTGCATCTACCAGGTTAGTAGCGTTGATTAGTGAATTGAATTGACAAAGTATAAGAGTTCCAACGTTGAGAATTATATACAGCCAGACTTTCATAAATGGAAAAAAAAAAAAAAAAAGTTTGCGTGTAGAGTATACTAATGAAAGTGAAACAGAAATGCTATGATCCTTGAAAAGATGTTATTCACCTTGAGCTGGCAGGTTGGAGTGTAGCATAAGAGGTTTTCAATGAAAAAATCACCACGCTTGCTATACATAGCTGTAAACCCACAAACTTTTGTATCTCTTCCAAATCAAAATCCTATTTTGTACAGCCAAAAAGAGGGAAGCAGAAATTGAATCAAATCATTTTATGAACCTGATAAGAGGCGTGTCCAATATATTAAAAAAGAGAAAAACAAGCACAAGAAACCACACCTTTAAAGTGATGAAAAACAAGCTGAATGACAAGAAAGCTGACAATAAACAGTAAGTGCAAGATGTCCCTGAAAACTTTGTGCTCAAAATGTACAAGAAATATCCACTAGCAACTGCCATTGAGGTAGTGCACCCAAGTAAAAGCAAGCGACCATTAGACTCCTCGATACCAATGGGAAACTTCTTTCCAGACCACTGTAAACCAAGTGCTGCCACTAGACCATATGATATCATTCCTATCAATGGAAGAGGAACACCTGGAATGAAAATGTAAAAGGGATATATCACATTACTGGCAAATTTATTCGGTTTTGTGGTTACATAGAAAAATTCTAAAGATAGACTATATAGTAAAAACAATAAATAACAACAAAAGAAAATCTAATGACAGTCACGAGGATCAAGACTGTCACACCCATGCAATGCACATTAATATGTGATCACATGTCATCATTCTCAAACCAGAATTGTGCATGTAATAAACATATAAAGCATCCGCACATGGTTCCCACCATGTTCATATTGCAAATAAATGTTTAACTAAAGACTCAAATTTGGCAGACTGGATCTAAGTGCAATAAATGACCATTTGATCAGTCATTTATATTAAGCTTGAAATTAGACCCCTATACAATAATGTTCAACAATTTTTCTTTCTCGTTATTGCTTAGAAGAATTCCTGCCCATTTCCACCACCATTGCCAAGATGTCGATTGAGCACTATACTTTCAAGACTTACAATAGACCCCAAAGAAGTCTTCTACTCCACCAATCTTTCCTATGCCATGTTCAACCTTCGTCCCCTTCTTCCTGGTTTGTACTCAACACCTTTTCTTCGCACTTCTCCAATTACTTTATACGATAATCACCGCTTCTAGTTTAGTGAAACATGTGGGTCTTCCGTTTCTCTTTTCTTCCCTCTCTGTTTTTTCAGTTATGATGAATGACAAGGTAAGGAAAAAAAAAAATAGTAAACTCCTAACCTGTTAAAATACATGAAACAAGATCCCCTTTTACCCTACAATTAAATAATTACGTTTTGTTTTTTTTAATTACATTGAACTAATGAATACTCTGCTTCTTGACCGCAACATATAAACACTTCTAAATTTGAAATAAAAAACAACATGACAACTGTTAAAAAAAACTTGGCTTATTTGTTTTCGAACATCCTATGACAATTTGACTGCTATTAGCATTCCTCGTAATAATAACTGCCTTGTTCTCAATAATTAACAAACTAAACAGAATGGAAAAACAAAGTGCTTTGAAAATTAATAATGAACATACCAAAAACCACTGCATAATCACTGCTAAGAACATCACCACAGTTGCCACCACCAATTGGGCAAAAAGCATCAGAATTTGTGAGCTTGAGGAATGTTAAGTATGCAGTTTCAAGAAACCCAACACCACCAAGACCTGCACACCAATTATAAGTAGAAACACTTGAAGAAGACAATAAAGAAGCTGAGTTTGAAGGAGATGGTGCCGTTTCAGGTGGTTCTGAATCACTCTCTTGACTTGGCCCTGAAGAAGGCATGCACTTTAGTTTCCAACACCAACCCTTCTTCAAGAGATAAACAAAGAAGAAGTCAGCGAATTGAAACGAGGATTATGAAGTGAAACTGGAATGAATATAGAGAGAGCAGCAAAACCTTGAATTGGGTTAGTTGGGCAGTGAGAGTAGGTGGTGGAGAGAGAGAAAGTGATGTTCTTGAAGAGAAGAACGGAGGAGATGTGATGTTGAGGAAACTTGCCATTGCTGTCTGATTCTCTCTATGTGTTCTTCAGTGAACAAGAATCATGGGCGAGGTCGTTTTTAAGTTATTGCTTTTTTCTGAGATGAAACTTCGACATTGAAAATGTATTTTGAGTCTAAAGATCAAGTCGGTTTGTGACTCAAGCCCAACGAATGACCCATATAATTTGGGCCTGCTTTCTTTCGGTTGAGTCATAACAATTTAGATTATTTTTTAAATTGTTTTTTAAAAATATATTAAAATAATATATTTTTTAATTTTTAAAATTAATTTTTAATATAAATATATAAAATAATTGTAGTAATTTATAAAAATAAATAAAAATTTAAAATTTTTCAATCATACTTCACATTCTAAGTAAAAAAAAAAAAAAATATTTGTTTTTTTTATTTTTAAAAAATGGAAAAAGTAATTCTCCCTATAACCATTGTATATTTGATGGGTTTTGAACTTTGGGATGGATTTTGAATTCCATATTAATAAATATACACAGTGATATTAATAAATAAATACAACAAATGATGAACGCAAGCAGTATTTATTGATAATTAAGCATAACCAATAGCCTCTATAATCCTTAAAATTTAAGTATTTGACTTGTCTTAAAATCAAAGTTTAATTTAATTAAATTTAATTATTATCAAATTATTTCAGGTAAGCACAGTCATAATCATTTACGATAAATACAACTATTATAATGATAGATTCTTATAAAATAAAACTATTTTGTATGGAAAACAATTATTAATATTAGAGTTTGCAAAGAAATAAAGGAAATAATTGTCTCTCGGGTTTTTCACCTTTGCTCTCTCTTTTTTTTTGGTTAGCAATGCATCTCTCTTTCCCTGTATTAGTGCAAGTCCTTCTGAAAAGCTACTTGATGCAAAAGGTTACATGAAATCTCCTGTCATGTGTTCTCCATCACTGTGTAGAGCATCATCCATCGCTATGGAAGATGAGATGCCAATATTCATGTTTCTTTCTTCCACTAAATCCACTGGCCTTTCTTCTTGGTCCAGTACTCTCTGGTTCATCAAGCTCAATCCCTCCAGGAACTCTACCTTCCCAGTTAAATTCATTCTCCCAATCGAGCCATCCATCATCCATGCAATTGCTCCAGGCTAAAGAGGTTGCTCTATTCTTGGTTCATTCCCCGCTTCTCCATGTGAAGAAGGTCTCTCGTCACTGACTTCTTGTCCCATGCTCTGAACTTCCTTTTGCAGCCTTCCATTATCTCTTGCCTCGTCATCCCTTAAAAACTTGGCATGGTCTTAAACTTTTTACTTGGACCATGAAGAGCTACATAGGCTGCGCGCTTCTTGATCATCTCGACGCACTTTTTTACAAATTTTCACGCCACGATATTGTCGAACTCCAGAGAAATGATCCTCGAAATTGAAGTGGTACGTAGCTGCACATTCTAATTAACTCACAAAACTTGCACTTCCAACTATTCTCCGTCCTCTTGTCTTCGGTATCTAACATACTAAATCAGCATTCATGACTGCTAAGAATTTCTATACGCTGCATTACCTGAACAGCGCATAAAACAAGAAACAAGACCTTGAATAACAGTTAGAATTAAAATTAATTTGGTGAAAGTACCAATTTATGGAGTGAAATTAATAATATGTACGAAGAAAGAATGTGCATGTACTAGAAGTTCCTTTAATCTTGTACTAGAAAATTTTCACTACTATCACACGGCCATACCGCGCGCCACTTTGAAAGGGTTAAATTTCTTTTCAGGAAACGGTAAAAATAAGGGCTGTTGCTAAACCATAGGCAGCCATCCCAAGCAACAGAAGATTGTGCACGTACTAAGGATAGGTTCTATCTCTCCCGCTTGTCTTTTATGCCTAGTACTGCAAAGTGTTTTTTATACTGACTGAGTAAGTTCTTTTGAATTTTAGCTTAAAGTTTATTACCCTTCAGTTTTATGTTTTTAAGTAAAATTTCAAATTAAATAGTTGAATCAAGCTGAAAAAATTTGAAAGTGTTTTTCTTATGTTAGAATAAAATTTTAGATGAATAGGAGTTCGGAGAGATCTTATGATAGAGACCGAAATAAACTATATGAATTTTATTATTTATTTATTTTTGACTTGTGAACTTTTTATTTAGCAAAATTTCTTTTTTTGCAATTTGTTATGAGACTTTTTTTAATTTTATAAGAATTTTTAATAAGTTATAATATTATTTTCAAGTATAATAAGGATTCATTAATAATCTTAAATGTTTTTCATAAGAATTCTTTATTTATTTCAACTACACGTATAATGAAAAAATGACTAGTAGTATTTAATAATTTAATAAAAAATTAAATTCTATAATTATTCGGCAACATTGGAGGTTATAAATAAATTTTATATCAAATTTTATAAATAAATTAGTTTCTATAAATAAATTTTATATCAAACTTATATTGTTTTATTCTTCTTCTTTTTTCTCTTCTCACAACATTACAGAGAATTGACTTATAAATTTTCTTCTTCTTTGAGAACTTATCAAAAGGATAAAAGGATCCAGAAGGGTACCATATTTTTATTTTCGTATGTGTAAGCAAATCCCTCGAGGTTTTTTTCGCGCTTTTGGTTTTGAACAGATATTATGATTTGTTTATGGATAGAAATTATTTTTGAAAATTATTTTTATTTAGAAATATATTAAAAAATTATTTTTGATATATATCAAAGCATGATTTAAAAAAAATAAAAAATAAATTTAAAACAAAAAAATAAATTAAACCTCAATACTAAACACCTTCTTAAAATACTTAAAAAGGGTTATAAATTTGTTAATAAGTGCTATTAAAAAGCTGTGAAAAATGTAAGGATGCTTTCTTTATAATTACGACCTTTTTTTCTATGCCCTTTAAATACCAGATTTTTGATGCGTTTAAGCATACCGAAATTGCAATATTATGCCATTTTAGATTTGAAAGATTATCCTCTTTAATCTAGAAAAATGCAGATTAGATAGCTCATTAATTCATGTGAAATAAAAACCAATTATTTCTTGTACCCTCAAAAGTGGCCCTACCTCTTAATCCAAAATAAAAGCCCATTGTTTATTGGACCGTCAAAGTGCTCTCCCTAATTTAAGATTGAGAGATTCATTATCCATAATTTCTTAGTTTGTCTACAATAAATAATCTTACATGATCACATATTGAGTTTTCTCCTTTCTTTTTCTACACAAATAAAATTGAAACTTAGAAATACAAATAACCAAAAAAAAAAAAAACATGCTTAGTGCTATTAAAGAATCAATTCAATCTAATATCTTAAGTTATTGGATTGAGATGATTCTTTGATATGATATCAGAGTCTTAATAATCAAGTGGTCACGAGTTTGAATTTTACCATTGTTATTTATTTGATAAAAAAAATTAAATACAAGGTAGTGTGGGCATGTACAAGTTTGAAGCTTAAAAATCTTTCAATTGAGAGAGTATGTTAGAGAATAATATAAATCATATTTTGAAATCTTACCTGACAACTTAAACAGTGCGTACCATAAACCTAATTAAAAGATATATAAGAATGTGGTAGTAATTATTTTTTGAATTATTTGGAACTATAATAAAATAATTTTTTTAAAAAAAATTATTTTTAAAACAACACATCCAAATATATTAAAAAATTAATTTAAAAAAAAATATTTTAATTTTTATAAAATATCATTTCAGCCGCGTTCCCTACCCACCCACCCACCCGTCCCAAAGTAAAAAAAATCAAATATGGTAATCCAATGCTTAATTTCCAAATGTGTGCGTGTTGGCAGTGAAGTCAGCCCATTTGGCCACGTGTAGGAGGCATCTACCATGCATTGGGAGATGTGAAGATATATGGACAACAGATTGAAGGTTCGAACTTATCCATGCAAGTGTGGGTGTGCAACCTTTGCCCTCTTGTGATTCCATCGGATGTATGTTGGATCACGATACCATCACATCAATACGTGGCAGCCATGCTTCTCTTCCTCATCTCTCAAAGCCACAAATATTATTAATAACCATGTAAATAACCTCCATAGCCAGAAGCCATACATACAAAGCAGACTCTTAAAAAGGACTATCAAGCGTAAGAAACAGTATAATACAGAGCGGGAAAAAATGGCAGCAAAGGCTGTTGTTTGCTATGGTAGCTCAACTTCTAGCACCACACTTCGTCCAGTTCTTTGTCCTCAACAGCTTAACAAGAGGTCTTTCTTTTCTTCTGTTTTTGCCCTCTTGTGACCTGAGCTCTGTTTTTTGCTTCTGTTTATTATTCTTTTGTTGCATGTAGGAGGGGGGTTTTCGCAGTGAATTCTCGGAGATGTAGCATCAATATCAATCACAAAAGTTTGAGCTTTCGGTACGTTTAAGTGTGTAGTCAATTATTGAAAGCTAGAGATAATTTAGTGGGATTGTTTGTACCAATACGTTTTGTTTTTGAAGCCCAAAGACGTCTCTGAGATGGAATTTGGAGGCTACTGGAATTCCAACTTCAGTTCCAGTAAGAGTGGCGCATGAGCTTCATCAAGCTGGACACAGATATCTGGACGTCAGGTACTGATTCTTGAAAGCAGTTTGGGAAAGTTTGTTCCTTTTTATCATTTTTTTTTCTTATATTGTCTTTATATATCTAAGTTTTATTGCTTTGATTTTGATAATTTTGCAGGACTCCTGATGAGTTTAGTACTGGACATGCAGCAGGAGCAATTAACATTCCTTTTATGTACAGAGTTGGATCAGGCAATCATTTTTCCTTAACTTCATTGCAATTTAATCAGATATATTCACCGAAAGGATTCGAATTTGGAAATTATAAATCCTACTAGGATCTGATTAGAGAGGAAAGCATATATTGAATGTATTCTCATCTTTAAGTTGGCGATGGATGTGACTAGTGTTGCAATTCAAGATAACCTTCACTTGTCCGCTTTGTTTTGCTTCCTACTCTGGCCACACCTGAAATTGAATCAATGAATAGGTCTTTTTGAGAAGTGAGTATGACTTTAAGTTTTGACCACTTCGAAAGAACGAAATTGTGTTCGTTGAAGTTTTCAAGATTGGTGGCCAAGATAGAGAAGCATTTTGGCTTTCAGTGCAAATCCCACTTGTGGATATATAGGAATAAATTCAGAATCCGAAGCTAAAATAAGAATGAATATGGTCCCAATTTGCTGTATGGTCCCAAACAAGATTTGTTTTTGAAAGATTTCGCTCTTTCATTTCCTTACACTTGCGTTTCACCTATTGTCCTTTAGACCTTATTCTGTTTTAATTAATGTTTGTTTCGATGCAGGAATGACCAAGAACCCCAAATTTGTGGAGGAAGTATCATCACATTTCAGAAAACATGATGAAATTATTGTCGTGAGTTCCTGAATGAAACTCCATATGCTTCCAATCACTTGTTCTTTTTCTTCTGTGTGTAACTTCTGGTTTCGCAGGGTTGCCAGCTTGGGAAAAGGTCTATGATGGCTGCAACTGATCTCTTAGCTGCTGTAAGCACATCATCCTGTAAATCTTAAATTTGATTGATTTTCGTGTTCGATAGATAAAAATTGAAATTCGGTAAAGTATCATAAGTCGAGTTTTCTTGAAGGCACAGCATGATTTGCCCCATGGCTTGCATTGCTATTTACTTCCCACCTACTATCAGTATAGTTTAAGCAAGGAAATTAGCTTGTCATTTTCAAAATAGCCACGGCATAAATCTTGCAGTACTGAGAAATTCAAAGAGCCGTTGTTTTTATTCGGATCGCATGCTAGCAAGCTTTTGATTATTTTCTGATTCAAGATTGGTCTGCATATAGTTAAAACTTGCACAGATTAGGATCATAAAAAGGGGTGGATTTCTTGATATTTTGTCTCCTTAATAAGTTCCCTTATTTACGGCTTCCTTGTACCTACCTTTAGGATTTATGAGATTTGAAGAGTTGTGCTCGGGTTCAATCCAATGCAGTAATGCCCATTTTGATTTTCGACTTTGGCTGCAAGCTTACTTTATAGAGCTGTGATTGCACTTGAGACGCAAGCCTATCTTTTAGTGGGAGTCTGAAATTATTTCCATGGCTCCAAGTCTTTTGACCATGCATGGAGCTTGTTAAAACTGATTAGAGCTTAATCCTTTCTGCAGGGTTTTACTGCAGTGACTGACATTGCTGGTGGATTTGCTGCCTGGACACAGAATGGACTTCCAACAGATAATTAACTTCTGTTTACTGGAATTACGTCCATTACCGCAATAAACTTTAAAGATAAGAGATAGGTGATGTGCAGAACGTCACTCGTCAATGTTTTAGTAGCAGCATCCAACATTACAAATCCTGCTGTAAAGCATACTGAAAACGCATGGCAAGTGCTGTGAAAATTTGTCATGAAAAGAACTGTATGAAATGGAACATTTGTGTAAAATAAAACATCTTAAAATTGTACAGAAAGTTCTCTTCTTGCGGATCAGCTTGTTTATGCAACTTTATTTTCTTTTGATCTAAGATTGGGTCAAACTTGCTTGCCTTGAAACTTGGTGGCGAATTCCATGATATCATACCATGTGGATATAGCCACATAAGTTCGAGCAGGATGTTAGGACATTGCTAATTACTTGGCCATAGTGCTGGCTAGATCATTCCCTGAAATAGTAGGAATAAACTACCCTTGCCGCCCGCTGCGGTGTAGGGTTTTTTTTATATATATAAAAAATAATGTTTGGTGCTGAAATGAGATAAAAATAATATAAATATGTAATTTTAATAATTAGAGTTGATCTAACATGGTATATTTTATCAAACTCGCAATTTATATCATAAAGAGAATTATAAAGTTTTTTTAAAATAAAAAACAAAACAAAACTTGTGTTAACTTTTTAAACTTGTAATCAGAGTTATTAGATTAGAATTACTTAGTTTGAAAAAATCATGAGTTTAATTCTCACTCAATCAAATATAAAATAGAAAAATAATATTAATTATATAAAAGGATTTTTATTAAAAAATAGCAATAAAAAATGAGAATCAAAATTGAAAAACAAAATTAATTTTTTATTTGATTGAATAGTAAAATTAAAAAGAAAAAATAATTTAGCAAAAGGACCAAAAAAATATCAAAAGAATGAGGATAAAAATTGACATAAAAAATAAAAATAATATTTTGATTGAATGATGAAATTGAAAAGAATAATAACTTTTACAAAAAAACTAAGAAAAAAATTAGAAATAAAAATAATAAGGATCAAATTGAAAAATATAATACGATCAATTTAAATTGAATGAAGAAATTGAAAACCAATAAAGTTTTTACGAAAAAGCCAATAAAAAAAATTAGAAATCAAAAGAATTAGAACTAGATTAGAGAATATAATATTTGATAAATTAGGATTAAAAGATGAAAATTGAAAACAAATAAAACTTGTATAAAAAAATCAAGATTAAAAATTAAAAGAATAAAAACTGGAGTTGAAATACAAACAATAAAAAGAGTCAAGCTGTATTTTTTAAGAGATGAGAGAAAAAGAAAAGGAAAAATAATCCATTGATGACAAATCAAACCACCAACATAAACACGCGCCGCACGAACAGGAAAAGAAGACAATGGTGCTTTCAATGAGAGTGAGATGACATTTTAAGACGCAAAGAGACGTTGCATTTCAACCCGAAGGGTGGGCACCTCTCAAATGCCCTCGGGTGCTGTGCCCACCCATTTTTTATTTTATTTAGTCAAATACAAAATCTTTTATAAAGTTGACTTTATAATTATAAAAAATTCAATGTGAAAAATAAAAAACACTTCTTAATCTAATGCTTAGATTTTTTATTTTAAAAGTATTTTTATATTTTTACTGTACATTTTAATTATTTATTATTTTAATATTTGGTTTAATATTAAAGTGCCCTTTATTTAAATTATAATAATAAAAAAATCATTATGAAAAATATAAAAATACCTCTTCGCTCCATGTTTAATTTGTTTGTCTTCAAAGGTATTTTGATTGTTCAATTGTATAATTAATATGGAAAAAAAATTTATTTATCTTTAATTAATTTAAAAATAATAAATGAATTACATGAAAAGAAGATGTATTTTTTAAAATACTAATTAGTTCTTCATAGTCAATTCCAAACAGTAAACACAAAGATTCAGGCTGTGCCAAGTGCATGGAAATAGCACGTCGGGCACTGGAAAGAGCCATTAATCAAACTTGCCACAGCATGTTAGAAGGACGACTCTGTATTAGCGTGATAAAATGATCACAACATGGTATGGGAATTTGTTTTAATAAAACATGCTAAATGAATGTATTTGATATCAAATTAAAGTGAAATTCATTTATTTTTATAATTAAAATTTTATTGAAAATTATTTTCCAATAAAAACTTATTAACACGAAACATTAACATGATTAAACTAAATTATAGATAATTAAAAAATTAATTTTAAGATATCTTTAATTGATTTATTTTTGTAAAACTTGAGAATTTTTATCTTATATTAAAAAGAAAAAAGATTTTTTTTATAGTTTATTTTCATATAGTTTATACGCTAGGTTGAAAGAATTATGTATACCTGACCCATAAATAATGGTTTTGTTTTCTTGCCAAACTATTTATGTATACCTGACCCATAAATAAAGAGTGAGTCTGGAATAGCTTTTTCAAAGGAAAATCATCTAATTTTTAAGGATTAAAACTAGTAGGTTTTTATTTGTTTTTATAATAGGTAATTAAGGTAAAAAATGTAAAGCCATTTAATTAGTTGGCATAATTGATGGGATTTGAGTGGGAGATGAGTTGGCAAAATTAGTGGAGGATGAGTTGTTAGGCATATATTCCTCCTAAATTTATGACCATTATACCCTCACTCTTGCCTATAAATAGGCAATGCATTCAAGCCTATACACATACCAAGATAGAGAAGAGAAGAGGAGAGTGAAGAGAGAGTAATCCCACAAAATTGTGAGGTATTTGTGAGAGAGTAAGTGAGGTGTTTTCTCCTAATAATAGAGAGATTCTTAGTTGTTCTCCTATTATTTGAGAGAGGTTGTAATTCCCACATTACTTAGTAAAATCCTTCTATACTTGCCTGTGGACGTAGCCCAATTGGGTGAACCACGTAAATTCTTGTGTGTCTCATTTCTCATTTTATCTTATCCATTGCCTTTTATCTTGTCGGGTTTGCATGCCAGTATCCTAACAGTGGTATCAGAGCCTTCTTGGTTGGTGTTGTTAATACACAAAAGTTATTCGTGTATACGGTTACTATTCACCTATACGGCACTATTCACCCATACGGTACTGTTCACATAAGTTACTGTTGGCGTATATAGAAAGTCAGTGCGGTGATTAAATACAGTCTAGGAAGTTCTGTCTAAGGAGATTGGGTTTTAAGCGGGACCGTTTGTGACCCCTCCAATCTTTCCTGGGAACTTACTTAGTGAAGTATTATTCACACGATACTATTTCTGTATACGTTACAGTTCTGTGAAACGGTGATAGCTGAATAGATCTCGGTGAATAAAATGGCAGCAAAGTACGAGATTGAAAGGTTCAATGGGAGCAATTTCTCACTCTGGAAAATGAGAATCAAGGCAATCTTAAGGAAAGACAATTGCTTGGCAGCAATTGGGGATCGGCCCGCGGAGATCACTGATAATGCAAAATGGAATGAGATGGATGGCAATGCTATTGCTAACATACATTTAGCATTAGCTGATGAAGTATTATCAAGTGTGGCGGAGAAGAAAACAGCTAAGGAGATATGGGAGACTCTAACAAAGCTATATGAGTCCAAGTCTTTGCACAATAAGATTTTCTTAAAGCGGAGACTTTATACCCTTCGAATGGCAGAAACCACGGCGGTGACTGACCACATCAACACAATAAGGACTCTATTTTCACAACTCACTACGTTGGGTCAACAAATAGAGGAAAGTGAACGTGCAGAGCTTCTACTTCAAAGTCTTCCAGATTCGTATGATCAACTCATTATCAACTTGACCAATAATATCCTCTCAGACTATTTAGTCTTTGATGATGTTGCAGCCGCCATCTTGGAAGAAGAAAATAGGCGCAAAAATAAAGGAGACAGAAATAGTTCAAACCAAGCAGAGGCATTATTGGTGTCAAGAGGAAGATCAACGGAGCGTGGCTCCAGTGGGAGTCAAAGGCAGGGGAGGTCCAAATCAAGAAGTAAGAAGACTGTGAAATGCTACAACTGTGGCAGAAAAGGGCACTTCAAAAAGGATTGTTGGTTTAAAAAGGGTATAGAGAACACTGCAGAGTCATTAAAACCTCAAGGATGTGTTGCGAGCACCTCAGAAGATGGGGAGGTTTTATATAGTGAAGCAGCGACAATCTCTACAGATAGAGAAGAGCTTACTGAGGTCTGGCTAATGGATTCAGGAGCAACATGGCATATGACTCCTAATCGAGATTGGTTCCATACATATGAACCCATCTCTGGAGGCAAAGTGTTCATGGGTGATAATCATGCTGTAGAGATTGCTGGCATTGGCACCATCAAATTGAAGATGTATGATGGCTTAATTCGCACTATTTCAGGAGTGCGACATGTGAAAGACTTAAAGAAGAATCTTTTGTCCGTGGGACAATTTGATAGTCTTGGCTGTAAGATCCGAACAGACAATGGAATAATGAAAATTGTCAAAGGAGCGCTGGTGGTTTTAAAGGCGAGAAAGACAGTTGCAAACATGTTTGTATTAATGGGAGAAACACATCATGGGGCAGAAGCGTCAATCGCATCAGCCAGTCCTGCAGAAGAGAAGACGATGATGTGGCATCAAAAACTAGGCCACATGTCAGAGAAAGGTTTGAAAGTTCTCTCTGATTAGAAGTTACTCCCTGGGCTTACAAAGGTTACTTTACCCTTTTGTGAGCATTGTGTTACAAGCAAACAGCACAGGTTGAAGTTTGGCACATCAACAACTAAGAGCAAATGCATCTTAGACCTGATTCACTCTGATGTTTGGCAAGCACCGGTTGTATCCTTGGGAGGAGCAAGATACTTTGTATCATTCATAGATGACTTCTCCAGGAGATGTTGGGTGTATCCAATTAGAAGGAAGGCAGATGTGTTCGCAGTCTTTAAAACTTTCAAAGCGCGGGTGGAACTTGAAGCTGAAAAGAAGATCAAGTGTTTGAGGACTGACAATGGAGGAGAATATACCAGTGATGAATTTGATAACTTCTGTCAACATGAAGGTATCAAAAGGCAGTTCACAACGGCATACACTCCACAACAAAATGGAGTGGCAGAGCGGATGAACAGAACTCTATTAGAAAGAACAAGAGCAATGTTGAAGGCTGCAGGTCTAGGAAAGTCATTCTGGGCAGAAGCAGTCAATACCGCCTGTTATGTGATAAATCGATCTCCATCAACTGCAATTGAGCTAAAGACACCGATGGAGATGTGGACTGGGAAGCCAGCTGATTATTCTCGATTGCATATATTTGGAAGTCCTGTATACGTGATGTACAATACTCAAGAAGTCAGCAAGCTGGATTCAAAATCCAGAAAATGTATATTCTTGGGATATGCTGATGGAGTGAAGGGGTATCGCTTGTGGGATCCCACTGCCCACAAGGTAGTCATCAGCAGAGATGTTATATTTGCAGAAGATAAAATGCAAATGGAAGAAAATAATAGCATTTTAAAGGAGACTACAGAAGTCCAGATGGAAAATACTCAGAATCGTACTTCTTCTGAAGCTGCACCAGAGCATGAAGAACAAGAACAAATAGAGTCTGAAACTCCTGAAGTTCGACGGTCAACTCGTGAAAGAAGACCACCGGCTTGGCACTCAGAATATGTTACTGAGAGCAACATTGCATACTGTCTTCTAACAGAGGATGGAGAGCCATCAACTTTCCATGAGGCTATCAAAAGCACAGATGTATCTATGTGGATGACAGCAATGCAAGAGGAGATTGAAGCTTTGCACAAGAATAACACTTGGGATCTTGTTCCGCTACCACAAGGAAGAAAGGCCATTGGCAACAAATGGGTTTACAAGATAAAGCGTGATGGCAATGATCAAGTGGAGCGGTACCGTGCAAGATTGGTGGTGAAAGGATATGCTCAGAAAGAAGGAATAGACTTCAATGAGATATTTTCTCCGGTGGTACGACTTACTACAATCAGAGTAGTCTTGGCGATGTGTGCTATATTTGATCTTCACTTAGAGCAGTTAGATGTGAAAACTGCATTTCTTCATGGAGAACTTGAAGAAGAAATATATATGCTCCAACCAGAGGGTTTTGCTGAAACAGGCAAAGAGAACTTGGTTTGCAGGTTGAACAAATCTCTATACGGTCTCAAACAGGCGCCAAGGTGTTGGTACAAGAGATTTGATTCCTTCATAATTAGCCTTGGGTACAACAGACTCAGTTCAGACCATTGTACGTATTACAAGAGGTTTGAAGAAAATGATGTTTTCATCATTCTGTTGTTGTACGTGGATGACATGTTGGTAATAGGCCCCAACAAAGATCGAGTCCAAGAATTGAAGGCACAGTTGGCTAGGGAGTTTGATATGAAGGACTTGGGACCAGCAAACAAGATTCTAGGGATGCAAATTCACCGAGACAGAAGTAAGAGGAAGATTTGGCTTTCTCAGAAGAATTATTTGAAGAAGATCTTGCGGCGCTTCAACATGCAAGATTGTAAGCCAATTTCCACCCCACTTCCTATTAACTTCAAATTATCCTCAAGTATGTCTCCTAGCAATGAAGTAGAGAGGATGGAGATGTCTCGAGTACCGTATGCATCAGCAGTGGGAAGTTTAATGTTTGCCATGATATGTACAAGACCAGACATTGCACAAGCAGTGGGAGCAGCTAGTCGATACATGGCAAATCCTGGTAGAGAGCATTGGAATACTATTAAGAGGATCTTGAGATACATCAAGGGTACCTCAGATGTTGCATTATGTTATGGAGGATCAGAATCTACCATCAGAGGTTATGTTGATTCAGATTTTGCTGGCGACCTTGAGAAAAGAAAATCTACTACAGGCTATGTGTTCATAATTGCAGGAGGAGCTGTGAGCTGGGTCTCTAAACTTCAGACTGTTGTAGCATTATCCACAACAGAAGCTGAGTACATGGCAGCTACACAAGCTTGTAAAGAAGCAATATGGATGAAGAAACTTATGGAGGAGCTCGGGCATAAACAAGAGAAGATTCCTTTGTATTGTGATAGTCAGAGTGCCTTGCATATCGCAAGGAATCCATCATTTCATTCAAGAACAAAACATATAGATGTTCAGTATCACTTTGTTCGCGAAGTGGTGGAAGATGGAAGTGTGGATTTTCAGAAGGTTCACACAAAGGAAAACCCAGCAGATGCTTTGACCAAACCAGTCAACACTGATAAGTATATATGGTGCAGATCTTCTTATGGCCTAGCAGAAACGTAAGCAGCATGAAGATGGCAAGTATAGAAAGGATAGAAGAATCACAAATGACCAAGTGTGAAGACTTGATTAAATCATCAAAGTCTTCAAGTGGGAGAATGTAAAGTCATTTAATTAGTTGGCATAATTGATGGGATTTGAGTGGGAGATGAGTTGGCAAAATTAGTGGAGGATGAGTTGTTAGGCATATATTCCTCCTAAATTTATGACCATTATACCCTCACTCTTGCCTATAAATAGGCAATGCATTCAAGCCTATACACATACCAAGATAGAGAAGAGAAGAGGAGAGTGAAGAGAGAGTAATCCCACAAAATTGTGAGGTATTTGTGAGAGAGTAAGTGAGGTGTTTTCTCCTAATAATAGAGAGATTCTTAGTTGTTCTCCTATTATTTGAGAGAGGTTGTAATTCCCACATTACTTAGTAAAATCCTTCTATACTTGCCTGTGGACGTAGCCCAATTGGGTGAACCACGTAAATTCTTGTGTGTCTCATTTCTCATTTTATCTTATCCATTGCCTTTTATCTTGTCGGGTTTGCATGCCAGTATCCTAACAAAAAAAACAAGAATTAATTCTGGTAATTACAGAAATTAATTCTTCATCAATTTTTTTTTTATTCAAAGAATAAGTGGAGGTGTTAAAATTTTTCAAAGTTGATAGCTATATTTGTTTGCAGATGTACAATAAGATTTTAAGGATAAATAATTTAATATTGATAATAATGGCTTACTCTACTTCTAAGTTTCTTCAACAAGTACCATAGTTATACTCTTGAAGTTTTTGGGAAGTTTGAAAACCCGATTGAGACAATTTTATTGGAGAATCTTTAAAGTTTTGGGTTATAGTTAAGGAGTAATTTGAGATTAAGTTTTCTTAAAAATAAATAAATAAATAAACCCAATCACAAGTCCACAACATATCCATGGAGAGTCGATCAAGCCAGTTAGATCACTTTCATTCGATTAGATAGGCCAGAGGCCAGCTTTCCTTTTCTTTTTTCCTCAAAGGAATGGGTAGTTAGGCAGGTCCACTGTTGAGTAAGATCCCCGGGCCCCACCTCCCACCAAAACTACATCACCTATGATTTGTCTCCCTTATTTAATTTTCATTTGTTTTTCTCAGCTCAGGGGGGTCTGAAATTGAATGCTTCTAACTTGCTCGGAACTGTCAACAGATCTATTCATCCAGCCACGTTCTTGGCTTCTGACAGACACTTTGCGAAGTAAACAATCCTCCAAAATCAAGCAAACATGGGGAGCACATCCCCTACCTTTAAGCTACCTCTTGTTTAAAAGGCATTGTGTGAAGAAGACATTAGATTTGGTGCTACAAACCCTGGCAAGAAAAGAGAAATAACCTAGAGATGGCAAGAAAGAGGCTGTCTCGGAACTGGTTCGACAAAGTTCGGAGAAAGTTTCTCCGTTCATCTCATAGAAACATCATTCTCAATTCCAAAGCTTGCTCAAGTCACAGTGACGAGATCACAGAAGCAGGCGATTATGAGGTCTTCAATAGCATAGCTTCACCACCTTCGAAGAGAGAACTCGCCATAGAAGATATAGCAGCAATCACAATTCAAGCAAATTTCAGGGGACACCTTGTATGTACTACAATCCACAGCTTTTTTATTTGTTCAGTTCTGTGAAGTTATTTTCCCAAGTTATGTGATCTATAAACTTGACAGGCGAGGCGGGCATTTCGAGCACTCAGGAGCCTGGTGAAATTGCAAGCGTTGGCTCGAGGGGTGCATGTAAGGAAGCAATCACGCATAGCCCTGCAGTGCATGCACGCGCTCGTCCGGTTGCAGGTCCGTATTCGTGCGAGGCAGCTCCTCGGCCAGTGCAATGATAACTGATGCATCATATAATATCTAGAGTCAAATTATATCACTAAACAATTCACGGAAAGCATTTCATATCCCGTGTAACATTAACACTGTAATTTGATGGCTTCCTTCCCTTTTATTTACTTAATCTACCCATCTGAATAAATTTCTTGGCGGAGACAGCGACCATGGATTTGTGTAGCAACTGCAAATAGTTTTATCATTTCTTGTACCTTCTATCTAGCCTACTAATCACCCATTACCGCAACATTGGGCAACAAAGAAGTTGCCGTTGTTTCCAAACATAGGTCATCGTTGATCGTACATAATCCAAGTGTTGCATGGCAAGTAGCATAGAAAATAAGGTGTGGGAAAAACAAAATAAAACGTGCAGAAAATTGGAATCTTTGATCAA
Source organism: Populus simonii (assembly GCA_007827005.2). Classification (NCBI taxonomy): domain Eukaryota; kingdom Viridiplantae; phylum Streptophyta; class Magnoliopsida; order Malpighiales; family Salicaceae; genus Populus; species Populus simonii. Next base: position 16,912,137 of record CM017468.2, read on the forward strand.
GGGAAAGGGGGCAACTAAAGTTGAACTAGGACAAAGCACTGTACAACTAACAACTACGTACGACAAAAGGAAATAAAAAGATGTTAGAGAAAAAGGAAAAAAAGAAGAATGTACGATGGGAACTGGCTAGATTTGCACGAATTATTAACAGCATATGCTCCTTGATAGTTAATGGTGGCCCTTGATCAGTGCTGAGAAAAAGCCATCGGATGATTTATCCTTCGCCCATCTTCCCTCTCATCTCCAACCTGTTCCAATGAAGAAAGTTAGAATTGTTCAATGGAACTGGAGTGTGATGATGGGAAATTCTTACCTCCTTCGCTATTTGCTGAAGGATATCTATTATCTGAGAAAAATTGGGCCTTTGAGTTGGGTCTCGCTGCCAGCATCTCTCAAGAAGTTCTGCAAGTTTTGGGTAAGTGTGCTTGGGGATTGTAGGCCGTAGACCCTTCAGGAATGTTGGATAAAAATGAAATTGTCATTGTAAAATAAGAAAAATGTTTTAGTTTTACATATATATGGGGAAAAAAATTATACCTTTTGCACTACGCCAACTGCTGCTTGCAATGGGGTTAAGTACGAGTAAGGAAGCTGCAATTTCAGTCATAAAATATAACGATTAATAAGAGTGATGAAGTTCATACAATTATAACTAACGAAGTAAGTCAACAAAAGAAATTAAAATAGAACTCTTTTTCTCCTCTTAAAGACTGCAAGACTTACTTCTCCTGTTAGAAGCTCCCACATAACTATTCCAAAACTGAATACATCTGCCTTGTAATCATATGGTTTGTGTTCAATCACCTTCATGTAGTTAAAACAACATAAGTAAATGTGAAAGGAGCAGCTCCATTTCTATAAGAAAGGAGAAACCATTCCATGCCCTATGTACAGTAAGAGTTAACTGTCAACGAAAACAAAGACCCAATTAAACTGTCAAACCATGTCATGGAAGATCAGATATCCCATTTATGTCGCAAGGCATAACCATGTAAAATAACATTAACAAGAAACTTAAGTTCACATGCAAGTAAAATGTACCTCAGGAGCCATCCAGCGGTATGTTCCTGTTTCAGCTGTCATTACCCCAGATTGAGTCTGTACTCTAGCAACTCCAAAATCAGCAACCTTTACAACCTATCAACAAAGGTTATAGATTTTAGAACAAGCAAATCATTTGAAAATTATTCTGAGAATGCATCAGATACAACAAGGATGAACAACAAACCCAAACAGTGGATTATAAGTTCAGCATGTGTGACAAGAAAGTTTGTAAACAAAATTAAAAGACAATGAAAAAGTGAACAGTTCTTGAATTAAAAAAATTCATTTAAACATGGTAAATGTAAACAGATACATGTGAGTTCAGGAAATGCTCTTACTTCGTTTTCATCCATCAGAAGATTGGCAGTTTTCAGGTCCCTGTGAATTATATTATTTTGGTGCAGATAATTCATTCCCTTTGACACATCAATCGCCACTTTGATCAAGGATGGAAGCTTAAATACACCCTTCTGTTTATGCAGAAAGTTGTATAAACTTCCTTTAGCCATGAACTCTGACAAGGCAGGAATATAACAGCAAAGAGTGAATATTGATGTAGCCAATGTAAAGGCCTATCTGAATTAGATGCATGCTTTCTAAGCTGTGTCAAACTCACATTTTTCCACTAAACATACAACTATGCATTCCCATTCCATCTATTAGCAAAATAGTTCATATCTAATAAACTGTGGGTGGAAGGGGAGGGGGATGAAACAACTCCTTAATAACATCGATATCAAATTCAGAAACATAAACTTTTTAGGCAAGCATCATTGAGCAAAGATGTGAAAGATTTACTAGGATGTACCAGTCACAATGCACAAGTTTGGAGATCGGGTGCATGCACCAATTAATTGCACAACATTCTTATGCCGGACTTTCCTGCAAACCAATAATTGCAAATGGTTACAATTTTCACAAAAATAAAGAGATACCGAGGGTTACCCCACCACAGCTTAGTGAAGAAAGTGGATCATCACATGTACAAGATATTGAGTTTACAAGAGAGAGCTTCAGATAAAAGTGGACCATTGCATGTAAAAAGGTATTAAGGTTTACAAGGATAAGAGATGGAGGGAGCACTGGTCTTGATATATAACTAAATCCATTCATGAAAATTACAAATTAAGCATTAATGCTATTCTCAATGGAAGCAACTTCAATGTGCATAGAAAGCATTTTACTGGAGAAGGTATTGCAGTTACTCCTTCCAAAATCAGAGACATTTTTTCACTTGCTTTTTTTAAGATGATTAAAAAATGAACGATCTAATTAAGGAGTATATAAACAAAAAGCACTAGAAATGGTGGCAGGAGATCTTTCAAGCATATATTCTAACAGACCTCATTATATAAACTTCCTGGGAGAACTCCCTAAGCATTTCTGCACTGACACGCTCAGGCTTGAGCACTTTGATGGCTACTTCCTGACTACAATATGTGCCTCTGTACCTGAAGAGGTTAAATGATACAATCAACTGAGAACTTGCAATCCGCAGAGTAACACATATTTCAAATGGCAACACACAGAACTTACAAATCACCATACGATCCAGATGCAACTTTGTTTTCGACTTTCAGTTGACTGGTGTCAATTTCCCAGACATCAGTTCCATCACTCGGTATTTGAACATTATCAAGAAGAGATTTGACCCCTGTTTTATTCTGCTCACCAATGAGAGAAACAGAAAGCTGATTTGGAAAGCACTGATCCTGTAGAGCATTACAAACTATCAAACATAGGCCAGCTACTATTGCTCCAGGTTGATCAATCACACGGCATTTTATAATTAATGTATGAGTGGCCGATACAGCAAAAGCATTGTTTTCAACTATTCCAACGTACATAAGTCAACAGTTGGTACCTAACATTGATCACTGCCATATGGTTTCATGCCCTAATGAAATTAGTTCATATGATGAAGATGAGCCATCCGGTTACAAGTTCCACAATCTAGAATCCCCTAATGAATACCAGTGTGTCTGAATCTACTGAATTTGAAGGGGTACTTTTTTCTTAAAAGAACAGAACAAAGAGAAGACTCAAAATTAAACCTTCTATAGGGCATTTTATTATTATTGGGATGGGGATTTCCCGAGGAATTGGATTTCAACTCTAACTAGAATGGTTAACTATTCTGAGAACATGCAACTAATGTCAAGTCTATTTGAGCATTTTAGCTGACCTATACTCTGCCTGAATGGCTATGAGCAAACACTACAAAAATAAAATATGTTTCAAGTTGAAGAAGAACATAAGCAGTATTTGGTTCTGCAAAGTGATATATTAAGAACTTTCTTTATGATTGCTTTCATCATGCAACATATCAAGCGGAAAGAGTACATCACCAATAAAATAGCCAATAACTACTATGCCACCAGACTGTAAGCAGACTGTAAGTCTAGATATACACATCTTAGTTCCCTGTTAACATCTAGTCAACTCTTTCCCCAAAAAAAGATTATTACACCTGCAAAAAGTTAACAAGCTTGCCATACACTGGCATAGAAACAAGGAGAAAACTGTAACCACCATGAGCTTCATTTAACAAAAGATTTTTGAGAATGTGCAGTGAAACAACAGTTACGTACTCACTTTACAAACATAATCCATACAACCTACATCCTAGAGATGGCTGATACACATGTTAATTGAAATAAAGGGTGTTCTAGCAGCAAGCATTAAAATAAAATAGATTTATTTTGGAGATGTGCAAAACTGTAATTATGATCAACAGAGCAGTATGAAGAAAAATTACCTTAGCCTTTAAGATTTCCTTTTCTAAAGCATTTTTGAGCTCTTCAGTCTCCTAAAGTTTCCCACATGCATGATCAAGAATGTCAGTCTGGCAATTATGTCAGTATTGAAAAGAGAATAGCATAAACCAAGCATGTTGGATAAAACACTAACTTTAAAAAGGGAATAAAATTTACACAGGATGTGCATCTTTTTTTTAGCCCTCATATTTTTTTTTTCTTTATTTTTAAGCAATCAAGAATAGTAAACATTGAAAAAGATTTTGACAATAATAAGTTGATACCACAAAATAAAAGTCACTTGATTTTTCAGCCGGTGAAAAGAATAGGACAGTACCTCACAAAGCCATCCATCAACAACAAAAACGTCCAGAGAAAACCCATCAACTGTGGAAAAAGCATGAGCTTCTTGAATGTTCAATCCAATCTCCGCGAGCAGGGAAGTCAACTGGAAATTATTTATCAATATCTATTATCTAGTGCAATGTAAACAAGCACATGAGGCAGCGAGAGTATATATTAAAGTTTAATGTAGTAATCGATGCAGACACAATTGTGCTCTACCAGTAGGATAATCATTCCATTACATGTCTTTCTTTCTTTTTTCCCTTCTAATACAGGCAAATGCAATCTTAGGCAATTGGCAATGTATGTATACTTCCACATGTGAGTGTGTGTTTATTTCCATATCTATTTAGAGAATATATTATAGCTGCAGCTATACTAGCTGAAAGCCTGAGACAATCTGAAAAATTTTCACCATATTTGTCCTGAAAAACATATATAGCATGACATTACTAATCCAGAATTGTTCCCAATACATATGAAATATTATATGCAGATGATGATAGTACCAGACACCAACCTGACTAAGGAGTTTTGGCCTATCAACTGTTGAAAAGGTGATCTCGTGCATAGGCCTACAAGATAGTTTCAATGTATAATACTATGGTAAACATGAATTTAAGATAACATCATACTAAGGCTAAAATCATAAAGTTTACACTCCTAACTCATTTACACCCAACAATGTCTGGGGAAGGGGGCAATCATTCAAAGTCTATAAAAAGTCTTACCGAGAACGACACGGTGTAGAATTTATAGCACCATCTCCATCTTCAACATTATATCTAAAGGCTTGAAATGCTTCAAGATGAGGTGATGAGCCAAATGTGGGTGGTGGGAGCATTCTGCAGACGGAGAACAACAGAATCAACACCGAAACAGCACATCACTTAGATGGACATTGACAAAAATATAACAGCATACCCCTGCTTGTTTGTAAAATAAGAACTTTGCGCATCTTCTTTCATTGTCGGATCTGAATGAACAGGATCATTAAAATTTCCATTCCAGGAAGGATACACCTGTAACACTAACAAGCCACCAATCAGACTCACACCGTTTAGCAAAAGATCAGTTAAACCCTAAACAACATTACGAACACTTTATATAACACAAATAATATTTGTTGATGTTAATGAATACTACCAAATGGTAGTAGGATGAGGGTATAATATAAGGGTAATCCGCTAAGAAACCAAATATCAGTTACTACTTTTATTAACCTGAACGAGATGAACTTCAAAAGCCGGTCGATTTGCAGGATTTTCAGCCAACTGAAGTAATCTCTTGTGCATAAGCACATCTTCTGCTCTCTCCACATTCACATCCATCACATATCTACATTATTTTAATTAGAATTAAAAAAAAATTAAAGATAAATCTCATAAAAATTAGACAAGAAAAGACAAAAAGGACTTGAGACGATTAATTTTACTAGAATTGAAGATCGTTCTTTTATTTACTAATTACACTACACATGAAGACAAAGAATTAAATTCGCAAAAAGAAAAATCCTAACATTTCCTTCTTTCTTTCTCAGCAACCAAACAAGAAATGACATTTGTAATTAAGTAAATTACCGAGCAGGTAAGCGATTGAAATGAAGCCAAAGGTGATCATCAAAGCCAGGAACATTCGCTTCTTCGAAGTTCGAGTCTTGAATTCGCTTCAAAACTTCATTATACACTTCAAGCTTCTGCCTTTGGTGATGGTGATGGTGCCGTGCTGATGGATTCGCTGTAGCAGAGTACGACTCCACTGCTCTGCTTCCACAGCTCTCTACGTCGTCGTCTTCTTCAATCGACATTAATTGAATTACCAACACGACTCCGGATCGCACACGGTAGTTATGCTGCTGGTGGTGAAAGCTTCAATGAACCAAGCCACAGAGATATTCTTTCTTCCTTTTATTTATTTCAGTTTGTTTTTTCTTTATTCTTTTCCTTTTCACTCTGAAAAATTATTTTCTGGATAAGCCATGTTTTATCCCTCATAATTTAACGATATCACACTCTGGTCCCCGTGATTTTAATTTTCCAATGCAAACAAGAGATTTCAAAGAACAACGTTATTTAACAAATTGATTTATCATTTTCATTCCATCTCTTTAATGACTGATATTATTTAAAAAATTGATTCTCGACGAAGTATATTCAATTTAAAGATATTAAAATACACTCTTGAATTTAAATAATGTATAGATTTTATTTAATAAAATAAGCCTCCTAATTAAATTGATTTAGAATTTCCCCAAAAGTTTTTTAAAAAACAATTTGCTAAAATTTAATATATTTTATATCGTTTTGATGTGCTGATATGAAAAATAATTTTAAAAAATTAAAAAAACATCATTGATATGTATTTCAACACGAAAAGTTATTTGAAAATCAATCGCTACCACACTGTCAAACATTCTCTTAAAACCCTACAAATAGATTTGAAGTAACATAATTCTTAAGATATAGTTTATAAATTTCGTAAAAGTTGTTGAATTCGCAGGGCAAACCAACCATCTTTGCAAACGAAATTAGTTTATTTATACGTACAGAAGTCTTTGTTGATTTCTTAAATGACCAATATAATAAATTATCGTAACATTTTTTTTTGGCATATGAATTCAAGTCATATCTCACAACTGTACATGCTCCATCACATTAGATCAACCGACCAATGACAACAAAAGCCCTTTATCCAGCATTTGTTAATGGGAAAGATGGGGAGTGAATAAATAATAATATATATATTGCTATACAACCAAGTTTGTGATTAGAGAATCATGACCACGGGAACATATTGGATAAAATGTTGTCCTGAAATAATAATAATACGCATAATCTATACATGTGTTAATTAATTAATCAATTAATTAATTATATAGACACACATTAAGAATATTTCAATATTTTTCCTCTCCCCATCTCTTTGCTAGTGCAAGATGACACAAGAAATGATGCTGAGGAGTATAATTTAACTAATCAGATATTGATTTTGTTTTTTAAAGATTAACAATTTGAGTTTTATAAATTTTAAAATTATTGAAAATTTATTTAATTATTTACTTCAGGTCTTTAAAAAATTAATTAAATTATATATAAATTAATACAATGTCTACAATTAAAAAAAAATACACAAGGAATCGTCTCTGCTCCTGCTATTGAATTGCTCGTGGACAAGGCATCTGGGGTAGTTGGAATCTTTCCCGTGGAGGATGATGTCTTCAATTTCCATTGACTCGAATCCAAAATGCTGAGTTAAATACCACGTGGAAAGCTAATGACATTTGATGCCTGAGAGAAGAGGAAGAGAGAGAGAGAGAGAGAGAGAGAGAGAGAGAGAGCCATTAGTGACTGCAAATTTATGTGATGTTTTTGTCCCTTGTTTAATAAAGAGTGCAAGGCACCTTATCCACATGAAGAAGAAGAAGAAGAAATAAAATAAAAATGGATGCGGTCCTATTTGCCGACGTGGGGATTTCTTCTTAGTTCTTTCTAGTCAGGTGTTATGATGCAGGTTAATTTTTATATATATATATATATATATATAAAATAAAATAAAAATTAAGATTTAAGAGTGTTAATTTTTTTTATATAAAATTATACCTAAAAACCTTAGATTTAGCTGCAACCTGACTCATGTCAAAAGTCATATTTATAATATTAATAATAATATTAAACTTGCATAATCTAAGTTTAAGTGGGTCTGACTATAACATCAGACCCAAGAGCCTTGGATGTGGGTCTGGCTGTAAGATCGTGTCATGAAAATATAATAACTAAATAGAAAAAAAATATAATATTACATAATGAAATTAAACAAAAAAAATATTAATTGAAAAGAAAAAAAAAACAAAGAAAAAACAACAAAGCAAAGCATTATTCTGCAAGGAGGGGTACAGTAAAATCCCCTCATGAGATTACAATAATCTGATGAAAAGTAAACAAAACAAATCACAAAATTTAATTCTTAATCAAATTGATATTAAAAGATAAAATTGGAAGAAAAAAACTACTTAAGAAAAAGAAAAAAAATCTTAACCAACTGGTTTCACTCGCCAAACCTGGGATCCATGTCATGAGAGTGTGATAACTAAATAGGAAAAAAAATTAATATTAACAAACTAAATTAAACAAAAAAATATTAATTAAAAAGAAAAAAGCAAAAAAAAATCTATAACTACTAATTTTTTTTTTCAAATTTATTAATTATTATATTAGCAATATTCATTATAATAAAAATAATGATATTTATAATACAAATAATAATATTTTTAATATTAATAAAAATATTAAACTTACATTACCCAAATTTAAGTGGGTCTAGCTGCAACACTAAACCCAAGAGTCTTGGATGTGGATTTGACTGTAAGGTCGTGTTATGAAAGTGTGACAACTAAATAAAAAAAATAAAATTAAACAAAAAAATTAATTAAAAAGAAAAAAACAAAACAAAGCATTATTCCAATGAATATTGCTTTGCGAGGAGAGGTATAATAAAATCCTCTCATAAGATTATAATAATCTAATGAAAAATAAATAAAACAAATCATGAAATTTAATTCACAGTCAAATCAATATTAAAAGATGAAATTAGAAGGAAAAAACTAATTAAGAAAAATAAAAAAAAATTGAATCAACTAGGTTAACCCGCCAAACCAGGCTAATCCGTCAAACCTAGGATCCGTGTCATGAGACTGTTATAACTAAATAGGAAAAAAATTAATATTAACAAACTAAATTAAACAAAAAAAAATTAATTAAAAATAAAAAAACAAAAAAAAACCTATAACTAAAACGCATCTGCCTTTCACTGTGGGTTTGTATAGTGCAATCCACAGTGAATAGTTGATCTCATTTAGTTATAGTTACAATATTAAAAGATGAAATTGAAAGAAAAAAAACTAATGAAGAAAAAGAAAAAAACTAAATCAACCGGGTTAACCCGTCAAATCAGGTTAACCCGTCAAACCTAGAATTCGTGTCATGAGAGTGTGATAATTAAATAAAAAAATTAATATTAATGAACTAAATTAAACAAAAAAATTAAATAAAAAAGGAAAAACCTATAAAAAGAAAAAACATATAAGAAGAAAAAAACTAATGAAGAAAAAGAAAAAAAATCTGAATTAACTAGGTTAACCTATCAAATTTAAGATTTGTATTGTGAAAGTTTGATAACTAAATAAAAAAAAAATTAATATTAACAAACTAAATTTAACTAAAAAAATTAATTAAAAAAAAACAAAGACAAAAGCATAAAAAAAAAAAATACATCATTCTTTTACTGTAAATTATACTTTGCAGTTCACCGTAAAAAGCTTTGCCTTTTAGCTATAGTTAATGTAGTTGGATTGGTGGAGGAGACATATCACTGTGTTTATTTATTTTTGTTTTCTAGCCATGACTTGCCACAGCATTCAATGTTCTCATGTTATGCATAATTTTAAAATTTTGTGCGTTTTAAGTTAAATTAAAAACAAAACTAAAAGGGGTCTTACCTGTACACAAATGCTGATGTTACTATTTACCCAAATAGTAAAATTATCATTTTATTCTTAATAATAATAAAAAAAAACACAATAACTTTGGTAGTGGGAGAAGAACAACCATTTCACATGGGTTTATTTATTATTATTAAATTAATTAGAGATAAAATTATTTTTAAATTTTTTAGCATAATAAAATAACTTAATTATCCTTAAAAATAATAATAATAAAACATTTAACTTGTGTCCAAGGTTGTTTTTGTTTTTTTAGTTTTTTAAGCATAATAAGATGACTTCGATACCTATAAAATTTTTAGTAGCTTCATCCGAGTTTTTTGCTATAGTTAAATTGATTTAGGGATATTTTGATAGATATATAATATTAAATAAAAAAAATAGGCTAGCACATGTGAAGCACCACATGTGTGTGTGAAACACTAGCTTCTACAACAATGTTGGAAGCTTCATGGAGCCTCCTTTCTTTTGGGGTAGTGCAGGTGGCGGTTGAGGTAATGGTTTATCAGTAGCGGTCTCTCTTTTCTTCTTCTCTACTTTTCTCTCTTATCCTTTTAAAATCCACACGAGTCATTCAAAATGTCAGAATTGTCATCTTATTTACCGGTATTTCAACTTTAGACCTATTTTTTATTTTTTATTTTTGTTCTTGGTTTTTTTATCAAACTTCTCAATTTCATCATTGGATCCATAATTATGATTTTTTATTTTTTTCAAATATGATCCTCTTTCTTTTGATTTTTTTTGGATTCTTTCGTGAATTTTATTTTTCTTTTCAATTTCACCTTTCAACTCAAAATTCTAGATAGTTCTTTTATTTACTTTTTATTTCAAATTAAGGGTCCTCATTCTCTTAATTGATATATTTTTTTGTTTTTTTATTATTTTGTATATTTGATTTTTTTAATTTCATCCTTCAACATTTGATTTGTTAGGGATTGAGTCATAATTTTTTCAGATAGGGTGCTTCCTATTTAGTGACTTAGGTCATAGATTTGAAAATTTAACACAAGTTGACATCCTTTTTTTTCACTTGTTTTTTTTTTATTTCATCCTTCCACGTTGTTCATTTTGAAAAATGAGTTTTGTGACTTTCTTCGGTTTCCTTTCAATTAAGTTATCATGATCTCATTAACTAAGCAATAGGTTTGGCTAGGTAACTCATGTATTTTTTTTTGTCTCTTTTTTTCGGTTTCATCTTTTAAAATTGGGTTCTTTTTAAAATTAGATTTTGTTATTTTTTTCCCCTTATATTAGGTTATCTTATTCACATGATTTAACTCATGAATTTTTATGGCCTTACCTAGATTTGCAGGTGTTTTATCTTTTTTAACTTATTTTTGTTGATTGATTTATTTTTTCGATTTTATCCTTCTATATTTGAATTGTTAGGGAATGACTATTGTTATTTTTTTCAATTTTCTTTCTATGAAATTGGCTCGGCCTCACCTTCTTGATTGCGAGCTTGTCATGCTAGCTTGGGTTGACTCGAGGCACTTTATTTTGTTATTTTTTAATTTTATCTTTTGGCATTGAGTTATCTTGGAATTTAGATTTCTAGTTTTTCTACCTTTTGACAAATGCTTTTTTTTCTAGTTATCATTGCCACTATCATATAATTGAATGATACCATCTTATTGGATCCACTAAAATTCATAACTCAAGTTGTTGATGTTTTTTCCTTCTTTATAACACACTAATAGGAGCCACCTATAGTTATTTTCTACATTTATAAATTAGGGTCTCAACTCACCTCCTTCACTATTCGTATAAATATTGAAGGATGTGACTTCTTTTTCTTCTTCTTCTTTGCATTTCCCACTTCTTCATCCCCCCCCCCCCCCCCCCCCTTTTTTTTTCATTTCATTCTTCATTTCTCAATTTATCCTTAAATATTTTCTTGTTTTTAATTGTTTTCATAAATTATTTCGGTTTGTTTTCTATAAGGTTATCACAATCTCAAATAAACATTTCAATATTTGGTTTGTGCTTGTACTCGATTTTTACAAGTGTTGATTTTTATTAACGTATAATTAAGTAAAAAATAATTTTAAAAAATAAAATTATTAAACCTAATATATTCCATAACTGGATTGCAGATTTGACGAGTTGAGTATTGAAGCCTGGGTCAATTTAATATGTCACTATCTAAAAAAACATTTCAATGCAGCTTTTATATAGTTTAATTTTAAATTCAGATTAGATAAGGATTCCGATTAAGAGATTCTAAAATTAACTCCCTGGATCAAGTTTAAAATAATAATATTAAATAATCCACTCTAACTTAAACAATTCTTTTATGTAATTTTTTTTTAAGTCGCAACATAATACGACCATCTAAACTAATTTATATGCAACTAATAATGTTGACTGCTACTTGTAAAATTTGGTGGCGAATAAAAAGATCAGAGAACAAAAAGGAATACATATAAATATAAATTGAAATCAACCTTATAGATTTTATTGAAGTCTGACAGTTTTCTTGGCAACTCTAGCTATGTAAGTTTTGGTGGTTTACTTCGAGATGATGCAGGTTTAGTATCATTCCTTTTTCTTTTTTTTTTCTTCTTTTTTTTTTTATATTTCATCCTTCTTAGGTGTTTTTCTCTTAAATTTTATACTTATTTTTTTTTGTTATTTTTTTTCTTTTCTTTGCAAGTTTTTTTTTATTAATAGTTTTTCAACGATTCTATCCTTCAAAATTAAATTAAAAGATATTTAAGTTTATTGATTGAGATCGGGTCCATAACTTAATGAGTTGTAAGTTTTTTAGAATAAATCAAGTTTAGAAAGTTCGCATTGGTTTTTTGGTTTTTTCTTTCTTTTTCTAAGCTAATGTTTTCTGCTTGTTTTTTTTTTAGTTTTACTCTTTTTTTGTGGTTTTTCTTCAATTAGGTTAACATTAAGTTGTTTGATAATCCAGATAAGCTCAAATGTGGTTTTTCTACATTTTTTTCATTGTTTTTTTATCAGTTTATTTATTATTGTTGTTTTTTTTCTTATATTTATATTATCATTTTAATCAATGACTTGGGACTTGAATTTTTTTTAACCTAACACTTTTTTACATAAAAAAATTAGCTCGGCCCACAGCGAAACACGAACAATATATTTAGTAAAAACCAAATAAACAGCCCACATGTATTAAGCGAGGGTGATAGCTAGTTATGTCTAATATTTTAGTGAACAAAGCTTTTGATGGGAATAAATTTGTCTTGAATGTCATAATTATGATATAAGATATTGTGTGTTTTACTACATTAGAAATTAAGATGCCTTTTGTTGAAGTTCCATCAAAAATTGATTAATTAAACTGTATTTGTGTTTTGTTTATGATCACTAGTGTGGTATATTCTCAAACTAACTCCTATAAATTTATTTATACAATACATTCATATAATAATTACGATTCCCTCTTTCAACTCATCCTGAATTGCTTCTTGAATATAACAGTACAGTTAGGAGCAGTAATTGGGCAGGAGATTATGTAAAGAAAAATGTATACCTATGGCAATAATGTTATACGTGCCATGTAAGGATAGTGGCATCTGGTTCGGTTCTGGAGTTGGAAGAAGCATCTATTTTGACTGGGAGTTAGTTTCAAGCTGAGTACTGCAAATCTCTTCAGTTTATGTGAAACGTAGAAGCTCTCAGGCTGGGATCAATACATTCTTAATCCTTCATGGGATAAATATGGTAAAGAACTCATAGATAGTGGATGATGGAATTGGAGAGTGTTGGGATGTAGCATGGTATAATTTAAATGCAAGAATTAATGCGAGACTAGGATTAATTGTCACATAATTAAGTTTTAAAAATGAAGTCCATACTATCAATTAATCAAACAATTAATGTTATATGTTATATTTTGTACAAGAGATAATATAGCCATAAGAGTTGCAAATCCGTAGGCAAAACAATTTCTGCCTTGTGAATGAACTGCAATCGGCCTTGTTCTCCATATGAATGCGATCTCAACATGAATTCCCTATGGTTTTAGGTCTTGCTGACGCTTCTCTACATATATGAGTGTGTGTGTGTGTGTGTGTGTTTTATTCATTAGTTTAGTCTATGCATGATGAGGACTGGTTATCTACACAACAATTTCTCAAAATTTTGGGATTCGCAATCTATATATATATAATAACGCACAGAAAGTGAATAATGTAATTGAAGGCAAAAATATAGTGTTCATTTCCCCCCTACATTTAATGATGTTACATGCATCGCTTTATTTTATTACTTTTTTTTTTAATTTTAATCAAAGGACAGGTATAATACTTGAAATTAAAAAGTCGGACAAGGTAATTATTAGAATGATAAAATGTTTTACATGATGAAAAATATTGAAGTTCTTGGTGAATATACAGATCTAAATAAAAGATCAGTACAATGCAGGAAAGTTAAGAGTTGAATCTTGTTTGATTGTTAATGACATATACTATGTGACCCGAGATCTCCCTCAACACGCAAGAACGTCCATCAAGCCCTTTGCCCTAGCTCCACGGCATTAATTTAGCTTGTTGACGGGAAGGGCTCCCCATTTGCGTCACGGCTAGAGCTAGTTTTAGCTTTCAAGGGGAAAAAATGATTTTTTTGTGCAACCTCAAGTTGAGATTCAATATGGGGCATCCTTCCTCCTTTTCTTTGTCTATGATTCTATGCATTAAAGGATCCTATTAAGGGCCATTTGACTTTTACAGGCAGTTTTAGCTAGAGACCCTCCTCTGAGATCTAACTAAAAAGTGACCATCTCCCATCTCACTTGCCTTAAAGTTGGATTGGGACTTATCCTGTCAAATTCTAAATCAAATCATCAAGGTGGGGCATCATTAGATCAATGAAAAAAACTAAAACGAAGAGAGAGAGAGAGTCAAGAATTAGCACTCTTTCAAAATAGTAAGATCATATATATATATATCAGATGTGATTAATATCAACACCTATGTATATAACAATACTAATTTTATCATATCAATTCGGGAATTATTTTCAAAAAAGTGATTAAGGATATAAACTTTGTATAGGACTAGCATGCTTCATGAGTTCCCACCAGAGTTCCCTGCTACGCGTCTAGGGATATGGTTCAGCTTCATGTCATTGATGAAAAGATACGTAGAATCTTTTCCTGCATCAGAAAAATACAAACATCCACAGCTATAAAATAAGAAACGACAGAATACTAGGTATTTAGTCAAGCATCACTATTTTTCCTTCGACAAATGAAAGAGTACAGACAAGTCGTGATTACAAATCCTGCTATTACAATGTTAAAGGAAATTAAGACAAGAGATGTTAAGAAAAAAAACAAAAACAGTTACCAAACAGAAATCTGGTTGTAACAGCAAGTCAAGCATTAATTATACAAACCATCAGTTGTTCTAGTGGAATAGTGTTTTTGGAGATCGACTTGGAGAGACATGAAAGAGTACTGAGATATTGGCACGGCTCAATCAAATCAAACGAACATAAAACAAGAAGAAGAAGAAGAAGAAGAAGAAGAAGAAAGACACTTTGCTTTGAAGTCGTGATCTGAGTGAACCAGGCCAATATCATAGTCACTCTTCCACATGATTTCAACACGGTAAACAATCCCTTCTTTGCCTTGTCAAGAGAAATGGGAGAGTTCCATCAAGATAACAAGAGATCAAAATGACCAGAGAGGAAGAGAGGGAGGTTTTTTGTTTCCTTGGAAGATGGCTAGCAAGGTGTGAGGGAGAGGTGAGAATGTCTGGGGTAGGATTTAAGAGGGCAAGAGGGCCTGCATGAGCATTTAAAACCGCGACTACCAAAGCAGAAAGCTGGGCCAGTGCATTTAAATCCATTATTCTCCCTCCATCCTTTTCTCTTCTACAGTAAATCCAAGCCTAAAAAAGTAATAATCTTGTGAGAAATCCAGAAATAAAAATAAAACCATGAACTTTCACTTCAAGGAAACCCCCAAATTAACATCACATAAATAAGACTATAGTTTTCTTTTCCTTGTCGATGGCATTCCTCAATAATCTGCCTTTTCAATTTGTCAACAACAAGTCACCAAGTGGGATAAGGAGTGGACCAAGGGATATATACAGATGAGAGCCACCATGCACACCCACAGCCTCAGAGTTCAACACAACACTTAAAAGTTTAATGACTGTTTCAGATAGATCCTAAAATTATATATAAAATTGTCTTCTTCGAATGAAAAAAAGCTACTTTACAGTTTCTAATTTCATTTCACATCTGTGTATGAAAATGATTTTGTCTTGACTCCCCTATTTATTATTGCCCTCTCCAACATAAAATTTTAATTTCTAGCCCTGCTATATCATGTTGAGGTTAGAAAATACTTAAGAAATTACCTTAACAATTAATTTGAGTTTAAACCTCAGCGTGTAAGAAGCAAAAACACGTCCCTCAACCATTTCACATGATTGGTTGGATTGATAGCAGAGGGAGCAGGTCAAAATATTAAATTCTTGCCCTTCGCTGCATAAATAATGTTCGGATGGGCAAGATTGTAATATGGGTGCTCATGGTTAAAAAGCAAAAGGAGGGTAAAATTAAAAAAAAAAATAAATAAATAAGTGAGGCAACGAATGGATGGCGATATTCACTGTCTTAATTGCGAACCAGAAAGACCACCAACATTAATGAGGGAATCTCTCTCTGAACGAACAGGCGGCAACATTAATAGGGCAGGCTTCCCGTGAGACCATTTTTAGAACTTTTTAAGTTCTAATTCACTGGCTTTATGAAAAGACTTGGGAGGGCAGTTAATGCAATTAATTATCTCTGGTTTTCTTCTTCTTTTTCTTTTTTTTTAATAAATTCTGATAAAATAAATTATTTTTTAAAGTTTAGTAATATAATAGAAAATAAGTTGAAAACACTTTCCAGTGTTTGGTTATGTCATGAAAATTAGCTGGAAAATAACTTATTAATGTTTTATTTTTTTCAAGTTTATTAAAATAATGAGGAACAAATCTTACAAATTAAAAATGTTGAATGAGAATGAAAATGAAAAAAATATAATTTCATAAATTATCTCAAATAAAATAAATAATAATCAAAATAATAGAGATCAAATCTAAAAAATAAAAAAATTGAAAGATGAAGAAATTAAAATTATAATAATTAATATTCATAAATTATTTCAAATAAAATAAGTAACAATCAAAAGAATAAGAACCAAATTTGATAGATAAAAAAATTTCAATTAAAAATAATAAGGAAAAAGCAAATAACAATTATAAAAATAAGGACCAAAATTAATATAAAAATTAAATTCTAAGAGATGAAATTAAAAAACAAATATTCAAATATATATATATATATATATATATATAGCAATCAAAAGTTTGAGGACCAAATTTGATATAATCAGCAAATAATATGACATTTCTAATTTTTTCACGACTTTTGGAAAGTGTTTTCCGTCCAAAATAAAAGGAAAACACTTTCTAGAAACCAAGCCAAATTTTTCTTTGACTGGAAAGCATTTTCCGTGACCGGAAAGTATTTTCTGTTGACCAACTTTTCTAATAGCAAATAAACACAAGAAAGTTTGGAAAATGATTTTCCGGAAATCATTTTTCGGGAAACAAACGCAGCCTAGAAAGGGTAAACCAAGTTATAATCTTGTTAATTTGTTGAATCCTCTAATTTAATTTGGTATAGATGAGGTAGTTGTCTTTCATTATGATTATGAGAGGATTAAGGAATATGGTAGAGATTATTTTTTAAAGTGTTTTTTGTCTAAAAATATATTAAAATAAATCGTTAGTGATTTTTTTTGGTGTCATTGAATTGCCTTTTCAAGATATTTTCAACGATACGTACTAATGGTGTCGTCATCAAAATTTCAGTATATCTTAGAGATTTTTTCTTTGTAACTCTCTCTCTCTCTCTCTCTCTCTCTCTCTCTCTCTCGTCTATCATCGAAATTTCATGTGTGATGATTAGGTATGAATGGAGGTTGCTAGGTAGAAAGAAGAGTAACCATTGGGTAATATAATAAAATTTAGTCATTTAATTATTGTGAGATAGGAGAGACAGAAACAACTAAGTAAAGGTGAAAATATGAAATAAAAGACAGGTGAAGCTATCTTTAATATAGTAATATATAAATCAGAGTGAATATCTTTATATTATATTAGGTTGATAATGTACAAGATAAAATAAATATAAATTATTATTATTATTTTTAATATATATTAAAATCAAAATTGCAATATTTGAAATAATAAAAGCGATCATTATTTTCACTTTACTTTACACTATGGACATTAATTTTTAAAAAACTAACATAAAATAGCAATTTATCTAGTCATCAAAAGTCATACTAAAAAAAGAGTTAATTAGTTTTTAATAATATAATATAATTAAATTATGATTACTTAGTTATTAAATTATTTTAAAAAAATATATTTAAAAATAAAATGAATAATTAAACTAATCATATATCAAATAAAATATTTACTCGTGTTCAATAAATATATATGAAGGAGTACGTACATACAAATCAGCCTCAACTTTCCCAAATCACAAGCAAGAAAAAATTGTAGTTTGAAAAGTCTAATTCAATGCTATAATGAAGCAATGGAGAAGAGAGGGAATTAACTCAGAGAATTAATTCGAAAACAAGTTGGTCGGCAACCTGTCAAGCATCAATCCACCCTCTGCTTGCTTCTTCCTGCGGGTCAATTTCATGACTGAGCCATAACTGATTTCTTCATCGTTTTGAAGGATTTATTACAATTTCAATTCATCTCTCTGGGACACTACACATCAATTGATAGAGATCTCTATGCTTTTTGAGAGACTTGCCAATTTCTAGAAGACCTAACTCGAGCACTGTCCACCCATATGCATGCTAGGGTGCATGGATGGTATATATATATATATAACTGAACTTTTGAATTAAAAAACCTAAACAATGGAAATGTATCATAAAATTAAAAACAAAAGTGAGAATTTGGTTACAAATATTTATCTTTATCAAATATTTAATATTAATTTAGAAAATACCACTACAAAAAAGTTAGCATCTAATGAAAAATTTATTATCAATAAAATTATGGATGAGGATTTCTATCTCTTATGCTTAATTAATTGTGTGTTTGAGGTAATCTAACTTTACTAGAAAACAACAACAAATATGAGTCTACTTTTTTAAAATATATATGGGTTTGTTAGTTTTGTTATTTCTTCCTTTTCTTTTGTTATTATATTCTTTTGTTTTAATTTATTCTTTTGATGTATATTATTTTTTAAAATATTTGTTCTCAGTTTTTGTATTTAAACTTATGATAAGTTCCTATTTGTTTTGGGTTTTTTTTAAAATTTAATTAATTTTTAAATAATGCTCTTATCAATTAATACACAGATTCCTATATATATATATATGATTTAATGAAATTGAACGAAATGATAATATCTTAACAAAACAAGTTTAAGATCTTAAAAATACTCTTACAAAGGGTAAAATCAATAATAATAAGAAAAAGAGTACAAGGCATAGTTTTGAAATCCAGCCCGGCGGATTGTCCGGGACCTGGCCAGGTTGAAGAAAAGATAGGGCAAGGAAAAACCCGGTGTGACTCGATTGACCCGACATGTTGACACAATGACCCAGTTGACCCGACAAGATCCGGTCAAAAACTCAGTTGCAACCCGTTGACTTTTGTTTTTTTTACTAAAACGGTGTCGTTTTGATTTCAAAAAAAGAATTAACCCGGGCAACCCGGTGATCCGGCAAAACCCGGACCCCAGGCCTTGGACTTGGCCGGCCACCGGATCAGGTCTGAAAAGTATGGTACAAGGGCATTAATCCTATAAATAAAAGAAATATATATTGACCCATTAAATTACAATAAAATCTGTGATAGGTTTCAGTTGGGACTCTTTTATTATAGAGTCTTTCAAAATTCTAAAATCATCACATCTATCCTTGGAAAGTTTTTAAAATTGCTTCCACCTTGTTCCCTAAGAATTAAAATCAAAGATTCATGCTTGAATTAAGAAAAAGGGAAAATTTACTATAAAAAAAAAGGGAAAATTGTCAGTTTTTAAGATAACAAGACACCACTAACCGTTACCAAAAAAAAAAAAAAAAAACACGATGTTGTTATTTTAGTAATTTTATGGTAGTAAAAGAGTAGCTAATAATATTTTATTAGCTATTATTTAGAGTTTATTTTAATGAAATAAAAAGATATACTTAGGATAGAAAATTCTAAATGTAGATATTTTTATTATTTTTTGTGGTCAATTGATTTTATCTTTTAATTTCAAAATTTCTCCTTAGTCATTTTATAAAAAATTTATTAATTTTTAATTTTCTCATTTAATCTAAGTTTATAGTGTATTATTTTTTTCAATTCAGTCCTCGTTCTTTTTTTTAAAAAATTCTTTTTATTAAAGTTAATTTTCTTTTCAACTTAATCATCCAAAGGAAAATTTATAGGTACCCTCTAATTTATTTTTTTATTTTTATTTTAAACCTGATTCTTTAATTGCTATTTTTTAATTTTAAATCCTTTTGTGTGAATGTTTTTTTTTTCTTGATTCATCATTCAACGTTTTGCCGAGGATTGAGCTTTATGACTTTTTCATATATGGTGTTTCTAATCTAATGACTTGAGTCACAGGTCTAAAAGGCTAACATGGATCAACATCTTTTTTTTTAGCTTGTTTTCTTTTTTGATTTTATCGTTTGACATTAGTTTTTTTTAAAGAAATTAGCTTTGTGGTTTTTTTCAATTTATTTTCTATTCGGTTATCCTAATCTCATAATCTAGGCCACGAGTTTTACAAGTTAATCCGGGTTGACTTGCCCCCTATTGCCTTTGTTATATGTTTATCACGCTATCCCGGGTCGACTCAAGCTGGTTTTTTTTCTCTTTCTATTAAAATTTGTACTTTCAAGGTTTTTTTTTTCTAGACAATCGTGATTTTTAAAAAAAAAATTGTTTCATTTATTATCACTACCTTTTTATTATTTAATTTAAATAAAATCAAATTATTAAACCTGAATAAAAGTATAACCCGAGTTGTTATAAGTTTTTCTTAATTTTTTAAAAACATTTACAACACTTAAACATTATTTTTTTTATGAGAGAAAAAAATATAGATCCGTAATATGTAATATAGTGCGAGTCCACGTCTTGTTGTAACTATAAACCATGAGAAGTACTATTTTTTTGAGACATAATCTTATGAACTTAATTATTAATTAGAAAGTAATCCGAAGAGAGAACAGGACTGCATGTGTTTCTATCCCTCCTGTGTAATCATAACCGATCAAGATTGCCTTTTATCTCCTGTCATGAAAATCATAAACCACATACTTTTGATTTCATTTTCATATATATATATATATATATATATATATATATATATATATATATATATATTCATCAATCCCTTGTATTGGATAATAAGATTAGTAATATAATCGAATTAGAAATATTAATATATCAACTATGCATTCTTTGATTTTTTAATTTACATTTCATATATATTCAATATTATATTGCACAAAGCAACTCTATTTTGATAAAAGAAAAAAAGGAAAATTATATTTCAACGTAACTTATTACGGAAAACTCAAGATTTGAGCCTGATGTATAGCAAATTTTAATAATACAAACAAACAATAAACCCTACGTACGGTTACTTAAGCATTGTGAGGGAGAAGCGTAAGAACATACTAAACTCGGGAATGTTTGAGAATATGGTTTAATTCATGTTTTTAAATTTTTAAAAATTTTTTTGTTTAAAATTAATATTTTTTAGTGTTTTTTGATAGTTTTGATGTGCTGATATCAAAAAATAATTTTTAAAAAATAAAAAAAATATTATTTTGATACATTTCTTAATGAAAAACAACCACAACCATACTCCCAAACATATGCTTATACTTTACTTCCTGTGCTTAGGTAATAGATCAGATAAAAGATTTTAACACACAAGTGTGTATATGAGACGGGTAAAATCCGTGTTATGTCATATATGGAAGCCACGGGGAAAAACATGAAGTGAAACAAGAGATGATGCATAAATAAGTGGCTGAAATTTTTGTTTTTATGTTTTAAAAATATATTTAAAAAGAAATTAAATTTTTTATTTTTTGATTTAAATTAATAAATTTTTTAATATTTTCAAATCTTTTGGGGTTTGATTAATGTTTTATATTTGTTGACGAGGGACCCTTGCGTGCAAATCTCTCGAGTGTGTCTTAATTATATCAATTCTTCGAAGAAGACTTTGCTCGAAAATTTACTCCATCACGGCTAAGTATCAGATTCGTGACAACCGCCCAACGAACCACATGACCCGGGTTCCCTAGGACAGGCCAGCATGAGGAGTATTAGGGGTTTGACTCTTCTAACAAACATAGATACATAATTGTGTAAGATACTGTTTTTCAATTTATTTGCTTAATTGAATTTTCTATATTATAATCTATTATGGGGCAATGTGTATCTCGAGGAGGGAAGAAAAAGGAAGTTTGAGCCCTTTGGGGTGGTGGAGGTGGCTTGGAGTCAGGGAGATATGGGTGGTAGGCCCATTATAAGGGAGTGACGGTCGAGGTTCTATATTGTTAGGAGATGTGTGGTGATGCTATTTGTTGGCACAAATACGGCAAACATTAGTTTTTATTTTATCCTTGTTTTCGTTTGAAATCACTCCAAAATTCTAGATTTTTGGTGTCCCTAATTATTCTTTAAACTCCATGTTTTTATACTAGTATAAAATTATCAAATATTAATACTAATGAAAAAAATATCATTTATAAAATATAATTATATTTATCGATACAAAATCACATATTTTAGAGATCTTTTCTCTACTTCAATACATATTTCAGAGATCATCTCCCTCTAATATTATTATACTCTCTCGCTGTAAAAATATTTATTTAAACATATAAAAATCTCTTATATATCATAGAAGACCTTTTATAGGTATCAATTATTAGTCGCCTTGACGTTTTAGACACTAACCAACACTTACATTGACTTATCAGATACCAATTACAAAGTACTGTTTAACTTATCAAGCTCTAACTATCCGCTATCAGTTACATTTGACATGCTAGACACCAATTATCTGCCACCAACTATTTTAACTTACTACACACCAATTTCCTACAATATTAGCATGATAGCTACTGTCTACTTTGACTTAATTTCCACAAAAAAAAAAAACCCAGCCATCTTAGCTGATAAAAATTAAAAAATAACTAAAATTAAATGATTAACTAATTATATATCCAGTATATAAATCTTGTTCCTAAATAATTTGATTTTTTTATAACATCATGAAATCGTACACCTTGCCCATAGAAGATATGACATGACTAGACACTGATGGTGATGGTGATGGTGTGAGATGAATTGCAAAGAATAGCTAAAATTGTAATTCAAAACAAGACAATTCTTTTTTTAATGCTTTGCTCAACATTAGCAAAATGATATTCATGAAAAATAATATTTGTGCATAATGCCAACATTTGTATTTGAAAGGGAAAGAAAAGCAAATGGGTGGCTTGGTATCATTTAAAATTTTTGTTCTTTTTTTTTTTGAAATCCTTGAAAACATAAACATAAAAATTTGAATATATAATTAGTTAATCATTTAATTTTAGTTATTTAATTTATTTTTGAAAACTATTTCGTTTTCAGTGAAATTATTGACTATTACTGGTTGGTTTTTTCAATTTTTTGAAATAGTTTTAAAATTTAGTTTACAAAAAAAAACAGAAATGATTCTTCACAACCCAAAGAAAATCAACATAAGATAACTTCTCAACAAGAAGAGGAAATGAAAAATAGTGGAAGAAAAAATAAAAGGGATCACTCATTTTCTTGACGAGTTTTAGATTTCCATTTTTTTGGGTAAAAAATATTTCTCTCATCATGCTTGCATGTTTTCGGGTATAACTCTGAGAAATATATATAAAAAAAACTTGGAAAATAAGGGCGCATGGCACTATGCTAAAAGGCTTAGTTATAGTTATTTTTTTTTTACTACTAGTGAACCAAATATGGTACCTGTTTAAGGGCTGACATTGACGACGAGACTTCAAGTGAAAAGCTCCCATATGGTTCCTGTTTAAAGGCATATTCTCCTCTCAAGAAACCGATGCTGGTTATGAAAGGAGGATAAAATGGCAGACTTTTCCATCAAGAAGAGGCTGATCAGAGGAGGTAGGACGAAGGATACATAGGCAGAAAGGGAAAACATGCAGGTAACTAAAAGCGTGGTTTATGCGAATTTGGATTCAGTTTTAAGAAGCTTTAGTAATGTAGGGATTCATTAAGCTGGTTTTGTGGCAGACAATCGTGGGGACGAAGGATAATGCATGCTGAAATTGAAATTGTCTATGATCCAACCCACAAAGCCCAAACACAACCCAAAACAAGTGTTGATAATAATAATGTCCAACCAGACTCAATTTATGAACATGAAAATCCATACCCAAAATCCAAACCACCCTTGAACCCACAATCTCTTTAGTGTTAACTAGTTTCATTTGACAAGTTGAATTTCTTTTAGCTGTTTTTGACCATTAATACTCTATTTTATACACCAGGTGTGTTAACCTACCCAAACCTAGGCACTTGTTTTTTTTTAGTTTTTTTTTAATT
Source organism: Populus simonii (assembly GCA_007827005.2). Lineage (NCBI taxonomy): Eukaryota > Viridiplantae > Streptophyta > Magnoliopsida > Malpighiales > Salicaceae > Populus > Populus simonii. The sequence continues at coordinate 16,936,418 of CM017468.2, forward strand.
TTAATTGCAATGATAAATTAATCAGAGATTTTTTTGAATATTATTTCATTAAATAACATTTGATTTTTGGCTCATTTTCAAAAAGTTATATAGTATTCTTTCCATCACATTAGCAAACATTTTTTTTGTACAACGATTTGCAATGATTTTTTTCTTAAATTTTATTAAGTGGTTTTCGTACACATGCCAATTTTTATTGTTGTATGATTAAATAAATATATTAATTTTTTTTGTATGAGGCTCATAAAAAAGTCAAAGAAATATGTTAAAGAAAGAGAGTTTTCAAGCTGGAAAAACGTGGTGGTTTGGAAGGATTTTAGATCTTCGTATGCCTCAAAGGTTGTATGGGAAGAATATATTCAGCATGTGATATCCAAGCGTTTCATGTGATGGTCACAATCCGGTACGGAGAACCGGAGGCAGATTCATGATTCCATTACTACGCAAACTGGCGAACCCATTCAGTTCATTTCTCATACAAAGTAGATGGTGAGATTTTTTTTTATTACATCCATTTTTTAAAATTATTGTTTTATATGAATATGTTTAACTAACAACAACTTTTTCTTGTAGGCTACGATTCTTGGACGTGAACCAAGACCGATGAAGCTTTTTGTAGAAACACACGTGCGAAATAATAACTGTCAAAAAGGAGTGCAACAACTCGTGAATAACTAAGCTCGGTACTTCTTGGTATGTTGGATTTCAACAATTTCTTTTCTTAAGTTATTATGTTTTTGAATTTGTTGACTTTCTTTTTCAAGAAACATATGACACCCGATTGCAGGAGAGATACGAGGACGATTCTTCGACCCATCCGAAACTCGATCAAGAACTATGGTTGGAGGAAAGATCGTTTGATGGACAAAAAAAAAATCAACTTTACAGTATCATAAATACTACAACCAAGGACTTATGGACGACTTGAAGTGTTTAAATCGTTGAATGCTCGAAATCATTTTGAGCACTCAAACTCCAGAATTCGAGCTAATTTTAAACAAATAAGTTGAAACTTAGATAACCCATCTAACTGCTAAGATAAAACGACTTAATGCTGAGACGATCGAACTCTGATGATTCTATATGGAGCTGAAATCACAGATAAATAGTACCCATGCTCCTCTTTTTGGCCTCATGATCCTAGCAAAGACTTGCACCCTCCTCCTCTTTCAGCCCATCTATTTTAGATGAATTATTTTTTAACTGGTAAATTTTTAAATATGTAATAAATGTATGATTTTTAATTTATTTTAATTATATAACTAGGAACTTAATTTTGAGTGAAGGCAAGTACTTGCCTTAAAAATCATGCAGTGTTATGGGATACCAGACCTCAAACCTTAAACAAAAGGTTATTTGTTATATCTACCACCCGTTTGGAGAAAATTGGAGAATAAACTATATAGTAGGTGGTCTAATGATAAGAGTTTGGGACTAAGAGGTTTGCTTCCCCTGTGATATCAGGTTCGAGCTCTATGGTTGCTAATATGATGGCTACTGGAGGCTTACATGGTCGTTATCTTCAGGGCCCGTGGGATTAGTCAAGGTGCGCGCAAGCTGACCTGAACACCTATGTTAATAAAAAAAATTGGTGAAAAAGAAGAGAAGGAAATTGTAGGAAAAATAAAGGGGACTAGAAAATAATGAAAGCAATAAAAAAACTATAAAAAAGCAAGAAGAATAAATTAAATAAATGAAATTGCATATTTGGGACTGACCATATTTAAGTGCATGGCCCTATTTTTATTATTATAAGATATTAATGTTCTATATAATCTTTTAAAACTAATTCTATACAGACTATTCATATTAGATAAAAAGCTTATATGATGAATCTTAATATATATGAACATATGAATCCTAATTTATTATATAAAACTAACTAATTATACATGTTGAGGATTTGTATTCTGCATAGTCTTAGATGCTCTAGTCGATAACGCAAACCTTTTCCTTATGACCTATCATGTATTTAATCCTCGCCGATTAGACAAACTCCTTTCCTATTAACAATCGTTTCCTCCTAGTCCATCTTGGTCTTGTCTTCCTTTCCTTTGCTCGATTATAAAATTCTTGGTAAATCATACAACTTCTGTTGATTTTAGCTTACTTTTCCTTGTAGTGAACAATAATTGATCCCTTTTATTTGGATCATCATGAAATTCTTAGACAATCATACTATTCACGTTTGATTTCAACAATAACTATTCTAATTTGGTTGACACATACATATATTTTTGGTGTAAATAGCTCGCAAACTACCTAAGGTGCTGCTTTACTAGAATTGCATGGCGTCGCCCCCATAATCAGTCAATAGAAGATCATGAAGTGTAATGAGCTACTAGTATATGTAGCCAATGAATAGCATGGCTAGAAAAAAACATGATATGGGCAAAAGCAATCAGCCATCAGAGAGGTAACGAGCGTAAGAAGCTCGTGGCCTAGCTAATCCGTATCTTGGCTAGACTGACACTCATGGTCAAAGGTATCTATCTATTAGAAAAGACTTGACTGTAAAGAGCTCATTGCCAAGTCAGCGTGAAGCTTGTCCATAATTAAAGACGTAGCGTGGGTAAAGGCGACCAGCCATAGAAGAAGAAAAAAAAAAAAAAAACAAGCATAACAAGCATAAGGCCTCACCATCATAAAACTTGGATTGAGGGAAATCGTGTGACTAATGGAGATAAACCATACGAAATAAGCGAGCTTAAAAGGCTTATGACATGGCTCTAGCACATGATTTAGCTAGATGGACGTCATGGTGTGGCCAAAGATGACTTAGCATAAAAAATGTACATACCATAAAGAGCTAGTGACCGACCTAACAAACAACTTGGTCTAATGAACATGATGACGCTAAAGGTAACAAGTCATTGGAAAAAAAATATATCATAAGAAGCTCGTGGTTGGCTAGAATATTGTGACTTGGCTAAATGGATATGACGGACTTACAGACGGAACCAGGCTGTTGGTATTTTACTGAGAGTTGCAAACAAATTACCATCCATGCCACAATTACCGACGAATATATTCCGTCAGTGCTTACCATCACTATATATTATTGACAGATTATATCCGTCGGTGGTTTACATAGAGTTCTGAAATATTTACTGTCCATGTCACAATCACCGACGGCCATTCCGTCGATGATTACCGTTGAAAATATAGATGGACATATTCCATCGGTAAAGTTTTCGTGGGAATTTTTTTTAACGCGCTTCGCCATCTGTAAGACCGTCGGTGTTTGGTTTTTTTATTTCAACAAAGGTAGCGACGAGACGGGAAATTACCGACGATCGATATTCCGACGGACGTATTCCATCAGTGATGTTGTCGGTAAGAATTTTACCGACGAATTGCGTGTCTTACACCGACGGAATAAATCCGTCGGTAAAACTGTTTAATGGTATAGTGGGACATGTCATGGGAAATAATGGTTGTCATTAAAAAAAGGATCAAGCATAGGGAGCTCGTGCCTAACCCATAAACAACAAAGTCATATAGACATGGCAATATCATTGAAAGCAACCAACCTTTGAAAAAAGAACTAAGCATAAAGAGCTCATGGTTAGGCAATACGTGACTTCTCCAAATAAACATGGCAAGCCAAGACAACTAGCCATCTGAGATGGAGTACTGAGCATAGGGAGCTCGTACCCTAGCTAGCATAGCTTAGTTTAGCTAGATGGACATAGCATCCTCAAATATGACCATCCATAGAAAGAAAACCAAGGATAAATAACTTGTGGCCTAACTAGTGCACAAATGCATTTATAATTAGGATGGATATAGTCAACTAGCCAACGAGAAATAATTGAATAACTTATTATCAAAGAACCATCTCAACTCAATAGCTTAAGCTGTTAGGTAAGGTTTTAGGATATGATTTATATTATTCTCTAACACGCCTCCTCAAGTGAAAGCCCTTTGGGCTTGAAACTTGCACAGGCTCACTTTATATTGTGCTTAATTTTTATCAAATAAATGGGGATGGTAAGATTTGAACTCATGACTGCTTGGTTATCAAGGCTCTGATACCATGTCAAAGAATCATCTCAATCCAATAGTTTAAGCTATTAGGTGAGGTCTCAGGATATAATTTATATTATTCTCTAACACTTATGACCTAAACACCACATACTTGGCCGGAATGGATATGGCATCAATATCAAAGATGACCATATATAAAAAATAACCAATTGTAAGGAGCTTATTGTCCAGAAGGATACGGCATCGCAGAAAGCGACCAGCCATTTGGAAAGAAAATTTAGGGTAGAGAACTCGAGGCTAGCTAGCGTGTGGCTTGGTTAGATGGACATGGCATGGCCAAAGACTACCACCCATTAGAGAGAGGCTGAACATATCTAAAGCTCATGGCCTGGCCAGCACGCAGCTTGGCTAAATCGATATGGCATCGTCAAAGATGACCATCCATTCCAAAAAGAATTGGCATAAGGAGCTCACGACCAGGCCCATGCAAAGCTTGGCCAAATGAACATGGCATCACCAAAAGGTGGTCGGGCATTTGGAAAGAAAATTGATTGTAGAATCTCATGATTATTTGTAAATGGCTTGTTATCTGTTAAATGGAACTCGAAATTTACGCTACTAAGGGAAAATTAAAAGAAACTAAAAGGAGTCCTAGTTTGACTTTAGCTTCCTTTTCTTTTTCTTAATTTTCTTGGGAACTTAAGACTCTTTGACATTGTAGATCGGAATAGCAAAATATTGATTTTCCTCTTATTAACATAACATAGTTGGCCTTGGAAGTAGGGGTGTAATAGTTCTTTTTATCGTTATTTGAATAATAAAATGACTCGCATGCTCTTAGAGACAAAAATGAATGCACTCCAATAGTGTTATATTTGACTTTTTCATTTTAAATACATAGTAAAATGACCATAAAGTCCTTAAATTAAATTATATTTGCCTTTGGTTAAGGGTTTTTTTCTTTTTCTTTTTTAAATAATTATTAGGTTTGATTAAGGCCAATTTAGTATTTTGGTATATATCAAATATTATTTAATATGAAAAAGTTGGCTAAGTGTGAAACTGACGCGGATGTGCGTTGATGGTCTCACGCTCTTTTGAAATCACGTACGACATCGTCCAACAGCCAAAATTCAGCTTCTATGACGGCGTTTTAATCCCCAGGTCGTCACCTCTATTCCTGGACAGCGCATGTGGTAAAGAAATATTGGGTTTTACGCCGATGGCCATTTTTTTTTTCTTCATTCATTCCTCTCTCCTTCTCGGTTTCAAAGCCTTCACCTGCATATTTTCGAACCTCTTTGATTTCTTTCTTTTTAGATTTGGTTCTATTCTCTGTATTACTTTTTGTTTTATTTTCAATAATCCATAGAACTAGAGTTCTTTCGATTTAACCCTCCTTTGATTTTTTTCCACCTTTTATATTTGATCACTATTATTTTGATTGATATTTTTTTTAATCATTCTCTTAATAATTGAATTACATTTTCAATTGCATCTCTCAATATTTTATATCATTCTCTTAATTGAATTATCTTTTCAATTGCATCCCTCAATATTTAACTACAAGATTTAACAGTTTTACCGACGGAATTTTTCCGTCGGCGTAAGACACATATTCCGTCGATAATTAATTTACCGACAGAATCACCAACGAAAATGCTCCGTCTGTGAATCTTTCGTCGGTAATTTTTTGTCCGTCGGTAAATCCGTTGGTAATAAAAAAATAAATTTATCTGCTTCATTTCGTCGGTATATCCTTCGATAATAATATTTTTTATTACCAACGGATTTACCGATGGAATTTCCATCGGTACTTCCGTCGGTAATTATTTAAAAATATTTTAAAAAATTCATTTTATAAAATAATTAAATTAACATAAATTAACACTTTATAATATATACTCAAAATGCTTGGAAAAAAAATAAGAAAATCAACTCAAACAAATTTGCAACAAATAAATAAAACAAAAAAATAAATTCAACTAAAAAAATTCATATGAAAAAAATGAAGTTGCAATTGCTAAAAATTTAAAAATCCTATAAATAAATCTACTAAAAATTGATCTCATATGAAAAAAAATCTCACAACAACATTTATACAATTATTAAGAACAAAAACAATTAAGAATAAAATAAAAAACAAATATAGTGAAAAAAATCATGAAAAAAGAAGAAAAAAGAAAAATCTTATCTTAATGTAGTTGCAAGTGAAGCTAAGGAGAGAAAAAAATTTCATTAAGAATATTAATTAAAAAAAACTAAGAGGATAAAAGAAGAGAGAATAAGAAGACATACCCATGCATGGAGAAAAAGAGAAGGAGATGAGGAGAGAAAAGAAGAGAAAGAAATAGATAAGAAATGATGTTTTTTACATATAGTGAAGAAGAAGAAGAAGAAGAAGAGGAAGAATAATAATAAGAAATGGGTCTGTCTCTTGTGAAATAAGGGGATTCGGGCTTTTTATTGGGGCGCGTTACCGACGGATTTACCGACGGCTAATTGAATATTAATATTTTTTAATTATTCCGTCGGTAATTCCATCGGTAATATTTAATTTAAATTTTCAATTTCGTAAAAAGTTTATAGAAACTGCCAAAAAATTACCGATGATTTTTCAATCCGTCGGTGATTCCGTCTATAATATTTAAATGAAATTTTAAATTAATTGAATTTTTTCAAAAAACCGCCAAATAACACCGATGACTTTTCAATCCGTAGGTGATTTTGTCCGTAAAGAACAACAATTAACAGTGCAATTGGAAAGTGAACAGTTCTGAAGCTCTCTGGAAAATACCGACGGACAATTCCATCGGTGATTCCCTTTGTAATTGACATAATGAATAGTGTTCACATTTTTACTAACAAATTTACCGACGGTAATTCCGTCGGTAAAAATGACACTTTATCATTTTTTTTTGCTTTGTTTTAATTTTTTTCCCACGGTAATTCCCTCGGTTTATACCGAGGGAATATTTTCGTCGGTAAAATCCCTCGGAAATTTACCAATGGAAATATTCTCTCGGTATTTCCGTTTGTATTTATTAATTTTCTGGTAGTGTTTTAGTTCATTTTTTTTTATGTTAAATTTGGTCATTATTCTTTTGATTGCTATTTCTATTTGTTTTGTTTATAATATTTTTTTGGAATTTTTTTTATTTCATCCCTCAACATTTTATTGATTGACATTTTGTTAATCTTTCAGGTCATGAGTTTGTAAGATTGAATTCGATTGGCTTAGATTTTTTTTTCAGGACTTTTTTTACAATTTTTTTTTGTTGATTCCATTTTTCTTTGTGATTATCCCGATTTCATGTATCAGGTCACGAGTTTAGCTTATTAACTCAGCTTTTCCCAAGCCAATATTATTTTTTTAATTTATTTGTTTTTGTTGTTTTCTATTTATTTTTTATTATATTATCAAATTAATTAAGATTTAACTCGATTTTAAATTTTTTAAAAAATACAATCATTTCCTAAATATTATTTTTTCAGCTTGATAAAATCATTTGGTCTGCCCGCGGCAGCGTCATGCAGTACATCAATCTAGTGATATTCTAATTGCAGAGGGCTGGAGATGAAACACCAAGATCAAAAGCATATTTAAAAAGGTAAATATAGATAGATAGATAGAACAAGATATGACAGGATTGATCAGCTAGATCGTGGAAACATACAAAAACCTGGATTTACAATAGTGAAGCCACCATCTACCACCAGATTGTGTCCACTAACATACTTTGATTCATCACTCCCCAAATAAAGAGCAGCCTCAGCAATGTCTTCTGCTTCAAGTACAGCTTCCTTGAGGTTAGAGTAAATGCAACTAACTTCATCATCGTTCATCTTAAAGAAATTCTTAAACAATGGGGTAGGAACCGCGTACGGTGACACGCAATTTACACGGATGCCATATTGTCCTAATTCCACAGCCGTGTTTCTCATTAATCCTAACACACCATGCTTTGAACTAGTGTAGGCATGTGATGAACCTCCTCCAATTGTTGCACAAACACTTGCAGTTGTAATTATGCTACCGCGCCGAGCAGGGATCATTACACGGGCTGCATGCTTAGTGCCTAAGAATGCACCTACTAAGTTGGCACAAATGATCTTCTCAAATTCGGCCTTGTCATTTTCAAGTATGTTTGTTTTTGGCGTTCCTCCTATACCTGCGTTGTTGAACATGATGTCAAGCTTTCCATACTTAGAAACAGCTGTATTAACAGCGTTTTCAACATCTTTTTCTTGAGTAACATCACAATGGATGAATGAAGCAGGTTCAGGTTCTAATTCCTTGCAAACGGAGTGGCCCAATTCATCTTGAATGTCTGCAATTACCACCTTAGCTCCATGTTTAACGAAGAGTCTTGCAGTGGACTCTCCTATGCCACTTGATCCTCCAGTGATCAGTGCCACCTTGCCTTCTAGCCTACAACACCAGCAGAAAACATTCACTAGTTAGATCACCTGCCAAGAGATTAAGCATGCATCTCGTTATATGCATGTGCCTTAAAATCTAGCTTCGAATACTGCATAAATTTAAGGATAATTATGCAACTGAAATCATGTCAATTTTGTCCTCAAAGATATTGTTTATTAGTAGTATTAGCTACCTAAAGAAAGCAAAATATTAGAATTACCTTCTTAGGGCTGCAGAGACTAGCGAAACACTTCCCATGGTTAAACAAATGCCGAAAAGCTACCCACCTGCATTTTCAAAACACTGATCGTTATACCTTATATGCAATGCAATGTCCTGTTCTTTGGGGTGACATGCTGACAAGTTCACAGATACAATGCATGCAGCCAGTTTATGTAATGTTTGTTTTTGTATTTTAAAAATGTTTTTGAAAAAAATTAAATTTTTTTTATTTGCTTCAAATTAATATTTTTTGGGTGTTTTCAAATCACTTTGATGTGTTGATGTCAAAAATAATTTTTAAAAAATAAAAAAATATATTATTTTAATGCATTTCCGAGTAAAAAACACAAAGACCGTACACAAAATTTTATTTATTCATTATCATTATTTAGTTTTTATTTTTGAATCAAAATAAAACTAAATTATTAAACATGATCAAAACATATAAAAAAATTATGAATTAGTTGTAGTGTCTAGTTAGAGACTATTCATCATTAATCCTTTAATCCCAAATTTGAAAAAGAGGTGGAATTTGATAGAAAAGATTGCCACCGACGATCTAAGAGTGTGTTTGGTATTGCGATAGCTGTTCTGGTTGTGGTTTAAAAAAAATTATTTTATAAAAAATACTTTTAGTTGAGGTTGGTTTGAAAAAATAGGTGTTTGGTTAAAACTGTGGTTGAAATTGAAGTTGAAGAAAAAGTAGTTTAATGTGTTTGGTTAAGAATGCTTTTGAAATTGAGGTTATAAAATAATTTTAAAAAATATATATTAATATTGATGGTTTTAAATTTAAATATTGTAGAATTAATTACTCTTATTACATCATGAAATAAATAATACTTTATATAAAATATTTTTTATTATTCCATTAAACTATTTATAATTCCATTACGTACAAAATTCATCCGATAAGAACTACAGTTTCATAATTTTTTGAGCGTGTAATAAAATTAGATAAAATATTATCAGGTATAAAATTGATATTACAGTGTGAATGAATTTAATTCACTCTATGCTTTTTTCAGGAAAAAAAATATTATTCACATCACAAAGCGAATGAATTTAATTCACTCTAAACTAGTTTTTTTTTTTTAAAAATATTAATAAAATTAACACTCTGTGAACATAACAATTCACTTGAGAACAGTGCAAATAAACAATATAATTAGTATGCACAGTACGTACGTTAAAAACATAATTTTCTTGTTTTTTATTAATAGTATTTCGGACGTAAAAATCACGTGAGATCCATATGAAATAAATCACTTTTGGGTGCAGCCGCCCTCTAAATGTGATGATCGTGTTCGAATTACCGAAAAAAAGAAATTATTGTACTATTTTATTCGACTGCTTGCGTCCGTGACTTGTCAACGTGTTTTGGATTGTTGATCAGAAGTCGCCGTTTCACCAGCAAAAACATCACTGTGAATTGTACTCGCCAAAATAACTCAAATGGTCACATTTCCAACCCAACCTCAAATTATAAGAGTACCGTTTGTTAGCTGTTAAATGACTTAAAAAGATAAAAAAAAAAAAAAAAGGGTATAAATGTGACAAAATAGAATAAAATAGTGAGATAAAATTATTTTTAGTAGTGGTGTATAAAATAAAATAATTATTTTTGTATTTTGTTTTTTAAAATACAGAAATTCACTGTAAAATTTATTTTCATGACAGATCTATTTTTATATTTTTTCTCTTCAACTAAATATTGTTATGTTTTTATTGACTCTAACTATTTTATTTAATGACACTAACCAAACACTTAATGAAAAAATAAAACCAAACCTCCCTTGAAATTAACCATGTTCTAGTCATGCTGTAACATATGACCTAGCAGAATTGGCATGACTTCATTGCAATATATATGTCGTGGGTGACCTTCTAGCCAAGTACCAAACCTATGGTTAAGAAAACGATTGATAAAATTGACAAAATTAAGCAAAAGTGCATGAATGCGTATTCAACAGGCAAAACAAGGCCAAAGAGTCTAGATTTGTTAGGCATGAGAATCACAGGCAGTAATCATCTTCATAACTCAATTTTAAATCCCCTACCATCATTATTATTATTATTATTATTATTATTATATACCTTTTTTATTCATGTAATTTGAAGAGACGATGCATCATCTTTTTATTGATACGGTCCGTGTTAGTAATGATAGTGCAATTTATAGCCAATAAGCCTTTCTTTTTTTTCCCTCTCTCCTCCCTTAAAAATTAGAGGTTAATCCTTTTTGTTGCTAATATTTAAATTTCAATTCTTATTTTTTTGATTTTTTATTTATGTTCTAGATCATTTTGTAAAAGTTTTATTTTTTTTCAATTTAATCCTTCAATTCTAATTTGTCATATATATATATATATATATATATATATTAATTTGATCCTTATTCTTTTGATTTCTAATTTTCTCTCCTTAGCCCTTTTGTAAAAGTTTTATTGATTTTTAATTTCATCTTTCAACCGAGTTGCCTCGTTTTCTATTATTCAAGTTACATGTCTATCATACTATCTCAGGTTTACTCAAGCTAATTTTTTATTCCTTTTTTTAATCTAATTTTGTACTTTCAAAGGTTTTTTCAAGTTATTGTGATTTCTCTTTCTGAAAGAAATTTATTTATTTATTATTATTATCTATTTTTTATTGTCTAAACCAAATAAAATTAAGTTATTAAACATAGTCAAAATCTGTAATTTTTTTTAAAAAATATTTGCAGCACCTAGACATTACTTAAAAAAAATTGTGAAGCTGTAGCGCAGCGCGGAGCACGGTCTAATTAGGTACTATTTATTCATCAGAAAAATGATGGAATCCTTCGATCCCATATTTGAAAAAGAGGTGAAATTTGATTGAAAAGATCGCCACCGACACCGACGATTTAAATGTGATGATCGTGTTCGAAGTACCGGGAAAAGGAAATCAGTGGTCTCTTTTCTTCGACTGCTTGCGTACGTGACTTGTCGGCAACGTGTTTGGATTGTTGATCAGAAGTTGCCGTTTCACCAGCAAAAACATCACTGTGACTTGTACTCGCAAAAATAACTCAAATGGTCATATTTCCATTTTCCAGCCCAACCTCAAAATATAATTGCAAAACATAAAGAGTGTGTTTCGTATTGTGATAGTTTTTGTGGTTGCGGTTTGTAAAAAGCAGTTTCATAAAAAGTACTTTTTGTGAGGTTGATTTTTAAAAAAATTGGTGTTTGGTAAAAACTGTGGTTGAAGTTGTGGTTTTAAAAAAAACAGTTTTAGGTGTTTGGTTACAAAACTGTGGTTCAACAATTGTGGTTGAAAAAAAGCAGTTTTGTGTTCGGTAAAAACTGTGGTTCAAAAAAAAATTTCTTGTATTTTGTTAATATGGTTTGTGTTTTATATTTGATTGGAATTAAATATTTGATTGGAATTAATTAAAATGACATGTATAGACACATATATATAATTCCAAAACATAGGTGTTTTGTAATTATGATTACATAACAAAATGAAAAATTGTCATACATTAATGTACTCTTTTATTGTTCCATCAAACTATTGGCAATTCCATCGCATACAAAATCCATACGTGAAGGCCTCTGTGAGCCTTGAACGGCCGAAGCCTGAACAATATCAGGCAAAAAGTCATCTGGAATCAAATTGGGGTTGCGATCATACTCAGAAAAAACTGCATCATCTTGCGATCTCCTTCTAATATAATTATGTAATGCCATTGATGCAACTACAATTTCAACTTGTGTTTTGTATGGATAAGCAGGCATGTTTTGCAAAATTCTCCACCTCTGTTTCCATACCCCAAAAGAACGTTCGATCACGTTACTCAGTTTCAGCCATAATATTTGAATGATCATGCAAAACTTCATTGCCAGCATGCTGTTATTTTTTCAAAAATAGAGGGAAAAAACAAACAGAACAGAATTTATTTATACATTCAAAGAAACCCAGCTTTCTTTCGCAGCATGCAAACACACAAAACTAAACAAAAAATTTTGATTTATAAATAAAAGTAGTCCTACACAACATGCTAATAGGAACTCATTGCGATAATTGTCAATTGACGAACACACGGTAATTGATCATGCAAGTACACAGACATGTAATTTTTCATCTAAAACAAAAGAAGATGGAGATGGAGATAAGGCAGGAACTTACCTCAGTCTAGCTCGTTTGGTGATCAAAAAATTTCTGTTCAAAATAGCTTTAAAAAGTTACTGTAAATATAAAGTTCAGTATAACATGGGAATTTTTGCGAAAAAGAGAGGAGTAGAACAACTAATCTGCTGGCTACCGTAAAGGAATCAAGCAAACATACATAAAATTAATTTTTTTCCCGGTTAAGGAATCAGCACAGATGAATTAGCCAGGGATAACTGTTATTTTTTATGTTTCTCATCATGCACAAAACAGAGTTCAGAGCAAGTTTTTAGCCTTCGAACAAGAAGATAGAAAACAAAATCTTGAAAAACCAAAAAAAAACTAAAACCATTCAAGCCTCAGACCGTCCTAGTTCATGAATTAACAACAGTTTAGGCAGATCGATAGCCCTGCTTTCAGTGAAAATCAGGGTTTGCATTATTGGCTGGCAGCACAGTAATTAAAAAAAAACAATGAAAGCTGAGACTTGAAGACATAAAAGCAGAAAGATAGAGAGCATCAAATCGGTTTTTTTTCAAGCATATAAATCATAAGAACTCAAGAGTCTGAGCATTCAACAATTAAAAAGATTCGTCATTTGCCTCTCCAGATTGAAAAAAATAAATTCAAAGAATTGTTTAAATCAATGCAATAATTAGAAGAGGGGAAGATAGAGGGGGTTTTTGGAGAAGGTTCACGGCGGTTTAGGGCTGGGTTTTTCAGAAAGCCATTAGTGTCCCTTTTATAAAGATTTACAAATCAAAAATTTGTAATCGAGCATGCAGCAGCAATGAAATTTTTCATCTAAAAAACTGAAAAAGAAGATGGAGATGAGGGAGGAACTTACCTCAGTCTCTGCGTTTTGTGCTGCAAACCCCAGCGGTGTTGCAGCTGTGTTCTGCAAAATAAAAAACCCATTACAGAAATTAGATTTTGAGAAACATAAAAGAAATTGGCAAAGGGAACGGACAGTACCTGGTATCTCGCTCGTGGACCTTTCCCGGGACCAATCTCTTGGTTTTTTTCTGCAATTGTAACAATGGAGGGACGGATCGGTGACGGGTTGTGTTTGAATGGACAGAGGGGAAGAAAAGCTTGTCTGGCGTTGGTGGTTAGGGCAAGTTTGGTGGTGAGAGAGAAAACCGCATGAAGGAAACTGGTAGATCAACACAACACTGCTTTCCAGTGAATTTTTTGGGTTTTTTTTTACCGTTGGGAAGAGTTTATTGCAAACTGATGAGGGTCTGAGAGAGAACAGTTGGGAAGCAATTGGAAATCATCGGTGATGAGAGAGAGCAGAAACGCATGAAAAGCAAAAGATAATTGCTTTTCATTTTTTGTATTTGAAACGCAGTTTCTAATGGGACCCACGCCAAATTAACCTGCGGTTTGTAGTTAACCAAAGAGGTGTAATACTGCTTTTTTATTAACCGCAGCCGCAGAAGCATTGCCAAACACCATCAAAGTATCGTTTGTTAACTGTTCCATGACCTAAAAAATATAAATAGTAGGGATAAAAAAGATGGAGATAAAATTATTTCTAGTAATGGTATATAAAATAGGATTGATTATCTTTTTATCTTGTTTTGTTAATAAAACATAAGACATGATAAAATATAAAAAATTATAATTTATCTTTACTACAACTTATATATTTTTAAAGAGTTAAATATTATTTTTTTTATTTTAGTTTATTTTGAGTGTTGAAATTAATAATAGTATAACGAGCCTAAATATAAAAACCAAACTGGCTAGTTGAGTTGACCTAGGACATGAATTGGCCAGATAAGTCTACTTATGACCTGGTTAAACTAGATCTAGACTGGTCTGGGTTTAAGAAAAAATAAAGGAATGATTGATCTAGTTTGACTCGATCAAATAAAAATATTTGTACTAGAAATAATAATATTTATACCACAAATAATAATATTTTTGATAATAATGCTTTGAAATATAATAGAAATATTAATATTTATAACACAAATAATAATATTTTTAAAATTAATACCTTCAATTATAATAAAAATAATAATATTTATGGTGTTTGGGTTGTCTGCCCTTGTGCAGGGTAAGACCCGAACGCCATGTGGCGCTGGGGCTGACTTGCCCTTGCCCTGGGCGGGAGGCAGGCTCGTGTCCCCACGTGGGGACACCTGGCGATTGGGATGCTTGCCCTTGCGCTGGGTCAGACCCGAACACCACGTGGTGCTGGGGGTGGCTTGCCCTTGCCTTGGGCGGGAAGTTAGGCTCGTGTCCCCACATGGGGACACCTGGCACGTGGGCTATCTGTCCTGGCGCTGGGTTAGACTCAAGCGAGCACATGGCGCTGGGGCTGGCTTTCCTTGCCCTGGGCGTGAGCCAAGCCCACGCCCCCACTTAGGAACACCTGGCGCCTGGCTGCCTGCCCTTGCGCTGGGTCAAACCGGAGCACCACGTGGCGCTGAAGTTGGCTTGCCCTTACCCTAGGCAGGAGCTAGCTTGCGCCCCCATTTGAGAACACCTGACGCCTGGGCTGCCTGCCCTTGTGCTGGGTCAGACTGGAGCACCACACGACGCTGAAGTTGGCTTGCCCTTGCCCTAGGCGGGAGCTAGCTTGCGCCCCCCACATAGGGACACCTGGTGCCTGGGCTACTTGCCCTTGCGCTGGGTTAGACCCGAGTGCCATGTGGCATTGGGGCTTGATTGCCAAGGACTCGCGCACCACGTGGCGAGACTTGGCGCTTGTGCTGCCCTACCTGGGCGCCTGCGTCAGGACCCAATGGTAATGGGCCGTTGTCAGGACCCAATTCGCTTGGGTCCTACGCCACGACCCAATGGTAATGGGTCCAGCGCAGGACCAAATGGCAATGGATCCTGCGCAGCATAGTTTTGAAACCTGACTTGGCAGGTCGATCTGGGACCCAAACGACTCAGGGTTGGAACCGGGTCGGGTTTAAGAAAAAATAAAGAAAGTCAAAACCTGAGGTGACCTAGCTAACCCAGCATGTTGACCCGGTCAAAAACATAGTTGCAACCCGTTGACTTTTGTTTTCTTATTAAAACGACGTCGTTTTGATTTAAAAAAAAATCAAAATTGACCTAAACGACCTAGTGACCCAGTCAAAACCCGGAACCCAAGCCTTGGACCGGGCCAGCCACCGGACCGAGTTTAAAACTCTGTTGCGTAGGACCCAATACCATTAAGTCCTATGCAGGACCCATGTCTAATGGGTCTTGCCTCATGACCAATTCGCTTGGGTCCTCACCAATACCCAAATAATTTATGTTATAAATATTCTTCAGTTTTTTTAATATAATAATGTGTGTTATAAATATTATTATTTCTCTTATAATTCAAAGTGTTCATATTAAAAATATTATTATTTTTATTATAGCTCAAAGTATTGATGTAAAAAATATTATTATTTGTGTTATAATCATCCTTGAAATTCTTAATATAATTATTTATGTTATAAATTTTATTATTTTTATTATAATTAATATTATTAATAAAATAATTAATAAATTTGAAAACAAAATTATTATTAATATTAAAAAAATATTATTTTTTATGTTATAAATTTTTACAATATTTTTTATGATAATAAAAAGTAAATCTACCACGTAACGCGAACATCAAACTAGTATATTACTTAAGAAGAATACAGGTAAACTTGTTGCCACTGCAATTGATGAACAATCAATACAACTAAGAAAGAGGGGCCAGCAAGCTCATTAACATCTTGGACTTCAAAATGTTAGGTGAAGCTGTCCATGTTTGTGTCCTAATCTGATAGACAGTACCAAAGATGTTGCTTTCAAATGGTAGCTGAACTCATACGTATATATGATAAAGAAAACGAAGGCAGACAACCAGGCATGTATGGATCTCATTTTTTAAGAGTAAATGGTCAGCCCAAAACAAAATCTCCCCTAGGAATCATAAAATTTTTCTTTAATTAGTAGAAAAAATTACGTGGAGAATAGACATAATACAGGATTCAGTTTCTGTTTTTCATGATTTTAATTGTCCAAGATCCTTTGTAAATATCTAATAGTTTCGGCAAATAATTAAATACATAAATGAATCCTCCAAGCTCTAATAGAATTTGAATGAATCCTGAAGCCAATCACTTTGGACAGCTAGGAATTTTAGAGTATCCTATTAACTATTGGTGAAAACAATGTGGAGATTGATACAATGCTATTGCATCATATATATAGCTGCAAAACCCAGTTTTCTTTTTATTGCAATTCCCACCAGAAACGAAAGCTAAATTTCCGAAAGCAAAAGTAAGGGAAACAAAGACTCAACTTTCTCGAGCCAATTTAGCTTTCTTTCTCTTCCCTATGAATTTCCCACCAGGATTAAATCCAGATGAAGGATCTCCAGAATGGATGAACAAGGCAGACAGCGCATGGCAACTAACAGCAACCACAATGGTCTGCCTACAAAGTGTTCCTGGGCTAGTTATTCTATATGGAAGCATGGTCAAGAAAAAATGGGCTGTCAACTCTGCCTTCATGGCCTTCTATGCCTTTGCCGCGGTGCTAGTCTGTTGGGTCTTATTGGCCCATCAAATGTCCTTTGGGGCCAAGATGAGCCCACTGTTAGGGAGACCTGGCTCTGCATTGTCAGAAAAACTTCTCCTTGGACCGTCTCGGAGGGGTTTGGTCCCAGTGGCTGATTTTGTGTTTTACCAATTTGCTTTTGCTGCTATTACTGTTATATTGCTGGCAGGTTCTTTACTTGGGAGGATGAACTTCTATGCATGGATGTTGTTTGTTCCTCTATGGCTGTTTTTCAGTTACACTGTTGGTGCCTCAACTATCTGGGGTGATGGCTTTCTTGAAAGACGTATAATTGATTATGCTGGTGGCTATGTAATTCATCTTTCGTCTGGGGTGGCTGGTTTCACTGCTGCATATTGGGTAATTCACATGCACTCCTAATACTTTTGTGTGTTTTAATTTAAGAAAATAGATATTCACCTCGAAAAAGAAGAGTTATTAATAATAAATAAAAGAGAAATTGTGTTGTCTGCCAATGGATTTTGTTGTATGCAAGCTATCTGACTGCTGAATCTGCGATTATGGTGGGTGATCATATACATATAGGTAGGACCAAGGCATTCACATGATAGGCAAAACTTTCCACCAAACAACATAATTCACATGTTAGGAGGTGCAGGGTTCCTATGGCTGGGATGGACAGGTTTCAATGGTGGATCTCCTTTTGCTGCTGGCCTGGTTGCTTCGCTGGCCATTTTCAACACTCATCTTTGCACTGCAACCAGCCTCTTGGTATGGGTTTCCCTGGACATGGTTTTTTACAGGAAAAGTTCTGTCATTGGTGCTGTCCAGGGGATGATCACTGGACTTGTTTGCATCACTCCCGGTGCAGGTCAGCCCCTTGTCTAGGCAATTTCTTACATTCACATTACGCATTCTATACACGATGATAAAAGTATGAAACATGACGCGGTAATTGATACATGGCAGGGATAGTGGAACCATGGGCAGCACTATTGATGGGAATAATGTCTGGTTCAATTCCATGGTACACAATGATGGTGTTGCACAGGAGGTTTGCGTTCTTCCAAAGCGTGGACGACACATTGGCTGTCTTCCACACGCATGCTGTGGCTGGACTTTTGGGAGGAATTCTTTCTGGCATCTTCGCTAAGCCTGCCCTTCTAAAGTTGATGTACCCAGACACCACGTACCATACAGGATTAATTTATAGTTTCAGTGGCGGAAGACATGCGGATGGCTTTAAACAGATGGGCATCCAACTTTTGGGAGCTGCTTTTATTACTGCTTGGAATGCAGGCGCTACAAGCTTAATTTGTATTCTGATAAGCCGCATTGTCGATCTTAGGATGAAGGAAGATGACCTAGAAATAGGTGATGATGCTGTGCACGGTGAAGAAGCCTATGCGCTGTGGGGTGATGGGGAGAGGATGCCGAAACCTCTTCGTCTGCACATGCATCCCAGACTTCCTTACTTCTGCCGACAACGCTTCTGATATGTCCATCAGAACTGGATATGTAATGCGTATCTAATAAGTTGCAATTCATTACCATGGAATAAGGCAGTATTGCTTATTGGTTCATTGCTGCGGCACTTATCCACTTTTCGTTGGATTATTGCTGCTTGCATCTTGTAAATTTTCAAGTTGGAAAAGAAAATAGTTGTGATTATTGTCAGAAAGAGAGGCATCTTATCATTATGTTTCTTGCAAATTGGCAATTCGTAAGATCTACAAAACGCAAAGGCTTTATGCTCTAAAAGATATGCTGGCTTTTTAAAGACATCAAAGATATACAATTCTGTCTCGGACAAAAAAATTAACGAACTCGAATGTAGAAATAAAACTGAATAACGTTTATATCAATGCAATTAGCAAAGGAGAACAGGCAGAGATGAAAATTTGATAATTAATTTCACTGTCACAACTCACAACTGTACACAAGTATTCATTGCAAATACACATATCTAAAAAGCTTTACATCATCGGGTGGCGCAAAACGGCCAATTAAAGATCGGATTTCATATTCAAGCCCATTTTCATGGAGCCTTCCATGTCACTGTCTGCTAATCTATTCAATTATAGCAGGTTCTTTCTTCCTTTCAATAAAAATCATGTGAAGAAGAGTTTACTCAAGCACAAAAATCAGCGCAACGAAACAACGGGTAGCTTGTCATGTTTTCTTCAACCAAGGGATGAAATAAGAGACATAAAAGACAAGAGAACTGATTAGAATTACATGGTGATAGAACACCTTGATCTTTTTCTTTGAGAAACATCATTTCTATTTTTTACATACACATCATCTACAAAGGTTTACATTTGTCACTGCAGCAATAGTATCTTTCACTCAGTATGGAAGAGAGAATTGATCATCTAATAGCTTTCAACAATTCAGGGGGAGACTTGATCAAACTTACATGGTGGGCATATCATTTCTGGAAGCAAGTTTAAGCTGTACATACCAATATTTTGCACTTCTGACGACTATACACGAGTCCCTTGGACTGTTAACTGACATGAATGTGTCTATCGAAGTGCTATGCAAAAGAATGCCCATGATTATTTGTTTTCTGACCAGTATTCACCCGACAAATTTCATCTGAAACTACATAGGAACAAGCTCAAACAGACCAGCCACAAGCCAACAGTGGGAGCCTTAATAATAAAAACATCCTGAAATAAAGTTATATAGACATTAAGGCAGTCGTTAGGTATGCAAGCGGCAAGGTAGAAGTTACACATGCAAGCTAGAAGCAACACCTTTAAAACTTGATATACCTTAAGTTGGCTAATGTTCCTGCCTTGACTTGCGAAGCTCCATCAGTTTGTCTCTCCACATGGCTGCAAGAGCAAGTGATCAAAATCAAATGGTTTTAAGAAGCAAGAGACTTCATTGTGTGACTGATGTAGAGTATAATTGATAATGAAAATGAAATTTGCATTGTCAAAACAAAGTAATTTTTATTTTAAGTACCTGCATCAGTATATCTTTCCTCTTTAACAGCTAAATTCATATTCCTTACTAGATCAAGTTCCTCGACTAGTGAATCTGGACCATCAGCAGCACTGGACAAAAAGATTCAAATCAATCTTAGAATCAGCCTCCCATAGAGATGACATTGATGATGGGGCATAAATAAGCAAGCATGGCCAAATACCTATCAAGGGACACATCATAAATAGGCTTTGAATTACGCACTCTTCCCACCCCATAACCAATTCGAATAGCATCAGTTAAAACAATTTGTTTACTTATATAAATTGGAGCCTGCATAGAGCAAAGTCCAACAATAATCAGCAGCATGTAAATCTTTTAGTACAATCAGAAAAAGGTTGTCAAAAAAGTTAAACTAAAATCAGAAAACAAACAGTGATCATTCAACATTGAAGATAGTAACAGCATTTGAATAGCTACTGTTTGGAGATAAATACCTTACATCTACTTGCCACATTTATGGCATCTGACGGTCGTGCATCCACACTAAGAATATCCTTTTCCCCAGGCTGCGTATATTTAAAGTTCCATTTAACAAAAATAACAAGTACTAGTGATAATGTTTTTTAGGACAACTAAGACATTTAATTCACAACTTTCTTTATTACCTTGCTAAAACATAATCTTGCAAAGTAAGTATTTGCCACTCTCTCTGTAATCCGTACCATTTTTACCTGAAATGAAGAGAAAGAAGACACGGAATGCTAAGGATGAATCTTTCTAAACTTTTCAATGTACTACAACTAATAGCCTAAGTGCCCAACACATATAGTTCCATACATCATATCCAAGCTCTTCTGCTACATTTCCCACAAGTTGGAACTGATCAGCGCAAACCTGCGAAAAAGTCATGCAAACACAAGGGCTATTAAAAAGTAAAGTTAATAAACCAACAATAAATACAAGAGATGGGGAAAAATTACTGCATTATCATCTCCTTGTATTCCATCTATCAATTTCTCAATAGCAAACTCCCCTGTGTCAGAAAACAACAAAACTTAACAACTAGCAAATTTGTAAAAAAACAAAGACAAGAAGAAATAAATGAAACGACAGCTTTCTAATATACCAACAATAATCGGCAGCACAAAGTCACCATCACAAGAAACTTTAAGGAAAATCGTGGGACTTTGAAATCCACGAAGAAAACCATGTCCTAATAATCCTGTATTAGGCCTCGCTTCTTTTCTTTCTTGCAGACCAAAAGGAAACACCAATTTACCAGATGAATGCCATCTAACCTCCTCTTGAAATCCTTGCTTCCGCATTCGATAATGAGAAATTGTCTCTGCAGCCCATCAAACCAATTAAGAGATTGTCTCACAATAACTCATTAACTTCATTTCTCTTTTCCCTTCTAGACCCTATCCAATCTACATAACCAAAACCCATTTATGAAAGACCACCAAAATCTCATAAAGTTGGGTTTTTTTTTAACTTGAATTAAGGTTACTTAACTTCCACATTGCAAACAAACTCATAAAGTACACCTCTTTTTCCCCTTTACCGTATCCAATCAAAAAAACCAATACCCATTTCTTAAAATGCACCAAAACCTCACAAAAATGTGTTCTTTTGCATTTTTAGAGGCAAATCCAATAACAAAATCCACAGCTTTCTAAACCTCATCTGATAAAAACAACCACAACCCATCTTTTTAAATTCATCAAAACCTCGTAAATTAGTGTTCTTTTTTCATTTTTTGAAACAAGTTCAACAACAAAATCTACACACAAGTATCTATCTACAAAGAACATAATTATTAAACATAAAGAGAGAGGGAGGGAGAGGAACCTGAAACAAGAAGGGATGCAGGGAGATAATCAAGACCATTATTATTATTATTATTATTATTATTATTATTATGAGCATTAGTGGATCCACTGCTATCACTGGAAGCCTTACAAGAAACTGATATTGATCTGGGACATTGAAAGCGACACCGTATCCTCTTAACTGAGAACTGAAAGGAACAAGATGGACCAGGAGGAGGGTTTTTTTGTGGTGAGATTAAACGACAGGTCGGGTAATTTCCTTGATCTGTTGTCTTCAGAGTCTTGAAGCCACTGAATGTACGAGCTGGGAATTGAGCTCCTAGCATTTTTCGTGTTTTTTTTTCTTGTCTATGTGTTCGTGTTCGTGTTCGTGTTCGTGTCTGTGTTTGTTAGGAAGAGATGTTAAAGGTTCTTCTAACAGACAGGGAAGGGGAGAGAAAGAGAGAGGGACGGGGGTGGTTGGATTTTGGAAGCCGCGAGTTAAAATACAGCATGTCTTGTGCTTATTTATTAGGCTTTTATCATCATCCACTGTTTCAAAACTGACTAATAAATTTATTTTAATATACTCTTATGTTGCAGAATATGCAAGAGAAAATTTAATATATTAATTCAGATAAAAAAAAATCAACCTTAATATGTAAAAAACGATTTAAGAATAACTAAACTGTTTATTTTTTAAATTATCAAAATTTATATTATATTGAAGTTCATCTTCCTAGAAATCATTGTTTATTAGAAAATTGCTTTGGTTTTTTAGTTTACTTTTTTTAAAATTTATTTTAGTATTGAGTTTATTAAATATTAGGCTTGGATTTATTTTCTATAAGGTTTTTTTAATTTTATAATCTAGATCGAGGGTATTTCGGGTTAACTTGGGTTTTTCTTAGTTTTTTTTTAATTTTATTTTTTAATATTAAATTAATTACAAATTATACTTTATAATTTATTTTAATTTGTTTTTTAAAGGGTTATTACAGTCTTATATCAATCCATTCTATTTCCATCAATTATTTAAGTTGTTTTTTTCCATCAATTATTTAAGTTGTTTTTTTGACCAACACCATCGAACTAACTCTCAAATAGTTTAAAATTTATTTTCTTCAAAATAAACATGATAAAAATGCTTGAACATTTTTCTTTAAAGCTTAAAAATAATTATCGCGTTGCTCAAGCCAACGATTCAGTGGATAGCTAAGAGAAGAAGCAAGGAAAAGGAACCTGTGCT
The DNA here is from genome assembly GCA_007827005.2 of Populus simonii. Classification (NCBI taxonomy): domain Eukaryota; kingdom Viridiplantae; phylum Streptophyta; class Magnoliopsida; order Malpighiales; family Salicaceae; genus Populus; species Populus simonii. Next base: position 16,959,702 of record CM017468.2, read on the forward strand.
TAGGATTAGTTTCAAGGATATAATCTTTATCTGTTAGCCCAACATGATTACATGGGTCTCGTCATTTTACACAACTCGTTGTTTTTTAATCTAGGATTTGGATAATGTCAAGATTTCTCTTTTGGTAGGACAGTGATTGTGGTGGAAAGAGTTTCAGCTACTGTGACAACGTGCTGTCAAGTTCCTTTACTTGAAATGAAAAGGAAAAGGAGTCATTTTTCGTTTATCATAATGGAAACAAAATGGTAGTGTTAATTATATAATAATGACTAATATATATATAGATTAATATCAGATACATATGGGCTGCCATTTTTTATCCCATCGGAAAACGTCCTTGGCATATTTTTGTCCTAGGAGACAATTCCTTTATCTGCATCCGTCCAATTCCTCCATACTACAAGGTATAATCTTGTACACGAGGGAGCTTGAAGTGATAGACTCACTGTCAGAGCAACAATTTCCTGCGAATCTTGGATAATGGGAAGATACGAAGTGGTTCCGTTAAAGCAGTTGGGAAGCTGAGGCGTTATAAGGATTTTTTGCCAAAGCTGGTTTCTTCGTGAACTGCTTCAGCAGCTTGATCAGCTCGTAGGTCCTTGTGTCTCTACCAGAAGAGAGGCAGAGTTCGAGTGGTGTTAAGCCATCCTGAGAGGGAGGTAAGAAAAAAACATGATTTGTGATGACAATGTAACGAAAAAGGTTGCTGAAACTACTGGTGATAGGACTTTCAAAAAAATGCCCACCTACTAAGATTTTCCTTCTTTTTTTTTTCCATTTCCCAGCTATTAAGCTTTTTTTCTTTTTTTGAATCCCCGTTTCATTTATTGACCATGGATCCTCCACATAAAGTAGGCAGCCGATTCTTATCAACCTATTGCTCTAAGTTTCAAACTGCAGGCAATTTTGTCTGTATCTCTTGTATGTTAGCAGTGGTGACACAGTATGCAACCTAAGCTTTACTATCATCTCAATGCAGTAAAGCACAGTACAAAAGCCAGAAACACATACAAGCGGTTGCCTGATATCTTCCATGAATATTCATACGATGTGATGGTATGAGAGATTCCTAGAATCATTGTATAATTACCTTGTTTTTTAATGTCCAGTCCGCTCTTTTAATTAATAAAAGCTTCACTATGTCTGTTCTCTGGGTTTGAACAGCAAGATGTAACGGTGTCCATCCATCCTGAAAGGTAACAAATGAGAGTGTTCACCAATGAAGCATCGAAACTGAAATGGATAAAAAAAAGTAGGGTTATATCATCCTCACATTGTCCTGAAGGTTTATATTAACGTTATATAACAGAAGAAGTTTGATAGCTGGAGCAGATGCAGTTTGAACTGCATAATGCATCAAGGTGGCACCCTCCTGTCATCAGCAAGAAAAGAGAAAGAGGAAAGCAAATACAATCTCATTAGAAAATGGCTGCATAAAAGATGATGATTAGTCATAAGAGAACAAGTTGAACATGGTAAAATAAGATAAATAAATATAATGATTGTACTGGCAGAAAAATAAATATAAGATAAAGAAAGTCATTGCGTCAATACTCACTGCATCACGAACAAAAGGATCTGCTGATTCTCTCAACAGATAGCTGGTTATAGCTTGCTTTTTGCATACTATTGCTCTGTGAAGTGCAGTCCAACCATTCTGAGGAAAATATAACAATCCAAAGTTCAAAACTGAGCAAACATGAAATACTAAGAATTCCAAGCATTTTTGCATCCAATATGAAATAAAGGGAGGGAAGTATATAAAACTTGATGGGATTGACAATATCCAACAAATTCAGCACAAGGCAATTCCACCTACCACATCCACGGCATTGATGTCCACATTGTGCTTCAACAACGCATCCATAAGGTGGAATTCTCCTGATGCAGCAAGGGTGTGGAGAGGTAGCCATTTGCTCTGCAGAGAATTCAACAAAAATAAAAAACTACAAATGAATTGCAGATTTGCGTAATGTATATTATCCAAAAAAACAATTGCACCATGTAAAGCCTGTCATAACTTCTTCAAACAAGAAAGACATGCATGACCAAAAAATGCAGGGGGGGGTATAGCTATTGTAACTGTAAGAAACTTCTCATTTGATTCCAAAATCAGATTGAAACATCAGCTAGCAGTTCGATAACTACAAATTGAGAAAGCAGCAACTAATTATTAAACAAAAATAAATATACATCAAAGTCAAATACAGTGACGAGAGTGGTTCAACAGATAGTGAACTCACAGAGTTAGCAACTGCTAGATCAGGTACCCGCTTATTCAACAAAACCTTTTCCTCTTTCGTAAACAACTTGCGTTTACCTATTTATTAAAAAACACAAGGCAGAAAAGGCGATATGAATAGCAAGATCTTGAAGCTCACATGCAAAACATAGAACAAAACAAAGCAACATCAGCACTCAAATCCAGAATGCATCTCATACGCTTTAAGAACTAAGTAACATAAGGTGAAATAGCATCGAGTAACCCTAAGAGAATTAAAAATCATATTCTTCACAGCTTGCGCCAAATTCACACTAAAGTTAACTAGTTTTGCATCAATCAAGCCAATAACAACAAATTCAATCCCTCTTATCAATAAACAAACAAACAAATTACAATGTCAACAAGAAAACAACAACCGATACCAAACCCAAGTTCAAAACTGAAAATAGAAAAGCAATTACCCTCAGATTTATGTTCGCCAGGCTCATAATCCTCACTGTTAAGAAACTCTCTAACATCATCTAAACCTCTCCCATAAACTGCCCATCTAGGATGCTTCCCTTTCACTCTCTCGCTAACAATCTCCTTCACTTCCACCTCGTCCTCTTTCATTTTCTCCTCTTCTTTAAAACTCTCTGGATTACCGAGCACAAGTGGCTTCAACTGTGCCAATTTGGCTTCTTTAAAAGCCTGATATTCCTCTAGATTCACACTACTAATAGGAACCAACCCTTTCTTTTTCCTTTCGAATTTTTTATTATATTCCATTTCTTGAGCAATCTTTCTCCTTTCCTTTTTGCCAATATTAATCTCTGCTTGCGCATCTCTCCATTTCTCTGGCACCAAATTCTCTGCTTCAATTGTAGGAACAACCCTTTTTTTCTTTTTCTTAAAAGTTTTCAACTTTGGGTCCTCAATGGCATTTGAGTTGGTTTCCAAATATGGGTCTTCAAAAATGCCTTCTTCAAAGAGTAGACAGCCACCAATGGCATGGTCTTGGTCTTCAAAATTGTAATTTTGTATAGCGAATTGGGATTGTAGAGAAGGTGAGAAAGAGTGGATTTTTTGGGGAAATTTCAGGATTTTGAAAGATGAAAACTTGAGACGTGGAGGGAGAGATAGAAGGGCGTGTAATTTTGGGGTTTGTGGTGGGTTTAGCAGAGCTGGGAATGACATTGTTTCTGCAACTTTGGAGTAAGAAATGGAGCTGATTTTGGTGTCACTTTATACGTCCTCTTTCTTTAGAATTTGTAGGGGCTGGATTATAGCACAAATTAATGGGCTAATGTGGTGGGTTGAGACTTGAGACTGGCTTAACAAGTTTTGACTTTTTGTTAGTTCCCATTGTTTTGGGGAGTAGAGATTAGAGAACAAGAATGATTTTCATTCTAAAATCTTCATGCTCTCCATTTGACTGTTGTTATCACCAACTCGGTGGATTTGGGTCCATCGTATTGGTGATTAGCCAGTTGGATCTACTTTGTCATTATCGTTTATTGATATTGTTCGAAAAACTAATTTCAAATAAATACCTATTTAGGTTCCAAATCTTAAAGATGGGTTAACCAGATGGCTAATATTGTTCATTTCACACAACAGCAAACTATCTCCAGTGCCATCCTTTTTTCTCCCTTACATTTGCACCATTCTTTCCACATGTTAATCATCTCACAAGGGATTTTTCTTTTTGGCAAGAAAAAGGGATTTTTCTTTTTGGCAAGAAAAAAATGTAAACAAGGGGATTTTTTAAATTAGTGGACAAATTATCTTCCATCAACTTCAGGGCAACCCCACAACGAACAAATCGCCTTTCCACTTCTTGATGGTAACCTGAAATTTTCTGCGTTCCCAAGCTGAACGTGAGGGTGCATCAGCTGATGGTAACAATGGAAGCGAGCGGCTTTTGTTCGCGACTGTAGCTGGCCACTGACAACAAAATTGAACTACTGACCGGTGCTTTCATTTGCACCTTTATTTTATAACACGGTATAATATGGTAAGATTGTTTTAAGGCAACAATCAAAAGACAACCATACTATGACCAATTTTCATTTACATGGCATTGCGAAGCAAAGCCATAAAAACCGTGCTCACAATCAAGGTCATAAGCTACTGTGAAAGGTCTCAACTCTCAAGCATTGAACAACAATCGCTCGAAAATAAAATACGCTGTAATGGCTTACTGTTACATAATGGTTTGCCACCATAACAATCATGCAGAAGAAGCTGAAACATTACACAAGTCTCGCGCATACCATCTTACTATTTCATAGCCAACTGTTTCACAGTAGAGTTAGGTACCAACATATTACCCAGTCGTTCAAAGGAAAGAAAGTGCAGTAACAACACACAACTACATGTTTCTTGGAGGATGTAAACAAGTAAACTCAGATCTCACAATAAACACATAATTTGCTTAAAATTTGAGCAAATATTGTTACATCACCATGATTTCCACTTCACAAAATAACTTAAGGCCTGTCTCACCTAGAGCCTCTAGGAGAATAAGGGGACCTGGACCTGTCCCTCCGTGATCGTCCACCATAGGGAGAGCGCCTGGGAGAATAATCACGACCACCACGATAAGGAGAGTGCCTTGGAGACCTGCGATGGTCATCACGACCATAGCCACCACGATACCTACCACGATCACCACCACGATCACCACGAGAGCCTTTCCAAAAAGCAAGATAAGTTAGTAAAATTCAAGCAAGGACATGCATTGAAAGTGTAGATAGAGCTCTTTCTTTCTAAGATAAAATTACATTTATACAATATAAACTTACCATAGTCCCTGGTATTCTTCAGCCCAAGATAGTGTCCTGGAGTTGGAGTTCTTGGCCGTTTCCTCCGTGACTGAAAGTTACATGAATCACCTCAATACAGCAAACTATGAAAAATGTTCACCTTGGACAAAACAAACTAGGTAAAGTACAGAACTGAAACTTTAAGAACATATGCTTACCTGTAAAACTAAATAATATAAACACACACGCAAGCATAAACATATTGTAAGGAGAAAAACTACACCTAGGAAGACAGCAAGGGGCAGGCTATCTACCAAGCACAACAAGGACAACAATCAGGCATATATGACTACTGTCTATTAACTGTTGGGCATGAAATACCATAAAGCCTGATTAGAAAGAAGTTGATAATGTCCGTTGATTAGTTGAGTTGAAATTGAATGCTTGATAATGTCCGTTGATTAGTTGAGGGTTGAAATTGAATGCTGATGTTGTATAGTTGTTGAACAATATAGTTGCTATGTTTAGTTGATCACTAGCATTTGAAAAGCTGTTTAAGCTGGCCATTGATCAAGCTGTTACACTTAAGTTGACATGGATGAACTGATCATCTTTGATTGCTGCCAACATAGCTGACGCAATGTGTTCTGAATATAACCAGAAAACTTCCAAGTTAAGAATAAAGATCCAATCAAAATGGGTTGGTGAGCATCACCAACGAGATAATCACATTACCTTTTCCACAGTGATATATCGCCCCTCCAGAACTGACTGGTTGAGATATTTCACACAACGATTGGCACCGTCAACATTGTCCATTGTAACAAAAGCAAACCCACGAGAAATGCGTGTCCGGGGCTCCACAACAAGAAAACAAGAAGCAACCTAAAAAATATAAATTCTCCAATAATTATTAATTGATATAAAAATGGATGACAACCACATTTACTAAGAAATATTAATTATACATCGAACAACTGCCTTAAAAGGGACCAACCTTTCCCTCCTTTGAGAAATGTTCTTCAAGATCCCTTTCTGTGACCCTTGTAGACAGCCCTGTCACATAAAGTGTATTTCCAGGATTTACGACTTCCGTCCTGCCATATAATCAACCAAGTAAAGTTTAACATATAAACCATCTAAACAACAATGATGAAGCCAATACAGATCCACAAGACACATTGGAAGAAACACCATAACACATGTCTGTCATTCTAAGAAATTGCAATTTAAAAGCTGCAACTAACCTGTCATGATCTCTAGACCTTGATCTGTGCAGAGACCACCAACCATCCATGTAATAAAGCCATAAAATTAGTGTTGGATGCAGATGTGCATTAGTTCCAAAATTACAAACCAGCACACAATAAGCAAAAACCCAGGGTTACAGTACCTTCCACGACTTTGTGACCGTGACCTATGCCTCGGCCTTGGCAATGATCTTGATCTGGATCTAGACCTAGGCCTGGGCCTCGACCACGATCTTGACCTGGACCTCGACTGCTCTCTCCAAGGCGAAGGAGAGCGTGAATCCCTGGTATGCCCAGTTAAAATAACATCAACACAAAACAAAAGGTGCAGAGCCAAATAACCATATATATCTAAGCAACACAAGCTTGGCGAGGTAACAAATCTTAATAAACTCAAAAAATCCAAACTTTAACAACATAAAGCCATTGTTTGTGATGGCAATGCCATCTATCAAACCCTCCAATATTTTTTCAGGTTCCTTAGATCTGCAGCAATTTGAAACCAAAACAAAGCCATAGTTGCTCTTGACACATTCTATTACATAAGAACCTGAAGTCATTATATGTAGTTGTCATCCCTCCCATCAAACCCTTCAATATTTTTAAAATCCCGTTAAGTAAACAAACGTATATCAGCTAGCCCCAATATTAACAAACCTAAGATTCGTTACATTAATCATTCTTAAACACCTCAAAACACAAAACCCATATCTTAAAACATCGAAAGTTGATGAAAACATAAAAATAAATATATAAAAAAACCCTTAATCTATATTAAAACTAGTAAAAGATGTTACCTTTTGACTGGAGAATCAGCCTGTAAGAGAAGGAAAAGATTAATTAGGTCTTTAAATTTTCAACAAATTACATATATAAAGAGAGAATGAGAGAGAAATTTCACCATTGGAAACGATGAAGAAGCCGAGACCTAATAGGGTTTTCTTTGGTTTTGAATGAAGGGCTCGACTCCAAAGTCTTACTTAAAATAAAATAAAGGAAGAGAAATCATAGTTACACTACACTTTGATTTCTATAATGTTTCATATATTTCAATTTAGTCCTTATCTTTTAAAGATTCCCAAAGTTCATTTTATATTTCTATATTCCAATATGATGTTCCAATGTACACTTTTGTTTCTGAATTTCCAATCATATCAACATAAAGGATCATTTTCTTGATTATTTTTAATTTCTCATATATTTTTTAAAAAATTTAGTGTGTTATACATGGAGTTTTCATATTATAATGTGTAATAAATTACATATATAATGTGGAGTTTTAGCATAAAATCTTGCATGCTTATCGATATGATCATTGTATAAAACATGTTTAACATTTACTTTTAATAAAGTATATTATTAATTCAATTTTCATTTTATTATTATCGTCAAAACATATAAAAATATAAATATGTGACCTAGAGGTAAAAAAAAATGTGAAGAAAATCATGAAGCCCAAATATTTAATAAATTCATTGTTGAATGATAAAATTAAAAAAGAAAATCAGTGTAAGAACAAGACCTGAAAAAAAACAGTCAATGTCAACCCAAACTGGCTTTTCGAACCTGTGACCCGAGTCACAAGAACAAAATAACCCTATAAAAAAATAATGAAGCTTAATCCTAAATCAATCTAATATTGAAGGATAAAATTAAAAGAAAAAAATCAATTTTAAAGAAGGATCCAAAACCAAAAATAGCAATTAAAAAGATGAAGACTAAACTTGACATTATAAAAAAAATGACAAGACATTTTTAAATTTTGGCAAACCAATAACAATCACGAGAATATGAGAGAGAGAAAATGAGGAGAAGAAAGAAAAAGTAGTTAGAGCTTTTGTCATTGTTCTTCCATCAACACGCACAACATAATCAGAAAAAACACACTGCGTCACTTTGAATGCAACTGTTGATACCAGTGTGATACTATGAAGGAAGTTGCATTTGTTTCTAAAGTGCGACGACATCACCATACACTGTGGCACATGCATTGCACATATCAATCAATAATTCATTTTGTTTTTTGATGTTGCAAGTAGTCAATACAAAGCCAAACAAAACAAATAATCAACTGTAATTTCTAATTAATCTAATGTATAAAAATAAAATAAAATAAAATAAAAAATTACCATGTGAATTCATAGTGTTTCCTCTCACAGTACAATTTCTTTGAACAAAACCAGTTCATGACTCTAGCTTGTTCAAACATCAAACCTCAAGAAAGAAAGAAAACAATAATTTTATTTGAGCTACATTTTATTAAAACTCAGCAGCTCCTAAATCGATAAACATTGAGAGTGCAGTGACTTAAACACATCCAAAAGAATATGGCCAAAGAACATTTGTTCACATTCTGCATCTCTTTCTCTCCATCTCCATTCCAATACCATTCATGCTACGAAATTCCCACTAGAAGAAGAATGCCGTATTTCCTCCATTTATTGCATTTTGCTAGATTTGTGGCCGGTGATTCAACGTTGTCTGGTCAAGTTTTTTTTTTATCGGTGTAAAAAAATTGCTAAGAAAAAAATTTAAAACCCGAGTCATCATAACAATTAATAATTTAAATAATTTAAATAAAGATATAACAGCAATAAATAAAAGAAAAGAAAAAAAGTAAAAAAAAAATAACAGGAACCCTTCGGAATATAAAAAAATTCAATATTGAAGAGAGAAAATGAATATTTAACCCCATGCAATTTAATATTTATTCTAGAGTTAAATTAATATTTACACTCTGCAATAAAAAAACAAAATAATCAATTTAACCCATGCAACTTGTAAAAAACAATTATATTATGGTAAAAAAATCATCTTATCAGATAATTTTGAACAAGAGGCAATTTCATCAAATAGCTAGTAATCTGAGTCTTAGGCTATAGTAATTTCCCCTTTTTAAACATTTAATTTAATAATAAATAGTATAAACAAGGCGTAAAAACAAATTCTTTAGAGATAAAATCCCAGGAGCACAATCAAATGCAATTTTGAACGGTCGGATTATTGCAGAAGGCAAAAGAACAGTAACACCTGCCTGCTTGCCTGGTATTGACATCAGCCACATCATTCATAAACTTGCAACACACATAGAAGGTGAACAGGAAATGTGATTAGCACTCCATTTTTTAAATGTTACACAGGAACCAGGCATGTACGGACTTGCTATGTAGCTTGTTTCGTTAGCCTTCTCCCATCGAGGACAGCCTAGAAACCATTCGTATCAGCCAGTATTCACAGCGTCTCATCCTTGTCTCGCTTTCCACAATGACATACTTAGAGCTTCCCCGACATGAAGTAAAAGGAAAACATACAAAACATAAAGCTCCACATTGAGAAACCCAGAAACATGCTGCCCATTTTCCTCATCAGTGTTGCATGAACACGAGATGGGAAGGGGATTATGTTGTTAACACATCGGGAAGTGTGGTGGAATGAGCTCCAAGCACCTTGCCACCAACATCTGGGAAATTCTCATGTCCAGGAAGTGGACACACCTTCCCATCAGCATCTACCAGCAAAGGATACTTGAGAAGATGTCCTTGCAACAGTTTGAAATTCGGATCGGTGAATTTCCTCCAGTTGTCCTCGGCAATTTTATTTACTTTCTTCACACAATGCAAATCCTCGGGCTCCATGAACAGTTTATCTATCTCACCAAGATGTTCCACCCATAGTGACATTCTATATCCATAAATCTGCACACAAAAAAAGAAAAGAAAAGAAAACATTTTTCCATGCTGACCACCTCATGAGCAACAGCAAAAATAGGCCAGAAACAAGATTTTTGCTATGGCATGAAGAAGGATGCCAAACAAACCTGTCCACGTGGATGCTTCTTCCTTGCAGCCCATGTGTGCCGGGGTTGATATGAGCCCATAGCTATCTCAGTGTCTTTTGACCCAGCCATGGATCTCTGGTTAATATTTGCAGATCCCATTATCACATACTCATCGTCCACTACCATTCCCTTTGCATGGACATAAATCATGAATCGCTGAGATTTAAAAGATTCGGAGACCTGATTGAAACAATGTGATTGTGAACATTATTAGGACTTCAATGCAGATAAAAAGTAAAAGTCACACTTCAAAGATAACAACCTCAACTATCATACCCTTTTCAAAAAAGGGAATACTGCTGCAAGATTAAATGGTAAGGAACAAAAATAAATATCATGAGGTCAATTTTTAAGGCTATAAGAGTAGCTGACATTTGTTTTAGTGAAATAACAACAACGGTGCCTTGGAGAAGCAGGTCACAGAAGATTTCTGCCTCAACATTTTCAGAAACAGAAAGTCATGATAGTTTTCCCATCATTTAGGTCACTGGACACAATCAAGAACTGAGATAGATATGAAAGAAAAAATCTATGTCAGAAACTTGAAAAAATGGCAGCACTCTATGTGACCGGGATAATCCAGAATTGCCAGAGTATGAGACAAACAGGAGCGCAGAAACCTTTCCATATGCACCTCCACGCCAAAGGAAAATACATGAGCTAAAACGAAATTTCAGAAGGGAATTATTTATTTATCTTCATTGTGTTGACATTTTATTATGACGATTGTCGCATGGCTGACAATTAAAATTGGGAACTTGAATTGGGCTTTGTTTACACAAAAGTTCGAAGTTTCAAAGGCCACATATTTCAGTTCCTATAAGCAACTTTTGGATTATAGCCACTCAGATACCGTGCACACCACTTTCTAGGGTGAAAATCAGCAGCAAGTGCAGACGCAGCTATATCCATAATATATGTTACATAGCAGCCAACAAACTATTTTATACACAGAAAGAAAACGGGTAATGCAATGGTAAGGATGAAAAACCACAGAAGGATATAATCTGAAAGAATTACCGTTCCACCATTAGCACTCGACAATTCTTGGGGAATTTCTTCTCGTTTACCAATGCAATAGAAATTGAGGTAGTCTTGAGGATGTGAATCTACAAGATCCATTGATTTAAGTTCCTGTGCAATTTTTTCATACATTGCTTGCATTGTCTGGCTCTGCAAAGTATAAACTTTCTAAAGTTAGCGACAAAATAGATTGAATTGTTGCTCTGTTTCAACAGAAACCCTTGGTGTCTCACAACAATCAAATCCAACTAGCTGACAGAATCACTAAAAGAAAACAACCCAAAGCAATAGTCACCCAATCAGTGTGCACCAATATTAAGAAACTCCTTAATAAAGCTGCTTTAGCAGCAAAATTTGAGTAACAGTTATTATTCTCTGTTATGTATCTAAAACCATGGTCTTGCCTATAAGAAGGATAATAACAGTAAAAGTAGCAAAACAGCCGTTCTAGCTGCAAGTCACTAAACATCTTACCATGAAAAATCACCAATTGCAGGTATAGGAATCAAGCATCCCAGACCAATGGAATTGGAAATCAAATACTTCTTATTGTTTAAGGACAGAAAGTGGAAACTTATGTTGATCCAAGACCGTATAAGGTGAACCTATCCCATGTCACTAGGGACAAGGCATATGAGAAGTACACTATGACTAGAAGAGCTCATGAATAATAAAAAGTTGACCGGGTTCCAAATATACAAGATGGTTCATTCTTGATGTCTGAAAAAATATGTTGATCTTTCAAGTCAACATAGTTGATTATACACTACCTGCCAAAAGAGAATTTCTTGCACAGTGTTGGTCTTTGGATCACCCTCTGGCCACAATGGAATAACAACATATACTGCAAATCTCTCTTTGGCTCTAATTTTACTGACAATCTTCAATGCCAACTCCATTGGGATTAGATTATCAGCTCCTGCACATCATAATAATGGAAACAACTTGAGAACAGATGTGTGCATGTGTGTGTTTTATCTGTGTTGTCGTGTGTAAAATTAAGGCATGTAGTTACAGCCATGATCGTTGTCCATAGAAATAGCAAAAAGTTTCATTCAAAACAGCTTGACAATAACATTAGAAGCAAAGGTTAGCAAAACAGAATTCATGATGGTAGTGGCTAAACTAGTGAGACGCTAAAAAATAAAAATAATTGAGTTGTCAACTTAAAAAGGCAAACAAATAGATGAAAAGCCATAGAGGTTGTGGTAAAAGATATGAATTTGAGAAGGTCCAAAATCCAAATCTTATCAAGCAAAAGAACATCTACCAAGATATATTATTCCTAAAATCCAAATACCCATGCAAAATTTTGTATATAGAGGCTCTGCATCAATGTGGGTCTCTTGAAAAAGGAATCCTAATCCAAAAAAAAAAGAAAAAAGAACCGGTATAATGAAAATTTGCAATTCTGACCTGCATCCTTATATGATGGCCATGCATATGAGGATCCAAGAAAATACTGATTTTCAATATATATGAAATGCTGAGCAGATCTGATGGCTTGTATGTATGCTGTTTGAATGCTTTTATCTACAACCAGATCTTTTGCAACAACTAAGTTCTGCAACACAAAATTAACATCAATAAAGCTATGTTATCTTTGGCTTATATTAAAAGGAAGAAGGAAAATAAAATGTTCAACTTGCTGTAAACCTGATCCTGACACTCATCAATAGTTTTGGGAAATCCTTTCAGTGATCCGGAGTCAATGGACCTAAAAATCTGCAAAAACAAAATAAGTAAAAACAGGGGTCAATAAAATGATGATGATGATGATGATGATGATGATGATGATAAAGGTTGTAATCTAAACGACAAAATTAGAGAAGCGTGATGTCCAACCTGGACATGCCAATTTTCAGGGCCTTCTTCACTGGAAACATATACTGTGGGATCATCAGGTGGAACTATTGTGGTTCCATCCTTTGTTTCAGAAAGGGGAGGACTTAGTATCCACGAAATCCGTTCTATCTTTATCAATGAATCATCGCTCCAGTGAGATTTTCTTTTGAAACGCAGTCCCAACTCTGTCCACTTTGTTGCTTTCCTCCAACGCTGCTCAAAGTTTATAAGAGCATCATATGCAGCTGGCCCATCAATTTTACAATGCAGGTCATGCCAGGGCTGCCTTGGTGCTTTGGTTCCAGCCTTTCATACATAAAAAGGAGAGTTGAGGCAAAAAAAAAAGTGCAAAAAGTGCAAAAAGAAAAAAGTATACAGCACCAAAGGATCTGGCGGAACAATATCAGAAGTCAATAAACAGGAATTCAGAATATTTAGTAAACCATGTTAGTATTGGGGATGATAAAGAAAATATCACTTGAAAGTGATATAAATTTCATGGCAACTTAAACATCAAGTCACAATGAAATTATAGGTACATTGTGCGCTTGAAAAAGTGGAAAACAAACTATAACAGCACCATTTGTACACTGTTGATCTGAATATAAATAGCAGATACCGAAAGTGAAAAGACTACTGAAACTAAAAGTTGATCATTTGATTTGTCTATCACTTACAGGAAATGTTGGATTGTGGAAATCATCCTGAAAGACAGTGTTGAGATCATGAAACAGTCTATGTCCAGGAGTATCATACCGTCCATCGCAGAGATCAATGCCTCCTATAAATGCAGTGATCTTCCTGTTATTACCGGATGCTTGGGTGTCCACAAGAACACATTTCTGATGGTGCGTAAACATGGTTCCAACAATCTGGGAAAAACCACCGCACATCAATAAATTGTCCAAAGAGAAGCAATTGTGACCTCTCAAATGAAACCGAAAGAACAACCAAGTTTGTTCCACAAACCAAAACTTACCAATTAATATTTTTGCATACGCTAAAGAGATGTAAAATAAAAACCCATTAGCCAAAAGAATGTGCATTGTTAAAACAACCAACACACTTAGCTGCATGTGCTTCTTATGAGACAACAATCAACTCAACAATAAAATCAGGCTTGCCTGTTGCTTGAGAAAACTGAGCTTACTGCTGGCATATCGAGGTGCCAACACACAAGTAACAGATGAATGCTTGAAGAATCTTCTGGTTTCTTCATCATGTGTTGCCATAACTCCTGCCTGTATCCCAAAATAGCTTTTCACATTATAAAACTATTGCAGACATCTTTCATTATTAAATATCACTACTGCTAAAATCATGAGGGGAAAAAATACAATTACAAAATAGAAGTTGCATGTGCCCCCTGCCATCACATTACAAATTGGCATTAAATTTTAAAACCTTCTGACAAAACCTCCCCTTAACTTTCCACTACAAGAAAGTGGCAACAATCACCCAAGTTAAACAATCATAATTGAATTATTTAACCATTCATCGCTCATTAACCAAACAAAACAAACATCACACAAAATAGCAACAACGGACCAAATAAACCCACATAATAATAAAAATCAAATAGTACTAATCAAAATCCTCACTTACTGTTTTAATCCCAAATTTATCATGAGAAGTCCTATCATCCCAAACCAACAACAAGACTCTCACACCTTCCTCGCTCTTATACTTCAGCAGCTCCCCAAGTGTCAAATTTCCACCTCTTGGCAATGGCCTAGTTGGTTCTCTAACCAACTTAATCTTATAAAAGACAGACCAGCCAACAATATAAATCATATGATGAGCTTCGGATATGGCATAACAAATATCCTCCCAGCACCTCTCTTGCTTAAAAACCTTCCCTCCATCAATCTCAATCTCAGGCAAGTCATGATCCTTCACATGAGCATCTTGATAGAGTGTCACATGACCGCCTTTTCGGACCGGGAAATAGGTACCCCTCACCCCATTTACTCCAGGACCACCTCCAAACCCATTCTGGTATAAAGGGTTTTTGTCAAAAGGTGTGAATTTCAATTCCAGATGAAGAGCTGTGTCGGGCATTGGTGGTTTCCCCGATGCAGCAATTATTGGAAACCATCCCTGAATAAACTCCCCCGACAACACTGTTGATGCAGGTATCTTAACGGTCCCTATCAACTCTGCACCGAACAAATCATTATCTTTGACGTGAAATTCAATATCTTTAACAGGATGTGCCAGTGGGATATTGAACCTTTGCTCCCAAACGGGGGTTGCGGCATTTTTCAACACGCGGGTGCGGGCGAGTGTCACCTGAGGGACTGTCACTGTCACGTATGCATCACTGGTGATAATGTGACGGTGGTGGATCTTCTTGTCGGCATCACTGCGGCGGCGGTGGTCGCGGTCACGGTGGTGGCGGTGGTCGCGGGCATGGTGGTCGGTGGGTTTGGTGGTGGTGGAGGAAGAAGGGGTGCAAACATTGAAGCACTGGCGGAAGTTCTTGGAGATAACATCCATGTTGGGTAAAGATCTGGCTTCAACTATGAGCAAGTCCAGGTCACCGTGAAGGTAGATGAGGTGGTTGTGACTGGAGCTCTCAGCCATTTTATTGGGCGGGATTTTTCAGAGATTGTGAAGAAAGGGTCTTAATTGAACAGGGAGGTTATCATGGTTCTTATAGTAAGAGGAAAGGAGGAAAAAGGAAGGAATCTTCGAGGTAGGAGACAACAAAGGAATAGCGTTGTTGGGGACTTGGGGTGGTGGGTTTATTGCGCTTGCTTGTCACATAGAGCTTAGACCTCGTGACCCTTTGTGTGTTCTTGTTGTGTTATGTTTCTCTTCATTTTTATACTACTTCCATGTCTAGCTTTTGGACTCGAACAAGAAAACCGAAAAGAGGTGGCTTCTTTATTTAACCATGATGATTAGCAGTTTCATGAACTAATTTATCAGGGATATTAGGACATGGATTCTTCGATCTCTCAGCAGCTGATTTCAGTTATCTAGATTAGTGCATGAGACTTATTTTTTAAATCTCAAATCCACGTAATAAGATCAGGCCCGGGTCAAAGTGAAAAGTCAATTTTTTAGTCAAAGAGCTAACTGACCAAGAGGGAGAGGGAGAGAGAGGATAAATTTTTTTTTTTCTCGAGGTGGGTCAGATATGATTTGCATCTTGAATTATGAATTGATATACAATTGTTTGTCTTTCATGTGATAAAAAGTATTTTTAAAAAAAGTTTAAATTTTTTCTAATCATTTCAATGTATTAGCATTAAAAATAATTTTTTAAAAATAAAATATTTTTATTTTAATTAATATATAAATAAAAAATAATAATCAATATCTCACATTCAAATACCTAGCAAATATAATCGTGAATTTCAATTCTAACTACAATTCCAACCACCACGACAAAGTAATGGTTGAGTGATAATGACAGACAAGAGGGAGGGGGACCTTGGGAGAGAGCCAGCCAGCTGCCCAGCCGTTAGGGGAGCAACAGCAAATTACTCTTAGCTCTACCAAACGCTTTCCAAGCTCTACAGAGAACAGAGTGTTTGTTACAATTGCAATACGTGTGTGATGTGATCTCTTTTTTTTATTTGCCGGAATTGTCCTTCCATCTCCTCATTTGTCATTGCATTTTAAATTGAATATGTTTTTAAATTTTTTTAATATATTAATATGAAAAATAATTTTAAAAAAATAAAAAAATATTATTTTAATATATTTTTAAACTAAAAAAGTTGGAGTATGGAATTAAAAAAATATATAATTTTATAAATTATTTCAAATAAAGTAAATAACAATTAAAATAATAAAGACCAAATCTGACATATAAAAAAAGTAAAAAATGATGAAATAAAAAAATTACAATTTCATAAATTATTTCAAATAAAAATAAATAGCAATCAAAAAATAAAAACTAAATATGACAAATAAAAATTTTCAATTAAGAAAATGATAAGAGATGAAATCAAATTAAATCAAAACTTAAAGGATGAAATTGAAATTAAAAATGATTCAAAACTAAATATATAGCAATCCAAAGATTGAGGATCAAATTTGATATAATCAACAAATAACAATAAATTTTTTAATTTTCCACACTTTCTGGAAAAGTATTTTTTGCTCAAAATAAAATAAAAACACTTTCATAAAAACTATGAAAATTTTATCTTTGA
Source organism: Populus simonii (assembly GCA_007827005.2). NCBI lineage: Eukaryota > Viridiplantae > Streptophyta > Magnoliopsida > Malpighiales > Salicaceae > Populus > Populus simonii. Next base: position 16,976,798 of record CM017468.2, read on the forward strand.
CCTGAAAGTGTTTTTCGTTGATCAGTTCTTCTTATAGTAAACAAATATAAAAAATTATTTTTCATGAAACAAAGAACGACACCCACCAAACCACTTCTTCATTATTGTTGGGTAAATGCAATAATGTACATCAATTATCCAATCATTAAAAAAAAAACTATTTATGTACTTAACAAGTGATTTGAGTATACTAATAAAACAAGAAAGAATTATTTGTTTTTGTTGTAATAAGAAATTAAATTTGTCATGGGGATGATGTTTATTTTTATTGGCCATACTAGTAAAACCTGAATTTGCCCTATATTTGAATCGGTCTAGGTTAGGAAAAAAAAAAAAACTCAAGTTGATATACTAACTCAGTTAAAACCATGCTCTCAATCCATTAATTATTATTTTAAATCTTTTTTTTTATGAAAAGCAATGATTTTAAAAAAATGTATTGCAATCGATCGTTCCTACACTTAAGCCTTATCATATATCATATTATACAGAATTTTGCATTAATGTCCACTTTGCTTAGAAAAGTAATATTATTCATGTAGATTGGATTCCCTCACCCTCCCTCCCTCCCTCTGTAAAAAGAAAAGAAGATAATAACAAGACAATGCAGAAAGAAAAAGAAAAGGTGGGAATAAGACGTAAAAAGTGAAAGTAAAAAAGGGGCAGAGGGAGGGTTAATTTCAAAGTAGTAAATCCAAGCACGTGTTCTGTCTTTGATATACCTAACACTATGTTGTCTCTTGTGGGGATGATCCATGCAAAATCTATTAAGTTTTTTTTTTTTTTTAGTTTAACGTGGATATCCGGGCCAGCTTGCGCGCACCTCGACTAATTCCACGAGCCCTGAAGTTAACGACCATGTAAGCCTCCAGTGGCCATCATATGAGCAACCACAAGGCTCGAACCTGAGATCATAGAGGGAGCAAACCTCTTGGTCCCAAGCTCTTACCATTGGGCCACCACCTAGATGGTTCCATTAAACTGTTTTTATTAATAGGCAAAGTTGCCTGCCTTGTTTATAGCCAAAACACGTGCAAACGAAGATCACTTTTGGAAAACACAATCACATATGGCGACTGTTGCTTGATCTATATTTTTTATATATATTAATGAAGTGCTAAGAACAAGATTTCAAGCTTATGGTGCAAATTTTTACATTAATTTATGGTCTTTTTAGAGTATATTTTGCAGTGTAGTAGCAGTTACTTTTCAAATAATTTTTCGTACCGAAATACATGTTAATGATATTTTTTTATTTTTAAAAAATTATTTTTGATATCAGCACATCAAAACAATCCAAAACATACAAACTATATTAAATTTTAAAAAAAAATTAATTTTTTTTAAAACACAGTTTGCACAGCGTTCTCAAATAATTCTTAATCACATGCTAATTTTCTTTAATCTCAAACAACTAACCATTGTTATTTTAATTTTCTTTTTTTTATTAAAATGTCACCGAATGCTTAACTTAAAATTATACTTATCGATATTATTTAATGATACCCTTTTCAATTTAAGTACAACTTTGCTTTGTTCTATACTTTAGGTTTTACTCATTATATACAACTTCCTCTTCTTCTTTTTTTAATCAGAAAGTAAGTGCGTGGGGCCTTAGAATATGTCACATAATATTCAAATCAATAAACGTAATCAACATCAAGACATTAATGTCTAACGTTAATCATGGTTTGAGCGAAATCTATAAAGTAAAAAACTTTGAAACTTTTGATAATGAGATAATATATTCAAAACTGATTTGAGTTCCCTATATAAAAAACAAATAGCACTAAAATGTGTGGTAGTTAGATTTTTTCTGATTAGGAGTACGGTTGCGATTACTTTTTAAAGTGTTTTTTATTCAGAAAGCATTAAAATGATGTTTTTTATTTTTTAAAAAATTATTTTTGATATCAACGTATTAAAATGATTTGAAAATATAAAAATATTAATTTAAAGTAAAGAAAAAAATAAAAAAAATTCAATTTGTTTTAAAAATATTTTTAAAACGTAAAAATAAACAGCACCAAAGAAAAAAGACATGAACTAAAATCTTCAAAAAATTCATGGTGTTTTTCTATTAGTTATTTTGCGTAGTTGATTCTAAAGAAAAAAATAAACATAAGAAGCAGGAAGAAATCATAAAAATTCAATATTCGAAACAAAATTACTTTTTAAACAACTATTTACTAAAGTCGAAAAGACCACTTTAACAATTTATCAATAGTTTATGGACTAAATATACTAAAATCATTGCTGAAATATCTAAAACGTTACATGCTATTGCTACCCCCTTGTTCTTTTTGGTACAATTAACGATCAACATTAATATTAATAAATTAACAAAGAAAAACTAAAAAATTATAAAGTCTTAATTAAGGCTTTCACAAAATATGGACTTATAAATGAATAGTTGTTGTCGTTTATGTTTTTTGTTTTTTGTTTTTAATTTTTCTCTTATTTTTTTGTTTATTTCTATTTAGTTCACTATTTTAATAACCAACAAAATATTGATCAAGCGGGTAAAGCATCACTATATCTCTATAAGGATAAAAATATAAATTTAATTTTTAGAAAGCATACTTATTGAGAGAGGCAACCACAAATGTCAAATGGGATTAATTTTATTTTTTTAAAAAAATATAAAAATACTCGGATAAAAAAAAATACACATAGTTATAAATATTTATATAGAAGAGAGGCCCACCATGTAGCTCACAAATTTGGTATGCACTCATCTATAATTTATCACACCACTAAAAACTCATTCTTATAAATACCTCAGAAGGAGTTCCGATTTAAGTTAAAGTTTCTATTTCCTTCCATTCAACACAAGCTATTCCAACATTTTTTTTTTATTTTTTTTTTCTATTTCTTCGCTATGCTCTTTTATCTCTCCCTCTGTAATATTTTCCATCTACTCCGACATCTATAATTTTTTTTCAACGTTCTTAAAAAATCATTTTCTCATAGCCTCGTTTAAAAATCGAATTAGAATTAGGCTAAGCTTTAAGGGGTTCGGTAAGTTAACTCAGTCTCATGACTTGGGTCATGAGTTTGGTAAGTTAATCCGAGTTGATTCGGGTTGTTTTATTGATTTACTTTTTATGAGATTTTCTCGATCTAATTACTCAGGTTGTTGGTTTGTCAATTGTCATGTTAACCCAGGTTGACCCAAATTGTTTTTTTATGTTCTTTTTTTTAATTATTTATTTTTTAATTTTATTATTTAACATTTAGTTGATTAGGAATTATGCTTTATAATTTATTATTAAAAATCGAAGTAGTGCTTTTATTAAATTTTTAAAAGTTTAATTTAGCCCTAATTGACCCCTTTTTAGGATATTTTAGATTTTTAATTGGTATTAGAGCTTGGACTCTTAGTTTAAAACTTAATCACTTAAGAGAAAAGATCATTGCACATGAGGGTTAATGTTTAATTAAGACTCTTTTATTTGAAGTAAAAATCATGTCTAATGAAAATTTATGATACAAACCTTTATTGGATGTTGAATTATAAGATATTGTTAAGAGTTGATACACTCTACTTGTTAAGATAAATTTGAATCTAGAGGTTATTACAATACTTATATGTGAGTGAGATGATAAACAAAAAACAAGACACAGTTATAATGCTAAGATTATTAATGCATTCTTTTATGCTCTTAACCATGGAGTAAGGAATTATAAAATGATAATCACATTTAAGCATCTTTACATTTAAGCACATACATGCGTAACTTTTTCAAAATATATCAACTTAATTATAATTTACCTATTAACACCAATTTAAAACTATGATAATCACATTTAAACATCTTTACATCATTAAAAGATCAAGACTATCATCATTTTACCCAATTTAGTAAAAAATCTACAATTCCAACATTCTAATATATCTAACACAAAATATTTAAACTCTCATGAATCTTCATTAAATGTTCAATACAAAACTCAAGATTTCTAAACACACTTAGAATATCACAAGAAATTTCATTTAATTAAAGCCCCGTTTGTTTGCTGGAAAGTAATTTTCTTTTGAAAAATAAATTCTAGAAAAGTGAATTATTTTCCGATGTTTGGTAGTGTGATGGAAAATAAATTGGAAAATATTTTCTAGCGTTTGGTTATGTCATGGAAAATGAGCTGGAAAATAACTTATTAATGTTTTATTTTTTTCAAGTTTATTAAGATAATGAGAAACAAATCTTACAAATTAAAAAGTTGAATGAGAATGAAATTGAAAAAAATATAATTTCATAAATTATATCAAATAAAATAAATAATAATCAAAATAATAGAGATCAAATCTAACAAATAAAAAAAATTGAAAGATGAAGAAATTAAAATAATAATAATAATCATTTCATAAATTATTTCAAATAAAATAAGTAACAATCAAAAGAATGAGGACCAAATTTGATAGATAAAAAATTTCAATTAAAAAATGATAAGAAAAAATCAAATAACAATTATAAAAATGAGGACTAAAGTTAATATAAAAATTAAATTATAAGAGAAGAAATTGAAAAAAAAATATTCAAAACAAAATATATATAGCAATCAAAAGTTTGAGAACTAAATTTGATATAATCAGCAAATAATATGACATTTCTAAATTTTTCATAACTTCTGAAAAATATTTTCCGCCCAAAATAAAAGGGAAACACCTTCCTGGAAACCAAGTCAAATTTTTCTTTGACTGGAAAGTATTTTTCGTTGACCAACTTTTCTAATGACAACAAACACATGAAAGTTTGAAAAATGATTTCCAAAAAACCATTTTCCATCAAATAAACGCCTCCTAAATTTCCAAATTATTCCAAACTAACTTTTGATCATTTCAAACGAACTCATAATTAGTCATAATTTCTATAATTTATTTTTCAAATATATTAATTCCTATACCAAACACACCAAAACACTCCATACAATTCATCTCAATAATTTCCCATACAACTTGAATAAGTTTCTTAATTTTCATACATTTAATTAATACATTCTAAACAATCTCTACCCTAATAACAATATCTTAAGCTTTCATATTAATTTATAAACATTCAATATCAAAATTTAACAAGCTTTCATCTCCCTCTTTAATTTTTATACAATACAAAACCAACATGAAAATCATACATCCTACCAAAACACCACACACACCCCTAATCAAATCTTAACCATTATTTATACCCTTTAAACAACAACAAATCCTAACTTCCATACATGCCATTTATTTTTTTAACCAAAATTTCCCAAAACACACATAATATGAAATCCCCATATACAACTAGAAATATTTCTCAAATACAATTTATTATAATAACACGATCAAATAAACATAAGTATCACTAAGTTAAAATCATTTTACTCCATTCCTTAAAATTATATACATGGTTGGTTTTAGGTATTGGGTTATCCTATGACTTTTCTTTCAATCCCTCTATAATTCCAGTCTATCTTACAGTAATTCCATTTCAAGTTACATAATTAATAATAATTATTCTTTTTTCCTAATTAGTTTCAAGAAACCTGAATTGAAAGAATTTAAGGATTTTTTTATTTTTCCACCATTAAAACCTTTAAACAAGAAAATAAGTAGGGAATAACACCTTACCAATAAATTTCAAGCTCAATTTAATAAGCTCTTCATCATATCTCCAAGGATTTTGCTCATCCTCTTCCCAAAACCCAAACTTTCTCTATACTTTGAACACTTTTCCTCTCTAACTTCTCTCATCTTAACCCATTTTCTTTGGTTTTTCTTACATGGATAAGCCTCCCCAGTAAAAAATCATCCTCGCACATTCTTTAACCTATGATTTGGAATAATATGCACCCATTTTCAAGATAAAATGAACAAAAATATCAAGCTCTTTCTTCTTTAAAGGGTTGTCGGCGAAAAGTATAGAAGAAAAAGATTTGTCCAAAATTATAACAATATCAATAATGAGTCCATGTGTTATTTTTGGTCCAACTATCAGCACTCTTGCAAGGCCTTTCCAAGCTCTGATTGACATGAAACTTTAACCCATATTGAATAATATGTTATTTTTCTTAAAGTTTACATAACTTTCGGTCAAAATAACACAATTGTACGTCGGGTATAATGATGATCAATGTTTTTCGCGTATAAAATCATACATTATTTTATATAGAGTTTCACTCTATCATCATCATCTAACTATTTTCATCTTAATTTATAAATTTTTCATTTAAATAATTATTTTACCCGATTAGAAAATTTAAGCAATTTATCATTAGGTTGATATTTCATGTACCGATCTATTACTTTATCTTATCCAAATCTTAAGTTAATTTATTGGAAATTTTCATCCCAAATTACAACATTTTTCCTCATAATTTATCATTTTCAATAAAGAATGACCCTATTTAATATTGATTTATCAATTTTTAGGCCCGAGGTTTACATTATCTCAGTATCATAACCTATGTCATGAGTTTGGCGGGTAACCCGGCTGACTCAAATTTTTTTTTTGTCTATTTTTTTAATTAATATTTTCTTTTTTGTTTCATTATTCAGCATTTTCAATATTTGGTTAATTATGAATTAGGTTATAATTTGTTTCAATTTGTTTTATATGAAATTATCTTAGTCTCATGACTTGGGTTACAAGATTTTTGAGTTAACTCAAGTAGAATTAGGTAATTTTATTATGTCCTTTTTGTTGATTTTTTTTTCAATTTCATCATTCAACAATGAATTTATTAGAAAGTAAGCTTAATAATTTATTTTAATTTACTTTATATGATTTATTATGGTCTCATGATCTGAGTTACAGATTTGGAATGTTAACTTAGGTTGACCCGGATTGATCCAATATTTTATCATAAATGTTGTCTTTATTTTTTTTTAGTGAACTACGTTTTTATTAGACATTTAAATTATTTATGAATTTATAAATTCAATCGAGTTATATTAAATTAACTCCCATATTATTTAAAATACTTTTCAATTAAAAATAAGTTATAAGTGTTTGTATAAAAGTCTGATTGAAGTTGCTATTGAATATTAAATTACCAAAAAAGACACTAATTTATATATTAATTTGCACTGAAATTTAATATATTATTTGACTGTGAAAACAGAGGAGAAGATGATAAGAAGTTAACAAATATTGGTACATTCCAAATAGTCGGATTTTGTAATCAGAATCCAATTTCACCAATGTCGTCTACGTCTACCAATAAATGCAGGTGGCAAGTCGTTTAATACGAATAAGCTCCAAGAGACAAGTCGTTGTGGGCTTCACTGACCTTTGCAGCTGACATCTCTCCCCCCTCTTCCATTTCACTCTCTTCCGATTCTCTGAATCATAAACTTCAGACTCTTTATCACGCAGAGCTGAGAATTGAAGGCACAAATCCAAACCTTTCTTCACTATAAAAGGTAAAAAGCTCCAGACTTTCAACTCAAAAGCAGGGCTTTGTTTTTTTCTTTTAGCTCTGAAAACGTATAAAGACCATTACTTTGCAATCCAATTCCTCAAAGAAATGGTATTCAATTACAATTTCGGAATCATGTTCTCATCACTGAAATTTATTATTTTGAAGGAACTTCATATTTTTTGAGTAGCAATGGTTTTCTTGTGCTGGGCTAAGCCATCACTTCAAGAACAGAAGGATTGTCTAAACAAGTATAAAGAAACTGACCCTTTAATATTGAATTTCTTTCTTCCACAGTTTTGTCATTTTTTATGTATAATTGATGCTTAATTGCTTATTAACAGGTCAGATGGATTTAACTATGACTCAAAGTACAGGGGAGCTACTTCCAAACATGCGTCTTCTCTCAATGAGCTTTCAAAAGATGGTTTCTTGATTAACCATGCTCGTGTTTTAGTTGGTTCTGGTGTTGAGACTTATGAAAAGGGCAAGTTGGCTCTTGAAAATTGGAGGTCTGTGAATTTTTTTTTTAAGTGAGAAATGTTAATGGTGGGGTATGAATATTTTTTTGTTTAATTTGATTGCAGGCATTTTGGGTTTGACTGGGGATTTGTTGATTCGAAGACTCCGATTCGAAGTGGAGTGAAGTTTTGTGTATGTGTAAAGGAGTTTTTGCCTTGGGTTATGATGCCTCTTCAAATTGTTTATGTAAATGAAAGCAGGAGTTCCAAGAAGGATATGGCTTCGTTTTGCTTCGGTGGCGGTACCCTTCAAGGTCACTTGCTGGTTAGTGATTCTTTGCTGACGTTGAAATTTGATGACTCGAACCTTGTTAGTCACCATGTCAATATATAGGAATCAAGAATTTGGCATACATCATTTCATTCAGTTGACACATCATGCTTGCAATGAGGTGCTTGATTTTTCCTTCTTTTTTTTTCCTGGTCTTTAGGTAGTTGAGCTATCATGATCTACTGATGTTATCAAAATGGATACAATCAATAAATCAACTAATTAATAACTTGATGTAGCATAGCAACCGCGAACGATCATGGTTGCTTGACTATGGGTTGGCTTGACATCCTACTGCAGAATGTTGCTACAGCTTGTTTGCTTTGTCTGAGTGTTGAGCTTTCATTTTATTTATTTTTTGTTTTTTTCTGCTGACTCTTCTTTTTAATGGATGAAGTAATATTAAAAAAGCATTTGCATGTTTTGTTTCATACTGTCTAGTCATTTCCACATTCGAGGTTTAGCCTGCTAAGCCTCTTTGGCATACATAAACACAGGCCATTACTAACATTTTACTGGGGAACAGGCTGGGGAAGAGCGTTTTTCAATTGAAATGGATGAGAAGAACCAAGTGTGGTACGAGGTCCTTTCCTTCTCAAAGCCTGCCCACTTTCTGTCATTTATCGGGTACCCCTATGTTCAACTTAGGCAAAAGTTTTTTGCTCATCAGTCTAGCAATGCTGTTGTAAAACATGTGTCTGGTTCATAATCCTATTCATTTTTAAACTTTCTGTCATTTATCGGGTACCCATATGTTCAACTTAGGCAAAAGTTAATGCTGTTGTAAAACATGTGTCTGGTTCATAATCCTATTCATTTTTAAACTTTCTGTCATTTATCGGGTACCCATATGTTCAACTTAGGCAAAAGTTTTTTGCTCATCAGTCTAGCAATGCTGTTGTAAAACATGTGTCTGGTTCATAATCCTATTCATTTTTAAACTTGAATTCCAGCACTGAGTAATTGTCTTCAGCTCATAACTGTTCTGTTCTAGTGAACTAACTGCTTCAGTGTTGGTTTGACATTGCTGTGGAAGGTCCTTTTCCTTCCACACAATGAAGGGAAGATCATATAATCCAATTTTTACTTAAAAAGCGGGAAAGATAAAATAAAGAAAAGATATAGAATTTACAAAGACACTTTTAAACTGTAGTTAACCAAACTCCTACAACGCTTTAGATTAGGTCAACTAATATGCATAAAGAAGGGATTACCAATCTACCATTTGTCTGGTGCTTAAATCTAAAACCAATCTGCTGAAAGAAGAAAAATCAAATCCCCATGATGCTGATTTAACCATCTCTTAACTGCTGTTGAATTTGTTAAATCATATTAACGTGGATGTCAAGCCTCTATCTGCTCTGTTAGTTCCCAAAAAGGCTTCTTTAACTGCTCCCGTGTAAAGATCAAGTTAAGAAAATTACTCTAAAGAGACAGATAAAGGATTGCTATATCTGAAAAGAAAAAAATTTCATGGTTATTCATCAAAAAGAAAAAAAGAAGAAAACAAAACTATTTATAAGTATGGAATTTGGTCTGCTGAATATCTAGGCAAGAATCATACGACTGCATGAGCATAAAACATGGATAGTTTTGTGTCTGGATGCTTCTGGAGCAATCATTACAGGTGTGTATCCTACTAATTCTGATAATTGCCATTAACTTAATCTAGTAGCATTCTGGAATGAAGCTTTTTTTCTCAATGATTGTGAAATCTTAACTATTGATCTAAGGAGTTCAAGTCATTTGAGTGCTGCAATGTCCCGTGAACGTGCAGAAGAGTAACCAAAGCTGCAGAAAATGTCTACCCTTGTGCATCCCCCCCGGTAAGATATTAACTCCACCATTAACAGATCAAGCCTCAAACAAAACATGTATTTAGTACTTATGCATATGATAATAACGTTAATAATAGTATAATTACTCTCAAATTGTATTTTTTTTTAAGAATAATTGTTATCGAATTGTTGATTTTCAAACGACAGAGTTTTCCCTTTTCCTTTCCATTTCTTTTTGCGTAGAATTCCATCTTAGCTCTATTGTACAAGGATTTAATTTTGGTGTTGTTCTTGGCAGAAACAACTAAGGGCATGCGGTAAACCACAATCGGAGTAATTCTAATGCCTAAGTCAATATAATGCCATAGTTGGATAATTCTACCTTAGTATAATTGGATTCAGATAGCAACAATTCGATTAGGAATTGATCTTTTTGACTAAATTGGATTCTCATGAAATTAATGTAGTCTGTATCAGGTGGATTCCAGCAGATGTTGAAACTAGAGCAGGATATACAGAACTCTGTCACCATGTTCTTGAAAAAAAAAACAAAAAACAATGAAACAAAGTTATAATCCTGTATGTTCTTTCTTCCATCAAGTGCTTTCATTCCCCTAGCAAGCTGATAAAGTTTCCAAGCTAAGACAAGTTGTACAAAAAGGTTTACAGTTGTAATTAACAGCGTTTCCTTTATAAAGCATGTTCAAGAGGGAAGACGGGCAAGCAGGTTTCTGATCCAGTTAATATATCGAAATGCTTATCTTTTTCCAAGCAACAAAAATGCTCTGCCGCAGCTGCGAGAAATCTTCATTTGCTGGAGAAGAATCGATGTTATTTTCTCTTACCATATAGTCTAACCAAAACACTTGATCTCACAAAATTGAAACGTTTAATCAGTCTCTCAAACCATCATCTATGAACTTGGGTGGAGGGACCGGATTTGACCAGTAACTAAAAGTATAAGGTCATATATGATCAAAATAAAACTAGAGGGGTAAATATGAATAGTTTCTGGGGCTTGAAGGACCATGAATCCATTTTTTAAAAAGAAAAAAGCACACCAAACCTCATCGCAAAGCAACCAGCTTTTAAACCTTCTCCAGACAGAAAAGGCAAGGAACAAAAGTGAGAAATAAATATAAAGCTCAAGGAAAGAAAAAGAAAAAGACTAAAAAGAAAGGATAAAACAAGAGAAAAAAAGATTAAAATAGCTACAAATAGAAGAAGAAAACAATAACACATGATGACAAGCAAATAAGTTATTCAGAACACGAATCAGTTGAGAGGAGTAGCAAGAGGGGAAAAAATAAATATAAAAGAAGTCTGATTGTTGTTGTTTTTTATTTAGAAATATATTAAAAAAAATATTTTTTTTTGTTTTAAAAATTATTTTTGATATCAGTGCATCAAAATGATCTAAAAACATATTAATTTGAAGAAAAAAAATAAAAAAAATTTAATTTTTTAAAAAAACATTTTTAAAATATAAAAATAAACAAAATCTAATAGTCAAACTCTTTACAATCACTTCCCCGCTTCCCCTGAAAAGAAAATAGAGGGAATTTCATTATTAAAAAAAAACCATGGTGGCTCACCCAAAAAATAGCAAAGCAAAGCACTATGAAGCAAGAAGGCGTATACTTGAAAAACTAATAGATCTAAATAAGATATAAGACTAAAAATAATTAAAAAAAAATGAAATTAGCATGCAGAAAAAACAACAGGAGAAAGTAGAGGTTAAAAAATGAAATGAAAAACCTCCAACCCTGCGAGTGACGGAGAGAAGTAATTAAAAATTTAAAACAACGGGAACCACAATGATCGCCACGTGCCAAAGGACCAGTAATTTTCAAGTCTTCTCCCTAGTAAATGAAAAATAATAAATAAAAGGTTCCTACACTATTGTCGCCACCGCCACTGCCACCGCCCTTCTAGTTCTGTTGGCAAGAAAAACATACTACCCTTTTATAAATTTATATTTGATTCGATTGAAATGAAGTAATTATTTAAGTTAAATTTAAGATTTATAGTGAATTTAAGATTTGTTAAATTAATGATAAATTAGTTAAAAATATAATTAATTATAATTTATTTGATATAATTGAATATGAAAATAAAATAAATTAATTATAAATTAATCATTTTAATTAATTTAGGGTTTATAGTAAAAATAATGATTACAATTGGTTAGGCTGACATAATACTTATGTATTATAATGAGATGTACAAATGAATGAGATATTTATAGAGATGCATCATGTGATTATTGACGAGGAGTATATGATTTGGTACATGAATATAACACGACAGGTCATTGCTTCAAATCTCGAGCAGGTTCCTCCACTTGAATATATGTAATGCAAGCAACATACCCAATGGATTCAACATCATGTAAGTAATAAAATCTTTTCATGATTAATATATGTTAAATCTTGAGTTTTATGTATTTATCTCTTAATTTAACATTAATATTTTATTAATATTATGTTGACTTCTTGCTACGGGATGGTCGAGAGGCAGCATCTTATCTTCATATTACTGACGAAGAAAACGAAGTTCACATCATAACGTCCCGGTGGTTAAATGTTTGTCGCGTTAGACTTGAAACTTTTGGAGAGAGGCCAACTTTAGATGATGCCGTGGTAGAGCACGATGCCACTTAAGCAGGAGTAGGAAGATTCAATCGTGCTATTAATGAGTCCAGATCATGCAGTAGATGACGTAGACATAAATAAACAGATGAGTTGTATTTATATATTTTGGGATTATTGAATATTGTATTATTGAATTATTTTTATTCATTTTGCATGTAATATGTTATTTTTTCAATTCCTGTGACTATTTGTGATTATGAAATATGAGAATGTGTTGAGTTTAGTTGGAATTTGTTGATAGAAGTTATTGTGGTTTTTTGCAAGTTTTTTTTAAGTGGGACAATTTTTTTTGTATAGTTTATGTACAGAAGAAATTTTGTCTAAATTTTGATAAAATTATAATTTTTTTTACTCTCTAAAATCATAAAGTAAATAAAATTTTATATTAACAAAAACTATGATTTTATAAACCAGACAGTAGCTAAAACAGTCGAAATGTTTTGTCGGACCGATGTAAATGTTTTTACTCTCTAAAATTATAAAGTAAATAAAATTTCATATTAACAATAACTATAATTTTATGAAATAGACAATAATCAAAACAGTCGAATTATTTTAACTAGTGTCCAACTATTTTATTAAATGTTTAACTGTTTTTCAAAGCAATCTTTTTTAAAATATCGTGGTTCAGAATTATGACATATGGTTCTAAAATGATTCAGAACCACGAAATCAATTGTCAAAATTTTTAACCGTCGCATTATTAAAATGTCAATGTTTTTCAACCTTAACATCCTCAAACCGTGATATTTCGTTAAAACCTTTTAATCCAAATACTATTTCACGATTTATTTATTTTTTAGGTGTTAGTTGACCGATTTATCCAAATGAAAGCAACATAAAGCATCTCTACTTCCATCAATACTAGCGGTACAAAATCTGCAAGTCTTCTTTGATTACCTCCAGCCCTGTAAGTGACGGAGAGAACTTAAGACACCATGTCCCAATGGGCACATCTTCCAAAAGAACTGTTAGACATGATCAGCAAATGCTTAGATTCTCGAGTTGACTTAGTTTGCTTTCGTGCTGTCTGCACTTCATGGAGATACTCTGCCTCTTCACCTTCATTTGATCAAGAAATCCCTCGTTTAATTCTCAAGCTTCCTTCACCAATCCATGCAGATGCGATTCTCATACAAACCGCCGTTTGTCGCATGGAACTTATAAGTAAATATCCCAACTCCTCCTCTTCTTTTTCGAAATCTTGGTTGGTTAAAGTTGGAGAGTCAAAATATGGTAAACTGCAGCTTTTGAATCCACTTACAAATTATAAAATCAAGTACTCACCAATATCAGTGAATTTTCTTGATTTTAAGTTTGTACAGTTGAATAAAGCTTTCTTACTTCAACAGTCAAGACGGTTTCTTGTTTTCGGAATAATTAAGGTTGTTCCATTTCCTATCTCTGCAAGTTGTAGTAATATGGATGGATTTGGAATTTTGGCAATTTATCATGAAGGGAAATTAGGTTATTGGAAATATGGAGATAAGGAATGGACTTTGTTAGATTACAAGAATTTTCAATATGATGATATTATTGTGTACAGGGAGCAGTTTTATGTTATTGATAGACGGGGTACGGTTTATTGGATTGATTCATCATTGAAAGTGATTCAATACTCCCCTCCACTTTATGGTTGTGGAGGGCAGAAGAATTTGGTGGAGTCTCGTGGAGATCTTTATGTTGTTGATAGGTATCTTGATGGAGAAAGGAGAACATGGAAAGATTATGAGAATGTTATGGACTACAGTGACAATCCTTTTCGTGTTAGGAAACTCAGGAAGCAAAGCAGACCCAGGGCTGTTGATCTGAGAGTTTATAAGCTGGACGAGGAGTTGGCTACCTGGGTTGATGTGAAATCTTTAGATGATCAAATCTTTGTCCTGGGTACGGACTGTTCTTTCTCGATTTCGCGTACAGAGTTTAATGGAGGTAAAGGGAATTGCATTTACTTCGTAGATGGTGATGATCACGCGGGTAGAGGATTAAGTGCTAGTAGCATTCACGTGTTTCAATTAGAGGATCGTAGCATTGAGAAACTTGATGTGATGCCGGAGTTCTCTGACATTTTCTGGCCGCCCAACATGTTTGATTCCTCAATACAGAACAATCCTGGTCTAGATCTCTGATGTAAGTGTTAGAAGTCGCAAAATCTTTTATCTGATTGACTTAATTGGATGAATGCTTTTACTATTTTTTTCAAACCCTCTATTCAGAAAGATATATGGTATCTCTAATCTTTCTGTTTAGATCATTGCTGCTAGTTGTAATGCTCTAATAAAGGATATCTAAGCGAAGTCATTCATATTTGTTCCTGAAAAGCAAGAGATAGGAGAGTGATCGGCTTCAAGTCTTGTCTCTGGCACTTTAAGAACAGAAGAATGTTATAATGCTGTTTTGAAATTAACATTATCTTTACAATCACATCACAGAACATTATTGTCCTTAATCTTACCGAATTCATCAAAGCTAACCATATATTCTAAAAGGATCTGAGATTTTAGCGAAGATGATAATCGTAGTGTTGGGGCTGATTTGAGCTAAAGTTGAATAAACGCACAAATATCTCCTGCTTCACATGTTATGATAGAGGAATAGGCATGTGTATGATTAGCATACTTGATAATACCATGGATATTACACCACTAATGCTCATGTCTCCTTCTGTTTTCTTCCTAATAGTTGGTTCACAAAGGAATTTTAATAGTTTTATGCAGCTATGAAGATCGGAGGTTCCCTCTCGCAGCCTCTCCCTCTGGGAAAATGTGTTGTTATAAAGAGTGAATTTGTGTGGAGCTTGTCTTGACAGGGCTTTGTGTGCATGGAGAGAAAACTTGCTTGGTCATTGTAGATGAACCTCTAATAATGTATCATGCACTTGCTATTCTTATGCTTGCAAGATATGGTTGCCCTCCTGTAAATTTCTATCTCTTTAACAGGCAGTCAGATATTTGAGATGTAATAAAAACTGAGGATGTCTAAGAGTATCTGTGGCTTGAGGGATTATCCATTTAACTGATGCTTCATGAGGAGTAGAGGTCCAATTCAGGTTCCCTGGGAGGCAAGGACAAAACTTGAAACATGTTTCTGAAATAGCCCTCAAGCAATCCATAGAAAAGCATTATTAAGCAGCCTTTTCATCTTCTTTTCGTGTTAAAGACAAGAACAGAACCCAGGAATTATCATGTTGCATTATGTGTCTTACATCGAGTTTTAAACTGGAAAGAAATTGATCTGGGTTCAAGACACAGAGGCCTTGCTTTAAACTATCTGGAAGAGTTCCCCTGCTTTTCCTATGTTACTGTGGGTTTTCTTCATAAAGGGAGTTCTTCATAAAGAAATTGTGGTTCTTTTAACAGAGTTAGAACTTATTTATAGAAAATATCAGTTTAGTTTGTTTTTGTGGTTTAATCTGTTTTTCTATCTCTACGGAAATCAATTAAATGAAATTTTTTATTATTGAATCTAATTCCTTTTCTTTTAGTTTTCTTCCATTTTAATGAATAAAAAGAAGATAAAGTTTCTTCAAGAGATCTTCAATTTTTTTTTTTTCATGTTTGAATGTAAGATAATCTTCTACCAGTTGTATTATGTATTTATTACGACATATAAAATATCAAAATTATATATTTTTTTGATTTTTTATATATATATAGAATCTTAAAATAAATCTACTAATTTATTAAGATTTTCAATATCTATTTGTTTGTCTAAAAATCTAGCATCTCTACTTTCAATTAGTTTACTAAACCACTAGTTTTATTGAATTTTTGTATTAACTAATGTTTTTTAATAGAATATTTAGTTTATGAATAAGACTTCAATATTTTTTTAAATTGGGAGGTATTCTTAATGTGTAGCTGCACATAAAAAAATATCTTTAATTTTATTTAATTGTTTTTCTCAACGTGTTTTTTTTTATTGTTTTATTAAATAAAACATTGATTTTAAAAAATAAAGTTATTAAATACAATCGAGTCTATGACCTGTGTTTTGAGATCAAATATTTGCATTCATATCTATATTTTAATTTTTCAATTTAGTTTTTGGTTAAATATCATTTACTTTTTACTTAGTTTTTACATAAAACGATAACTTTTTTTTCTAATACGTGTAACCTTACGTAATATTTTTTTATTTGATTTTATTTAATTGTTTTTTTATGTGTGTTTATTTCTATTATCATTTGATTAAATAAAAATTTGATTCTAATAAACAAAGTCATTAAGCACAACTATGTACATGATCTGTGTTGCAAGATTAAATATTTTAATCTATATTTATCTCTTAGTCTCTTAGTTTTTTAAGTTTAGATTTTAGTTATTGTTAATGATTTTGTTTTTGCATTTATAAATATAGATAGTTCTTAATTTATTTAATTAAATATATGTATAATTTTTTTTTTAATTTATTATTAAGATATTTTTGTCAAAAAATACATTAAAAAAGCTATATATTCATATCTTTACTAAAAATATTTATCTTATTCGAAATGAATTGCGGGTTGAATAGCTAGGGTTTACGTAGCTTGCATGATTTTTTAGATTCTATGATCGTGTCTCTTAATTATTCTTCTACTCCTATGATAATAATATAAAAAATTACCACCTTTGTTGGGCTTTTAGTCATTGTTCATTTTAATGAGCGTGGTCCATTAAATATTAAAACTCATAAAGATATGGAATATTTTATAACATTTAATGATTATTCTTGGTATGGATAATTTTTTTATCGTATTTTTCGATGGTTTTGGTATTCTAGTAAGGGAAGAGTATCCAAGCGTTTCCGGATTGCTTCCAACATTTCCTTTGGAAGATTGCTCCACTCCACTCATCCCCCTCCTGCTCATAGAAACCCAGCATGCGGGAACTACTTACTATCTGTAGTTGACTATTTATAGAGCTCTGGATTTGGAATGTGAAGAGGAGCATGCGGAATCAGAACACTGGATTATCGATGCAACTGATGAGAGAAGTAATATCATGTTAGAAGCGTGAGAGAAATCATCAGGAAGTTAAAAATGGATCTCAAAATTCACAATCCATAATTGAATTCTGGGATACAAGTTTAAACATAGGTTTACTAGTTCACCATGTAGGGCAATCAAGTCTTGAGAAGTGTAGCTCAACTGTCATAGACCCCAGAGCTAGTTACATGATCGTTAATTTCAGGGTCTCGAGGATTAGTCGAAGTGCGCATAAGCTGGTTCGGACACCCACAGTGTAAAAAAAATAATAATAAGAAAAAGAAAAGAGAGAATACATGTAAGAGGGGAGAGACAACGAGGACTTGCACTTCTTTGAATGGGATCTTGGCTTCAATCTGCATACATATCTGATATCATAAAATTATCATTGTCAGCCACTAATTAGGAAGAAAATAAAAAAAGAATTGTTTGCTACGAAATAAAATACAAGCAGAATTAAGCATGCACATGCCTGCTCCTGTCTTAGAGAAGTCCCTATTTCACGCTTTGCTTCAGGAGAAATCTATGCTTATAATCTAACACTGCACTACTCTCAGATCCTTCTACCATAAATAGTTTTTCTTGGATTAATTTGGTAAACATAGTTAAGGACAATAATCTTCTGCGATTTGATTGAAACAAAATGTCAAGACATAAAATATCAGACAAGTCAGGGATCACGACAACATTCATCTGTTCAAGGTTGAGGGGACAATACTTGAAGCTGATTACTCTCCTCTCACTTGCTATGCATGAAGAGTATCTCTGCTTAAACGTCTCCATCAGTAGAGCATTACAACTAAACATGTATAATCAAAGACAGCATGTGTAGACCAAATATGCCAAGCTAAATCAAGATTTCAAAATTAGAACTACAGGCAACAATACTGAAGCATCCATCCAATTAACGTAAATCAGATAGAAAGTCTACAACTTACTTACAATGAACAACCAGACCAAGACAGGTTTATGTTGAGGAACCAGTGTTGGCTGGCCAGAATATCTCAGAGAAATCGGGAATCAAGGCAAGGTTATCAATCCTATGATCCTCAAATCGAAACACATGAATGGCACCACCACTCATTCCTTGACCGCCATAAAGACTATCACAGAAGTAAATGCAATTCCCTTCACCTCCACTAAGATCTCTACATGAAACCGAGAAAGAACAATCAATACCCAAAATAAAGATTCTATCATCTAAAGATTTTATGTCAACCCAAGTACCCCATTCCTCATCCAGCTTATAAACTCTAAAATCGACAGCCATAGGTCTGGCTTTACTCATCAATCTCGAAAAACGAAGAGGATTGCCATTGGTATCCATAACATCCTCATAATCTTTCCATGTCCTCCTTTCTCCATCTAGATACCTGTCGACAACGTAAAGATCTCCACATGATTCCACCAAATTCTTTTGCCCACCGCAGCCATAAAGCGGAGGTGAGTATTGGATCACCTTCAATGATGAGTCAATCCAAGAAACTGTCCCCCATCGGTCCACAACATAAAACTGCCCCTTATACACAATAATATCGTCATATTCAAAGTTCCTATCATCTAACAAAGTCCATTCCTTATCTCCATATCTCCAATAACCCAGTTTTCCTTCATGATAGATGGCTAAAATTCCAAGCTCACAATTATCAATACAACCGGAAAGAGGAAACACAACAACCTTATTTATTCCAAAAACAGATATCCCACCTGGCCACTTAAGTAAACAAGCTTTACTTAATTGCACAAACTTAAGATCAAGCAAGTTCAACGATCTAAACGAGTCGTTAGTTTCTTGATTTGAAAGTGGATGAAAAAGCTGTAGTTTACCATGTTTAGACTCTCCAACTTTAACTAGCGAAGATTTTGATAAAGAGCAGGAGGAGTTTGAATAGTTACATAGAAACTCCATGCGACATATGGTAGTTTGCATGAGAATTGCACCTGCAAAGATGGGATCAGGAGCACGAATGGGTGGAGGAAGCTTGAGAAAAAAAGGAGGAATTTCTTGATCAAATGAAGGTGGAGAGACAGAGCATCTCCATGAAGAACAGACAGCACGAAAGCGAAGTACTTCCACACGAAGATCTAAGCGTTTGCTGATCATTTCTAACAGTTCTTTTGGAAGATCTGCCCATTGGGACATGGTGTTTTGATCAGATCTGTGTCCCTCACAAGACTAACGGATTTTTTATGCCAGTACACTGATGGGAGGGGACGCTACCTTATGTTTTTGTTTTTTTTTGTTTTAATTTTATGCACGACTCGGTTTGTAAAGTCAAACTAAGAGAATGGTTGGTCTTAAATTGGATTTGTATTTTCCTGGATTTAGAGCAGTGGATGTGGAGAGAGAGGTTGGATTATTGGGCCAATCTTTGTTTTACACCAGACTAGGGCTTACTAAACTATTATCTTCACAGTTTTGAAAAATATTTTTTTAAAAAATTAATATTTTATTTATTTATTTATTTTAATATTTTAAAATTATTTTAAGATGCTAATATCAAAAATATTTTTTAATATATTTTTAATAAAAAATAATCAAAACCATACTCTCAAATATACTATTAATTTCTAGGTCTTGGTCTGCAAAAGAAATGGAAAGCACATGATCAAAGAATCAAAGGAATGATAACAAGAATACATGCACACTGCACTTGAATGTACAATGAATAAAAAAGAATTCCTTTAATTTCTCAAAAAGACATGAAAATGAGGAGACAGACAGATAGTTTCCCTTCTGTTTAATTCTTTTTGGTCCCCAGGCCAAATTAAGAGACTTGAACTGGAACTCTAAATACAAGACCATCTTCCCTTTCAAGATTGGACCTCTATGCTCCTCATCCTATGCCTGTTTTCCGCTCTTGCTATGATGGGACGCAGAAGAATATAGCAAGGGGATCGAAGGAGAAGGGAAACAACCACCTGACTAAGGTTTTCAAAAAATCAGTGTGCCATTGAAACATCCAAGTTTCTCTCTTGTTTTTATCTGGGTTTTGAACGTGACTGTTAAAGGATCCTTCCCCAGAGTAATTAATCACCTTAAATTAGATTGGTTGCGGAGGATGGGATCATGCAACTGTACAAAGATGAGACCTGGGTCTTCATCTCTTCCCCTGCTTTGAAGGGAAAACTAGGCTTGATTGGCTTCAATGTCCACTGGCAGAGTATTGCAGATAAACAATATTGATCAACGTCAACAAGTTTACATCACCAAGCATTACCGAAACCAAGGTTTCAATATTAAAACCAGAAGGGATGATGCTAAAACACGCATCTTATCAGATAACTAACAAAATCATAGCATAATCATGCATACACGAAGCATCCAGGCCCGGATTGATTTACACAGAGGACACATTGCTTGGAGGCCAGAATATCTCAGAGAACTCGGGAATCACTGCAAGTTTGTGAATGCTACGATCTTCTAATTGAAACACATGAATGCTCCCACCACTTAGTCCACTACCCATGTAATCATCACCATCCATGTAGTAAATGCAATTCCCTTTAACTCCATTAAACTCATTACACGAAACTGAGAAGGAACAATCCATCCCCAAAACGAAGACCTTGTCATCTAAAGATTTGACTTCAATCCATTTACCCCAATCTTCATCCATTTTATAAACTCTAAAATCGATCGCCTTAGGAGCATGTGTCGGGGTGAATCCCACATTAGGTAGAATTTCATCATCGCTATCCATCAGACCATCAATACCTACCCATCTTCTTCTTTCTCCATCAAGATACCTATCAACAACATAAAGATCTCCACAACACTCCACCAAATCCTTCTGCCCGCCAAAGCAATACAGCGAAGGGTAATATTGAGTCACATTCAACACCGGACTAATCCAAGAAACCGTCCCACATCTATCAACAACATAAACCCGCTCGTTGCACACAGTAATATCATCATATTGAACATTCTCATCACCACCCAATGTAATCCAACTCTCAGCCCCATATTTCCAATAAGCCAGCTCTACTTCATGAAAAATAGCCAAAATCCCAAACTCATTTTCATCACTAGAATTTGCAGAGACACGAAACAGAACAACTTTATTTATTCCATCAACAGAAAACCCATGAGGCGATTTAAGTAAAAAAGCTTTACTTAACTCCACAAACTTGAATTCAAGTAAGTTCAAAGCTATAGGAGAATACTTGATTTCTTGATTTGTAAGCGGGTTGAAAAGCTTCAACTTACCGTAGTTTGACTCTCCAACTTTAACCAACCATGATTTTGATGAAGAAGAAGAGTTTGGATCTTTACGTACATGGTCCATGCGGCAGATCGTGGTCTGAAAGAAAAGCGGGGCATAAGAAATTGGGCCAGGAAGGTTGAGGATGAGAGGAGGGATTTCTTGATCCGATGAAGGTAAGGAGACAGAGGATCTCCATGAAGTACAGATAGCACGAAAGCGAAGTGTGTCCACACGAGAATCTAAGCGTTTGCCGATCATTTCTAACAGTTCTTTCGGAAGGTCTGCCCATTGAATGCTAGTCATTTCTGAGAAGAGTGGTTTGACTTTGATGGAGATAATGATGATTAAAGGCTGCTTCTTCTTATGCACATGGTATTAGGAAGAAAGCAGTGTTTGAAAGAAGTTTAGAATATAGTACCTAAATCAAACAACTAAAAATTAAACAAGTCATCAAACTTCCAAATCCTTAAATAAGTCTTCCAGATTTCTTGAATTTAAATACAAAACGCACACGAATAAGTGAAAACTCAAGTTTCAAGAAAGATTTTGAGCTTAGCTGAAGCATGAAACAAAGCTTGACCATACAATTTCATGCTAACCGTCCAACATTACGTTGTCATCAACTTAGGCTAAAAAGGAAAAGTGAACTAAATTAGCAACCATGTATTCAACTGTTGTTTGCTGTCATGGATTCTGTACTTCCACCGGAGTTGAATTCATATTAGAGATGAGCCCTATTCAATTTAAAAAGCACTTCTACAATATAAAGCACTTCCACCGGAGTTGAATTCATATTCGAGATGAGTCCATCCATAATATAAATTCTCTGTTTTTTTTTTTCTTAAAATAAAATATATCTTCCTTTAACTATGTTATTTATTGCATAGAAACTATAAACAATTAAAATCACGATAAAAAAATTCTAACAATTTGAATAAAGTCTAAAAACAACATCTCTTTAATCAAAACCTGTTTCCTCTATTAATGCATTTCTTCTTTTTATTTGATAATATATTTTTTTAATCAAAAGTATATTTTTAAAATAAAAGCTTATTGTAATCTTAAAAGCAAGTTTATTAAAATAAAATAATGAATTAATAATTTCAATGTCAATATATTAAGAATATAAAAATAATAATGTTGATAAAAAACATAGAAAAGTTAACAATAAAAAATTCAAAAACTATATGTATTTATAAAATTATGCATATTAGGCTCATATATAACTATTCAAAAAGCAATTGTTAATAATACAATGAAATACAATAATATCATTTAAATATATTTATTTAAAAAAATTCAATAAAAAAACATGAAAAAAATAAAAACAATGGGATAAAACAAATGAAGGGCTAGGAGTGCATTGGCTAGACATGCACATTAGGGTATATAGTAACTAAGATTCACATATCTAGTTTTTTTTTTTTTTAATTGAGCGGATAACACATCATCTGTTTTCTTTTATATATATATATATATAAATTTGATGGACAACGTATCATTCATTTGGATAAATAACATGTTGTTTATTTGTCATTTTGTTGATATCAAAAGTATCTTTGGTGATTGACAAATTAGGATTTAAGTTTTTGAATTCTAAAAACTTAGATTTCAACATTATTCATCTAAAATACATGAAAAAAAGTCTTATAAACCTCTATATCCTTATTTCTAACAATAAAATGCATTATAATCAGCCTAAAACTCAAATTAAATAGAATAAAAAAATCAAAACAATCCTGCCATCAAATTGATATTTGATGAAAAAAACCCATTTGAAGCCCATAACATTTTTATTGGGCTGTTTAGGAACCAGATCCCATCTGTGAGTCTTATGAAAGGCCTGAATTTCTTCATCCAGCAATCCAACCGTGATGTTTGGCTGCATACCTGAAGCCTTTGGGCTCGTGCATGGGGAGAAAAGAGGGGAACAGGCTGGAGGGAGGAACTGTTCTCACATAGGATCGGAGGGCAGGCTTGAAGATTCCTGATTTTGCCTGAGTCTGAATTGGACGAGGTCAATTAGAGGAGGACGGCCCGAGGCTGTAGAGGAGGCTACGTTGGTGACAGGATCTGGGCCAGTGGGCATAAGAGTTGAGGCATGCAAAGGCTCATGCCCCGAAGGGAGAGCAGGCTCGGCATCAGGGGCATGCGAAATAGGAAGAGGCACAAAACAAGACACGACTGTGGTATGGGATCGGACTGAGTTGGTGATTCGGCCACTGGGATTGTAGTAGGGTCAAGAAATGAGTTAGGCAAGGGCCCAGAGCAAGGAGTTCCCTTAAAAGAGTTATTAAGTTCATAAAAAAATAGCATTCCTTGAAATAAAGACGTGTGATTAGTGGAACGATCAAGATAACGAAAGCCATTACGAGACATGCTACAGCCAAGAAAAACACATGGACAACTGCGAGGGGCTAATTTGTGAGGAGCATAATCGTGCAAGTATGAAAATACAAGGACACCAAAGTATGAAAATACAAGGCCACCAAAGGATGAAAATTGGAATAAATGGAAGTCTTACCTTACAGAAGCTCAAAAGGAGACAAGCCATCAAGCGTAGGCGTGGGCAACTGATAAATGGTGAAAGCAGTCATGCTAAAAGCATCAACCCAAAATTTCAGAGGGATAAATGAGTGAAAGAGCATCACTAAACCAGTTTCAGTTATATTACTATGTTTGCGCTCGGCATGGCCGTCGTTTTGGTCAAACATCGAATGAAGCTCGAGGACAATTATTAGATAAAGCAAAAATTAAAGATGATGTCCACGCTTAAGTGCATAAAAACCATTCTCAAGCTGTCCGGTGGCCACCACCCTTCTTGTGACTTGATTCTGTATAATAAAGCGGTCATTGGTAAAGGTGATAGAAAAAGGAAAATCAGAGGTAAGTTTAGTAATGAAAATCAGATTTTTTGTTAAGCCAGTCACAACCCTAAGACATCCTTTAGGGACATATGGTATTAGTATGAGAAATGGGAAGAGAGGCACCATTACTGACAATAACACAATCCTTACCATTGTATCAGACTTGTCCAACTGAGCAAAATCATTAGTCATGTGCACAGTGGCTTTGGTGTCCGTATACCAATCAGAAAGGAGCAGAAAAAGTGGAGAAAGCTGAGCCAAGTCCACATAAATACCAGTGTATTTTGTCAAGATCATCCTTGCGAAGAGGATGACTGAAGGTGGTCTTCAGAGTGGACCAGACCGCATGCGAAGAGGTTACGCCAACAACAACAGACATAGCTTCTTCCATCAACTAAGCAAGAAGGAGGCTCAGTACAAGTTGATCGGTCTGCTGCCTTTCAGTAAATGTTGGATTTGTTGTGGCAGAGGCACCAGAACCGTTAGTTGCAGGATGAGGTATGATGGAGCCATCAACATATCCAAGAAGATGTTGACACTGCAGGAATGCCAGCACTTGACTACGCCAGAGGAGAAAGTTGGAAGATGATAACTTGTTGGTCAGGAGGTGGATCATGGTATTGAAAGACAGGGCAGGGGACAAAGTTTCAGAGGCCATTTGGATCGACGAAGGTGAATCCTTAGAGGTGCTCGCTCTGATACCATGGTAAGGTTTGAAAAACCACCGTAAGGTTTTATGGCGGTGCACGTCTCATTTATAAAATTTACAGAGCAATATTACAGCAAGAGAATTTACATACAAAGTCAACATACCCATCTATAGCTATTGTCTGTAATCAAGGGATTGCCTGGAATCATGGGATTGAGTTTTGATAAAACGAATAGCCTGATTCGAGGAGGATCTTATGGATCCTTCTATGTTCGTACTAGTTTTTGTTTCAACAGGTTACACTCATTTATCTTTCTAAGCCACCACTAACAGTTAGATTTCTGCTTTAGATAAACTTTTTGCCCGCCATTTTCTCTGCATAACAAAGACACCTCCCATTTCAAAGAATGTTTATGCTTCAATTTTTATGTTGTGTCAGGACAAATATACCTCCCGTTTCAAAGCATTTCTTTTACATATTTTCTTTCTCGCTCTCCTAGACATAACTTGCACCATTTCTATAATGGATGATGACTGATTTCAGACCATCACATAAAAATGTCCCTGTTTGTAGCAGTTGAAGCACTAAATGATAGACTTGTCAAATCCTTCTCTACCTCTTTCTTTTTCTCTAAATCCACCACGACCTCATCCTCTTCCTCTTGATTGATCTTCATAAGTAACCTTCAATGCATATTCTTCCACAGCGTGACTATTCATATATTGTTCATGCACTAGAAGGTTGCTTTTGCATTTTTAAGTTCTTCCACAGCTTTGCTGCTAAAGTATTTTAGTTCAAATTTGTTAACTATCATGCTGCTTTTAGAGTCCTTACATGTAGAAGTCAACGGTGGATATAGTAATTGATCAAGAAGATTCACCAAGTTTTTGATTGAAGGTCAATCATTCTATAACTTCGCTTTTACAAATAATTTAAACATTCCTCAGTAAATCTTCACAGGAGATTAAAGAAATCAGATTTCAGTGCCAGCGATGGTCGCATTCTTTGGCTACATAAACTAGGTTACGTGTAGCCCGCAGAGCAGCACGGGCAAGCATGCCAGTAAAGAACTAAAAAATCATGTAATCTTCCAAAGAGATTAGAGAATGATCTTATTGAATTAAACAACTAGGTTGACTTTTAGTAGCCTTTAAAAAAATTAAATCATAAGAGATTGCAACCCACTAATCCTAATAACATGGTTAAAGAATAGGGAAAACAAATAATTATTAACAGATCCAAAATCTAATGACTTTAACAACATATTAACACCATGTTTAATAAAATTTAAATGGTACCAGTACGCGCATGGATTGTAAAAACACAGTTTACCTGTAATGTTTCCAAAACTAAAACATCGATCCTGTAAGTTATATCCTTACTGGGGTTACTTTTGGTCTCCACATCCCTCTTGATTTCAACAATAGAAATTTGGAGGTGGCCACAACATGCAAGAATGGCCAGGAAAATTTGCTACTTTGCTAATTCTACCAC
This sequence comes from Populus simonii, assembly GCA_007827005.2. NCBI lineage: Eukaryota > Viridiplantae > Streptophyta > Magnoliopsida > Malpighiales > Salicaceae > Populus > Populus simonii. The sequence goes on from CM017468.2 coordinate 17,003,611, forward strand.
TACTTAAATCACATACACGAGCATCGCGGCCACTCAACTCCCCTTGGCGACTAGCATCGAGAGGATCTATGAAGTATATACAATTACCTTCACGCCCAGAAAACTCTTTAGCTGAAACAGAGAAACAGCATTCATTACCCAAGACAAAAACCTTATCCCCTAACGAGCTTATATTCACCCAAGTACCCCACTCTTCATCAAGCTTATACACTTTAATACTGACCGTCTTAGCTCGACAAATTGGGAGATACCTAAATGGATACGCGACATCACTGTGAAGTTCATCATTCCAACTTCTCCTTTCTCCGTCGAAGAACCTATCAACAACATAAAAATCACCATCTGACTCAACCAAACTCTTCTGGCTACCACAGCCATATAGCGGAGGCGAATATTGAATCAAATTCAAAGATGAATCAATCCAATAAACAGTCCCCAATCTATCAACAACATATGCTTGTCCCCTGTAAACAATAATATCATCATAGTGAAAATTTGTTTCATCTATAAACTTCCATTCCTCCTCATCGAACCTCCAGTAACCCAATTTTCCTTCTTGGAAGATTGCTAGAACACCATACTCATTAGTGTTCCTATTAGTAGAAGATGGAAGCAACACAACTTTATTGATCCCATGAGGACTACCACTAGCAAGTTTAAGGCTACATGCTTTAGTTATTTCTACTAAGCGAAAGTGCAACAAGTTCAACATATTTGGCATCATGCCTGGAGAATTAGTCCTCAATTGGCGGTTTGAGACTGGAACTAAAAGCTGGATATCTCCATAGGTTGACTCCTCAACTTTAGTCAACCAGGCCATAGAGTTCGAAGAGCTTGAATCCTTACTGTCATCAACAAGTTCGACACGGCAGATTGTGACTTGAGACAAATAGGCGTGTGCCCGGAATGGTTTAGGGAGCTTAAGGGGCACACGAGGAGACTGCTTGTAGAAAAGAGAGATTGATGATCTCCATGACGTGCAAACCGCACGAAATCGGTACACATCGATACGAGAATCAAGGCGTTTTCTAATCATTTCCAGTAATTCTTCTGGAAGATCAGCCCAGCTATGATTACTACCATCATCAACCTCCATCTTCCTTTCCCAGAAATTTTATTAAGAGAGTAAAGAGAAGGAGTGACTTCTGTCTGATCTAGGCATATTGATTCCTTTAAGAGTCTATGTTAAGTTATTGCCAGTCATCCAAGACGGCTTGACCTGCATGCATGTGGAAAATTGGGCTTCGTTGACCCGTCATTGGATTTGGACAGAAAGCTCATGGCATGTAGTAACAGGGTTGATGTCTTTGTCGATATACTGTTTAAATTCACGAGAAATTATTTATTTTTATTGGTCCACGTATTTCTATGAAATTAGAAAAAGATTTCCACCAATGCTTTAATCTTAATGTGAATAATCTATGTTCGACTGATTCCAAGAGACTGACCATTTTAAGGGGCAAAAAAAGAAAAGAAAGATAAGTGGATTTCCAAGAGACTCACCAATTCCAAGAGACTCCCTATTTCTTAATATATCCATACGCGTCTAGCTGTAGGAATTAAGGTTGTCCAGTCCTTTTTTTAATTAAAATAAAATGTTTTAGATTTGAAGTGTTTTAGCGTTTTGAGATTATACTTTAATATATATATATATATATATATATATATATATAATTCAACAAATATAATTTAAATTTAAGATATATTAATTATAAATTATGCAATATAAACACAATGTCAAATAAATATAATTTTAAAATTTAAAATATTTATAAATAGTTAAGATTAAATAGATCTCTAACTTAAAGTAATTCAACTTAAACAAAATATCAAAATATTATGAAAGTAAAATGTTTTAATACAAATATTTTAAATATAAAGTTAGGTCAATGTTATCAAGGCTAATGGAATCTAAAACTTCCCTTATTTTGCTCAAATTCCTACACAATATAAATATAAAAAAAAACAACATGAATATAAACCATATATATTATTGATAAATCTAATTTTAAAAAATTAATATCATTGTTAATGAAAATAGTAATAACTATTTTTAATATTATTATTAATATCATTGTTATTGAAAATAGTAATGAAAAAGAGCCTTTTATACTTGGGTGGTTTAATTAATTAAATTGAACAAGGTTCAATTTGATTCAAATTCAAAGACTTTTCAAGAGCGGAACGGAACATGTGGAATGAAACCGGAACGTTCCGGCCGAAATTTAGCTGAAAAATCTGGAACGGACCGAGATTTAAAATGAGATGAAAATTGTTCTGTTTTGTTCCATTTTGTTTCGTTTTTTGAATTGGTATGGAATGTTTCAGCCATTCTGGACGAAATAAAATGGAATTAACAACCTTGATAGGAATGGATTCAAGATGTTACTTTATGAAAGAAAAGACAAAAACATAATCCCAATTCGAAATTGATTTCCAAAACTATTAATGCAACAAAACATTTTTTTTTCAATCAATGTTGTTTTTACTTATTTTATTTTTTAATTTTAGATTTATATTTTATTGGGTTATCTCATTTTCATGATACGGATCATGAGTTTGGTCGATTAACCTGGTTATTTAGGGTTTTTTTTTCTTATTCAACTTTTTTGTCGTGATTTCATTCTTTAATATTAGGTTAATTAAGAATTAGGCTTTATGATTTATTTTATTTGTTTTTTACTAAGTTATTTCAGTCTAATGATTCGAGAATAGTGATTAATAAGTTAACCCGAGTTAACTAGGGTTTTTTTTTGTGTTTTTTAAAATTGAATTTTATTTTTCAATTTTATCATTTAATATTGGGTTGGTTAGGAATTGAACTTTATAATTTGTTTTGATTTGTTTTCTATGGAGATATCTTGGTCTCATGATCAAGGCTACAGGTTTTGGTATTTTAACCACGGTTAAATCATGTTATTTTTTATTTATTTTCTTTCTAAGAAGTTATCTCGATTTCATGTAATTCAAAATTGTATTAGCTTTTTATTTGGTTAATCCGATTGATTCATTTTTCTTTTTTTTGATTGATTTTTTTCAATTTCATCATTTAATATTGTGTTTGATTTAGAATTAAACTTCATGATTTATTTTGGTTTGATTTTTATAAAGTTATCCTGACACCATGACATGAAAATAGTGCTTAATGGGTTAACCCATATTGACTTGACTCATCTTTTGTGTCATTTTCTTAATTAATATTTTTACAAATTTCATGATTTAACATTTGATCCAATAGGATCAATTGAGAATTAAGCTTTATAATTTTCTTTATTCTTTTTATGGGGTTATTTCAATCTCATAATCAGAGTCGTGGATTTGACAAGTTAATCCGAATTAAATGAGGTTTTTTTTTTTAAGAAAACATTTCTTTGTATGAGGTTATCTCGGTTTCATGATCCAAGTCAATTTAATATGTTGTTATTTTATTATTAAAATAATATCATTTTAATTTTTTTTAGTTAAACGATATTTTTACGTGTCGTCCGAGTTGCTTTTGGACCCGCAAAATTAATTGGGTCATATCGAATCAACGCCTATACGGTTTAAATTTTTTTCACTAAAAAAATATTAGCAATATCTGATTTTTTTTATATTGAAGAAAAAATTGACCTAAAACTTAGATCACAATTGCTTAGCATACAGTTGTCAGTAGTTATTTTTATGTAAACCAATTGAAATTTCATGTTAGAAGTTTAAGTTTTAGAAGGTTGTTGAATATTTTTTTTATTGAAATAAGAAAAGTAAAAAAAAAAAATCAAGAAATTTATCTATAATATTATATCAACTCGGATAAAGGTTAAATTGTTCAAAAGTTTGGTAATATGATAGTTAACTTATATATTATTTACAAATCGATATTTAGGGTTAGGGTTTCATCATAACTTCTAATTGAGCTTCCAATAATAATTTTACCTTCATTGCAATTTCATTGTTGTGCGTCTGAAATCACCAAATATTGTTAATTACTACTATTTTGCAATTACCTGTCTCATCTAAAGAGTTCAATGATCCAAAAGTATAGAAAGTAACAGTTCTTTATTGAAATAGGATAGTTAAAGTGGGATTATTAACATTCCGGATTTGGCGAAGGATCATCGATCTTCTACATCATTGATACAACTCATATTCTTGCATTTTATTAATTAGTTGTATCAGGATATTAATCCCCTATCAACTGGCTAAAATTCACAGGTGTTGCATATTTTGCTCCTCCACCAAAGAGGGCTCGGGCTGCTAATTTGGCTGCTCGCTCAGTTGGGTGAATTGCATCCCAGAATACGTACTCTCGACGATGCGGACAAAGCTTTGCATCTCGATTACATGGGGATTCGGCATTGTAGCTTCCATTCCCCACAGCATGCTGTTTGCGCCTCCTTGAAACCTGAGAAATCAGGATGATTAAATTAAGATAATACTATAATTTTTAATGTGACAAAATTATCGTATTTTATTGTCTTAGAGCTAAAAATGACAAAAACTTGAAGGTTGCCAGCTCTACTTGTCAGCTTAGACGTGATTTCTTGTAGTGCTTTGAGCATTTTTGATAAAATTCTTTGTTAGAATGAAATACTTACCGACGGATCGTGGGTTTTGAAGGACCTCATAAGCTATCTCATAAAGATTTCCAAGAGAGTACTTCATGTCTTGAACTTGAGAGGTTAAATTTAGTAAGAGAATCTCAGTGGCATTGAAGAATGCTTGAGCCAAATCATTCATTTCCTTGTTGCATTCACCAGTTCCCAGAGCACGCTCTAGCGGACAGCATCCGATTGGTGCGATGCTTACAATGCCGAATTTCCGAGCCCCTAAGTCGTACAAAACTCTGCCACAATATATGCCAAATTGATATAATCATTTTTTTTCCCTAATATTTAGAAAACAATTTAAGGGAGTTAGAGATAGATTTAGAATCAAGGCTTGAATAAAATCGTCTTCATATTTGCCGTTAATGCCTGTCAAAAGCATCAGTAAGTGGAATGATTGCCGACGGTTTTGGAAACATTGGGGCATAAGTAGTGACACATTTTGCATCACCTGGAAATGCAATTTCTTACCCGTAGATGAATTTGATATGTTGATGATAGAATGCGTAGCAGCTCTGGCACCTCAGGCAGATTAGGGTCATTCTTAGACCTATTTAGCTGATATTCAAAGAGGTCATTGCCTCCAACACTGATGAGAAACAATGACTTAGATAGCATATCAGCAGCAGCTTCTGTACCCAATATTTCTGTGAGATTTCCACAAACTGTTGAAAATTGTTGAATCTGCTCTCTCATCGGCACGACCTTCGTCTTCAAAGTTATTATAAAATGAAGTTCATTAGTTACTGCCCTATGATGTAAATTTAGAAACAAACTAATTAAGATGACACAAATGTAACATTTTTTCAATGACAGAAATTAAGGCTTACAAATAACTGGAATCCGGTGGTGTCGATAATCCCTGAGCCTCCTGATGCAAAATTGACACCACAGCGTATGTTGTGCTTGAAACTCGATGTTTGATTGAGAAGATAAAAAAAGGATTGCGGGCTCTTCTTAAAACCAAAGAGCTTAGCTGTCCAAGCAAACATTGATCATTAGCTATAAATTTTATATCACAATAAATGAAGTTCTGAAATGTTAAACAAGTTCTCGTTACGTTATGAAAGAAAGAATTGCTAGCATTTCAGAAAATTGCTAAACTATCTGTGCTATCAAGTACCACTTGCTCTTTTTTTTTTTTGAATGAGTAGCAAATTTTGTTTAATAGTTACAAATAGTCGATCCATACCGATACTGTCAGCAGAATTATAGCCATTGCTGAACCTTCCGGTAGGCACCGAACCGGGATAATCAATCCCATAATACCGGAAGTTCGCCTTTCCTCGGCACTCGGGTATGAAATTATTTGTACCAACATCAACAGTTGAGTCACCAAATACAAATATGGCTGGTACAGCAGCAGCAGCCAAGTGAAAGGGAAGATTGGCCAGCAATAAAGAAAGAAAACAAAAACATGAAGTGTTTCTGTTTGTCATTAGAATTTGGTTGTGCAATAAATCTGTGTCTCCCACTTTAAGTGTTTGTGTTATGAACATGGATGCATATAATTATTATATAGCAAGTGACCTTAGGAGTGGACAAGAGAGTAAGGTTTTATGTTGCTCATTTCCTTGGTAATTAGGCTTATAAAACAAAAGGCTGGCGGATTGTCCTAGCCACCGAATCAAAATGTGTCTGGAACAATCTTTGAACTGATGCATCTTTCTCTTATATGCCAATTTGTACACATTCAAGATTTTTTTGGTTAATGACGAGGGTATTCTTGAGTAAGCTTTCACACACAGAGAGCAGTTCCCTTTTTAATCAAAATTTGTAGACGACTCATCTACATCTATAAATCCAAAGCCTCCTTTTAGATTCAAAAACGAAATTATAATCTTAAAAAACAAACCTACCTCCTCACAAAGAAAGGGATGACTCGATCCACTGGCATCTGGCAAAATAAAATACAACAAAATGGATCTTCTCCAAGGTCACATATTCCAAAGTAAAAATTAAAATATAGGCACTTGATTTTAATGGTTGATTTATGCGGCTACAATTCATGGACTGCAATGCACTTGAGATTCCATGTTTGATTCCGTCCTTGCTAGTAACGAAATGAATGTCTTGTTGTTTGCTACACGACTTGGACGTTTCACCATCTCCCAGCTTGCATTTCAAGATTTTCAGGAGAATATGCTTCCCAATACAAAAGTTCCGATGGTAACTTATATTTGCATTTTTCATTGCCGAGTGTGTGTGTGTGTGAGTTTAATTATTTTATTAATGGTCAATTTTTAATTATTCATATTCCCAATAGAAAAAATGCCAACTGATGAATAAGCAGATCTTAACATGTTCCCCCATACATTTTAGTAAGTAGGATATTAGGAGGTATTTTGTCAGCAGATAGCATTGAATGAACAAGATTAAATTGCAATAAGGTTGATTGGAAAAGACTATGCTATGGATGCAAACGGGACAAATTAAAATCAAACTGTGAAATAAGAAATACAATTTTGTGTTTTTTCTATGCATAAAAGATATCAATACAAGTTTTAGTTTTGTCCTTTGCCGTTGTTTCAAAAATCTAGGACTAAAATTTGTTATAAATAATCTTTAAATCACGAGAGGGAGCTTATATTTTATATAATTTATTTTGATACCTTGGCCTCCAAATTAAAATTTTATATCTAGACTACTGTGTATGTTTACAAATTAAAAATATATATTTTTTCTTTGAGTTCAAACCTTTTATATTAATTAGTTTGAAAACCTTTAACGGTAATGATGTCTCAAAATCTAATATGCTCGATGCGGGTTTTTAGAATGTTTAGATAGAGAGTAATTACATATTCATGTCAATATTTTTTTCCCAGAGTTTATAAAGTTGATGATTGGTGATATAAGACTCAATACTTGTAAAATAATCTCTTTTGATGGGATTTAGGGATTTTTTGATGTTAAAGCCAGTGACTTTTGAACAAGAAATCTACCTTTCCATTCTCTTCTTTTGAAATACGATCATTTAGAATTTCTCTGCCTTTATCTATCTTAGAAAGTTGCTCTTGGACTTTTAGCAAGTATTTTATTAAAGTAGGGTCTCTAATTTTAAATATCATTTTGCATTATTCAATTATGAGTTAGGAGTCACTGTGGACTCGGAGAGGGAAAGCTTCAAAGGTTTTTGCCAGGCCCAATCCTGCTAAGAAAGCTTCATACTCTAATACATTGTTGGTGGCTAAAAATTCAAATTGAATTCCATATTCAAAGACTTGCCCATGATGGCTCACAAGTACTTCTTTCAAAATTGAAAGATCTATCAACATATAATTCTCAATGTGAGATCAATTATATTGACTATGAGGGGATCAAAGCTTTTTCTAAGAGGATCTAATGTTCAACTATTGGAATAAACTTATCCTGGAGATCATTCTCAAAAGAGTATTTTGCCATGAAGTTTGTTAAGGCTTACCCTTTAATAGCTGGTCTTGGTTAATATAAAAGTTCATATTTTTCTAACTCAATTTCTCATCTCACTAGCTATCCAAACATGTATACCTTGTGGAGAATTTTTCATAGAAGCTAGTCTGTTAATAATATAACTTGATGAGTTTGGAGGTATAATTTTAACTTTTTAGAGGTTTTTACTAGAGTTAAGGCTATATTTTTCACTTTCAAGTATCTTGTTTCAACATCATGAAAAGTTTGGCTAGAATAGTAGACCAGACATTGTTTGCCATCTTCTTTTTTTACTAACACGACATTGACTACCTAGTTAAAAACACCAAGATAGAGGAATAGACTCTCAATTTCTTTTGGATGTGACAAGATCTTAAAAGATATAAGATAAGTTTTGACCTTTTCAAAAGCTTTCTGGCACTTTGGTGTTCATTTAAAGTTTGTGATATCTTCAAAATCATGAAGAATGGTAGTTGTGTTCTTTCAACTTGAATACGAATCTGTTGGGGGAGGTTAGTCTACCAGTGAGGCATTAACATCATTGACCTTTTAGGAGGAGTCATATCCAATATTGCTTGAATCTTCTCAGGATTGGGTTCTATTCCATTGCTGTTTACTAGGAAACCTAAAACTTTTTCTCTTTTGATGACAAATACACACTTGAAAAGATTTAACTTAATTTAACATTTGCCCAAAAAAAATATTTCTAGATCCTTTAAATGTTGTTCAAAAGTCATGTTTTTCACCAACATTTGATCCACATAAGCTTTCATGTTTGTCCTAATTTCGTGTTTGAACACTTTGTTAACCATTTACTGGTAAGTAGACCTTGTGTTTTTCAAGCCAAATGACATTGCATTGTAGCAAAAAATTCATCCTTCTGTAATGAAAGAAGTCTTCTCCTCATCTTCTAGATACATAGGGATTTGATGGTACCTTTAAATAACATCTAAAGAGCTTAAGAATTCAAGGCCAACTGTAGAGTCCATCAATTTGTCAATCTTTAAGAGAGAAAAACTATTCTTTAGATAGGTCTTGTTCAAAGAGGTGAAGTCCATACACATTCTTTATTTTCTGGTGCTCTTCTTTATCATTACCACATTATCTAACCAATCTGGATACATAACCTCACGAATGAACCTAACAGCTAATAATTTATCAACTTCTACAGTTATTGCTCGTTGTCTTCCTTCCCAAATTTTTTCTTCTTCTATCTAATATAAAGGAAAATTGGATTAACTTGAAGTTTGTGAACATATATCTCTAGGCTGATCCCTGATATATCTAAAGTGTTGAAAGTAAAATTAGTCTTATAGGTGAAGAGAAAATATGTTAGTAATAGTTATTGAGGTGATTCATAAAGGTTTGCTGAAAGGTAAAACACTTAAGGTAAGTGCCTATTGTGATTGGGATCTCCAATACACCTTGTCCTGACACTCTTGACTGTTTAATCTCATTTAAATAGTTTTTTTACATGAGTCATCCTTGAGAGATCTATCCCTGTATAGGACATCTCATCTTTATATAAGATATTAACTAAGCTCTCATCATCTACCAACACCTTGTGGACTTGATGATTGGTTAAAACTATAGAAATTATCAATGCATCCTCATGGGGGTAAGTCACTCTCTCTCTATTTTCTAAAGTAAAAGTTAAAGGCTCGTATCATAGGTTCTGTTGATGAGCTATTTTGAAGACATATTTTCTATACTTTCTCTTGCCATTATAAGCATCCCCCCAGCTAAAGTGCCACCTAGAATCACATTGATCTCAAGTAGGGCTTGAACAGGTTGGGTGGGCTCTTCTCTGTCACGTTCCAAGTGGACATGCCTTTTGATAAATTACTTTAGATAACACTTAGCTATTAGCATCTCAATCTCTTTTTATAATGTGAAGCAATCTTTTGTATCATGTCATTTATCCTTGTGAAACAAATAAAACTTCTTGGAGATACGTGTGTGTGAAGGCGACACCATAGAAGATGGATATTAAACAAAGTCTTTTCACTTGGTGATTGCAAAAAATTATGTGAGGGTAGTGTTTAGAGGAGTTATATATTTCCTTTTAGAATATTATATGCGTTCATTTACTAGCCTTTTCTAACTTTTATTGGAATTATTCCATTTCCAAATCTCAATTACTTCAACTAGCACAATCTAATATAAGTATCCAAACAGTTAAAAACTTAAAACATTTCATTTCATTCCTCATTTTCAACCCTAGGCCGAAGTTTTCTTGAACAAGAAAGGCTTATTTTCTTTTGAATACACACAACTTACACATTATTTATTCCTTTTCCACATAAACGAACATGTTTAAAGAATCAATTAAGTCAATTTCATTTACCATTAAAGCTTATCAAGACTAATCCCTTGAACAATGGTAACATAACACTTCCTTCGTCATTTTTTTTAATTAACACCTAATCCATTCATTTATTACCTATGCTCTCATAATTCTACTCATTTTACATGGCAATTAATACAAACTAACCCATACCTTTTTCTTATATCTAGTCCTAAACATAACACATCACTTTTCTTAGGTTCCTTTTTAATTATTTCTTCACAAAAAGTCAATACAAGCTACCATATTATACATAAAGAACATATCAATTTGTTAATAAAATCCAAGTCATGTTTTCTTCCTTTCTTCATTGTTAGCCAAATATGCCTATAAAGGCAAGTGTAATTCTCCCTTTTGAATTTCTTCCTAATCTTTCATTAATCAAACATGCTTTACTTTATGTAACTCAATTTAATTCATTCTCTTTACAATTAAATCGACAATGTCCATCCTCAATTTATTAGTTTAGACCTAAATTTGAGTGTTTTTTGTTCAATCATTCTATAAATCATATCAATTGTCTCAATAAATCACCAAGAACATTTATACATTTGGTCTTTTCACCATTCATTTCACTTATAAATTTTTTATCATTTCACGGTAGTTATCAATTTTTTCACTGGTGCTCACACAATTACTTTTTTTTGTAGGGGTTTACATGCTTGGTCTGACATCTTGCTAAATTTAATGCACTTGAGCTCAACATATAGCTGAATCCAAAAATATTAGGTTTGATATCTCTCTAAACCCACATATATATTGGGTTATTACTATGTTTTTAACTTTTTTAATCATGGGCTTTTAAGAAAGCGCCCATGTGCTCGCGCGCGTATATGTGTATATATATATATATATGTGAATCATTTATAATTATTATTCTCTTTTGGTCTTCGTTAAGGACATATATATATATATATATATATATATATATATATATATATATATATATATATATGTCCTTAACGAAGAGCAAAAGAGAATAATAATTATAAATGATTCACCTTCAGCTTCAGCTTCCTTGAAAAAAATGGATTTGAGCACCTATAATATTATTTGTATTAATAAGATAATCAAGGAAAAAAATATGCTTTTTTAATAATAACAGATAACAATAAAAAAATAAAGAAAAATAAAGAAAAGAAAGGACTCTCATAAGACAGTCTTATGAGTATACACCCAACAAACTTTCTTCTGTTGTCCGAAGACCAAGAAATGCGGAAAGAAAACATTTATCATGTGATAAAAAGTAGTTAAAACTTCTACTTTCTTCGTTTAAGATTTTATTATTGTCCAAATTTTTTTGAGCTCAAATCAATACTTTTACGAGTAGACTATCTTTATTAAAGTACGTGTATTTATAATTTTTTTTTAAATTCTTAATGATGGTAAAAATATTGGTAATGTTTTTTCCAGTAAAAAAAATAAAAATTATGTGAGGGTTATTTGATGTCACTCGGTTAATTTTATTAGTTTAAAAATAATTCATACAACTTGTAAAAACAATATTTGATTAATGATATTTAATGAGAGTTTAAATATCAAAACTTGTTATCTTGATTGTAAAACTAAGATTTTTTTATAAAAAATAAATCAAAACAGTTTAATTTCTAACTGATCTAATATTGAATGATAAAATTGAAACAAAATCAATTAAATAAAATACACAAAAAAAACCTAAGTCAAATCAGGATAACCTGTTAAACACTATTCTCGGATCATAAGATTAGAAAAACTTAATAAAAAGTAAACAAAACAAATTTGAGTCAACCGGGTTAATTCATCAAACTAAATTAACCCATAAAATCTAAAATTCATGTCTAATAATTAAAAAGAAATAAAATTTAATATTAGTATAAAATTAAAAAATAATTTTAATTTTTTTTTAAAAAACACGTACTTTGTGACGACGAATACAGTAAAACTTCGTTTCAAACTACTACCAGTACAGCAACTGGTCACCCCCATAAATTAAATAGACTTTAATTCCTGGAATCCTTCTCCTTAAAACTCTCCTGTTTTATTCCAAAGTGGTATAGATACCCTTACTGAAAGTCCGCGACCTAAGAATCCGCACTCTTTTCTCGTAGAGGTCCTAATTAGTTTTAACTGGCAACATTATCATTTCTCCCATTTTCCCTATCTTTTTCTTTTTTCTTTTTTAGCTCTACTTAATTTTCTCTCAAAATCAGTTTAGATAACCATCACTCTTGCTTTCTTTTCTCTCTTCTCTCTCTCTCTCTCTTTTTAATTTCCAGAATTCTTTTTAGTCTTTTTTCTTTACTTTTTCTCAATTAATGATTTTTTTACCTTCCATGTCGATTTTCAATTTCTGCCACCGTTTTGTTCCTTGCCTTGCCGATCCAGGTGACTTTCTGATAGAAAATCAGAAATGAAATAATGGGTTTCTTCTGTTTTTGTGGTTAATGGTGTCATTTTGTTTGTGTAGCAAGGAGATCTTCGTTGGGGTTGAAAGCAGCATTAGTGGTGTTGCATATTGTATATGCTGGCATTCTCTTTCTTTTTGACAGTGATTTAATAGAGAAAACAAAACAAGAGCCATGGTATGTTGTTTTTTTCTTTCTTTTTTTGAGAGCAATGATCGAGTTAAAAAGTGAAAGTTTGTTACCTTTTGGTTTTGTTGATTGAATTGGATTGCTGGAGTGTAACTTGTAATGGGTTATTGAATTATTGAAAATTTAGTTGAAGGTGGCTTGTTATGATCATATTAGTGATGTTGGATTAGGAAGTTAATTGGTCAAAAGAATTTAATGAATCGAGTTTTTGAGGTAAAATGAGACAAACCTTAATTATTCACTGTGAACATGTTCACAAACCTTTGATGTTTATTTATGGTAGCATGGTAATCAAAGGGTGTTTTTTATATTTACTTTGTGATGGGAACTTTAGGTAAATATTATGGTAAATAGAGTGCATAATTATGTGATTGTTAGTGGATGTTATCGAATCTCTGCAAGGAGGGTGTAACTACTGATGTGTTTTTAAAATTTCTTTGATATGGTTCTCATCTTTGCTTTAACTTGAGTGTGCAATGTAGCATAACGTTGGAGAATTTATTTGCCATTTTTCCCCCTTCAGGTCCTACACGGGATTATATCTGTTGCTGTTTGTTGCAACATTGATTCAATACTTTGTTGCATCATATTCTTCTCCCGGGTAAATTTTGATGGAGTTGATCAATCTGAATTGTGATTAGAACTCATAATTTCTGTAATATATTTCATTAGTTTCTGTGATTTATATAACTACTTGCCTAATATTCTCTCTTCCTCTTTTGTTTTGTTTTCTTCCCCATTTTTGCAACACTTTCAGCTATGTCCTTGATGCAATGAGGGATGTGAGTGAGAAAAATTCTTTATTTAGAAAGGCATCAATGTTGTCCAAGTAAGCCCTGATTTTGAAGTTTCTTTTAGTAGGAAATCATTGCAAATAACACTAATTAAAATAAACTGGAGTGGAATTGCATTCAAATTGATCTCTCTGACTATCAATTGTTATAATGTTTAAGCAAAGACAGCCTGCTTCAAGCAAAAATGGAAACTTGGTTATTACTGTGGAAGGAAGTCAGTCAGAAAGAAATATTCCAGAAAGTAATGTTACATCTTGGACAAAGCTTGTTCTGGACATGTATCCACCTGGAACGTCTGTTAGGTATGCAAGGGCTTTGCAGATATGTGCGCTTGATGTTTTAATCAATGACAACTATGAATGCTGGCTACATGCAGGAATCCTTTCCTTTGGCCTGTTGGTCTGTTATGTCACAAGATGATTGGCTGGCTTTAGTGTATTGTTACCTCTTAGATGATGATTGGATTGCTATCCACTTGACCAAAGACGGTCATTGTTTGTTCTTGACTGCAGTCGCAGTGAGATAAACTTTCGATGTAAAAAGAACTTAGTTTGTTCAAAAAGTGCCAATGCCTAGACTAAACCTTAACTGTATCCAGAGTCTTGAATTTAGAAGATTATGTGATTTGATGCAAAAGGTCTGGACATAAGGTCTTGAAAAGTGAAGATGATGAAGTTTTTAAGTTCCCCCATTATTAATTTCTGTTGTTTTCTTCAATTTGATAACATGATGTTCAACAAAATCTTATCAGAGATATAAATCAGGAAATTGAATAGATTGTAGTGCCACTGAGTTCATTTCTATATGATTTCATGTGATGATTACAAAGGGGAAAAGAAGATGCAGTTGTTCTGTATCTATTTAAAAACTAACATACTCTACTACTGACTACTTTGCCTTTTTTCACAGAACTTTGACATGTTCCTTTTGCAATGTTGAACAGGTATTTCTTATCTCATGTTTACATCCTACTTTGTGTTATACACTCAGTTGCATCAATTAAAATCTCATTCCAACTCTAGAATGCTTAAATCTAGAACTACCTGCTTTCATACTGTTCTATTGATTATATAAGAAAGAAGGTCGACTTATTTAGGATGAGTGGAGCATCTAATAGTGCCTAAATGAATTTTTGTTCCCAATTATTTCTCTTGGAGGCAATTACTTAACTAGGAGCCCATTGAAAAGTTCTGGGTGGAGAATTTGGATGGTGTTTTGTCCTTCAGCATTTTTGCACGAATCAGTTGGTCCCCAAGACTTGAACATACACCCCTGTGAATGCAAGCCCAAGACTTGGTGCAATGCCCCCTTAAGCTTGGAAGTGCAAATGCACTTAAATTGCTCTCTCTATTGCTGTTTTATTTTTTCCAATAGTTGATAGACTATATTAAATGATCATCTCATAAATCTACAAATGAATATGCAGAAGAAAAATGATCAGAGATCATATGAAGTACTTACCCATCACTAACCTTTCAAAGTTCACTGCAATCTACTTCATGGACAACCTTTTCTTCTCTTGCAATGAATTAAAAACACACATTTTGCAGGAATTTGTGCAAAAAAAGTAACTAATGTTCTGTTTCCAATAATTTTGATAGAAACATGAGGTTGCATTAGGTTGCTGAGTAAAAACCTTGGTCCTAACTGATGATGCTTTAAACCTCTGGAGAAATTTAGCCAATTTCCAGACATCCTGCTTTTCCTGCTCCGTGGTCTTATTTCTCCTGATGTTGGTATTTTGACCGTCAATTGACTGCATAAATTATGAAGTTTCTGATGAAGCTGTGTTGTTACAAACATGTTTTTTCTTTTCTTTTCAAGGAACTCTATTTCACCATTATGGTAGCATTTGGTTGTTGTTTACTTTTTTTCTTTGCCATAATTGCAGCCTCCACGAGCGAAGCATTGCCATGATTGTGATAGATGTGTTCTTCAGTTTGACCATCATTGTGTTTGGCTTGGGGCATGCATTGGCTGGGGAAATCATTGTCGATTTTGGTGAGCATTTTATCCTTTTGAAGTCCTCTACAGAAAATTGTGATGGATGGATTGTAAACAAAATGGGCCTTGCTTCAAATTCCGTAAGAGTGGTTATACTTCATCATAAGCTTAAGCTACAGCTGTTCATGATTGATTTTTATACTCTTTGGTAGTGATTGAATTCAATGTCCATTATAATCTGTTCTAGTTATCTTTTATGGATCTAATGCCCACCACATGCTAGCATTAACATGTTTGCTTGATGAAGAGAAAGGCTGACATTTTGTTATACAATGTCATAGTCATTTTGCATTCTGATAAACTCCGTTTGCATTGGATAAAATGGTTTGCATCATGGAATTTTGATTGCTTGAAATTTAGCTGCAATGGACCAGCTCTATGGATTAAAGAGTTATGCTTTGCTCTTGGATGGTCTTATTGACAAAAGAGAGGTTTTGTGTGCATAATGGTTGTTGTTCCCAACATTACATGTATGTTTCTACAGTTTACTTTTTGATAAAGCATGCGAGTTGAAACATGTAGGATCATCATTTCTGCCTTCCATCTTTCTTTCTTTCTTTTTCTTTGTTTTTTTTTTTTGCGGGGAAGCACTCTAAACATAGACAAATGACATAGCCAGCCTTGGGATATCTTATTAATCACCGGTGTGTGAATTTCCATCCAAATTAGATCTACAAGCTGGCTTTTTCAAATTTTCCGTATACTTCTAATGCACTTCCAATATTTATGTTCTTTTTAGGTGGTACATTTTCGAAGAAATTGCAATATGCATTTTGGACTGGCATTTTGTACATCACATCCTTGAAGGCTAACATCTCAAGAGCTTGGTATGGTATATTTTTTGAAATCCTTTCTGTTTTTTCTTCAACGCTTCTGTTATTTTCATTGAAAGGCCCTGGTGCCTTGCTAATAATGAAAGTAGAAAAGGGAAAGAGTAGTCATCGAGCTTTATGATCGTGCTGGTGCCACCGGTTTCAATGATAAAGTTTTAACTTAGCTACACATATGATCAGCTTTTACGACTCCTGCAGCTTTAGATTTAATCTAAATTATGCTGTACTGTCAGGTGGAAGGATGTGATTATGATCTTGCTATTGGTTACTTATTAGTAGCACATATCGCTATGGTGTGTCCAAAGATATTGCAATTATTGCACTTTGACGGTATCCATTCGTGATCAGCTAAAATTGTTATTAATAACCCATTTGGACAGCGTAGGTCGTATTCCTTAACCAGCGTCTTCGAAGCATCTATTTCAACGCAAACTCTTGCGTAACTAAGCCTTTTACGCAATAATGTAGTATGATCAGCTTGAAAAGGAATCCCAATAGCACTTGCTACACAACTCAACCCCTTAATAGTCCAATACTCGAGAGACATTATACAGCCTAACCCATACCAGAACTTTGACCAAATCATATTTCAAAAATTGCATGTTCGGTTGCCAACGTTTAAGCACCAAAGGTCTGTTTGCCATGTGCCATGAGGCTCTTTCCAGAACATTTGTGGCGCGATCAACAGAATCAAAAGTGAAAAGGAAGAAACCATTTTTCGAAGATAAAACTTCTGATAGACTGTAGAAGCCTCATATTCTTTTGGCAATAACAGGATACAATAATTTCTGATCCACAAAATGACCAACTAGGGTGGATTTCCACAGTTCGCACCCATCTTCAAACACATCAAGTGGAGGAGCTACTGTCACACGACCATCAGTCATAGTGGAAGGGTGCAAAATGCAGATTATGAATTGGATTAATATCAATGGTCTTGCTAACCTCATTGTCATCGACATCAGAACCCTTTAAAGCATTTAAAAAATTCAATTTGGGGCTAAGGTTTAGATGTTCTTGTTGCTGAGACCCTACCTTCAATTCATCAACTTTAGAACCCAACACATGATTCATTTTCGAAACAGCATGAGAAGCTTGGAAATTAGAGTGTATCTCTATGCTAGTTTCAGAATCAGCTTGATTATCACTAGTAAACTGAGAAATCTTCATACCATGACTATTTAACATATCTTATAGCTCTAATATTAAGGTATGTCAAGACTTAACTTCATTGTGTTGTTCAAAGTTATAGCTAACCATTGGAACAGATTCCACAGCAGAACACAAAAACATTATGGCATCAGACAAATAATAGAGATAACAAAGTTCTAAGTGGAGAAACTGAGTCAAAAAAGAACTAATAAGCAACCTAAGCTAAAAAACAACAAGATGAGTTACTTGACTGAAACATTCATGTCCATAACTGCCATTGGAAAATCCAGTAAGAAAACCCATTGAAAATGATGCAACTGCTCTTTTTTATATATACTCCAAAAAACAAACAACAGAATTACGAGGCCAATATCTCCTAGCTCATTGATTGGAACGATGATCCGTTCGGTCAAGATTTAGAGCATGTTCTGATGGACAACATACTCAAACGTGGTGACGATCCAACGGTGAACAAAAGAGATCTAGCTTCGACAATACCATTTTGTAACCAATAAGGAAATGAACTTTCAAATGAGCTTTAATATAATCTTCAAGGGTGGCAAGGGCCTTTCAATTCTAACTTCGAGATACTAATTTGAAACATTCATGTTAACTATTGAAAGTGAAGACAGAGAGGGCTAAGCTTAAAGAAGAGATGCTGGTTCAATTCAAACTGGAACATTATTCAGTTATTGGATAATAACTAGAGCTGTAGAACATGAATTTAGGTTTGATTTATATGGATCGAAAGCTAAGACATAGGCCTAAAACTTTCATTAAGAGTTCAAGATTCAAAACGGCTGTTTTCAAGTTCAAATTGTAGCAACATAAGAGAAGTCAGAATCTGTCATGCAGCCCAGACACTGTTCAGTGTTCAGCCCATATCTCCTTGATTTATATTGTCCTTGAGTTCCTTTATTTTATTTGCTATGTTTTCTCCTCACTTAACAAGGAAATAAAGTAAAAAACAATATATCCTAATATTTAAAGGAAATAATCATTATTCCCTCATATAATAGGAAATCCAATAATAGTTAGTACTTCACAAAACACATGAAAACATCACATAACAAGGCTGGATGAAGTTGATACAAAAATGACAGCCTTGTTGTCGAAACTTTATGGCCAAAATAAGGGTGGATTGGGCCTTTCTTGCACATGGATTAAATGAACTAAGGCTTCCTCTTGATGCTCCAAAGGATCTCGAAGTTCAACCTTGGCCGAAACTTGCACAACCAGTCTATTGAATGCTTATTCCAATGCCTTCGCTTTAAACCTTGTGATGGGCCCACTTGGAACGTGTAATGGGTCTTTGGTGTTCATGGAACAATCCATATCATCCCCTCTCTCTTTAAAAGGATTTGACCTCGAATCAAAACTTGCGTCAAACAAAGTATGATCAACAACATTAAAGGTAGCTCTACACTAATCTAACTTGAAAGATCAACTTTGTAGGCATTGCCATTGATCCTTTCTAAAACATGGAATGGATTATCACCACAAGGCTTTAACATTGATTTTCTAAGGTAAGGAAACCGTTCCTTACACATGTGCATCCAAACCCAATCACCGGGTTGGAAAACAACCTGTTTAAGCCTCTTATTTGCTTATTTCAACCTTTTATCTATTTGCAGTCGAACTCCCTCATGGAGTTGTTTCGTCATCCTTGCTTTCTTTTCACAATCTAAACTTATCATTTCTTCCAAATATAAAGGAATTAAATCCATAGGAGTTAGTGGATTAAACCTTTAAACAATTTTAAAAGGAAAAAAGTTAGTGGTTGAATGCACATTTCTATTATAAGCAAACTCAATAAAAGGCAAACATTCTTCCTAACTTTTCAGATTCTTTAGAATAACAACGCACAAAAGTTGTGATAAAATTCTATTCACTACCTGAGTTTGTCCATCTATTTTAGATGACAAGTTGATAAAAGTAAAGGTTTAGTTCCTAACTTTCCCCACAAAGTGTTTCAAAAGTAGTTAAGGAACTTAACGTCATGATCTGGAACTATACTCCTAGGAATGCCATACAAATATAGAACCTCCCTAAAGAACTAGTATGCGATATAAGATGCTTTATTAGTCTTATAGCATGCAATGAAATGCATTATCTTAGAAAACCTATCAGCCACAACAAAAATCGTCTATCTTTTTTTGACCTAGGTAAACCTAAAACAAACTCCATAGTGAAAACTTTTTTTTTGTTGCTACAATTTGAACTTGAAAACAGCCGTTTTGAATCTTGGACTCTTAATGAAAGTTTTAGACCTATGTCTTAGCTTTCAATCCTTATAAATCAAACCTAAATCCATGTTCTACAACTCTAGTTATGATCCAATAACTGAATAATGTTCCAGTTTGAATTGAATTAACATATCTTCTTTAAGCTTAGCCATCTCTTTGTCTTTTCACTTTCAATAGTTAACTGAATGTTTCAAATTAGTATTTCGAATTTAGAATTGAAAGGCCTTTACCACCCTTGAAGATTATATTACAGCTCATTAGAAAGTTCATTTCCTTGCTGGTTACAAAGTGTTGTTGTCAAAGCTAGATATCTTTTGTTCACCGTTGGATCGTCACCATGTTTGAGTATGTTGTCCATCAGAATATGCTCTAAATCTTGACCGAACGGATCATCGTTCCAATCAATGAGCTGGGAGATACTGGCCTCGTAATTCTGTTGTTTATTCTTGGAGTATATATAAAAAGAGCAGTTGCATTATTTTAAGTGGGTTTTCTTACTGGATTTTCCAATGGCAGTTATGGACATGAATGTTTCAGTCAAGTAACTCATCTTGTTTTTGAGCTTAGGTTGCTTATTAGTTCTTCTTGGACTCAGTTTCTCTACTTAGAACTTTGTTATCTCTAGTATTTGTCTGATGCCATAATGTCTTTGTGTTCTGCTCTGGAATCTGTTCTAATGGTTAGCTATAACTTTGAACAACACAATGAAGTTAAGTCTTGACATACCTTAATATTAGAGCTATAAGATATGTTAAATAGTCATGGTATGAAGATTTCTCAGTTTACTAGTGATAATCAAGCTGATTCTGAAACTAGCATAGAGAAACACTCTAATTTCCAAGTTTCTCATGCTGTTTCAGAAATGAATCATGTGTTGGGTTCTAAAGTTGATGAATTGAAGATAAGGTCTCAGCAACAAGAACATCTAAACCTTAGCCCCAAATTGAATTTTTTAAATGCTTTAAAGGGTTTTGATGTCGATGACAATGAGGTTAGCAAGGCCATTGATATTAATCCAGTTCATAATCTGCATTTTACACCCCCCGCTATGACTGATGGTTGTGTAACAGTAGCTCCTCCATTTGATGTATTTGAAGATGGGTGTGAACTGTGGAAATCTACCCTAGTTGGTCATTTTATGGGTTAGAAATTATCGTATCCTGTTATTGCCAAAAGAATATGGGGCTTCTATAGTCTATCAGAAGTTTTATCTTCGGATAATGGTTTCTTCCTTTTCACTTTTGATTTTGTTGATTGTGCCACAAATGTTCTAGAAAGAGCCCCATGGCACATGGCAAACAGATCTTTGGTGCTTAAATGTTGGCAACCGAACATGCAATTTTTGAAAGGTGATTTGATCAGAGTTCCGGTATGGGTTAGGCTGTATAATGTTCCTCTCGAGTATTGGACTATTAAGAGGTTGAGTTGTGTAGCAAGTGCTATTGGGGTTCCCTTTCATGCTGATCATACTACATTGTTATGTAAAAGGCTTAGATACGCAAGAGTTTGCGTTGAGATAATGTTTCGAAGATGCTGGTTAAGGAATACGACCTACATTGTCCAAATGGGTTATTCATAACAATTTTAGCTGATCATGAATGGATACCGTCAAAGTGCAATAATTGCAATATCTCATCTCTAGACAGGATATTAACCGAGCTCCTATCATCTACCAACACCCTGTGGACTTGATGATTGGCTAGAAGTATGGAAATTACCAATGCATCCCCATAGGGGTTAGTCACCTCTCTCCATCTTCTGAAATAAAAGTTATAAGCTCGTGTTATAGGTTCTGTTGACGAGCCATTGTGAAGACATATTTTCTATACTTCCTCTGGCCATTATAAGTATCCCCCCAGCTAAAGTGCCACCTAGAATCACATTGATCTCAGGTAGGGCTTGGGCAGGTTGGCTGGGCTCTTCTCATGTTCCAAGTGGGCGTGTCTTTTGACAAATTGCTTTAGATAACACTTGGTTATCAGCCTCTCAATTTTATTTTTTTTTATAATGTGAAGCAATCTTTCATATCATGTCATTTATTCTTGTTAAACAAACAAAACTTCTTGGAGGTACGAGTGTATGGAGGCGACACCATAAAAGGTAGATATTAAACAAAGTCTTTTCCCTCGGTGGCTGTAAACAATTCTGTGAGGGTGATGTTTAGGGGAGTCATATATCTTCTCTTGAAGTATGGTGTGCGTTCCTTTACTAGCATTTTCTAACCTTTATTGGAATTATTCCATTTTTAAATCTTAATTACTTCAACTAGCACAATCTAATATAAGTATTCAAACAATTAAAACATTCTAATTCTTTCCTCATTTTCAACCCTAGGCTGAATTTCCCTTAAACAACGAGGGCTTATTTTCTTTTCAATACATACAACTTACACATTATTTATTCTCTTTCCGCATAAACAAACATGTTTGAAGAATCAAATAAGTCAATTTCATTTACCCCTAAAGCTTATCAAGGGATTAACAATAATAGAGACATAACACTTGCTTCATCATTCTTTTTAATTAACATCTTATCCATTTATTTATTACCCATACTATCATAATTCTACTCAATTTACATGACAATTAATACAAACTAACCCAAGCTCTTTTTCTTATATCTAGTCCGAAACATAACACATCACTTTCCTTAGGTTCCCTTTTAATTATTTCTTCACAAAAATCAATACAAGCTACCATATTACTCATAAAGAACATATCAATTTGTTAATAAAATCCAAATAATGTTTTCTTCCTTTCTCCATTGTTATCCGAATATGCCTATAAAGGCAAGTATAATTCTCCATTTTGAATTTCTTCCTAAATCTTTCATTAATCAACCATGCTCTACTTCATGTAACTCAATTTAATTCATTCTATTTACAATTAAATTGACAGTGTCCATCCTCAATTTATTAGTTTAGGCCTAAATTTGAGTTTTCTTGTTCAATCATCTACTTATTCCTAAGAACATTTACTTATTCCAATATCTGGTTCGGTTTTGGTTTTTTTAGAAAAAAATAGTTTGTTTATTTTTTTTTGATAAAAACTAACCCGAGCTGAAAATAATTACCCCTAGTTATTACTATGTCTTTAACTTTTTTACTCATGAGTTTTTAAGAGCCCCCAGCATGCGCGCACACACATATAATGTTTATTCTTAAAATGACTTGATGATTACTTGTAGAGTAAAAATAATAGAACTTTGTCACAAACAACGTGCAACATTTGTACAAATAACGCTGTATAATTCATGCAAGACTTTCCCTGATTTACAGAACGAAATTATGTGGAGATTCAATCCCAAATCATGCACAGATAAAAAGCATAATTCACGACAAGTAAAATTTCTTGTATTCTTTTAAAGGAGCAGGCCCTGTTATATATAGATATATAGCCACATCTATGGAATATTTTGATTTCTCGGATTATTATTGTCTCTGTTTGCTGTGGAAGTATAGAGGCCCACTTTATAATTTTCGAGCAAAAAAAAAAAAAAAAACAAAGTCGAAAAGCAAAGGAGAATTTTTCATTTACATATATCTTGAATATTTCTTCCTTTTCTTTCTCATTCTGTCTACACTTTTTGCTTATTTCTTCTGTTTCTTTGCACTGCCAAAGTAAAACCACTTACATTTTTATCTCAACAGGACGTTTGACAATACTTTATGCATTCATTTGATTTGACTAACGTAATTTGTCAATCTGTAAGAGTGTTTCTTACAATGGTCATATGATAATTATAAGGTCTGTGTCTGTCATGACCAGTTTGGAAGCACAGGTGTAGTTTTAATTGGCGAACCTGTCAGTGTCCCCAGTTCCAGCCTGCAATGATATACATACAAAATTTTCAGCTACCAGTCTCTGGTTCATTGGGCAGATAGACCTAACCGAGAATCAGACAGATGGAACAAGCATGGCCCAAATATCTAAACATAAACTCATCTTTTCAGCCATGTCAAACGCAAAGCAAACTGGCGAGCTCAGAACTTGCAAATGTGTCTCAGAAAATGTCGAGCATGATGCTATTTTGATGTGTGAAGCCATGATAAGTTCAAAGACCTGGTGTTATTTAACTTTCTTGACCATTTTTTTTTCTTATGTTTACTAATTTGAGCTGATTCGCTTGAGTGAGTATCCAAGGAGAAAAAAATATATAATTTGGCCATATTTTTCACTGATGTGCGCGTAGGATCCTGTCGGCTTCATAAAGAAGAAGATGAGACTGTTAATTGAGAAAATTAATGTCCTTAACTAAGAGAATAATAATTATAAATGAATCACCTTCAGCTTCAGCTTCAGCTTCAGCTTCCTTGAAGGAAAAAATGGATTTGAGCATCTATAATATTATTTGTATTAATAATTAAGATAATCAAGGAAAAAATATGCTTTTTTGACAATAAAAAAATAAAGAAAAGAAAGGACTCTCATAAGACATTCTTATGAGTATACACCCAACAAACTTTCTTCTGTTGTCCGAAGACCAAGAAATGTGGAAAGAAAACATTTATCATGTGATAAAAAGTAGTTAAAACTTCTACTTTCTTCGTTTAAGATTTTATTATTGTCCAAATTTTTTGAGCTCAAATCAATACTTTTATGAGTAGACTATCTTTATTAAATTACGTGTATTTATAATTTTTTTAAAAAATATTCTTAATGATAGTAAAAATGTTGGTAATGTTTTTTTTTAATTGAAAAATAAATAAATCATGTGAGGGTTATTAGATGTAACCCAGTTAATTTTATTAGTTTAAAAATAATTCATACACCTTGTACCTCGTGAAAACAATATTTGACTAATGATATTTAAAGCAAGTTTAAATGTCAAAACTTGTTATCTTGATTGTAAGGCTAAGATATTCTAAAAAAAAAACAAATTAAAACAGTTCAATTCCCAACTGATCCAATATTAAATGATAAAATAAAAAAAACCAATTAAATAAAATACACAAAAAAACCCGAGTCAAATTAGGATAACCCGTTAAACATTATTATCGGATCATGAGATTAGAAAAACCTAATAAAAAGTAAATAAAATAAATCTGAGTCAACCAAATTAATTATCAAACTAAATTAACCTATAAAATCTAAAATTTATCTCATAAAAGTGTGATAATTAAATAGAAATAAAATTTAATATTATTAAAAATTAAAAAATAATTTTAATTTTTTTTTAAAAAAACGTACTTTGTGACGACGAATACAGTAAAACTTCGTTTCAAACTACTACCACTACAGCAACTGGTCACCCCCATAAATTAAATAGACTTTAATTCCTGGAATCCTTCTCCTTAAAACTCTCCTGTTTTATTCCAAAGTGGTATAGATACCCTTACTGAAAGTCCGCGACCTAAGAATCCGCACTCTTTTCTCGTAGAGGTCCTAATTAGTTTTTACTGGCAACATTATCATTTCTCCCATTTTCCCTATCTTTTTCTTTTTTCTTTTTTAGCTCTACTTAATTTTCTCTCAAAATCAGTTTAGATAACCATCACTCTTGCTTTCTTTTCTCTTTTCTCTCTCTCTCTCCTTTTAATTTCCAGAATTCTTTTTAGTCTTTCTTCTTTACTTTTTCTCAATTAATGATTTTTTTACCTTCCATGTCGATTTTCAATTTCTGCCACCGTTTTGTTCCTTGCCTTGCCGATCCAGGTGACTTTCTGATAGAAAATCAGAAATGAAATAATGGGTTTCTTCTGTTTTTGTGGTTAATGGTGTAATTTTGTTTGTGTAGCAAGGAGATCTTCGTTGGGGTTGAAAGCAGCATTAGTGGTGTTGCATATTGTATATGCTGGCATTCTCTTTCTTTTTGACAGTGATTTAATAGAGATAACAAAACAAGAGCCATGGTATGTTGTTTTTTTCTTTCTTTTTTTGAGAGCAATGATCGAGTTAAAAAGTGAAAGTTTGTTACCTTTTGGTTTTGTTGATTGAATTGGATTGCTGGAGTGTAGCTTGTAATGGGTTATTGAATTATTGAAAATTTAGTTGAAGGTGGCTTGTTATGATCATATGAGTGATGTTGGATTAGGAAGTTAGTTGGTCAAAAGAATTTAATGAATCGAGTTTTTGAGGTAAAATGAGACAAACCTTAATTATTCACTGTGAACATGTTCACAAACCTTTGATGTTTATTTATGGTAGCATGGTAATCAAAGGGTGTTTTTTATATTTACTTTGTGATGGGAACTTTAGGTAAATATTATGGTAAATAGAGTGCATAATTATGTGATTGTTAGTGGATGTTATCGAATCTCTGCAAGGAGGGTGTAACTACTGATGTGTTTTTAAAATTTGTTTGATATGGTTCTCATCTTTGCTTTAACTTGAGTGTGCAATGTAGCATAACGTTGAAGAATTTATTTGCCATTTTTCCCCCTTCAGGTCCTACACGGGATTATATCTGTTGCTGTTTGTTGCAACATTGATTCAATACTTTGTTGCATCATATTCTTCTCCCGGGTAAATTTTGATGGAGTTGATCAATCTGAATTGTGATTAGAACTCATAATTTCTGTAATATATATCATTAGTTTCTGTGATTTATATAACTACTTGCCTAATATTCTCTCTTCCTCTTTTGTTTTGTTTTCTTCCCCATTTTTGCAACACTTTCAGCTATGTCCTTGATGCAATGAGGGATGTGAGTGAGAAAAATTCTTTATTTAGAAAGGCATCAATGTTGTCCAAGTAAGCCCTGATTTTGAAGTTTCTTTTAGTAAGAAATCATTGCAAATAACACTAATTAAAATAAACTGGAGTGGAATTGCATTCAAATTGATCTCTCTGACTATCAATTGATATAATGTTTAAGCAAAGACAGCCTGCTTCAAGCAAAAATGGAAGCTTGGTTATTACTGTGGAAGGAAGTCAGTCAGAAAGAAATATTCCAGAAAGTAATGTTACATCTTGGACAAAGCTTGTTCTGGACATGTATCCACCTGGAACGTCTGTTAGGTATGCAAGTGCTTTGCAGATATGTGTGCTTGATGTTTTAATCAATGACAACTATGAATGCTGGCTACATGCAGGAATCCCTTCCTTTGGCCTGTTGGTCTGTTATGTCACAAGATGATTGGCTGGCTTTAGTGTATTGTTACCTCTTAGATGATGATTGGATTGTTATCGACTTGACCAAAGACGGTCATTGTTTGTTCTTGACTGCAGTGGCAGTGAGATAAACTTTCAATGTAAAAAGAACTTAGTTTGTTCAAAAAGTGCCAATGCCTAGACTAAACCTTAACTGTATCCAGAGTCTTGAATTTAGAAGATTATGTGATTTGATGCAAAAGGTCTGGACATAAGGTCTTGAAAAGTGAAGATGATGAAGTTTTTAAGTTCCCCCATTATTAATTTCTGTTGTTTTCTTCAATTTGATAACATGATGTTCAACAAAATCTTAGCAGAGATATAAATCAGGAAATTGAATAGATTGTAGTGCCACTGAGTTCATTTCTATATGATTTCATGTGATGATTACCAAGGGGAAAAGAAGATGCAGTTGTTCTGTATCTATTTAAAAACTAACATACTCTACTACTGACTAATTTGCTTTTTTTCACAGAACTTTGACATGTTCCTTTTGCAATGTTGAACAGGTATTTCTTATCTCATGTTTACATCCTACTTTGTGTTATACACTCAGTTGCATCAATTAAAATCTCATTCCAACTCTAGAATGCTTAAATCTAGAACTACCTGCTTTCATACTGTTCTATTGATTATATAAGAAAGAAGGTCGACTTATTTAGGGTGAGTGGAGCATCTAATAGTGCCTAAATGAATTTTTGTTCCCAATTATTTCTCTTGGAGGCAATTACTTAACTATGAGCCCATTGAAAAGTTCTGGGTGGAGAATTTGGATGGTGTTTTGTCCTTCAGCATTTTTGCACGAATCAGTTGGTCCCCAAGACTTGAACATACACCCCTGTGAATGCAAGCCCAAGACTTGGTGCAATGCCCCCTTAAGCTTGGAAGTGCAACTGCACTTAAATTGCTCTCTCTATTGCTGTTTTATTTTTTCCAATATTTGATAGACTATATTAAATGATCATCTCATAAATCTACAAATGAATATGCAGAAGAAAAATGATCAGAGATCATATGAAGTACTTACCCATCACTAACCTTTCAAAGTTCACTGCAATCTCCTTCATGGACAACCTTTTCTTCTCGTGCAATGAATTAAAAACACACATTTTGCAGGAATTTGTGCAAAAAAAGTAACTAATGTTCTGTTTCCAATAATTTTGATATAAACATGAGGTTGCATTAGGTTGCTGAGTAAAAACCTTAGTCCTAACTGATGATGCTTTAAACCTCTGGAGAAATTTAGCCAATTTCCAGACATCCTGCTTTTCCTGCTCCGTGGTCTTATTTCTCCTGATGTTGGTATTTTGACCGTCAATTGACTGCATAAATTATGAAGTTTCTGGTGAAGCTGTGTTGTTACAAACATGTTTTTTCTTTTCTTTTCAAGGAACTCTATTTCACCATTATGGTAGCATTTGGTTGTTGTTTACTTTTTTTCTTTGCCATAATTGCAGCCTCCACGAGCGAAGCATTGCCATGATTGTGATAGATGTGTTCTTCAGTTTGACCATCATTGTGTTTGGCTTGGGGCATGCATTGGCTGGGGAAATCATTGTCGATTTTGGTGAGCATTTTATCCTTTTGAAGTCCTCTACAGAAAATTGTGTTGGATGGATTGTAAACAAAATGGGCCTTGCTTCAAATTCCGTAAGAGTGGTTATACTTCGTCATAAGCTTAAGCTACAGCTGTTCATGATTGATTTTTATACTCTTTGGTAGTAATTGAATTCAATGTCAATTATAATCTGTTCTAGTTATCTTTTATGGATCTGATGCCCACCACATGCTAGCATTAACATGTTTGCTTGATGAAGAGAAAGGCTGACATTTTGTTATACAATGTCATAGTCATTTTGCATTCAGATAAACTCCGTTTGCATTGGATAAAATGATTTACATCATGGAATTGGAATTTTGATTGCTTGAAATTTAGCTGCAATGGACCAGCTCTATGGATTAAAGAGTTATGCTTTGCTCTTGGATGGTCTTATTGACAAAAGAGAAGTTTTGTGTGCATAATGGTTGTTGTTCCCAACATTACATGTACGTTTCTACAGTTTACTTTTTGATAAAGCATGCCAGTTGAAACATGTAGGATCATCATTCCTGCCTTCCATTTTATTTTTTATTATTTATTTATTTATTTTTTTTTTTGGCGGGGAAGCACTCTAAACATAGACAAATGACATTGCCAGCCTGGGGATATCTTATTAATCATCTCTGTGTGAATTTCCATCCAAATTAGATCTACAGGCTGACTTTTTCAAATTTTCCGTATACTTCTAATGCACTTCCAATATTTATGTTCTTTTTAGGTGGTACATTTTCGAAGAAACTGCACTATGCATTTGGACTGGCATCTTGTACATCACATACTTGAAGGCTAACATCTCAAGAGCTTGGTACAGTATATTTTTAGAAGTCCTTTCTGTTTTTTCTTCACCGCTTCTGTTACTTTCATTGAAAGGCCCTGGTGCCTTGCTAATAAAGAAAGGAGAAAAAGGAAAGAGTAGTCATCGAGCTTTATGATCATGCTGGTGCCAGCGGTTTCAATGATGAAGTTTTAACTTAGCTACACATATGATCAGCTTTTACGACTCCTGCAGCTTTAGATTTAATCTAAATTATGCTGTACTGTCAGGTGGAAGGATGTGATTATGATCTTGCTATTGGTTACTTTGTCATTTGCTGTGATCTTTCTCCTGCTGCTCCTCATTTTCCATAGGCAAGTGTTTACATTCACTCAGTACTTTGTTTCCCACATGAGATTCTTAGAAACATGGTTTCTGAGCAACTTCGCTTCTTTTTTGTCATGTTTATGTTTACTCTAAAAGCCACAAGAGTAACTAGAATATCCCGTTTGTTGTTTCTGGTGCTTCTAGTGAGCTGACTTAGTTATCCTAATGTCATATTAGTTTGTTTTCTAACGCTTTCTCTGATGATATCATTTTGATGGGTGGGAAAGTTTTAACAGAAAAGTAGGAGCATGTAATTAACTTATCCATTTTAAGAATAAATCTGAATACCACTTGAAAAGGAAATGGCCAGGTCCAAAAAATGATTAGTTGGCTCATCTTTTTTCTTACAATAGTGCTTGTCCTGTTTGCTAATTGAGACCAGTAAACGATCCATTGTTCACTAGGTTCTGAGGGAAGAAATAGAAAATCTTCCCTTGTTAAGCTTCTAAAGCTCAATCCCAATTGGACCAAGGAATAGTTACTCATGCTGTAAAGATCATGCAAAAGCTGATAAGGAATTGGAAATGATATCCAGTTGCAGCTTGCCAGCATGAAAGGGAAAAGCTGGAAGCAGATTATGGCTTAATTCATGTTTGCTTCTAAAGTTTCACTGACAATGGCAGAAAACAACTGGCCTTACACCCAATAAATAGATAAAGATCATAAAAATTGTCTACTTGCATGAAATACATCTAGCCTGCTTCAGCATGATTAATTAACTTCATGATTTTTGATGCAGCTATCTTATTCTGACAAATCAAACTACCTATGAACTCATAAGACGTAGACGCATTCCATATCTAAGGTTTGCTAGCACTCTTAAATCTTGTATTTTAAACCATTTGTTTAGTGTTGGATCTGTATTTACTGATCAACAAAATATATCAAATCAAACCACATGCTGGGTTCATTTATGGGCATTCACTTTGCATTATTTGGTGCCAGCCTTCTACTGGATGGTGCTTAGGGCACAATATTTTACTGGGAAAAGCAAATATGATTTGACCATTATTTATATGCTGATTTATTAGTCCACCAACTTTCATTGATATGCAGAGGAATTCCTGAACGAGTGTATCCATTCAATGAAGGAGTTTGCAGAAATTTATACAAATTTTGTTGTGCTCGAAGCAGCATATACAGTTTGGAAAGATTACCCACGGCAATGGAACTTGAAGAAAAGTCAAGACCTTACACATGCTTAGGTTTTTTGACCTGCCGTTGTTGCTGAGGTTGTGAGGGCATTGTGATATCAATGAAAACATTTTTGCCTCCAAATTTGTTTTTTGATCTCCATGTGAATGTGTGCCCGAGCATCCAGTTGTTTTAGCTACAGAATATGGCAGTACGGATGGTTAAGTTGGAGCCTTTTGTGGGCCTTTAGGTTTTTGTAGTCTGATTGGATGGTGATTGTAATGTTTGTTTGATGGAGATTTTCAGAAGTGTTTGTGTACTGATTTTTTCACGCCCCAATCAATCTAAAGGTGTTGATTTTTCGAATTCATATTGCCATGTAAAGCACAAAAAGAAAAAAGAAAAAGAAAAAAGAGTAGGATTCCAAGTGCAGCTGATAGCAGCCTCCCTGTCTAGTTTACAGAAATGTTTGTCAAATAAATGTCTGTTGGTGCATTCACTGTTTAGATGGGTTTGGATCATGCATCTGGTCATTCCATCACTGTTAGTATTTATTGCCATTTCTTGATTCAGTTAGGGGTAACCAAGCATCTTGAGGATCAAACTTTGTTAAGCGAAGAGCTTTTCTCACTGGACTACCCAAAGGAGTAATAAACCTTGGAGACGGAGAGGCTAGTGGGGTTCTCGGGCTTTTCTTTATTTTAGGTTCCTCTGGCGGCCCAGACAAAGATGGGGAGTTATCTTGAGATAGTTATTAAACTAGTCTGTCTTAGGTTATACAGATTAATTCATGTTAATTTGAGAACTTTTTTTTTTAAATATTTAAGATTTTAGTATTTATGTATATGTAAGCTATATATAGTTATTATTTATAAAAAAATTGAGAAATAATTTATGTTAATACATGTTATATATAACTATTATACATCAAGTTAAAATACATTATATTTGTGCGTGCGTAGGTGATTTATTAGCTATTTTATATTAAAAAATTAAAAAATAATTTATGTAGATATAAACTCTTTTATATATAACTATCATACATTGAAAAGTTAAGAAATATTTAATGTGAATGTCAGTTATATATATAGCTATTCAATATTGAAAAGTTAAAAAACAATTGATGTGAATATATATTATATAAAAAAATATAAGGTTAAGTATTTTTAAATTTATTATATATTTTTAGGTTTATTAAAAAATATATATATAAAAATTGAATTTCACTCGACTTTCAGATTAATCTGACGTGTTGCTCGGGTTTCGCCCAATCAATTACAAGCCTAAGTTTTTTCTATTTAAAACTCAGGTTCGTATCCCGGTCAAGCTGGACCGGGTTATAACAATGCAAAAAACTGGTGGTGCATTGGTTTCCGGACTTGGCATTACGGGAGCTGCAATCATCTCAATTGCCCCACTCATCTTTAATAGTTTCTTTTTCTGGAAGTATCTATCAATCTATCTTTCTTTTGAAGCTTTCAACTGAAACCTCTTGAAGTGTGGGCTAATTATCTATGTTTGTTTGTGCCACCAGTGTTGGGAAATTTCAACACAAATAAAATCTTGGTCCAGAAGGAGAGGAAGAAGATTCCTAGTGAGCTTGGAATGACGAGAAGGAAAACGCAATCACTTATAAATAGAAAAAGAAATCGGTGCCGGCAATCTTGTTAGTCGTATGAACCAGCTGACGACAAAATGAGTTCATAGAGAGCTTTAATAATAAATCCTACTAAGCTGGAGACTGATTTATCATTCTATGGGAGGAGGAGCTACGAAGTATAGCAAGTCCTGCCAAAATGAAAAAGATCCATCAGGGAAAGCCCTCCTCCCATTAAAGTTGCGGGCAATGAGAAAATTGAAAGAAACAATGAAAGTTCTGTTCGAAAGTCAAAACTGCAGGTTGGTTGACAAATTTGGCTATCAGAGCGTACACAAATGGAACATAAAGATTGCGAAAGGTAGCTTGCTGCATCAATTTTACACCAACCCTGACTGAAGAAAAGGGCAGCTTAATTATGCAAGTTCTTATTTTAGTTTGACCCTGCAACTACATTTTCTTAATTTATTCATGTCTCACTAAGGGTTCTGTGTTTTACTTCTGTCTTGAAAATTTGTGTATCCTTTAATCTTGAGTACCCCTGAAGTTTCTTCCTCTGGACCGCTTTCCATTTCCCTCTTTAGCTATGCTTACAATTCCTGGATTACCCGTGATTGTTTAGGATTTATTATTTATATAAAACTTTTAAGACATTACAAGTTTTGATAATTTGATAAAATGACAGACTTTTCATTCTCTCTTTTCCTAGCTTTTCTTTTCTCTACTGGAGTAAACATTAAACAGAACATTTGATTGGTCTGGTATACATAAACTTGAGTTTGTAAGAAGTTGTTCAAGGTGAGGGACTCTCATATGGCCATTTGAAGCTTAAACTTTTCGACAATACTACAAAGGGTGTTTCTTTTTGGTTTTTTTAATAATTTCTCAAGAATTGTATTGCATTGTGTATTTGATTGTTTTTTTTGGCCAAAATTCATATACAGAAACGACAAGGTTCAATCAAGTCTTGGAATCTTAAGGAAACAAATCCCTCTAACACATTCAGGAAGGAGCGAAACCATCGGGGGAAAATAAAAAACAGAGAGAGAACAGTTTGATCACAATTAATCTACTTAGATTCGAGCTTTATTTCAACCTTTCTGCTATACAACTGGACTCGTGAACATAATTGTACAATTGAAAGGATGAAAATCCTCTAAAATTCGGATGTCATCAATGATACATAGTTACATAAAAATTTACACTGAAATCCCTCTAGCTATTGGGACAGTATATTCAGGAGGGAGACTCTAGCATGGATTAAATGCCTAAACAAGCTGTCCAATTCATTTTCAATTTCTTCAATACTAGTATCCAGAATTCCCAGCCTTTTCTGAACAGAATGTATGTCCCTTGCCTCAAAATCTTTACCTGAGTTGGGCACCATTAAGCTTGCAAGAGCAGCATCCACAGTTTCCAATTCACTCAGGTTCTCCTGTTGGCCTTCGCATGTGACCACACCTTTGTGCACCAATTTTGAAACCAAGTACCATTTACTAGGCCTTGGCTTCAACATTGGCACAGAAAGGAATAACAAGAGTGACCTAAAGATCGAAACTGTGACCAGACTTGCTTCTCTAAGCACTCTAACAATTGCAGAAAGGAGATGATCACTTGCATTGAACAAAGGAGAGTCTCCGAAAATGTTATCTGCATGCTTCAATGATGCGAGAGATTTTGCTACTTCCTTTTTCATCTTCTTTCTCGCACAAAAGTAAGCGTTGACATTGCTTTCAATGCTTAACTCTCCACCTGCTTTACTTCGCCGAAGGGCAGATTGAATATCCCGGATGCTTTCTTTCATCAAGACAGCAGCATCCCTTGTCTTGCCACATACATCCAAGTACCTCATCAAGTCATCCAGCATGTCGTTCATCAATTTCTCATTTTGATGTTGCAATAGAGCTTGTTGGGTCATTGGCAAGTTGAGAAGATCCTCAACGCATCTGTATATCTCTCCAAGGCTTGATAGGCGACCGAGAACTGTTTCTGCCTTCAATGAAGTTGGTACCTGCCAAGAACTAATCTTGTTCAATTCTTGTTCAAGTTTGGCTACACTAGGATGTGATCGAGCTGGAAAACTAACCGAACGAACATTGTAAGGAGGAGTAGATTTTGGAGAGAAAGCAGCCATGGTTACTATTTTTAACATGGAAAGGTCAAGTTTTTTAAATAGCTTAACTGGTGATATGAATTATTAGGACTATTTATACTCAACAGAATTTACAAGAACAAGGCTCATGTGAGGGCAGAGTGGGCTACTCTGTGGCATGGGGTTATGTTGTCACATCCTTGGCACCTAAAAATAAAGCAACAAAATCTGGTTGTTGTTATATGGGTACAGTGTATCTCACTGTTCTAAATTCTTAGCATTCATTAGCTGTTTCACTTTTTCTCCCTCTCACGCACCGGCATTCCCACCGCCAGTCTAATTTGTCAATGTTTTATTTCATGGAAATTGGTACCATTAAAGAAGTGGTTGGCCACCCCAAGTTCTCTGGATATGGAAAATGTAACCTAGAAAGTCTGGATATTTTGAGATCTGGGAAGATGTAGGAGCCTTGAATGTTCATCAAAGTTGAAAATTTACATGGATACGGTGGTTAGTATAAACCAAGAAAAATGTAAATTATTTATTGTTGCACGAGTGGCATGTTTGGCTATGTTCCCTTTAAAGGCTACAACATTCCTATGCTAGATTATATGTTTGGTGATTGATATTATTGTTGTGATGTTCATATCATACCTGTACTTGATCATGGATCCTACTTCTGCATTGACCTTTACATTGTTCAAAATACATGTGTTTGCTTTAATGGATTTGCAATGTATAGAAGAGTAATTCTCTGATTTTTGGGATAAGTAGTGAGGTTACTCTTTAAATTGGAAAAAAAAAAAAGGCTGGAACTTCTTGATCTGAGGTATCTTATCGAAACTTGAACCGTATGTTGGAGTGATCAAGGACAATCAAAAGAAAAACATTGAACTTCTAAAGTGAACTGTTGTGTAAGAACTGTTTCATCATTTAATACTTTTATTTTTCTGATTCCATTGCTTAATTTTTCTGGTGCACGATTCCCATCGAACCATTTAGGCTGCTATTTGTTTTTCACAGGAATGGACCCTTTGTTAACGTGATAAAATTCAGACGCAGCAGATAGAATCTGAGTCATTTCAAAAACTTGTAATGGTGTCCTGAGTCATTGTTCATGTGATTTGATTATTGTTGAGGTTAAAATTCATAGATATGGAATATCTTATCGAACCATGAACCACATGTTGGAGTACAGGCTGCAACTGTCGCAGAGATTTCATCATATGTGATGGCACACAATTTTTCAATAATAATAATAATAAAAAAACCCTAGCCATGAACAGCTAGAAATGTTAGCAAAAAATGATTTGCCTTGCATGGTAACTATCAACACCATGCTGTTTTGGGTCAAAACCCAAACAGCTATACCCAACCTTACCTGGTTATGATTTTTTTTTAATTAATCTTTTTCAACATACTTTTCAATACACATACACTAAATATTTTATCGAGTTTTGAAGAGTTAAAATAAAATATAACATCGTGCATTGTCCACATACACAAAATCTTTTATGCTTTATTGAACTCTTTATAAGTATACATTTTTATACAGGACATTTCTAGTCAATAATTGTTGTTGCAACTCAAATTTCAATCTATTTTTGAAAACATTTTCAAGAAAAACCAAAACTAGCAAAAAAACAGACAAAAAAACTCAAAAAATATTCTTGATGTATTTGCGTCGTTTTCAGCATCTTTTCTAAAGAATTAAAAAAAAACATTTAATTTTTAGTGATCTAATTATAATTGTGGAAAGAAGATGACTAATTTAAAAATTAGAAACCCTTTCACCAAGCAGCACATTTTTTATAATCAAATGGTCTACAATCATTCTTTTAATCCAATGGTCCATTTTTCTTTACTTTGTCTCCAAGTTATCAAATGAATGATTGTGATTTATTCTTGAAATTCAATGATTGATATTGGTTTACTTTGCATTTAAGCCAAAGAAATTTATTTACCTAGTGGTTATACCACACATTGGGGGAGGGGGGGGGGGGATTTAATTAGGGAACTAGAAAGTTAAAAAACAAAAAACATTCCCACACTTCTCTCCAGATCTCTCAAACTAAAAAAAACCCTAGCCCAAGACCTAAACCTAGAAAAAACTGTCCGTTGGGGGGAAGGGGGGGTATCATCTCTCTTTCCCTCCCAACTGTCCTCCCCATCACTTTCGACCAATCACCCAGCCATCGTGTCCCTCACCAACACCTATCTCTCTTTCCCCTTTTAGTCGTGGTTGCTGCCAAAACTAGCACCCCACACTTCCAACCAAAACCCCCTCATTTTCTCTATTCTAGCCACACACATTTACTTCCCTCTCTGTTGCCAAGACTTCCAAACCCACCACTAATCCAGTCACAACTGAAACTCGCCTCTCATCGACCCAATATATCTCTTTCCAGTTGAGGACCTCCGCAACCAACTACTGTTGAAATTCCAGTAGAGAGGAGAGCAATGATAGACCTTCTCTAGTCTCGATTTGCTTCCTTCGGTATTGGTAGCTACACTGCCAACACAAGGAGAAAGAAGTAAACGTTGTGCATCTTGCAGATGGGTCTACTTGCCCCCGGCTCCCATCGTCGTGTGTATTGTCATACCACCAATCATGATAGCCTTTTCTCCTCCCATCTTCGACCTTCAAGACAATAACAAGCAATAATGGTGGCGTTAAACCTATGAAGAAGGAAAAAAGATTAGTAGAGAGCGAGGTAGATCTGGAGAAAAAGAAAGAAAAATAAAATGACTGATTTGTGGATTTCAATCTAGTTGGTTATTAGTAATTTTCAATAATAAACCTTTTTATTCTGCTCCACTCTGATATCTACCTAAGAACCATAAACTACAACAATCTCCACATTAATGAATATTCACCTCTTAGGAGAAAAGTAAAGTAACCATAACCTGGAACTCCACCTGGAACAATAGGTTGGGATGTCTCCCATTTAGCACTTAGAGACATTGATCAAGTTCAAGCAATGCTTGAACTTATGTATGGTAACATGTTTTGTTAAATTAATGTCTGCTGTATTATCAGAAGTGTGAACTTTCTCAAATAATAGTTAAGTAGAAAAAACCAATTCCATGATCCTGTGAAACCTCACATTTATGTACTTGGTTCCAAGACCGAGCTGTATTGTTTCTTGATTCACTTCAAGAATTGTTTCTTACACACTTTTGATTTCTCATCACCACATGACTTCACCTTATGAATTTTCATTACCAGCTTTATTTTTTTATTAAAGCTTAATAAGGCACTTGTAATCTCCTTCAATTGGAGTGTTTTTCCCCTCATATCAAAGTTGTAACCAAATTTTCATTCATAGAAAGAGCAGGTAGGGAATTCAATAACATCAACATCTTGTATTCGTCATCGAAATTCACATCAGTTCATTTCAAATCACTAATAATCTAATTGAACATGTTGATATGCTAATCTATATCCGTGCCCTCTAACATTTTAAGGTCAAACAGTTTCTACTTAAGATAAAGTTTGTTCATCAACGACTTGGACATATACCAACTTTCCAGTTTTGCTAAAATTATCGTCGATGATTTCTCATTCATGATATGATACATCACGTCATCATCCAAACAAAGCCTAATAGTTTCCACATCTTTCACTTCTAGTTCCTTCCAATATGCATCGTTTGGGTAGGTCACCCATAACAATTCGATCATTTTAAAAATATTTGAATTTCGCAAAAAAAAACCTTCCTGTTTTTCCGCTGAGTGTGCTTTCTAGCCCTCACTTCAAATATTTTCAAAACAATTCATCATTTTTTGAAATGGTGTGTCTGTTATTTTTTTCTTTTCTTCTTTACAAAGCTTACTATCTAAAATCTCTTATGAGATTTTCTGTCGTAAGCATTGTAAAGAGGGGGGTAACTGTCATAACCTATTTTTGGGTTATTACCTAAATTCATGTTTTCTCTTCCAAAAAAATAAAAAAATATTCGAGCTAAAAAACAAAAAAAATCCAAAAAAATAATAGCAGTGAGAAAAGGATGCCGAAGCGGCCTAAAAATGGCTAGAATTTGGTTAAGGAGGTTCAAAAATACAAAGATTGAAATTTGACAGTATTTTATTGACCGATGAGAGCCTTGTTGACAAAGAAAATTCAAAATCAGATGTTTATGGACTCAATTAAAATTTCATTGACGGTTTAATTAAATTTATGAAGGGTTTGTTTTCAAGAAAAATTGATTTTGAAGTCAATTTAGGTTTGAATTGGAAGAAATTAAAATTCTGAGGTTAAATTAAAATTTTTAAGAATTGATTTAGTCAAAATAAAAATTTAATTGTATAAATATTGAAGTTTGATGGTCAATTACATGACAAGAAGTGGTGATTTTATGATATAAATAGGAGTTTTAAATTGATTTAAAATAATGTATTTAACACACATGAACATGCATAGATTATATATATATATATATAAATCATTTCTCCCCTTTCTCTCTCTTTCTCGGTATATATGCGTGTGTATTTAATAAATCCTTAGCTCATATTCTCCCTTGCTGTCTTAATTTGTCGATCACACGTGGAGTACGATAAATTAATAAATGTAAAATCTTGAAAAAAGAAATAAACTGATTTGACATTTGAAAAAGAAAGGCAGGAGATTAAGGAAGAGCTAGAATGCAAGGCATCAATATCACCACCACCACCTTGTTATCATAAAGATTTTAAACTTCACATCAATCGGAGAAAAAATGACACTCATGGTTAAATATTTATTGGCAATATCATATTCACATAGTTTAAATACAAAGAATAATTTGGTGCTTCACTGATGAATTATAATGATCAACCATCTGTGTCCTGAGTCCTTGGCCTTGTAACTTTAGTTTTATCCTTGTAATTTGGTGCATCCAGAGTTGTATTTTTTCATAAAATTAGCTGCTAGTGAAGCTTCTATACCCTGGATTCAAAGACTAAGATACTTGAATATGTTGAACCAAAACTTTTTAAGTTTTGAAAATGATTAAAATCTTGTAAACAAGACAGGATTAGTTTAGCACTGAAAGGCAGATGGGCAGGGACGGAACCAAAACATAAAAATAAAATTAAAGGGGGCTAAAATACTGTGATTTGTGCGGTGTCTTATAAAAATACTAGAAATAAACTTAAAGGGGGCTGCCAGCCTCTCCCTGTCTCCGCCCCTGCAGATTGGAGCAATGTAAAAATTACTGTAAAGAACTCTGCCAGAGATGATTATTGTTTCATTTTTCACTTGAGATTTCTCTGTCTATGACAATCATACCATAGCCCTATTCACAGTTTATAACAGCATGGTTACATAATTAGATGGCTTGCAAAAGGATTTAAGGATAGAAGCGAGGAAAGTAAAGAAGAGAAACAGAAAGATAAGAAATGATCACAACATGGATAGAAAACCTTGTGGTTATTTCACTGTATTAATTACAAAATTCGTTTCATGTACATAACACTTGATATGAATATTGAATCCTATAGCAGATCCTCTAAAATTTGGATGCCAGGATTGTATCAATGATCAAGAATGATTTATTGGGAGATTATGTTCAAAAGAGAGGCTCTTGATTTAATCAAGGGCCTGGACAGACGCTCCAAACAATTCTCAAGGTCATCAATGCTCATCTCCAAAGCCTCAAGTCTCTTCTGTGCAATTTTCACCTTCTCGGAATCAGACACTTCACTTAGTGCAGCATCAACAGTTTCTACTTCATTTACATTTTCTTGCTTCTCTTCACAGGTTATTACTCCCTTGTGCATCAACTTCGAAACAAGGGACCACCTGCTTTGTTTTGGCTTGGATGATGTTGACAGGAACATCAGGAGGGATTGGAAGATGGAACGGTTAATAACATTAACTTCTCTGATCACCCTAATCACCGCGGAGAGGTGCTGGTCTTGATCTAGAAGTGAAGATGCCCCAAGTTTGTTATCCATTTGCTTCAATGAAGCAATCAACTTTTTGGCATCCTTTTTCATCTTCTTCCTGAAGCAAGTAAAAGTAGCTACACTGCTGTCTATGCTTGAATCTCCCTTTCTCCTGCGGAAAGCGGATTGAAGAGCTTGAACTTGTTCCCTGAACCTCAACAAGATGTCCCTTCCAATGCTGCAAACATCCAAGAGCCTCACGGATCCATCCAATAATTCGTCGAGACATTTTTCATTTTCATAGCGAGAGAGGACTTGTTGGGTTGATGCCAAATTGAGCAAATCATCCATACATTTGTACAAGTCCTCTAGTCCTGATAGACCATTGCAGATCGACCCTGATGTTGAGTTTGATGACACCTCCCATGCTTTGAGCTTGTTCAGCTCTTCTTCGATTCTCTGTGTGGTAGGATGTGATCTTGAAGGCAAGCTAATTGATCTAACATGATACTTACAAGCCATGATCGCTTTTATATTTTCCCTTTTCTTCTCGCCGGATGCTTTGATTTCAGAGAAGGTTTGAACCTGATATGCTTAGCCAATGATGCGGTTCTCTTTATATAGAAACACAAGAGGGTAATAAAAGTAGATATGGTTGGACAGGGTCGATGTGGTGAGCATGTGAGGCCACTGTGGTCTCTCCTCTGAATTCGGTTACCTTGTCTTATTCTTGGCCAACATAGTTCCAATGATATGCAATATTTAAGTCCTTGAAGGTTATAAATATAACAAGAAGAGTCATCACCGTTTTGGCCTCCCCTACTGCCACATTAGCCTCTCTAGTATTTTATGTAGCTTCATCGGATTAAAAAATACGACCTGTCTGGATTGTCGCGTAATAACCTTGAAATGCAAACTTCACTAAACAAATCAGGATCCAGATCTCTTATGACGAAGAAAAATGTTATGATACAAGAATTATATGGCCCATGATTATTATATTTAAAGCTCAGGTCAGTATTAAATTGTTCACACGAGTGGTTTGTACTCGTCTTGTCTACTTTTTTATATGGTGATGCTTTTTGTTGAACGACATCGCAAAAAATATGCAGTATAGTTAATTCTTTCGTGTTATTCTCCCACCGATCGTACGTCTTGGTAAGGACGGGTGCATCACTCGCGGTATCGCTGCTAACTTCTTTTTTTGGCTATTGATAACGTTGTGTTTATTGCTGTAAGGTTCAGAATGTGGCTGTTAGGGTGTCAAGAGGATCCTGCCGGAGAAGGACCTTAGCTAGTTCATGATCTTAACAGGAATGTACGTGAAAGGACATCTAGATTAGCAGAACATGCACATCGGATCATTCTGATGGGCTTGTGGATTAGCCCTCCATTTTAACTCTTTTATCAATTGAACTAATTGTTCAAGAAAAAATAATTTGGTGTTTTATGTACAGAGAATATGCATGTGATAGCTATGTGATTTGTCTTGCCTTTTATATTTTTTCTTGTAGCATTTTTATC
This sequence comes from Populus simonii, assembly GCA_007827005.2. Taxonomy (NCBI): domain Eukaryota; kingdom Viridiplantae; phylum Streptophyta; class Magnoliopsida; order Malpighiales; family Salicaceae; genus Populus; species Populus simonii. The sequence continues at coordinate 17,045,601 of CM017468.2, forward strand.
CAACAATTTCGCGGAACCTAATTATATTCTCAATGCTGCTAGCTGCAGAATATAACATTATGGTCTCGCCATAAATATTTAAACGAAGAATACAGGCTATTACAGGGTTCGGTGCAGTGTGCCTCCTTGCCGCCTCTGTCATAGCTTGTAGCATCCTCTCAAGTCTCAACCACAATTAGGTCTTATTCATTGAATGGTAATTGTGTGTTTGATAAAATTGCTGGGCTCGCTCTACATGATGAACGACAATTAATAATTTATAAATAGTAGGCCACGAATCTAGGCTTGTATGTAAGAATCAATTAGGGCAAGATTATTAATGTTAGCTAACAATTGCATTTAAGTAATGAAAACCATATGTAATGTTAGTGACAGACTACTCTTGAGAAGAAGAAAAACCCTCGACACCTCGAGTAGCAAACAATGGCCTAGTCTGCTGCCTACTTCAGGGAAGGTGTCTCACAGACGCTGATGGCTAAATGCGAAACAGTTCCAATTAGCCAACACATGCAGATTCCTCAGCATGTGATTTGATCTCATACTTACAAAACCTTCTCCTTAGGTTTTGAACATCAGAAATCAGGGCTTGTTGGACACAAGGTGAATTGCATTAATTAATTTGACAGTGTATCATTTGCTGCAAATCCAGGCTGCTATGGACAAAAAGCCCCCCCTTTTTTTTATATTAATGAAGAACCATTTTTTTGTTTCTTTACTTGCATCTCCTTTTTCCATGTAGCACAGACGCTGAGCTAGAATTTTCAGGAAATTAACTGCTAATGAAGCTTCTACTGCCGTAGAATCCAAGAAATATTGATATATATATATATATATATATATATATATATATATATATATATATATATCTAGCAAAAGATTAAGAGTCTTAGCTTTTAGATCAAAAGATTATCGAAAATGGATTTAGCAGAAGGACATAAGACTGCAAGGGGGATTGCAGCAGGGGTATAGCTTATTGTGAAAGAATCCAAGATGCAGCAGACATTCATTTCTGTGAGTTTGCTAATTCTGTCTCAGCTAATTAAAATTGCATTTTCTAACTTGCAATTTTCTGTGTCCGGAACTATGATTTGCTAATCGACAGTAAGGTTACGTGTTCGAATATCCTGGGAAAGGATCTTTCAGTAGAATGTTAGTCTGTCCAGACCCTTTATCAACCGAAAGAGAAAGTAAGAAAGGAACTGGAATGATCAAGATATGGATCACAAAACTTGTGTGTATTTCATAATTTCATTGTATTAGTTACAAAGTTTGATTCATGTACATAGCTTTTCATTTCAGTACTGAATCCCATAGCAGATCCTCTAATATTTGGATGCCTATGGATGATTGAGAAAGCTCTATAGGGAGATTACGTTCAAAAGAGAGGCTCTTGTTTTAATCAAGACCCTGAACACACGCTCCAAACAACTCTCGAGATCTTCAATGCTGATCACCAAAGCCTCAAGTTTCTTATAGGTAATTTTCACCTTCTCGGAATCAGACACTTCACTTAGTGCAGCATACACTGCTACCAACTCATTAACATTTTCTTGCTTCTCTTCACAGGTTATTACTCCCTTGTGCATCAACTTCGAAACAAGGGACCACCTGCTTTGTTTTGGATTGGATGATGTTGACATGAACAACAGGAGGGATTGGAAGATGGAACAGTTAATAACATTAACTTCTCTGATCACCTTAATCACCGCGGAGAGGTGCTGGTCTTGATCTAGAAGTGAAGATGCCCCAAGTTTGTTATCCATTTGCTTCAATGAAGCAATCAACTTTTTGGCATCCTTTTTCATCTTCTTCCTGAAGCAAGTAAAAGTAGCTACACTGCTGTCTATGCTTGAATCTCCCTTTCTCCTGCGGAAAGCGGATTGAAGAGCTTGAACTTGTTCCCTGAACCTCAACAAGATGTCCCTTCCAATGCTGCAAACATCCAAGAGCCTCACGGATCCATCCAATAATTCGTCGAGACATTTTTCATTTTCATAGCGAGAGAGGACTTGTTGGGTTGATGTCAAATTGAGCAAATCATCCATACATTTGTACAAGTCCTCTAGTCCTGATAGACCATTGCAAATTGACCCTGATGTTGATAATTCCTCCCATTCTTTGAGCTTGTTCAGCTCTTCTTCGACTGTTAGTGTTGTGGGGTGTGATCTTGAAGGCAAGCTAATTGATCTAACACGGTATTTACCTGACATTGTTGCTTTTATCTGTTCTTTTCTCTTTTTCTGCAGGAAGTTTTGTTTTGAGAGATGATTTGAAACTGAGATGCTTAACCCATGATGTGGTTCTTTTTATATAGCGACACAAGATGATAATGGAAGGAGACAGCTGTGTGCAGAGTTGACGTGGTGAGCATGTGAGGCCAGTGAAGGCTCTCCTTTGAATTCGGTTATCTTGTCATATTCTTGCCCAACATAGTTCCAATGATACGCAATATTTAAGTCCTTGAAGGTTATGTCATGTGTGTGAGGTGTCTCGCTAGTTTTTCATTTCTGTGTTTTTTATAAATATAACAAGAAGAGTCATCTTCATTTTCGCCTCCCCTGTTGCCACATTAACCTCTCTAGTATTTTATGTAGCTTCAGCATCTTAAAAGAATATGGTCTGTCTGGATTGTCTCCATTTGAAGCGCCTTGAGCTGCAAACTTCATTAAATAAATCAAGATCCAGATCCGTCGAGATAGAGAAAAATGGACGACATACACACGAATTACTTGGACCATTGTTAGAATTTCTAGATAATTATTAAAGCTCAAGACACTATTAAATTGTTTTGCACTTTGCACGAGTGGCTTGCATCGCTTGTCTCCGTTTTATATGCCGACGCCTTTATTAAACTTCATTGTAGTAACATATGCAGCATTGTTAATTCTTTTGCTTGATTCTCCCACCAATCTTCCGCATTGGTAAGGATACGTGTATTACTCGCGAGATCAACACTTGTATCACTGCTAACTTTTTTCTGATATTAGGATTCAGAAGCAGGCTCCTGCCAGAGCAGGACCTGGCTTGTGTCTTAACAGGAATATGCACAAAAGGACCTAAAAGGTTAGCCTAAAATGCACACACGACCAAGCTGAGGGATCTGTAGTTCACCCTTCGATTTAACTTTGAATTAACTCTAGAAAAATGGTGCTTCATTGACTGTTTTCCTGAAGTGAGATTTGCGCCCTGTTTTTTAATTCTCCTGTAGCAATTTTATCCAACAATCTGCAGCATCTAACTCTTTCTTTAATCTTCCGGTCATGGAAACAGGAGGAGATAACATTATAGTTTGCCGCGAATATTTAAACGAAGATTGCAGGCTAGAGGGCATTAGTACAGAGTGCCTCTTTGCCTCCCCTTCCATTGCTCGTACATTCCTTTCAAGTCTCGACCACAATTAGGTGCTATTCATTGAATAATTACGCGCTCGATAAATGGCCAGACTCGCCCTTCTTGACGAAGAAAAAATAAGATTGTATCATAGGCCATGAATCTAGGCTCGTAAGCAAGAATCAATTTGGGCAAAATTATTGATGTTAGCTCCAATTTGCGTTTAAGTAATGAAAACCATATGAAATGGTCGTGACAGTACAGCTGGTTGCCTGTACAATTATTCTTTTCTCCGGTGCTCAAGGAACAAAACTGAAAAAATAAAGTTAACACCTTAAGTAGCAAACGTTGGTCTATCTGCTGCCCACTGCAGAAGCAGGTTGCAAAGTGCTACATAGTCCCCATTTGCCTACACTTGCAGAACTTCTCACAGACGCCCTCCTCAACAAATGACTTGATCGCATGGTAACAAGTCCTTTCCTATCATCAGGATTGGATATCAGAAATCAGGGTTTATTGGGGATGAGGCACCCAATCATTACCTTTAAGATATAATTCAAATAATACCAAAATCCTTTAGTTTGTATTCATATTATTCTTGATGATGTGCAGATCATAATCCAACTTCTGCAGTGACATCAACCTAACTCAAGCATCCACATTTGTACTGCAATGGATTGGTGCCAACAAATAGTAAATAGTTACTGTTCTTAATTATTATGTAAATATTATATGTTCTGTACTCAATCATGAATCCTACTTCTGCATTGACCTTCACCTAATCAAACATCCACGTTTGTGCTTTAATGGATTGGCAATATATGGGCGATTAATCTCATCTGCCTCATCCTTTTATGCCCCTTTTGTTGTTTCAGGTTGTTCTTAACTCGAGCACTCCAAAAATGGAACCCTGAAGGGATTTTTCATAGAAAATGAACTCCCCAATTCAGCTAATGCGAATTATTCACTCACTCTATAGTTGATATCACTAGCTCAGACTTGAACTCTTCCTTCAATAGCACCTGCATAATGTCCACTATTTCTTTGCCTGCATTCTCATATTCTCTTGTTTTGAAAAAAACCCATATGAAGCCTTGAATTCACTCATCTCCAATTCTGCGTTTTTCAATTCCTTCTCATATTCTTCCAGATATACTCTTGCATCACATTTATTAAATCTTTAATGATCATGTTTGAATCAGGTTGTCCTCCACGCAATAGAATATCTACCAAACCATGAAATACTCCTGTTAATTTGAAAAGCAATACGTTATCTCAATCTGTGTCAAGCGAACCATCAATGAACTATGATTTCTTTACGTGCAACTCCTAGTATATGCTCGATCTTGCAAGCCATAACAGAGTTCTTATCTTGAAATGCCTTTCGAGTTGAAGCTTCAAATAGTTGAATCATGGTTAAAGTCCATTTTTCATTTCTTGTTAGTTCTGTTGTTAAAACCAGTTGCAACTCCTTTCACTCCCTTGAGTCCAGACCAATGTCATTGAAACCGACTAAGACAGTAACTGAGTCAAGTTATTGAGTCTTTGGTTCAACCACTGTCATTGGCCTATGAGGTCAGTTGTGCATGATATTGGATCATCTATTTTAGCCCACCATTTAGATTTGTGTCTGCATTTATTTGGAGAAATTTAGTCATCCATTTCAATTTCTTTAAACTGTTAGGATAATCTTATTAACGCATTATGAAGCCTTCTTTTCAATTCATCACAGCAGCTTCATTACACAATAATTGAGAAAACAACATAATTTGGGATTGGAAAAGTTAAATTGAGTCCCTGAACTTCAAGTTACTTTTAATTGCATCCATAATTGTCTCCAAACATTTAGTTTCATGCAATTTCACCCTTTCCAAAATCAATTGTCAGCCCCAAAGTTGACCGACTTTTTCATTTTAATCCTTGGTTTTGAATGTGCGCATTTTAACCCTCAATTAATCAACAAACTCTCAATTTCTTCAATTTAGTTCTTGATATGATCAATTTCAGCTCCTATATTCTCACATCCTTTTCAGTTTCATTCTTGGTTTTGGATTTTTTCAATTAAGTTCTTAATTGTCTATTAAACTTCAATATTTATACAATTAAGCCCATGATTAGATTAAATAAACTCTTAGAAATTGCAATTCAACCCCAAGTCTTTAATTTCTTTCAATTAAAGCCTAAAATGATTTTAAAATTTAATTTTTCTTATAATTAAACCCTCACTAAATTCAATTAAACTTTGAAAAATTCTAATTCATTCCTTAAACATTTGATTTTAAATCTTCCTTCTTAAATTGAATTTTCTTCACCAATAGGGTCTTCATCAATAGAAAATACACTGTCAAGTTTTCTAATCTTATATATTTTGATTTTTCTTGATAAGTTTTTAGTAATTTCCTAGAATTTCTGGTGCACGTGCGCGCGCGCGCGCCAGCCTTCCTTCGAAGTTTGCATCAAGAAAACTAACACAATGAACATGGTTATTCAGTGACCAGTTAATCCTATTCAAGAAAAGCAACAAGCATGTGATCATAATGTAGGTGCCACTGCTTTTCTGATTCTATTGTAGCAGTTTTACCCAACAGTTTGCAACAGCTAATTCTTTCTTTAGGAGAAGATAATGTTTGCGACTGCTGCGAACAATTAAACAAAGAATACAGGCTACAGGCTCTTCGTGCTTCCTTGCCTCCCCTGACATTTGCAAGTGCCAGTCTCTCTGCCATAATTGAGTCCTATTCATTAAATAGTTATGCGAATGTGAGCACATATTAGACTGATCGATCTGTAATAATTTAACGCAGGCCATGAATCTAGGCTTGTATAATGAATAAATGAGAACATATACGCGATATTGGCTCCAAATTGCGTTTTAAGTCCTGGAAACCGTAATATTCAGTTCGTAAAGAACAATAGCTTGGAAAAACCAAGAACTCAAAGTAGCAACCATGGCCTAACTAGCTTTGTAAACTTGATTTTCGGATTCATGACTGGTGTATAAATAATTTTTCATTCTAGATTTTTTATCTATACAAACCTAAATATATATACAAACTTTTTTATTTATCTTTATAGAGTTCTATATAACATTTGATATCATAATTAAGTTCATAATATAAATCAATACCTTAATATAATCCTTAATACAATTCAGTAAAAATAAAGATCTAACTAGACATAACAAAATAATATCAATTACAATAAAAAAAGCAGATTTTTAAAGTCCAAAAAAGAGATTTGTTAACAAAGCTATAAGCCTGGAAAAAAAATTAAATAATAAGAGGGTGAGTTCAACAACTTAGAAAATAAATAAAATGTAACTTACGAGGTAATACAATAATAAAAAATACATAAAAGTTTGGCTTCATACTTTTACATATAAGTTTTACAAGCAGACCATAACAAGAAATATCATGAAGTAAGACTGTCTAAAAATTAATATCCAGTGAACATAATGCTTCAAACTATATGATGATCAATTAATATTACAGATTGATCACTTTCACAATCAATTAAGGTTTAAAACTACAGTGTACATAAAGAATAACAATACCCATTAATATGAATATTTTGACTACATGCCATAGAGTCATAAATCAAACAAAGCATTAATCTTCCACAATATGTGTTTTGATCGCACATTATCAAGTCCTTGCTTTTGATCTGGTTTTGACATCCAAAAACATGGCGATGTGGGGGTCTGACAATTAATGAATCATCATTATCTCCTCTAATAGTTTCCACAAAATCAGATTACAAAGTACCATCCCCAATTGCAATTGTAAATGCAAATGCAAATGCATTGCAAACAAGACAGTATTAAAGAAGATCATACAAATGAAAGAAAGCAGAGAATACTTTTAAAATCTCTCAAAGTTCCACACCAATAATTACATCATTGAAAACTTCAATCTCAAACTTCTCCCTAAAAAGACTTGGAGAACTTGGAGAAGCAAGATAGAATTTGGTCCGAAGTCCAAACTTCTCCAGCGAAAATTTGGAGAAGACCTCAAAGAACAACGGAAAATAAGCCTCTGCATTTAAAGCATTATGCAGTAGCTTATTTCCATAGTAGATCACATCATGTTGCAAACAGATTGAAGCCGCTGGTTCTGCACTGGCGGTGGCCCTTGGGGAAAATACATGGCCGGTGGCTCATAGTATGAGTAGGGTGGGTAGTACTGTGGAGGGTAGTAATCTTGGTAATATGAGTATAAATATGTCTGTTGAGGATCATCCATATAATAGTTCATTCCTCCATATGGATCAGTATATGGATAATCATTGTAAAACCCATAGCCATCGCCATAACCCATAGGGATGTTCCCATATACATGGCTATAGCTTTGTGCATTGCTTTGGCTATTTCCATGGTGAACCCATATAAGCTCTGCATGTTTTCCTGCTTTGGCTAGAATTAGGAGAAGTTTGTTAGGGTTTACTTCTCCTGAGACCCTTGCACGCCCCCGGCTGGCGTCGATGGTGAAAGACACCCCTAACACAAAATCATATATGGAGAAAATAAATATGATTATCATGGAAATAAAAAGATCAACATGATCAACTTTCTAGCTCAATACTCAACTATTAAGAATTTAAACACTACATGGATTCGGTTGGAGTCGTCTTAATATATAGAATGAGGCAGGCCGTAGCATGATATATAATCTAGTATGAACTTATCTGACATGCAAGTGAGGATGCTCATAGAGCCTGATAGGAAACATGATTGAAACATTTAGGGTTTGTCTAGCAGAGAATTTTAAGACATGTTAACGTTTTTTTGTCGTTGAATCACATTTAAGGGGATCATCACTTATTAGAATTTAACGGATGCTTTCTAAAAGGGTAGGTAGTGATTAATTTAACATTAAGATTTTAAAATAATATTATTGTCTTCTCATCCTGTGTTCTTGAAACACATTTTATTAAATAAAAATATCAATACTTATATTCGATCTACTATGAAATAGCACTTGTATTTAATTTAACATGTGAAGATTCATACCTATATGATATCAAAATCACCCTACCTCGATCGATCCTTGGCCTCTTTTTTTAGTTTTTATTTTAAAAAAATTAAAACTAAAGAAACTCTTTCTCGAAAAAGAGAGAAATCTTTAAAAAAATAAAAGGGAGAGAGAGAGCCGAAAAGGAGAAGAAGAGAACAAACTACGTACCTTGAATACCTTTCAGTACTTTGCATAGTGTCTTCTGCCATCCAGGAGATTGAGTGTCCACTTGAAGTTCACATACCTACAAATCCAGGAAATCGCAAAAAAAAAGAAAAAAAAGAAGAATATTACTTACTATGATTAGTAACAAAAACAAAAGATTAAAACTGTGAAAATAAAACCCAAGAGGATGAAATTTGTAGTCTAACCGTGTGTGGCGTGCTGGGAGTAGGTGCTGGAGTGGAAGGGGTGGTGGTAGCAGTGGTGGTTTGCTTTGACATGGGGTTTGTAGATAGGCAGATGAAAATGGAGACTGGTTTGTGAGATGATAATTAGGATTTTCTAAGAGTACGTTGCTGTGTTAATCTTTTAGGGTTAAAAGCAAGCCTCCGTTGATTCTTATATATAAACTAGGTACGTCGGCCGGTACATTAAATGAATTACAAATATGATTATGGATATTATTGATTGTTAAGATTTATTTTCCTTTTTTCTATATTCGAATATATATTCTCGATGTGCCTATATGCCTATATGTTTGAGAACTTTCTACTCAACATGCACGATTTTCTGAAGATGCTTTTATGCTTGTATGTTGCCCTTGAAAGATTTGCATCATGTTTTCCATTTTAGTATACAAATACCGAAGATTTGAACCCTTTCTTCATGGAAGAGAGTCAAATTTTGCAGTATATCTCCTACCATTATTACACGAATCACAAAAATCAAAATTCATAATACATATTATATCTATCTCATTCATTGGTTAAAACAGAATATTCATGAATAGCTAGGAGATTTGGGGCGGACAAACTACATTAGCACCCTCCAACCATCATAGAGATTTCTATTGGATGCTTTAATTTATCAAAAAAACCATGTTAATTTATACTTTTAAGTTTTTAGATAAGTTTTCAATATATAATTTATATTATTTTCTAACACATTCTTTCAAATAAAAGTTTTTTGGTCTTGAAATTTACACAGATTTATACTACATTGCACTTAATTTTTATTAAATAAATGAAAATTATGAGATTTGAACTCATGACTACCTGATCATAAAAACTATAATATCATGTTAAAAAACCATTTAAATCTAATAATTTAAATTGATAGGTGCTTTATATTATTGATTGTTAAGGGTATATCCTCTCTCTCTTAATTTTCTCAGTTCAAATCATATCGATATGGAATACGTGCTCTTAAGATTGTCTAAGAAAATAACACTGAAACGGTAGAAGTTCTCGCATTGGATCGATAGCGGTAGGTTAGTGGCTCAATTGTGAATTCTAGTATTTTGGTGATCAAATTGAAACATTATTAGTGATTGGAAAGCCTGGATATTTTGATTAAAACAGTTTTGATTGCGTGCATAAACGTCCCTTTATGACTCTCGAGATTTTCTCCCTGATTGACTCGATCTTGTGCAAAAGATTAGCATTTTAATGGAAAAAAAAAATACACCCCTGTATGGTCTGAGCTACTTTGAACATTCCAAATGAGTCAAAAAGGACTTTGTGGAACTGCAATCTAAATCAGTATAGCATCACAAAAGGATAATCTAGTTTAATTACAGGCGCCATTAGTTCCAATGTCTCTTTTTTTTTCCATGTTCGTTGGATTAAATATAACAATTATGCTCACTCCTATAAGGAATTGTATAGGAAAAATACGTTTTAATATAATTAGTAAAAACAAGGCATAATAAGTAAAATCAATGACTTTGGATGATGAATTTAAATCTTAGGATCGATGATGAACGAAAATGGTGAAGGAACGACCAAAAACTATTACATTGGTCGGATTAAAAAAAATAAAATTGTAGCCAACATCTTTTGTGGCAGCAAGAAAAAAAGTAAACAATAATAAATCATAAGATAGGGAGATAAATACAAATTAGAATTTAATAACATGACTTTTGGCTGCAACTTGACTTAACAATTATATTAGCACAAAAGTAAATTTTATCCTTGCTAAGTAGCTTCTTGATATCGGCTTGGGATTTATTTGTACATGGACGTATCCTTTAAAATGTGGATGCCATGACAAGTTCGACGTATAAAATTAAATCTTTCAAGGAGTAACAAGATTGAGAAGGGACACTCTATTTTGTATTAAACATCTAAAAATGCAATCTAATTTTGCATTAAAACCATTGATGCACACATCAAGTGTCTCTAATCTCCTTTGCACTTCTTGCACGTCGACCTTGGCATCATTTTTTCGCATTTGTCCTTGAATGGAACATAGAGCAATGTCAACATTCCCTACTTCATTGAAAATCTTCTGACCTTTATCAGAAGCTAGCAACCCTGAACGTATCAGTTTCGATATCAACGACCATCCGCCGGTGTTCTTCTTCACTTCCGGCATGGATAGGAAAAGAACTAGAGATCGGAAGATTGAAATAGCGATAGCCCTTGCTTCATTTATAACCTCGATCACATATGACTGCTGGTTATCTACCTCCGTGCTGGGATGGTAGGATCCATTAACATTGCTCGCGGTTCTTTTCAATGTTCTAATCGACCTGGTGATTTCCTTCGTTGTCTTCTTTCTGAAGCTAACGTAAGCAAGAACGTTGCTTTCGATGCTTAAATCTCTAGCTCCGCGCCTTCGTAGCAGGGACTGCATGTCCTGGACATGTTCTTTCATTGTCAAGAACAAATCCCTTACCGTGCTACACACGTCTAACAAGACAACCGAACCCTCAATTGCTCCTTCCACTTGACTTAAATGTTGATGATGAAAAGCTTGTTGGGTGAGTGGTGAGTGAATGAGGTCTTGGATGCAATTAAACAACTCTGCTAGCTTAGTCAAACTCATTTGAATAGTTTCAGCTCTTAAAGGATTCGTAGATGATTCCCAAGTTCTTAGCTTTGTTAGCTGAGCTTCGACTTTGAGAGAATTCGGATGTGACCTAGAAGGCAAGCTAATGGACCTAACAGGGTGGTGCGCAGAATTAATTGGAGATAAGCTTGCCATCTTCACTTGCTATGCAAATGCTAAATATCAAAAGGTTCACAAGGTTAATGCTTTGAATGGAGATCATGGCCTATCCTATTTATATGGACACGACGGTGTTGATGAATTTATTGGCTAATTCAATATCTAAGAAGTAGGTCCATGTGATGGCAATGCTGTTCACCCTACAGTCGCAAGATTCTTGTAACAATTTTAGCCAGCAAACTACAAACCTAAAAGTTTTTCTTTAATCTTGAGGTCATGAAATGGACAACAATACTAGATAGGGTTTGGTTTTATTATTGGTAATAACCATGACAATTTGTGAATCATGTGCCTCCTTGCCTCCCCTAATCATTGATGGTACGTAGTTGTAAAACTGACCAAAATCTTCAATTATATCGTTTGTAAGAAGGTAATGAACATGAAAGGCTGGCGATTCCATGACTGGTTGGTTTCAAAGAACCAATAATTCATCAAGACACCTAATCAATTGACCATGTGGATGAAGAAAAAACGAGACAATCTTGCATGACAGAAAAGGACCCTTTTAGGGTACAAGAATCTAAGGTTGTCCTAACCCACATTGGGTGAATTTGATCTCATTCCAAATTCATTATACTATGATCCACATGGGCAGTACTGGATTCCGTAATAATGTGCACCATATGGCATTGAGGTTTGCATCATGTAGAATAAATCAATATTGGGAAACAAGGACAGTATTAAGCTTTATGTTTTTTGTTTACTTGTTTTTTTTCCTCTTCCAGACATACCAATGTATCATGTATGAAATTTTGACAAAGCGATCAAGGAAATTTTGTATTGTAAAATACCAATAAATTTTGAATTACCCCATGAACATACTTATTTGAGAGAATAACGAGAAGAATAGATTACACATTTACCTTAAAAAAAACATCAAATTAATATTTTTTTATAATATTTTGATATACTGATATCAAAATAAAAAAAAATCTAAAAAATATCATTTAAATACAATTTTAAACAATTCACTGTAATACCAATCATGCCTTATGCACAAGCGGAGATCATGATTCTAAAACATTCACTTTTCACATCTGTTTTGGGTTGTCCACCTTGGGATTCATCCCTTTTGGAGCCCATTTAGGATTTGAGGTCCCAAATCTGTGAACATCCATTTCGCCTAAAACATATTCTGCAAGCTCTGCATCTAAATTTCGGCCACACACAAACGGTTTTTGCATTTGGATTTGCCCATAAACAGTGCCGAATTCACCACTACAGATTTCTCAAGATTTCATTACTGGAATTCAAAATCATAAATACGAAGCACATCACAAACTCACAATACTGCACTGGCTACTAGATGCATTTCTGTGAAATCTGAAGGAAGTTGAGCTCCATCCCTATATGTTTTCACTAAAATGAACACATCAATCTGCAAGAAGACACCCTGTCAAACCTTTGATTCACTAAAGAACGTGCAGGGTTTTTTAAAGGTGGGTCAATATCTCATACTGCCAAAGAAAGGACAAAATTTAATGTGCTAAGAAGGCTAGTTGTACATGTATAATATTCACATTCAAGGCTGTCATATCTTTTGCCTATCTTAGTAGTGGCCACAGGCCAGTAGCCTTGTATATGAGAAACTTGGTTAAGGGGGATGCAAGGGCTGCAACATCTCATGATAAGAGATATCAGCAACAAATCAACACAAACAAGAAAAAAACACCTTAATGTTGCTCGAATTGCAACAGTCACTGGCACAATGAAGATCTCAAACATATTGAGATAATACAACATAGAACAATTGCCATAAATACTACTAGCTTCTTTTCAGAGTATTCTAGCCCAAAAGTTACAAAAATGCTCTGTCATTGACCACTGAGATTAAGAATGGAAAGAAAATGGGTGAGATAAATGTTCAGAAGATATCAACTTTAAGGATTTCCGACATATTCGAGATTTGCTATGCATTGTATTCAATTGAAAATTAACTTCAACTTTATTTTGGCAGTGTGGTAGATTCGCGTAAACAAATACAAGAACAACACTGATGGTAAACAACGTAGGTGGTACAGGTGGGACCTCCATCAAAAGTGAAAATTAAGCAATATATTTTGGCAGCTCCTAATGGTCGTTAATGGATGAGGTGGTAAGAGTCGTCTCTATAGTCTATCAAGCATTAATTTCACACATTTTGGAAGCTTCAAGAGAATTATTATACGCAACCTTCGCAGAATCATCATGCAGCCTTGGCACTTCGTCTTTCTCAAAAACCACCATTTGATGTCTATATTCTGGTTTTTTTTTTTTTTTTGGCCAACGAAACCTTGTTGACAGCTCCTGCCTTAAATTGAACCACAAAAGCTTCAGCTCAGGAGAGCTGGTAGAGAAAATAACAGGAAAGTAACATGTTATTTCTGTTCAGATTGCATAGCTCAACAGCATGTTATGGTGTACTTGGCACTATTGTAAGGACGGCTGAACAAATTATACTTTAGGCGTTAAATTTGGAACATTTGTAGCCAAAACACAGCAGTCATCATGACTAAAATGAAGTGTACCAATTAAAGCAACGAGGAAAGAAGGCATGATGATCCCTGATGTGGCAGGGACATCGGGGGAACCAACATCTAGAAAGGATAAAAATAGAAAAGTAAGTCTCCATCTGGTTAGTGTTACTCAATAGTTGGTTAAGTATTGAAAAAAAAAATAATCATTACCCTATACATGTTTTTAATATAAAAAAATGTCTAATGTTTCCTTAAAAAATATTTTTCCAAAATGATTTTATTATCACGACTTATAAGAAAAGAATCTCATTAAATAAACAATGGGTCTTTAGGTGTTATTGGTGGCTGAGATGTTTTTGGGCTTTATTTCAAGTGATCTTCGGCCATGTTTCGGGTTGTTGTGGGGCTGTGATTTGGACCTATTTCCAGGCAGATTTGGACTAAGAGGCAGGAGGTCGAGTTGAAGTTTTTTGGATTGGAAAGGAAAATGATTTGAGGGCTGCGTGAGATTGGGTTTAAGGAGGCTGATTTGATAACTTAAGAAATGGAGAGCTGAGACAATGGTGTGGGTTTTTGTAGGAAGACAATGGCTGAGCAATAGTTACTATTACAAGGACTGATGACGTCGGTAAGGAGGAGATGAAAGGTAGGGTCTGTTGGGAAGATGAAAGTCGTCGTGAGAAAAGCTAATGGCAGGTGAGAAAAGGGATCTATCAACATGGTTGTTTTTTAGGAAGGAGGCTGGAGAACGTATGGCTGACAGAGATGGAAATCTGCTACTGTGGTGTGGGATCACAGCTGGTGTGGGCTACTGTCGCCGTGGGAAGCTGTCAGCGTTGGCGAGGTAGAAACCCCCGGTGATGTGGCAGTCGACAGTGCGGTTTTTTTTGGATTTTGATTTTAAAAAACATTTAGAATCGTAAAATGGGAGCGCAGATGGCCGAAAACACATTTTCTGAAATTTTGAAAAATATTTTGAAGAAAAAGGAGTCAAAATTGGTTAACAGGGAGATCAAACGAATCCAACTTTTTAAAGATAACAAGCAGTTATTGGAAAAACAACAGGAAAGCCATATTAAAGTACCAGAATTAGATAGCTAAGCACACAGAAGAACCCAGAATTAATGTCAAACCATGGACTTCATCGAGACTTTACAGAGAGCCAGTATCATTGTTCTACGAGACATGCACACAAAATGAGAGTCGAGCACTGACACTAAAATTAACAGAGCCAAATTTACTTCTTCTTGGACAGAGGTGCGATAGTCATTAGCTGGTAACAGAAACTTCTTTTCAATTAATGGAAAAACTGTGCAAGCTATCTCAACAAGCATAATCGTTTCCAAATAAACAGAAAGCAGTCCTACTTGATGCCCATTCTGATTTATTTACTTATAGTTTCCCAATCATTAGAAATTTAGTGGAAATTAAAAACTTTAATATTCCCTTTCTTTCTGTCAGCATAACATTTGCTTCATCTTCAAGAACTTTCTTCCTTTAGCTATTCACATGTAGCAAACTAAATCAAATACAGTTTCAATCTATTTTGTTGTTTATTCTCGGGGTCAACAAGAACAAATCATTTTCAAGCAAAAGCACCCCAAGTACAAGTTTGGCACATTGCATTCCAACCAAAAACAAAAAACAGGGACTAGCTAGTGCATTTACCCATAAAAGAATCGTTTTCGTCTAAGATGCATTAGCTACCATGACACGAGTGAGACACGTAGCAATAAGAAAAGCTAAGAAAACAGAATTAATAATGTAGTAAACAACATACCATCTATACAGCAAGACCTTGCTCTCTCGCTTTCTTCAACCACTTCAGTGTACTCTCCAATGTAGTGTAAGCAGCTACATCAGTTAAACTCTTACTCTCTACTGCATAGTCAAATACCTCATAAGCTTCTGCGACTCTACCCTCCCTGCAAAGAGCTCTCACAAACGTAGCATAAGAAGCTGTCTCAAGCTTCATACCACCCTTTTTTATCACCCCATACAATTCAACACCCTTATTCAACCTTCTCCCTTTGCAAAACCCATGAAGCAGCGTATTATAAGTACACGAATTTGGACTACATCCTTTCAATTCCATCTCCTCCAACAATGCCGCCGCACCCAATACATCCCCTTCTCTACACATCCCATTCATCAATGATGTGTATGTAACTGCATCAGGAAAATGGCCTGATTCAACCATAATTTTCAAAAGCTTCTTAGCTTCACTAACTCTCCCGCACTTTGACAACCCAAAAATCAACGTATTATATGTAACAAGATCAGGCTCCACTCCTTCCTCTTTCATCTGTTTATAAATCCTAACAGCCTCAATACCTTTATTCAACAAACAGTAACCTTTCATAATCGTATTGTACAAAAAAGCATCTGGCTTTAGCCCACATTCCTTTAACACAGCCACCAATCTATCAGCCTCACGAATATTTTTTGCATTACAAACATTATCAATCAATATGGTATAAGTAACAAGATCAGGCTTTATATCAAAACTACTCTTCATTTCATCAATGAAACTATAAACACTGTTGAAAATCCTACTCTTACATAAACACTTAACGAGAAAATTATAAGTAAAAGTATCGGGCTTTGAATGCTTCGAAGAAAATTCCTTTACCAATAAAATAGCATCATCTACTCTCCCAGCAGAGCACAGAGACCTAATTGCGACATCAACAGTAAATTGATTAGGCTTAAACCCCTTATTAACCATCAAGTTTAAAACTTTCTGAGCAGAAGATAGAGAACTATCAGGTTCTCTGCAAGACTGTGAAAGCAAAACATGGTAAGTGGATCGGTCAGGGGATAAAGAAGGGAGGGTCTTGACCATGTGATCAAGAAGAGAAATGGAATCATCGAGGGTGGAGATTGAAGTGTAGGATTGAAGAAAAGAGTTGTGTAAACGAAGGTTGTCTAGTAGCGGGGCTTTTGTAGTTGAAATGAAGGAATTGAAGAGACTTTTAGCTTCATTTAGAGATGAGGTTTTAAAGAGTGATTTGTGAGGTGGTGGGGTTTCAGTTTCATGGGGTTTTGGGGAATTTTTCTTGGTGAGTTTCTTGGGAAAGTAATGGGGTTGTTGTTGTTGCTGCTGAGAGGGTGTGTTCTTGATGAGTGATGTCGATGAGATTGCAGAACGGAATGAAGGTGGGAATTTTCCCATTTCCGTAGCTTTGTTCTTGATGATGATGATGCTGTTTTTGTTTGTGCCTCTGCTGTTTTTGTTTGCTTTCAGATTAGGGTTTTGTGAGGGTCTTAGGATGATGAGTATGATGGATCTGGGCCAGTTAGAGTTTTACACAACTTAAAAGCCCGTGGGTCATGTCAGTGGTTCCACAGCTTTGCTACTCAAATCTCTGCTAATTTTCAACACTAGCAATTTAATCTTTGATAGATGGCGCCTGTGTTGCCGCGGGATGATTTTGATTGAGTGCGCAATGTTCTTGGAAAAGAAACAGGGGAAGGATTGCATCTGTGAAATAAGTGATAGGAGAAACAGAAACCCAAGCTAATTATTGTGAAAATTAAAGGCAGCATGATATTTATCAAGAGAAGCAATGCAAATGCAATGTGAAACAGCTGCTATGATTGGCAGGTAGTTCCTTCGTACAATATAAGGAGGTGATGTTAGCAATAAGTTGTCCAATACAAATGAAATTGGCTCTTCTAGTAGCAACGAGGATGATGTTAATCTTTTCCATCACAAACCTCACCATGAACCATCTAGCAATTATTCTTCAATATCTTAACACCGAAGAAGAAGAAATATAAGACCTTATTAAAAATGTGATGTGAGAGTTGATAATCATAAATTTAAAAGGAAAATACAACCTGATGAGTTTATTGATTGGCTTTGAACCATGAAGAGGATTTTCAATTTCATAAGGTTTCCTAGAAATAGAAAAGTAAACTTGGTGGCTATGAAACTCAAAAAGTATACTTTCATGTGGTGAGAAAATTTTAAAAAGTCAAGAGCTCGTGAAGGCAAAAGTAAGATTAAGTATTTGGAGAAGATAAAAATATAACTTAAAAGGACATTATTATATTAACATTATAGGCAAGATACATTTCTCAAGTTTCATAACCTAAGGTAATTTGGTATGATCATGGAAAAGTATACAATGGAGTTTGAATTACTCGTGTTAAAGTGTGATATTAATTATTAAACCAGAAGATCAAACAATAGCCCGATACTCAAGTGGGTTAAATGAAGAAATTTCTAATGTGGTTCGATTGTAACCTTATTGGATATTCAATGATATGATAAAACTTGCTTTTGAATATGGAAAAACAATAGAATGAGGTTAGAAAGACTGGATGGAAATCAACATTTAAGAAGAGTTCTTCCAACCGGGGTTGTATTTCATTCTCCAAGGGAGTTTCAACAGCAAAACCTTTCGTTGTTAAGGCTTATGAGAAGGGTAGTCTAAGAACTAGTTCTAAAACATCGAGTTGTTCGAACTTTAATTAAAAGAAGTGTTTTCAAGTGTCAATGGTAAAAATATATTGTTTTTTATTGTCCAAACTATAAAAATTTTATTATTATAGAGAAAGAGATAGTTAGTGAAGAGGACTTTCTGAATGAATCAGATCAAGAAGGTGAATTGATTTATGTTGATCAAAGTGAAGTACTTATTGTTCAGAAAAGTTTGAGTGTTGTCTATGATAAGAGTGAAAATTGGGTTCATTATAATATTTTTTCAACCTGTTGTAGTGAAATTAAGAAATTTTGTGATGTAATCATTGATAGTGATATTTATCAAGAGAAGCAATGCAAATGCAATGTGAAACAGCTGCTATGATTGGCAGGTAGTTCCTTCGTACAATATAAGGAGGTGATGCTAGCAATAAGTTGTCCAATACAAATGAAATTGGCTCTTCTAGTAGCAACGAGGATGATGTTAATCTTTTCCATCACAAACCTCACCATGAACCATCTAGCAATTATTCTTCAATATCTTAACACCGAAGAAGAAGAAATATAAGACCTTATTAAAAATTTGATATGAGAGTTGATAATCATAAATTTAAAGGGAAAATGCAACCTGATGAGTTTACTGATTGGCTTTGAAACATGAAGAGGATTTTCAATTTCATAGGGTTTCCTGAAAATAGAAAAGTAAAATTTGGGCTCTAAAACTCAAAAAGTATACTTTCTTGTGATGAGAAAATTTTAAAAAGCAAAGAGCTCGTGAAGACAAAAGTAAGATTAAGTATTTGGAGAAGATAAAAATGGAGCTTAAAAGGATATTCTTATATGAACATTATAGGCAAGATACATTTCTAAAGTTTCATAACATAAGGTAATTTGGTATGACCATGGAAAAGTAAACGATGGAGTTTGAATTACTCGTGCTAAAGTGTGATATTATTAAACCTGAAGAGCAAACAATAGCCCGATACTCAAGTGGGTTAAATGAAGAAATTTTTAATGTGGTTCGATTGTAACCTTATTGGATATTCAATGATGTGATAAAACTTGCTTTGAATATGGAAAAACAATAGAATGAGGTTAGAAAGACCGGATGAAAATCAACATTTAAGAAGGGTTCTTCCAACCGGGGTTGTACTTCATTCTCCAAGGGAGTTTCAACAGCAAAACCTTTCGTTGTTAAGGCTTATGAGAAGGGTAGTCTAAGAGCTAGTTCTAAAACAGCGAGTTGTTCGAACTTTAATTAAAAAAAGTGTTTTCCAGTGTCAATGGTACAGACATATTGTTTTTTATTGTCCAAACTATAAAATTGTTATTATTATGGAGAAAGAGATAGTTAGTGAAGAGGACTTTCTGAATGAATCAGATTAAGAAGGTAAATTGATTTATGTTGATTAAAGTGAATTACTTATCGTTCAGAAAAGTTTGAGTGTTGTTTATGATAAGAGTGAAGATTGGGTTCATTATAATATTTTTTCCACCTATTGTAGTGCAATTGGGAAAATTTGTGATGTAATCATCGATAGTGGTGTTTGCACCAATGTTGTAACTACTGATATTATGAACAAGTTGCAGCTCAAGACTAAAGCATACCCTTAACCTTATAAATTATGATGGCTAGAGCTAAGCATTTTCGGTTCGGTCCGGTTTTGAACCAAAATAAACAACCAAACTGAATTTTTTTTAGTTTTTGAACCGAATCGAAAACCGGTTCAAACTGATTAATTTCGGTTTGGTTCGGTTTGTTTTTTCCCCTTTCAAACCGAAATGCAATGCCAAGATGCCATCCTCTAAGAATCAACAACATTGTTCTCATTGTTACAACTTCTTGCAAAGGAAAAAATAATTGCAAAAAAATAGTATCAGTTCTTAGCAATCAGCCAATCATTGCTTTGATTTTTTTGGACACTCTTCAGCTTCTAGACCCAAAATAATCCCTCTCATGCAATCGAGGTGGGATCTTTTTATGCCGTGACTCATGAAGGAGAATCAAATAAATCAATGGAAGAATCATCAACAATTCACCTCTAACATAGCAAGTTTGAGAGATGAGAGATGAGAGACAGAAAACATGGAAGATTGGAAGAGAATAAGACAAATTTTATTCAAATATTGAAAGGAAATATTAAAGTTTTACCTGTAATCAGTTACTTTTCCCTTACGTTGAGAGATGAGAGACAAAGAGAGCATTGAAGGCTGGAAGCTGTGAATGAAAAGGACCCTTCAAATTGTGAAAGCATTCAAAGAGTTAATGGGAGGGGAGGGGGCGGCTATATGAAAGGGAAGGAAATGATAAATGGTCTGCTAGGGTTGTTGGCTAATAGGAGGGAGGAGGCGGCCTGCGACATGTTTTTCTTTTTCATTTTTAAACCGGTTCGGTTCGGGTTCGCCGGTTCAGGCACACCAAAACCGGAAACCGAACCGAACCTGATATTTTCCTAAATATTTTAACCGGTTCAATCCGTTTTTTTTACTAGTTCGGTTTTTTCAGTTAATTTTTTTTCGGTTTTCTCGGTTAAATCGGTTTTTCAGTTTTTTTGCTCACCCCTAAAGGTGGCTAGAGAAGAAGCATGAAAGGAAGGTGACATATAAATGTCTTGTTTTATTTTTCATTGGAAAAGGGTATTGAGATTATAGGTGCATGATATATGTTACTTGGTCGTTCATGGCAATATGATAAGAAATTTCAGCATGATGGTTTTAAGAATACTTATTCCTTTATAAAAGATGGTGTTAAGGTTATTTGTTATTTTTGGTTCTTCCAAATCAAAACTTATTTCCAAACATTTTAAAGGGGTAAAAACACTTTTAATTACCAGTACCAATATGGAAAAGCTTGTTAATGATGTGAATTTTGTTTATGCTCTTGTTGTTTGTTAGGAAAATGCTAAAATAAATGAGTTACTTTCAAATGTGCAACTTTTGCTTGATGAGTTTTCTAATGTGGTTCCTGAAGAAATATCATATGGCCTTTTTTTAGTGAGTGATATTCAATATTGTATTAACTTTATTTGGGGTGTTATGCTTCCGAACAAAGCAACATATCAAATGAGTCCAATCGAGCATGCAGAGTTATAAAGGTAAGTTAATGAGTTGATTTTGAAGGGCTTGGTAAAGGAAAGTAAAAGACCATGTGTTATGCCCGCTTTTATTTTTTTCCAAAGATTGATGGATTGTGGAGAATGTGTATTGATGGTCTGGCGATGAACAAAATCACTATTAGCTACTGATTTCATATTCCCTAACTAAATGACTTGTTAGATCAACTTTATAGTGCTATTATCTTTTCAAAGATTGATCTTAGAAGCGGCTATCATCATATCCGAATGAAAGTTGGTGATGAATTAAAGACAACTTTCAAAACTAGGGATGACCTTTATGAATGGATGGTTATGCCATCTGACCTCTCAAATGCTCATAGTACTTTCATGTGAATGATGAATGATGTGTTCAAATTAACCTTTTATTGGCAGATTCATTGTTGTTTATTTTGATGGTATTCTTATTTACAAAAACGATAAAGAGGAGCATCGTAATCACTTGCAATAAGAATATTAGATTTTTAGTAGTCAAAAGATATATGCTAGTTTGAAAAGGTATGAATTCTTTACTAGCAGCCTTGTGTTCTTGGGTTTTGTTGTTTTTAGCGAAGGAGCGACAATGAATCCTAAAAATATTGAAGCAATTCTCAACTAGCCATCTCCTCAAACTCTTCATGATATTCAGAGTTTTCATGTCTTAACATCCTTCTATTAGTGTTTCATAAAAAAAATTCAGTAACATTATTGCTTCAATCATCGAATATTTGAAAAAAAAAATAGTTTCAAGTGAACTAATGAGGCTGATAAAAGTTTTGAAGTTATGAAGCAAAAGGTGACCAATGCATCTATTTGTTCTCTACCATATTTTCAAAAAGTTTTTGAAGTTCAATGTGATGTTTCTAATAATGGCATTGGTGTTGTTCTTAATCAATATAGCAAACCTATTGCTTTCTATAATGAGAAACTCAATGATTTACAAACAGTTCTCCGAGAGGCTCCTCAAACTATTAGGCAGTGTAAGAGATTGTAATAATAATTGTATTTTAAAATATTTTTTATTTATAAATATATAAAAATAATATTTTTTTAAAAAAAATTATTTTTTATTTTTGCATATTAAAACAATCTAAAATTTCCTAAAAAAATTAATTTGAAGTAAATATATTTTTTTAAAAAAATCACGAAACTTCTAAACAATAAAAGACCCAAACTTAACTAACTTCAATTCTCTCAAGAATTTTGGGACTTGACCAGTCAAATTGTTTTTGTTCGACAGTCAAAGACAACAAGTTAAGGCAATTTCCAAGATTTGATGGGATTCTCCCTTGTAAATTATTTCCATGTAAATGAACGCTGACAAGGAGGTAATATTCCTCATCAGAGAAGATGGGATGTTACCGGATTTTTTTTCCCCACCAAGTTCCAGTACACCTATGTTTAATTTGTAATTTACCAATAGAATCTGTAATCACGCCAGTCAAGTTAAGCCATTGGGATCTCCTATATCAACTGGAATACTTCCGAGGAATTTGGTTTCTTCCATGGTTGGTCTCTATAGGTTTTCTGAGAAGTTCAAAACCATTTTAGGTAGCAACCCTCCGAAATTGTTATCATTTAAAGACAATTCTTCCAAATTGGTCCGGTGTGCCGGGGCAGAGAGAGAGAACTTGTGTCTTTATCATTACCATTTAAAAGATAATTTACATCATCTAGCAGCCATTGTTGTTTCAGAGTTCAGCAACAGAAATAGTCCAACGACGACAGTTTAGCGAAACTACGCAGATAAAGAGAGAAAAGGGAAGGAAGAGGAGAAAGAAGGAGAAGGGGAAGAGAGGGGGAAACGGAAAGGAAAGAAAGAAAAAGAATCATGGGATATTTTATTATTTTTGTTCAAAATTTGAATTAAAGTGAGGTCATAAAGTTTATTTTGAAGACAAAGTTGTTTCTAGTTTAAATATTTGAAAGTCAGAGTAATTTTTTCTTTTATTTATGTTGCTCTTAAATAAATGTAAATAAATAAAAAAAGTAAAAGGAATTGATGAATTATTAAATAGAAGACGAGCTAGGATATTATTATTACTTCGTGTATGGAAGTAAAACTCTTGAAATTGCCACAAATTTAAAATTTTTAGAAAATCAAGGTTGTTTTTTTATGTTTTTTGAAATTATGTTTCAAATAGTATTTTATGAAAATTAAATTTTTTTTAATTTAATTTAATTTTTTTTATGTTTTCTGATTGTTTTGATATATTAGTATTAAAAATAATTTTTAAAAATAAAAATAAAATATTATTTAAATATATTTTAAAAAAAAACTTTAAAAAATAATCATCGTTATCATTATGCTCCAAAACACACTTTCAAAAGGAAGTTGCACTGAAGTTTAGAGCCACCGATCCAAGAAATGTGGTAGGAAACTAAGGCTAGTCGAGGTGTTTCTATCATTTGTCTTTCAATTATTGGACATTTGAAGTCAAGTCTTGGTCGAGCAATGAAAATGGTCCTTTTCTTGTCTAATGTCTTTTACACACCGTGTGAGACCCGCCATTTTTAATAGGATCTCTACTTCAATTTTCTGTCTCCAAGTTCCAACAAACATTTTTCATGCATATATAAAGAGGGAACCTGCGATAGATAAATTGATTGAGCTATACTCTCTAGCTTTTGTGTAATCTTGACCAGCTCTAGAAGTCACTCAACTATTTTATCACCACAAAAAAAATGGAGTTTGATGAGCTCCCAGGTTTTCGATTCCACCCAACAGAAGAAGAACTCTTAGATTTCTACCTTACAAAGACTGTCTTAGGTCAAGACACAGCTGATATCATTGGTTTCCTCAACATATACAATCACGAACCTTGGGACTTGCCAGGTACGTACTGCTACTGTCATATTATCAATCATTTGCCTCTCCAATTCTTTATTTTATTTTCTGGGAGCTTGCTATATCCGCTAGAACGTGTTTCCTTCAATCTCTCAGCTGTTAATTTATCTTTAGGGATGCTGTGGAGTTGTTCATGGACGATTTCATGTTCAGATTTCATGTACAGGATTGTCTCGTGCATGCGTTCAAGAGTAGATACATATTTCTTAAGCCAAAATGTGCACTGCTCTACTTTGAGCTTGCATAAAAATATTTCTGATCTGGGCTTGGTTTGATTAATACAGGATTATCGAAGATAGGGGAGAGGGAGTGGTATTTCCTTGTGCACAGGGAGAGCGTTCTTGGGAGACCGAGGAGGACAACCGAGAAAGGTTACTGGAAGGCAACTGGTTCGGACCGGCCCATCCGATGCTTGATGGATCCGAAAAGGTTGTTGGGTCATAGAAAAACTATGGTTTTCTACGGAGGAAGAGCTCCACGAGGGAGCAAAACGGATTGGGTCATGAATGAGTACAGATTGCCTAGCAACTGCTATTTATCGAAGGTATTGTTAAGAACTTTCACTTAATGATTAATCTTTAGGGTATGAATAGGTGGTGGAAAGTCGAGGTAATCTTCCATTTCTTTTCCTTGTGTTTGATAAAAAGAAAAAGACTAATAATTTGGGAAAGCAAGGGTTCAATCTTGTTCCGTGGAAAATAATTTTTTGAATATCACTTTACAAATTTTTATGTATTTATTTACTAATAAAAAATTTAATCAATGAAAAATACTTTTTAATCTAAGAAAAACTTCCATTGATTTCCAAAAAAATATTTTCCTTTTAATTTAGGTAAAAAACACTTTTTAAAAATTGTGAAAAATTCAAAAATATCTTGTTATTTGTTGATTATATCAGATTTAGTCCTAATTGATCTTTAGATTGCTATATATTTTGTTTTAATTTTTTTTTAATTTCATCCCTTAGAATTTGATTTATATCAAACCTAATATTTTCTTTTCTCTTATCCTTTTCTTAATTGAAATTATTTTTATCTATTATACTTGGTTTCAATTCTTTCGATTGCTATTTATTTTATTTGAAATAATTTATAAAAATAGATTTTTTTCCAATTTCATCATCCTTCAACTTTTTATTTGCAGATTTGGTCTTCATTATTTTAATTTTAATTTATTTTATTTGAAATAATTTATAAAACTAGATTTTTTTTTCCAATTTCATCATCTTTCAACTTTTTTATCTATTAGATTTAATTATCATTCTTTTAATAAACTTGAAATAAAAAACATTAACAAGTTATTTTCCATGATACAGTCAAACACTAGAAAGTGTTTTCCAACTCATTTTCCATGACACTACCACGCATAAAAAAAAATTGACTTTTAAAAAATCTATTTTCCATAAAAACAACTTTTCAAATTAAAAATAATTATTTTCTAACAAACAAACAGGTCCTAAAAGTAAAGTGAAACATCAAACCTTAATTGTTTCTAACAAACATACAGGTCACAAATATAAAGAGCATGCAAAAGAATTCGGGTTCAAATGGCGCCTTAATTGCTTGAGAATGCTCGCATACACGAAGAAGATGTAAATGGGAAATTTTTTATTACTAATATGGTAGTTGAATTTATGTGATGCAGGAGATTGTGCTTTGCAAAGTATATAGAAAGGCAACACCATTGAAGGTCTTGGAGCAAAGGGCAGCTATAGAAGAAATTGTTAGAGCACCTAACGTCACATCTTTATCTCCTCCAATGCAAGAGATTTTCTCTTTTTATGACCACCAAAAGAGCTTTAACAAGTTCTTGTTAGAACAAAATAATGTTGTTCACAAAGTAGAGGGAGTGACAGCAATAGAAGAAGAAGACAACAAAATTGGTTACCCATCCCAAATAATGGGAGTTGGACCCATCAAAGAGCACTACTCCGAGCTCCTGTCACCAAAGTTAGTCCTGGATTGGACCATGGATTCACTTTGGCCTAACTAAGGAGCCCTAAGCTAGACATCCCCTGATATTTTGCTAAATACTAGTATTTTTCCATGTAATTCTTGGGTTATCGCATTTGTAACTTGGTGGGATTTTCCCAAAGATCTCAACCGTAAAGACTAAGTTTGATGTTGGTTGATTTTTATGATTGAAATGATCAGGGAAAAATAATTTTAAAAATACAGGTAACTTGTATCTAATTTGGATTGAGCCTTTTAGGAGATGTTTAGAATAATTATAGTGATTGTTTTTTAAAATATTTTTTATTTTAAAATAATATTTTTTTATTTTTAAAAATTTATTTTTGATATCAACACATCAAAATAATTTAAAAATATATAAAAAATAATTTGAAACAAAAAAATTCAAAATTTTTGAAAACTCTAGTTGAAACGCCCTACCAAACACCCCTTCAATCTCTTGTACATACTATTAATTATGTTCCAAGCCATAATCAATTTTTCCTTTTTAACAGTTTTCTAATAAACTATTTATATTCAAACAAATATGTTTACATGAATTATTTTTTAAACTATCATTTTATAAATTTGAATTGAAAAATAATAGTATAAAAATAATATTTGATTTACCAACCAAGTCAAATCTGTAAGTATTAAAGCCAAAATCAATTTGTTTGTCCTTTTTTAAACACCATCTCATTGGAAAAGAGTCTTTTGCTAAATAGGTTTGTCAGCCAAGGGAGGAGGAGTCTTCTGCTAGATCATTGGAAAACATCCTCCCTTACTGAAGAAAGAATAGAGCATGATCTGATTCTTGTGGATGAGCTCCTCGCTTAAGAGGGCCCAAATTCTAAAGAAATGATGGTGGGGGCTCGTATTCTCACCGAGACAAAGGCTGAAAGGAGTTGTACCCTCCAGGCCGGGAGTTAGACTGACTTGACACCCTCAAAGTGATTGTGGGCGTTGTTGCTCTTTTTAAAAGAAAAAAGGTCTCCACTCTAAGGGGCATATGTTGAGTCCTTGGTAGTAGAGGTGTTTGTTCCTCTATCTTTATTCTCTCATACGATCACTAGGGCCACAATTACGGAGTTCTCCCTTTGGGGGTTAAGGATGCTTTTTCCTTCCTAGCTATTGATCGCGCCCCTTTCACCTTTCCTACCTCAAATGAGAAGGAGAGGTAAGTCATAAAGGTCTTTGTTGGCGAGACGTCTGGTCTTGGTGAGATGAGCCTTGAGGTGGTGATGCAGTTAGAGAGGGTTCTCACATCCCCTCGGATATCCTCCAGATGTCCAATAAGAGCTACCACCATTTGACTTTGACTGCTTAAATGCCTTTTAATGCAAGGAAATTATTTTTCTATCTTTTTTCTTATTGTGTGTCTTTCACTATCTTTTTGCTAAAGTTTTTGCTCAAACACCCTTTAGTTCTTCTCATATCATAAGAAGAGAAATAAGAAACACAACAAGAGAGATAAAAGTCAAATCTCTTCTTACCTGATTGATGTTCTTCCACTGTAAGTTCTTTTCTTCCTTACTTAATTTGTTTTATGACTTGGAGTTGATGAAACTAGGCACTTGAATGGTGGTTTGACTTTTACCTTATTGATCTTGTTCCTATTCCTTGTTCATTTTTTCTGTTGGCAACCTATTAATTATTAATCTAATTTATTTTTTGTTCTTGTATTAGTTGATGATTATTTTCCAAGTTGTTCAATAATAGTAGGGTTGAATAATGGATTGTCAACAGTAGATGATCTTAGATTCTGAAGTGCTAAAGTCATGCATTTTTATATGTACTATTGTCAATAGAAATTTAAATCTATTAATCTGATATTCACTTTTGTTGTTAGCTTGAGTGTTTAGCATTTTACTTTATTAAACTCTGCTTGGTTGATTTTTTTTAAAGTTCAATCCTTCAATGCTATTATTGGTTTAATCTAATTATTTTTTTATCAAAAAAATGTTGATCTAACACCAATATGTTTTTTTTTTAATGGGGAGAAACTATTATTACTTTAGAGGATGTGATTGTTTTTCGGGGTTACTCTATTTTAGGATCCCTTGTTTCATGTTTTGTTGAAAACAAAAAATAAAAGGTAATTAAAGAGAAATTAATGGATGCTAGAAAGGAAGTAGTACAAAGTATAGCTAGGAAAACATGACATCATACATGGATGCATATATTTGTCAAGTTTCATAATTAAACAGGCTTTTTGAATATAAATTTTTGGATAGAATTTTTTCTCTTTCAAAATTATAAGTAACTCTTAGATTTTCTTTTCGGTAACCAATAAACTTTCAATACCCTGAGCATATCAACCTTATTCATTTCTTTTATTTTAGACTAACACAACAACTTTCAAGTCTCTAATGACTTGAATATTAGCTCTAGAGAAGCTAAGATTTTTTAACCGATGTGATTACATGCTTGCAAAGCCACAAATAATAGAGGCCTTCTCGAACGAATTGTATTCATGATGAGATTGCAGCTAGTTTAATGAAACAATAAAAATAAGACATTAATATAACATTGTTGTATTTATGATGTATTAATAATCTAGTGCACAATAATGTAATTCAAAACTATGAAATTACTACATGTCTTTTTTAGTCATTTTATTATTAACAACACTTTCAACAAAAATTTTAACAAAACACCTTTTAATTGCTTTTTATTCAACAATAATTTCAATTATAGTTTTAACTAAACACATATTTTAACCCAACTAACAACAACTAAAATTGATTTTTTAAACCTTTATTTTTTTCAAACTACAATCACAAAAAGCTGTCACAATACCAAACACACATTATATTTACAATCACACCATAACCTAAGACCCTGTTGGCTGCTCTGTTTGCATGAGATGGCCTCCATTTTCCAATAATAACATTATGGCTTGATGGCTTGTTTCCTTTCGGGGTCATCAACAACCATATAGCTATCTTGAATGATATAACTAGGTTAGTTGATATGAACTTTGGATTGTTTATAAGATCCACCTCAATGGCTTGACTAGCCAGGCCATAGTTGTAGTTGCTAAGAAAGTCAATAGTTAAAGTCGGCTTCCATTTCGTGACTTTGGTCATTAATATTAAATCAGAAGAGAAATCACATTGACTTGGAACTTACATTTGACTAGACTTGGCCTGATTGATGAGTTGATAGAGTGACCATACTTGGCCACTCTACGCTCTCTTAAAAAATAAGTCTTTTATCAAAATAGAGGATCCTCAAATTCTTAAGTCAATAAATGTAAAAGGAGAAATAATGCATATAAAAGTGAAGGAGAGTGAAGAATGTAGGAGAGTGTAGATTTGTTCTTGTATGAATTTGTGGTTGTTCTTTTTAAATGAACTTGTCTGTTTATCCAGTGACCCGAGGTATTTATGTTAGAATTCAACATAAACTAGGGTTTAGGTTCATTGGAATTTATATTTTGCAAGAGTTCTAATATTGTTAGAATTCTGCAATCTTAAAGATCAATGATCTATTAGAGTTTTAGTATTAGGACTTAGGAGATAGTTAGTTAATTATTTTTCTTCTTGGTTGGATAAAGATAGAAGTCTTAGCTTAGTAGAATTGTAAGGTTGTTTAAAGTGGAATAATGATAGAGAACAATTACTTTTCCTTGCATGTAACTTGAAAAAAGAGTTGTTGATTGTTGTTTCTTTTTGTGCCATCGGTGAAAGAGTTTGGCACTTTAAAATTATTGATAAGAAAGGTTGGTGCCCTCTGATGAAATAGGTTGGAAGAAGATAACCATTGATGACAAAGGTAGGTATTGTAAGCATAATAAAGTGTGGTGCCATACTAACTTTCTTATATATATATATATATATATATATATATATATATATATATATATATATAGTGTGTGTGTGTGTGTGTGTGTGTGTGTGTGTGTGTGTGTGTTAGTCATTGAGAGTTTATATGATGTTGAGTTGAGGTAGTGACTTGAAATGAATGCTTAGGCTAGAGAGCACATGAATTGGAGAGTTAAACGACCATGATGACTTGTCCATAATTTATGTCAAGTGCTTGGAAAGTTTGAGAGCACAAGAATTGAAGGGTTGAATGACCATGAAGCATGCATTGAATATTATTTGTTTCCCTTTTTTCCCTTTCCTTTTCCTTGTACATTGCATGTTATTGGTCAAGAAAATCTGAAAACTGAATTATAAAGTTTTAATAGAAATTAGGGACTGAAATGGAGAAAAGAAGGAAAATGGCTAGCACGTGTCATACACACGCCAACATATAAGTCATGCTTAGTCATATTTAGGTATCTCTCATGGCTCACCCCTAGCTTTGATGGTAGCCTTTCTTAGTTTAGTTAGATTCATTTTGGTGAAATATTTCCAATAATGTAATGCATGTGCTAATCGCAGCTTATGTGTGACTCTAACATCCCATTCTTCATTTGTTTTGTTTTCTTTTTTTTTTTTCTCTCTCTTTATTTTAAACCTATGCCATTTTTTTATATGCTTCTTTTCCATTTCACTTATGATATTTGGTCCATGCTTATGAGAAGTTAGGTTGTCCTGAATTAAAAAGATAACCTCGTTGTCTAATTTGGTGTTGTTTGAGCCTAAACCTAAATAGAGGGGTTGTCTTACCCACCTTTTCTTTTGGGCTAGCCTCCCTACCATTTGAGCTTGGCCTAAATGGCAGTGTTATTTCTTTTTTTCTTATGGCCCATCGGTTGTCCCTAGTCTTTAAAATTATGTGGAATTTGAAAGACTCATGAATTTTTTCTCATCAAGCTATAGAGCCTAACATATAAAATAATTAGTGATCATCAAAGTTCTATCATGGTAAGAATTATGCCACTAACAATGAAGAATCAATGGAGAAATTACCATGATGAATGTTTAGAGAGCTCATTATTTAGAGATGTGGAGATTGCATTGGAGATATGAAGATTTCACTTAAAGATTTCATTTGGAGATATAAAGATTTTATTGTAGCATAGAGATTTAATTTGGATATTTTGTTTGGAGATATGAAGATTTTGTTGGAGACATGAAGATTTTATTTGGAGATATGAAGACAAATAATACCATGAACAAAATTATACATAAACCATTTGGAGTGATAATATTGATTTGTTCATTGAAAAATTTAAAAGATTCTCTTATACAAGTGGAGATGCAATCACTAGAATCTATTTGAACAATGTATGATGGGATACATTGACTTCTTTTCTTTTTCTTTTTTTGTTGGTTATGCTTATAAAAAATGGCCTATTTAAAGCTTTCAACTTCATTATGCAAGTTAAAAAGTAGTCATTTCATTCTACCTATTTAAATTTTAAGAATAAGTTGAGGGCACCAATTATTTTATTTTACTTGATAGAACTTGCACCAAGCTCTAACTACCCTAGGAAAAATTTAACAGCAACCAACTATAAGATGGTTTGATTAGTCTTTTTCCATTATACCCAAGTCAAATCAATGATTTACACATTAGTATCTTTATAAGTCTCTACAAGAGTTTCCAATGGCTTCATCCGTTCAAGCATAGTTCATCATCTTATACATGTCTCGATATATATGCTCTTACTTGAATAATTCTAAAAAGATTAAGGTTGGTCAGCGGTGTAAACCCAAGGCGATATCGTAGGTCAACTTCATTGTGCCTTGGTCATGTTTGAAAACAATACAAATAAGGAGCATTTAGGTCGATGGTTAGAGTGTGCATGTGTTAGGGGTATGATGAGCTCAAAATATTTACATATTTTCTACTTTATTTAGGTTTTTTAATCATTATTTTTTATATTTTTCGTTTTTAGGCCTAAATTTGTTTATTTTATATTTGTATTGGGGTTGAGTGAATAGTAGCAAAAGGATAAATTCTTCAGAGCAGTCCTTGGTGTTTTGAGCATAACTGTCTTTCTAGTCGGGAAAATCAAGTGAGTCTAGTGGTACTAAAAATCTCACTCAAAACGCTACAATTCTTATGTTTATCACTTGGTCTGGATCAACCTGCATCGAAGAGAGATGGATTAAATTGGACGTGTTCATAAAGAAGTAGATAACATTCCGTATATTCTTAAAATCTATGAAAGTCTAGTTTCTGGGAAATTTTATGGTTCACAATTCTTCTAGTTTCTCTTAAAGAAGTTACACCAGTTTTAATACCAGTTTCAGAACATCTAGATACTGTGTTCCCTTCAATACGAATTCAACATTGGAGGTAGGGAAAGAGTTTCAATAGCGATTCAAAGAATCAGCACTTACTGCATTAACATGGCCCTTCAAGTCCCAATATACAGCGAGGATGATCCACCGAGGACCAGGAATTATTAAATGCGTTAATGGTGTTAGCACAAAGCTGATGCTGTGTTTTGTACCTGTCATCGCCTCATTAATTATTTGCGAGTGAAAGCATTTTTTCCATATAAAAAAAAGAGAGGTTATGGACTGACTTATGATGCCATAGGCTCCACCTCTGTATTTATAAGCATTCCCCTGTATCGCATTCGAAGAACATCCCTCAAGAGACGTAAGAAATGGAGGGAATTTATCACTGCCCTGCAAACTACGTGCCCTTGTCACCAATAAGTTTCCTAGAGAGAGCTGCTACGGTTTATGGAGATAAAGTTTCCATTGTGTATGGCAGTAATGTCAGGTTTTCATGGAAAGATACATTTGACAGATGTGTCAAGGTTGCTTCTGCTTTAGTTCAGTTGAAGATTTGCCCAGGTGATATTGTAAGTTTGGCTCTTCACACTTAATTTGTTATGCATTCTTGTCAATATCTATTATATTTCTTGTTAATATAGAGAGGACTCGAACTTGAGATTGCAAATATATTGTTCAGTGTTTCCTGGTTTTTAGCCAAATCGCCATTATTGATAGGATGCTTGTCAGCATTGTAGATGATAGCTAGCGTTTTATGCCATAAAATGTTTGGTGAAATGTCTCGCTTTCGAGTGCTTGAATAGCTTTGTTTTGATGAATAGACCTCGAATAAAAAACTAACAGGACGTCACTGAGGCTAAAAAAAGACTCGCTAATGTCAAGCCCTAAAGTCGAACGACTTGAATTGCGAGACGCAAGAGAGTTTGAGAAGCCATTAACAAAGTCGACGGACGACTTTCTTTTAGTCTTCTCAGACTGATTTCTTTTTTCTTTTTACCAATTCTCGGCTTGTTAACTTCCTGACAATCTTCTGTCTTTTCTTGTTCTTTCGAGACTTAATTTGGCCTCATGATTTGTTAACCATGCATATAATTTTTTCCTGATTTTACTAATAATGTTTCTTTCTTTTACTTGCATAACTAATAGCATAGAATTTGAACTAATCAAGTCTTTCCCTTTTGAAGTGTTTCCATTGGACATCAAGCCCATCGTTTTATCTTGATTCCTTCTATTGATTAGAGTTGCATACTGTTTTCTTTTTCATTAAATATGATTTTTTTTTTTTATGTTTTAAAATTAAAGTTTCACTAAAGTTTTATATATAATTCATATCTAAAAGTTTTGCGACAATCTATGAAGACTGATTTTGTACTTGAAATTCTTTTAAAATCCATCAAAACAAGAAATATAAACTTTTTAAAAAGGAAATTATTAAATAAAGTAGACTAAAACATCACAAATTAAAACATCATATTTTAATTAGTAGTAAAAACAAAAGGGACAAAACATAAAAAAAAAAAAGAAATTGAAAAAGAAAAATATATATCATCACCAATGACAACATCTAAAAACACATCTAAAACTACTCAAGAAACTCTCAAAATATTAGAGAAGGGAAGAAAACTTAGTTTCTCTTGCAAGGGAAAAATGTATTTGCTAATATTTAGTACATGCTAATTAATGACGCTCATTGATTGATAATTGCTTAATCATAAAAATCATATGTTAATTCATTCAGTGTATTTATTTAAATTTGATTTGCATGTATATACTAATATGTCAAATATTAATAGAAGGGGAAATCATTGTTACCTTCCTCATAAAGTATATATTGTTATTGCAACAAAATAAATTTTTTTTAATTCTATCTTTTAACATTAGCTTTTTTATAATTGATTTTTTTTAATTTCATTCTTCACCATTTGAGTTAATTAAAAATTAAATTTCATAATTTATTTTAATTTACTTTCTATAAGATCATCTCAGTCTCATGAACTAAGTCAAGGATTTGATGGGTTAAATGTAGTTGATTCGAGTCTTTTTTTTGTCTTTTTTAATTGATTTTATTTTTTAATTTCATCTCTCAATGTTGGATTGATTGAAAATTGAACTTTATAATTTGTTTTGATGTGTTTTCTATTAGGTTATCATGGTCTCGTGATCTAGATTTAGAAGGTTAACTTGAGTTTTTTCTTTGTTCTTTTTTAATTGATTTTTCTTAATTTTATTTTTTAACACTGGATTGATTGAGAATTAGACTTCAAAATGTTTTTTTAACTTACTTTTTATAAGGTTATCACAGTCTTACGATCTAAATTGCAGATTTTACATATTAATTTAGGTTAACCTATGTCGATTCAATATGTGTTCGTCTCGATTTTTTTAAAAATATCATCTTAAAATTCAAACTATGTTTTTTTTTTTGTTCAAATTATCTTTAAACTTATTAAGCTAACTGAATCATCTTGGATCAATCTCAACACAATCTATTTTTTTCTTTCTTGAAAATATGTTAATAATATTTGAATATTTTTTTAATTTAAAAAATAATAATTTGACCAAAAGCACAGCACAATAAATAATCTAGTGTAGTCCAAGAGGTAGGTGGTCCCATTGACTTACAAAGCAAAGTCAAGTGGTGACTTGCAACGTGCCATCATGTGCAAGTGCATCTTTTCTTGCATGTAAACTGCATCCAACGTGTCTTTGATTGCCTTAACAGATGCTTATCTAATCATGATCAATATTATAAACAAATAAATAAATAAATAAATGATATATATATATATATATATATATATATATATATCATTGACCCATTCCAACAGAAAATGAAAACGCATATTCTAGACCGTTATAAAAGATAAAGAAGAAAAAACTGGCAAATTAGTTTTTGTTTCTTACACGTCTCTTCCTTTTGATGTTATTTTATTCTTACCTATTATGATTCATGGAACTAAAATGATTCGGTGAATAGAGTATCATTATTAGATTTCAAGGGTTCGTTATGTTTTGTCTTATACAAAAAATTAAAACAAAATTCAAAAAAAAAAAATTAACACGAATAACAATCTTGTTCACCAAATGATTATAAATCTCAACACTTCATTTTATTTGATAAAAACTAAACACAAATTAGTATGATTATATACAAGTTTCAAGTCTAAAAAGAATTTTCACTTGAATAAACGTTTTAAATAATAATATATCATAAGCATAAGATTTTAGATAATAATCATCAAATCACAAACAATATACATTATAAACTATATGTGAAATTCTTATTGATGAGGTTTTCATTTTGGTTATTTTGCTTTCTTGTCCTAAATGAGCTTATTATGTTTTTAAGAGTTTCTTACATATTTTTTTAAAATTAAGTTATTCAAATAGCTTAGTTTAATTACATGATTCACCTAAATGGACTTATATGTTAGAGAATATGTTCAAATTAAATATTGCAATTGCAATTGATTTTTATTTTTATTATTTTGCTACAGCTTAATTGTTTTGTAGAATTAGTTGCTGAAAATCTAATTAATTCTTATTTTATCAAAATAATGGAATTAAAAGATTTAGCTTACTAATTTGACTTTAAAGAATCGTACTTATTATATTTTAAGGGATTAATGTTACGTAATCTTTCAATATAGTATGTTTATAGTTTTGTTGCATTACATAATTCACATTTTGTCGTACTTATTATATTTGGAAGGCTTATGGCTTCCTTGGCATGGCATGGGTTTTGGAAGACCCTAATTGAAAAGAGATTGTTCTTGAGAGTGGGAGCTCTAAGATCATCCTTGGAGATAACGTGAGGCTCGAGAGCTCTATTGGCGAGTCGTGCCAGTCCAAGACTGCACTAGAGAGCGGGATATCCTAGATCATATATGAGGACATTGTAAGGCCTAGAAGCCCCATTAAAAAGTTATGTTGGTTTAAAATTGCACTAGAGAGAGAAAGATATGAGATCATACCTAAAGAGCGGGAGATCCGAGATCAATCCTTGGAGATTGTATGAGGCCTGAGAGCTTCATTGGAGATTCATGCTAGTCTGAGACTATATTTGAGAGACAAGAGATCTAAGATTAATCCCAATAGATTTCGTGAGGCCTGAGAGCCCTATTGGAGAGTTGTGTCAGTCTGAGACTGCACTAGAGATCTGTAGATAGAAAATGTATGTCAAAGATATTTTTGTCACAAATTAAACTTACTTCCTATTGAGGATAATGCGTGATGAGGTGATATGTTGGGCACTATGGAGCCTAGGGAGTTTGGCTTAAAACAACATGATTGGTAACTAAGGTTCATCCTGCGGTAGCTAAAGGGAACGTGTTTGGAGTACCAACTATGTGCACGGGTATGCAATGACACGAGCGACCCTTAGAGGGATTTGGCGAGTATAGAGGAAAAATACTCTTCTAAAGGTCATTCTGCCCAGGCTTTTCTGGGTGATGCAATGGCCTACGAGTGCTAAGAGCGACCAATAGCAATGGTGATAGGGTTAAGTGTGTTACCACAGGTGCCAAAACTTGCTGCAGTGACAATGTATGATTTTGTCCCTAGGTTGCCAACATGACTTGAGTAAAGACTTGCACCTGATTGATAAGTTGTTGAAGGTATGGATAGGCAGAAGTACTCGTGATGGCGGTAACGAATATATTCGTCATGCATCTTGGCCTAGGTGTGTCTTGGTTGTGTGATATGGAATGATCTAGAAATGTCAAAAACAAGTCTTAAAAATTAATGGCTTTTTATTAATTTCTCATAAACAACACTAATGATGATGTCCTAAAAAATCCAAGTATCTTAGGAATAAGACTTATGTGTTGGATAATTCGTTAATCTCTTAGTTCTATCAATCCGATCCATTCTCCCTAACTAAGGTGTCCGGTAGCTTGATATGAAAAGTCCAAGTAGCTGGTAACTAGTGCCTAATAAGCCAAGGTGGCTGGTGCCTAATAAGCCGGAGTGACTTGTAGCTGGTACTGCAAAAGATCCTTTTTTATGGATGAAGGGACTCTTAGGTGCTTTAGTCAATAACTTTGTAGAGAGAAAAAATACAATTATATTTTAGAGAGATAGATTCTGAAAATATGTATGCTCAAAATGTTGAGAATGAAGAGATTATGAATCTTGAACTTAATGGATTCGTGAGGTATTTATAGTTAATGAGTCTTATCCTTTTGTGGAGATGAACGGCTGAAAAGTCATTTCACCCATATAAATTAATGTGGTATATTGAGTTATATTCTCTCAAAATATATGTATTCGATTAATATAAAATACTGAGGGACTCATGTAGGGGTCCCGAAAAATTACCGATATAATCGATTGGGGTCTTGAAAAAATTCTTAGGAGTGTTATGCTTAAAGGAGTTGCATGATCCAGTTAAAGTAAAAAATAGATTCAGATGCGATGCCTGAGCCCAAACACGTTGAGCTTGAATGTGTGCCTAAGTCTATGGGGATGAAGACAAGAAAGCTTTTAAGTATAGACCACTACTTGTACTTGAAATTTCATGCTTTTATCAGGTGATACGTACAAATTAATGTTATGTTGGATACATGTGAGATTCCATTTGTTAATGAATGGAGACTTAATGGAACGATGCCATTCCAAGAAAATAATTAGTATAAAAAATCAAAAAAAAAAAAATAACTAGAAACGAAGTTTCCTTCTATCAAAAAATTCAGAATAGATCATTTGGTCTATTATTCATAAACTTCACGTCTTCTCAAGTTATTCTACCAATGTTCTGTCACTGGGTCTTACATGTTGCCAAAATGGTAATGAAATCTCGTCATTTCTAATAGTTGTTTTCCATGGCCAGGTTGTAGCTTTTGCCCCTAATGTTCCGGCACTTTATGAATTACATTTTGGTGTTCCGATGGCTGGGGCAGTTATTTCTGCGCTTAACACCAGGTTAGATGCATCCACATTGGCTTTGGCATTAGAACAACTGGAGGCCAAACTCATTTTTGTGGATTACCAGTTCACTGATGCTGTGCTTAAGGCACTGGACCTCCTCTCTCAGAAAAAAGTCAACCCTCCCCACCTTGTGGTAATCCCCGAGTGTGACAAATCTTCTTCAATGGACCACAAACACATTGCCAGTGACCTGGATTACAATTGTCTTCTTGGAATGGGGAGAGATGATTTTAGGATAATCCGACCGAACAACGAATGTGATCCGATTTCAGTGAATTACACTTCAGGTTCAACTGGAAAACCTAAAGGAGTGGTATACAGTCACAGAGCTGCCTATCTCAACTCCTTGGCTGAGATATTCAGATTTGACATGAGACAAATGCCAGTGTTTCTATGGACAGTGGACATGTTTCGATGCAATGGATGGTGCCTTACTTGGGCAATGGCTGCCCTTGGTGGTACCAATATCTGCCTCAGAAATGTCTCGGCAGAAATCATATTCGATGCCGTATCTCTTCACAAGGTAACTCACTTCTGCGGTCCACCAGCTATTTTGAACACCATTGCAAATGCACCAGCTAGAGCTAGTTCCCAAAGTCCATTTCCGTGCAGTGTTAATGTTGTTGTGGCCGGATCATTGCCAAATTCAGAGATTCTTACCAAGGTTGAAGGTTTGGGATTTAATGTGTATCATGGTTACGGCATGACAGAAGCTCTTGGTCCAGCAACTATTAGGCCATGGAAACCTGAATCAGATTCTACGTTCGAAATTGAACAAGAAGAAATCAGGAGGCGTGAAGGACTACACAACCTTTTACTTGAAGGGGTTGATGTAAAGGATCCAAAGACCATGGAAAGCGTACCGAATGATGGGAAAACCATTGGTGAAGTGATGTTTAGAGGCAACATTTTGATGTCAGGGTACCTGAAAAGTACAGAAATTACTCAAGAAACCT
The DNA here is from genome assembly GCA_007827005.2 of Populus simonii. Taxonomy (NCBI): domain Eukaryota; kingdom Viridiplantae; phylum Streptophyta; class Magnoliopsida; order Malpighiales; family Salicaceae; genus Populus; species Populus simonii. Next base: position 17,084,924 of record CM017468.2, read on the forward strand.
TAAAGGGTGGGTGGTTTCATACAGGAGACCTTGGAGTAAGGCATCCGAATGGTTACTTACAAATGAAGGACCGAGCTAAGGATATTATCATCTCAGGGGGAGAGGCTATAAGCACATTAGAGGTGGAAGCAGTATTGTTAAGTCATCCAAAGGTTTCAGAGGCTGCCGTTGTTGGACAGCCTGATGCGCTTTTGAATGAGGTGCCATGTGCATTTGTGAAATTGAAGGAAGGTTTTGGTGCTAGTGCTGAAGAGATTATTGAGTTCTGTGGTGATCAATTGCCAGACCTTATGATTCCAAGAACTATAGTGTTTGGGGAATTACCAGTCAATTTCTCTGGAAAGGTGCAAAAATTTGCTATGAGGGAGACGGTCAACGCCAACACCAGCCTTGCCAATTGTTGAAGGTAGTTTTTTGGCATGAAATGAGTAACAAATTAGGCATCACTCTCAGAGCATATGCTTACATTGGTATATTTAGTATCTCCAGGTCAAGGTGTGCTTGGTTATGTCGATGGTTCTATGGCATGCCCTCCTTCCTCCATTCACAGTTATCATGGTTCGCTTCCCTCTCTTGGATTATGCAGCTTGGCATATATCAAGGAGATGACATTGTTATTGTATTTATACCTCTATCCATGTTATAAGAAACAAATTAATTAATTAATTGCAATTATTTAAGTTTGATTTTTTTCAAATAAAAGTATTATGATTACTTAATATTATTAAATGTATCTAGAATGAAATTTAAACTTATCAAAGAAAGTAACAAACAAAAATTAAACACATACAAAATTAAACTAAATAAATTTGTTGTTACCCTCTTTTGAACCCATAAAAAATCAAGAAAAGAAAAAAGAAAAAACTAGAAAAAAAATCCAAAATACAAGAGGATATAAAGGAAGAAAGCCTAGAAGATTATCCATTTTGGTGGCGGAGGACCAAAATGTAAAAGATTGGTAAAATTGGCTCATTGGTGAGAATATTTTTATTTGGGGTAAAGAAATATAAATTTAGATAGGTAAGGACTCAATGAGAATTTTGCAAGGCTTAATTAATTTTATTGAGGACTTAATTGCAAGAAAAATTGATTTTTGAAGTCAATTTAGGCTTTAATTGAAAGAAATTAAAGTCTAGGGACGTAATGCAATTATAAAGAGTTAATTTGATCAAATCAAGGCTTAATTGCATAAATATTAAAGTTTGATGAGCAATTAAGGACTTGATTGAAGAATTCCAAAATCGAGGACCAAATTGAAAAAGGCGTGTGAATGTAGGGGTTGAAATTGATCAAATAAGGGACCAAATTGAATAAATTGAAAGTTTTTTTATCAATTGAGTGTCAAAATGCACAATTTTATAACCATTGACTAAAATGAAACAAGCAGCCAACTTTGAGGCTAATGATTGAGTTCGGCATGGGTGATATTACATGAAATTAAGAGTTTAGAAGGTAATTACAGGTGCAATTAAAAGAAATTAAAACAATAGAGACTAAAGCGAAATTTATCAAATACCAAATTAGATGACGTGTTGTTTAGCCACTGTTTAGCTTCTTCTTGGTAGTTTTTGTTGATCGAGTAGGCATCTTTAGGCGAATGAATGTGGCTTCTTCGACTACTTCTAGGAATGTAACCACCACCATTCAACTGAGAAACACCTCCTCTATAAAAATCAGCTACTCTCATCAAATTTTTACATCATATTTTCTTCAACAAAGTTAACAACATCTTGTCCCCGATCAACTTTCACTATATTTTCAAATTCTTGACTGATCGAGTTGACACCTTTAAACGAATAAATGTGGAGTTACAGTCCTCCAAATTGAGCATGAATAGATCCAAACAAGCCTTTTCATCTCGAAGTTTGAAAAAACCACCAAAATCTCTAAAAATCAAGTTTGTTGCAAAACCACCATCCTAAAACCATTGAAGGATAAATGTTCCAGCTGTTAATATCTATCCAAAACTCTCTCATTTTGATCAAACGACTAAGGTTTGATCAATCTATGTTTGAATCCATCAAGAACCCTAGCAAAACCTTATAAATACCCCCTGTAAAATGAAAAAACAATAAGGATAAACATAAAGAAACACACTGTGAAAAGATCTTGGTGTGAAGGTTCAAAAGCCTAATATAACGGGTCTAACAAGCTTTGGAATGAAAAGATAGTGAAAGGGAAAGAATGAAAGAGAAGAGAAGGAAAACAATTGTCTATAGCCAGCACTCTTAAAAAAGGTATAACCACGTAAAAGTTCAAAGGTGGAGTCTATATGGCCTACTTATTCATGCTTTATTAATATTTAAACCTCTTTTGATATTGTTTGAGCTCATCTTGCATTTTTAGATTGATTTTGGTGCTAGAATAATCTGATGTTTTTTGAAAGAGTTTGTTTTGTTTTTGTTCTTGTTTTAAGCATGTCTTAGATTGCTCGAACTTTCATTATGATAGTTTATTTTAGTTTTGGTCAATAATATGTTAGTGAGGCTTGCATTAAAGGCATGATTCTTGGTTTTGATGCTTATTTGATTTTATATTTTTATCTCATGTTAATGATGTATTTGAGGTATTTTGATTGGTGTTTGAATCTTTTTATTTGTAGGTTAAATTTTTTGAAAGCATGTTGATCAATTTGATATTTTTAGTGCAAGTTCATGGTTCATACAAGTATATTTTGGCATATAGATGTTTAAAATGTTAAATTTTGAATCCAAATAGCATGAATATGTTTTTTGTTTAGCTTTAATAGTTTTGAACTTTAGAACTTCATGTATGTTATTGATGATTTGATGTTATTTGTTAGTTATTTGGATTCAAAGAGGCTTAGTATTGATAATATGGTTTTTTAGGACCAAAAACAATGTATTTAAAGGCCTAGAAGGCTATTTTTGGGGTTTGATAGTGCTAAGTATATCTGGGTTCTAAAATAGTGTTCCTCATGTTCTTAAAAAAAACATTGTCTTAAACCAATGATTTGGACCAGTTTCAGTTCAATTCTTTACACTAAGCCATTCGAGCAACTTGACTAGTAAATAAACAAGTTTCTAGGGGTTTTAATCCTAAGATTTTAGTTTTGAATCGAAACCTATTTTGACAAAATCATGTTAATTCTTTGATAATCAAAGTGAATGAATACTAGATTAGGGATTCTTGCATGATTTCCAACATGTCTATGTCTTTATTTTGATTGTATCCGGTCTGATTTTGGATCCATATTGTTAGAAACACCTTGGATGCTTTTCGTGTTCTTGATTATTTTTTTTTGCGTTTGATCCTTTTTTGTCAAAGATTTTTGTGTTTTTGTGTCTTTTTTTAAGTTTGATTCATTTTAAGTTTTAGTTTTAGTTTTAGTTTTAGTTTTGGTTTAGTTTTCGAGTCAAATCAATATCTTTAATTTGGTTTATGGTCGGACCAAAGATTTCATGTCAACTAGTCGAGTCAACCCAGTTGGGTCAACTCAGTTAGGTCAACCTGATATTCTCAAAGGTCAAGACCCTATTTGGCTGGCAATGTTTTTGCTAAAGGTTTTTTTGGTTTAAAGGTGTATTTAGCAAACACTACTTAAGCCTATTTTGACAGTTTTGATTTTTCTTTAAAAAAATAGATTTTTGACAAATATGACCTTAAAAAAAACTAAAAATAATTTTTGTTTGTTGCATATGACCTAATTCTTATAAAAATCACATTTTATTTATAAAAAGTGGGAAAATGTTTTTTTAAGCATTTTTTCAAAAATTTCTACGCTTGTTTTTTATTTACAATAAGTTTGTAAAAATTATTAGGGATTTGGCCAATATTTCAATAATCCTAAAAATTTTAATTTAATTAATGGTCAACATTCTGGTATAAATATTAGACCTACTAGTAGGTTAGTATTTAAGTACCAGGAGTTGATTAGAAAATTCTCATAATTATTTTGGATATTCACCAATTTTAAATGAAAGTGTTTTTCACTATAATATATGAGTTGTGGAAAATACTTTCGTCTTCCAAGATAGGTTTGTCAGGGCACCTACATGGATTCTTCTTATAAGAATTTACCTCGGTATATGAACCCATAATAAATTCAAAATGCTAGATTTATTTATGAGCATAAATCTTCATTATAAGTTATAGACAGATCACTCGTTAGGAATTCATCAACACCTTTAAACCATTTTTAGACCATACAATGCAACTTACCTCAGATAAGGTGTGTTAAGGGTGTTAATACATTCCCTAACTACAACAAAAATTTACAATGCTATGATGTCAGGTTTCATTAATAACATTATTGGTTAGTATTTTCATTTTGATAATAACATTATTCTAAGTTTTGATAAAACCCTAAAAAAAACTCTAAAAATTCCAAGTTTTGATAATAACATTATTGGTATTAACAAATGGCAGGTCCTCCCATAATTTAGGAGTCAAATAAGGTGCGTTAGAGGTGTTAATACATTCCCTAGCTACAACAAAAATTTACAATGCTATGATGTCAAGTTTCATTAATAACATTATTGATTAGTATTTTCATTTTGATAATAACATTATTCCAATTTTTGATAAAACCCTAAAAAAACTCTAAAAATTCCAAGTTTTGATAATAACATTATTGGTATTAACAAATGGCACGTCCTCCTATAATTTAGGAGTGAATGGCAATGAGGTCTAATGGGGGACAATATAATCTAATATTTTTATAATGGTAGTTTTTCTATATATATATATATATATATATATATATATATATATATATATATATATATATATATATATATTAAGAGTCCTATGATTTCCAAATAAAAAGAAAGTTTTGATAAAAAATGATAACAACTAAAAGGGTTATGATTGTTTGACGGTAAAGTTTCAAGGAAGAATGATGATTATGTGATAGTATAATTCATGCTTTTTGTGCTGAATATATGAGTTATTGACAAGCTATTAAAAGTAGTTTCTTGTGATAATTCTATTTATTTTAATATGTAAATAATTCTTCGAATGCCAAATAAAGCCTTAGATTGTGCACAATGGAAGGATTTTATTAAGATTTAATACTAAATTAAAATGCACATTTGGATATTCGTGTATTGATAGATAAATTAGAGTTTCATTTTATGTGGGTCACTAACATGCTTTTTACATGAACTTAAGGATTGTAGTATTGTCAAGCAAATATTGTCACGCCTATAAGAAGTGAAAACAAAGATTAATATTTTTATTTTGTGTGAAAGCTGCTTATATATATAATCCTCTAATATCATCATAAATATAGAGTGAGAATGGGTATGGAAGAGAAATGAGAAAAGATTTGTATGAACTGGTTGAAGTTTAGAAAATAACAAATTTAAATGTGTCCATTCTAAATGTCATGGCAAATCATTTGGTACTTTTGGTGTTATATGCTCTTGTAGTGAAACCAAACACTCAAAATTTAAATTCTATCACAATTATTATGACAATGTTTTTTGGAATCAAAATTTTAAAACTATTGATGTTGGTAGACATACTTTGGGCTTATAAAACTTCACTTGTGACTGCAACAGGAGAAATGATCTATGCTTTAATGTTTGGCCAAGAAGTTGTATTACCTTGCGAAGTGGATATTAAGTTTATAGGAGTTCAATATCAAAACGCAATGATACAAGAGTTAAGGAATATGGATGAGGGAAGAATTGATGCTTTGAACAAGTTGTAGAAAGAAAAGTTATAAGTTCAAAAAACATACAATAAAAAAGTGAAGAAACGAGAATTCATGCAAAGAGACCTAGTCTAGAAAGCAAGTCTCCCCCTGAAATGAAGGGTAGGCAATTTGGAAAATGGTCCCTAACTTGGGAGGGACCTTTCAGAATAAATCAAACCTCCTTTGGAAACACCTACTTGTTAGAAAGCATAAATGGGGAAATACATGCAAAAGCGATTAATGGAAAATATCTCAAAAATTACACACCATTCATATAAAAGGCCAACAAAGAGGTATTAAAATATAAATATCCTAAAATGTGGGATCAATTTCTCCAACATTCTATAATATTCTAATAGAAACACACATACATATCAAATGTGAGAGCAATTTCTCCAACATATCATATGAACCCATCATAAACACATTGTTCCGAGATATGAGATAGTTAAGTCCATAGATAATCAAGTTAAAAAAAGACTCTTATAAATATCAAAGTCAAATCATATAGTGGAAATTTGATTCTTAATCAATTAAGCAAGGGAGGCAAACTTCCTCTTTGCACACAAGTTGGTCAGCTCCTTTGAAAATCCACCTTAGGCCTTCTTTTTTTTATTCAATTTATTGCCTAATAATAGCCAACTCAAATTTCAAAGTATCTACACTATCTTCAAGCTGCTTAAGCTTAAGTTAGGAAGACTCTTAGGACTTCATGAGCACCAAAAGATCATGATTCATGTCAGATAGGTTAGGGGCATCAACAAAAACAAAGAGCATATCTTGAAGGCACATAAGGTGTCTTAATTACTGCTAATACATACAGGTTAGGATGCTCTACCAATTCTGGAATTATTGATCACAATGGTAAAAACACTTGATTTTTTCATAAAGGTTATGGTCAGGAGATTTTAACATATTTAGAAAAAGGAGTTGCTGAGAATTCTTCCTTTATATATGACAAGAGAGACCATAAATAGTTAAAAATAACACATATAACATTAGAAAATTACCATAACTAGTTGGTTCATCATCTTTCTTCAAACTTGAGGAATTATGGACTTATATAGTAGCTTTATCAATCACAGGGATTTCTAGAGGAGGCTCAGGTTCCCCACTGGTGGTAGACTCTGAAGAAAACTTTGAAGCTACTAGCTTTACAGTAACAAGCTTTAACTAGATAAGGTTTAGAAAGAGCAGACCTGGTCCATGACCTGATTGCACAATGAGGGGGAACTTCTTTATAATCATATTCTAAATTAAAAGGTGATGAATTAGAAGGAGCAGTTGATTTTTGAGCGATAGATTTAAATCATTTCCTTTCTTTAAGGAACAAAAAGCTTTCATAGGTGGCTCAGACTTAGAGGAGGGCTGACTTCGAATAGATTTTGTAGTAGGCTTGGTCTCAACTTTCTTCATCTTCTTGGGGTCCTGAAGGTGTGAGCTAGAAAATAGAATAACAAAGGCTTTACTACTATCACTTCTTGGTGTAATTTTTTTAGGAGGTTTAAGGAAAACTCTAAAGTTATAAATAGACTTTGCAATACCTTTCTCAATGAAACTTTGTTCCCTAATAGTAGCCCACCAAACTAGAAAGTAATAGTTAATGCAGGAAAAAGACTTGGACATGACAATTCAGAGAACTCATAAATAACCTTACCATGTTTTTCCAAGATTTCAAGATCTGAAACCTTGGCATTACACCTACAATGTAAAAGGGAATTGACATGGTTATAAAAAAAGATGGTAAGGGGTTATGACACATGTCAAATTGCATGGCAACAAGATTGGGGTAATAGGTTTCTGCCTTAACAATGCTAGAGACTAGAATAATAATAAGTTTATTAGTCAAGATAGAAGTCTAGTACTTAAAGTTCTCACTAGATAAAAATGTACTCAAGGAACAAAGCTTATACCAATCTGACCCTTGCTTCTTGGTATGAAAAAGGACTTCATTCATCATGGAGTCGATAAGAAAAGACTAGTGCATACATTATAATTGCAAAATAGAATGAATTAATGGGAGCTATAGTAAGGCTATAAAAGTGACCACAAGAAAAAAGCTTACTAGTGTCCAAAATAACAACTCTAGATTTGCACAGAGAAAAATAGGCAGCAACCTAGAACACAACAAACCATAAAAGGCCACCAACCAACCACAACGTTTTCTTCAATAGCATATTGTAAACTCTTAAATGTCATACCTAAAAATAGAGTTAAAGTTAAATGTGGATTGCAAGGAAGATTAGGACAAAAAAAATCAACAACAACTCAAACTGAAATCACTATATTTCAGTTTTAGCAAGTTCTTAAGACTTTTCAAACCTGAGGTGATAATTTGTAGGCAATAGTTTGTAAGCGGTAATTCTGTAGGCGATAGAATAGTAGGCTATAGTAAAGTAAACATGTATTTTCCTTTGTAATTAGTAAACTTACGGTTTCAATTCCATATACCAAAAATACCAAAGAGATGTTTCATTATCTATGAGTTCCAATTCATGGATGTAATTACAATATGAATCACTCTATGAATATAAGTATTCATTTCTTAAGTTATTGAGTTTACTTTACATTCAAGTTATTTTAATTATTTAATTACTTCTTCAGTTGAACTACTATTTGTGTGAAGTGGATTTAATCATATTGATACTTGTGTAATTATGTAATACAAATTTGGAATTACTTAAGTAGATCTAAGAGTAAATCTAGAGTTCTAATCAATTAACTTAGAACTCCAGAGCTCAAATCAGTTAACTTAAAACTGCAATCTTAAGTTGCAAAGTTACAAACACCAAAGAACATACATCAAACATAACTATTGAACGAATATACCACTTTAAAATTATAAATACACAAGAAGAAAAATTTATCATAATTACAAGAAAAATATTAAAACAATTCAAAATTAGCAAGCAATTATAATGAATAGAAATAAAAAGGGGGAGAGTTTTACAAATTTGTTATCAAGAGGAGAAGAGGAACAATCACAAGCCATATATAAGTGAGAAATTAAAGTTAAGTTTCTTCTTTATGTATATAGCTTGGTATATAAAAGAAAAAATAATCACCACTGCCAAAGGAAGTTATTGGATTGAGAAGAGAGCGAAAGGAAGGGAAGTGACGCCAGAAAGACAACTCTAATTTTCTTTACATAAATAGCTTAATATAAATGTAATTTTTTTCAACCTTTAAAGTTGTTAATGCACTTTGGGTTAGGTTTGGGTTGAGTTTCGGGTAGGGTAAATTAGTATCTATACTCAACTCAAAACCCGAATTTTTGCCTTCAAGTTTACCCAAACTCGATCAAATAAATTTTTTTTATTCATTTAGTTTGAATAGTATCCATCAAGTTCGAGTAAAATTATTATCTCTAACCATATCAAAAATAGTTAACAACTTATTTTAGGATTGTTTTCTTCTTTTTTTTTTTATTTGTGTATAAAAGAACTAGTAGCAAATAATTTCATTCATTTATCAAAATTAAGTTTCTTAGAAGTTAAGTTTGAAGTAAATTATCCATGTAAAAATAAAAAGCATGATTATAATATCACATCTAAATACAGGTCATCTTATTAATTTAAAGTTTGATTAGAATTGTATTAGTGAAAAAAACCTGATTTTTTTATAAGAAAAATAATTTTTTAAAAAAAAAATTTGAGTTGACACTGATTAACATGTTTGATGTATGATTAAGAGATTTGATATGTGTTTTAGGCTCATATCAAGTATTATAATTATGATTAAAATACGAATGAAAAGTTAAATACCAAGAACTTTGAAGATTCATCTCTTCCCATGGTGAAGAATAAATTGTTTTTGGATCAGAAAGAGCAATCGAATACGAATTCACTTACCTAATTTCTGAGAACTTCAAAAGTTAAATATTTCAAGAGGTGTTTCTAGACTCCAATCAGGGCTCCATACTTATATTTAAGGGTTTTTTTTTATAAAAAAAAAGAATGATTGTTGGCAAAACGAGAACAATTATTGAACCGACTAAGCACTAAACATTATTTTGGGCACAGAAATCATGCATGTGTTAGGAATAGAATTTGTACGCCAGGTGGAAAGAGGATTCGAAGAAAGGTCAAGAGATCATTGTCATTGCATTGATAATGCTAGGCCATGTTGAAAATTGCCATGTTCTGATTGATGACCTTTGAAGAAATGGCAGCCTCGTCTTCATTCTCAGTCAGTCACGAGGCTCCAACGATCATGGCTGTTGGATTTACAGCTCATTTAACAAATTCATGATTCCAAGGATATTACTTCTTCACTTAATTTAATTACTTATATTAATTGTTCTATCACTAGTGTATTTCTGTAATTGTTGGGTTTACCACCATTGCATCTCCAAAATCTTGCTTGGTTTTTTTTATTTTAAATAGAAATTTATGGTAATATGATTCAATCATATTTTTTAGAATTATTTTAATATGAAAAATAAAATTTAAAATTAATATATATATTACGTTACAATAAAATAATGATTGCTGAGGGAATAAGTATCAGACAAGTTGGACCCAACAATATTTTCTAAAATGATAATAATATTACAGAACCTATGTAGCAATCACTCATCGAGCAAAGCTGTCGGTCATCAAGTTCAACTACCCCCCCAACTCTGCCATCTTATGCAATACAAATAAGAGCCATTACTTTAATCACTTCTTAGGATCCCGCCACATTTGCGGCCACTACTTTTGCTCTCTCAGTTTCTGGGTCGTTGCTTGGTCTCCAGACTCTTTCCACTCTTGTAAGTGATCTCTCTGTGCTCCACATTGTTTGAATTCTGTGTTGTAACCCCTAGTCTGTAAGGATACCATTTCGGTTGATTATAAAAGAGCAGAAATTGAAAAGAGAGAAGTTGTTTTTATACTTAAAGAGAGGTTGTTTCCTCAGCAGCGAAATGGAAATGTGCTTGAAATTGCTTGTGTTGTTGGGTTTTCTTCGTTTTTGTTATTCTATCTCTGAAGTTGCCAAGAAAACAAGATAAACGAAACAAAAAAGGAAAAGAATTTTGTTGAATATCATGTTATGTGTAGTTTTGGCTGCTTTTTAGTTGATAATTGTAACTTGGATGAGTCGCATTATAGTAATACAGTCAAGAGAGAATAATTTGACTGAAATTCTGGCAGTCTTTGATCCTGTGTAGCAAATCACAAAAATGGCACAATGCTATTTCTTCTTTTTAACTGTTTTCTCAGTAACCAAAGGGTAAGCCTTAACTTTTTCTTCTTCTTTTTTTAGCATTGTTTGCTTTAGGGGAATGAGATTGGATTGAATGTCAATAGGAAATTCAGAGGGAAATCTAACTTTGGTTTGTTTTTTGCCCAGTTTACACAGGTTCCCTTGATATCTGCACTTGATTATAAAGAACTAATAGGCCAATCTATTCATTGGCAAAGATGACTGTTACTCAACTTAGAGGTTTACCCTTTTATGGAGTCACTGGTAAAAGACGTGAAAGAAGAGTGAATAAAAGGGGTGAAGCTTTTACATTAAAAGATGAAATAAAAGTTCCTCATCTTTGTCATTTTGTCGTGAGCAATAAGAGGGGACTGAGATTCAACACTTTCACCAAGTGTTGTGGGTCAATCTTTGATCGGCAAACTTCAGAATATAGCTTGAATCTTTCGAGTGTCGAGGAGAGATTGGCGTCAAACAATGGGAGATCTGTAAGCAAGGGAATCTAGTAAGATTTACTACTTCTAATTCACTTCGCCTTCAGGGTTTGTTTTCATGTATATGTGATCTGCTTTGTGTAGTAATGATAAATGTCTTCGTACCATACTTCTATTTATTCTTTCAATCTTGGCTGGCTGCATCATTTAGGATGTCTCTCTTCGACGATATTGTGATTATAATTATTATTTTTCTTACATGTAAATATTCTTGGTTATCTTTCAGTGACTCAACAGGGCCACCAATAGCCAGTCAATCACGCACGCCTAGTGTCCAAAATGAACTCATAATGCTTTCTATACCAGCAATTGCTGGACAAGCAATTGAACCTTTAGCACAACTCATGGAAACAGCTTATGTCGGTAGATTGGGTAGGTATTTCCTGGTGAATCTAGATTTACAAATGTTCTATTGGAAAACAGCAACAGCTTAGTGAGCTCTTAAACTTTTTATGTTCAAAAAGGTCCTTTGGAGTTAGCAACAGCAGGAGTTTCCATGTCAATATTCAATATCCTATCAAAGGTTTTTAATATACCTCTCCTCAGTGTAGCAACTTCATTTGTGGCTGAAGACATCTCAAGGAATGCTAGCAAGTCTACTTCAGGTAAATATAATTTATTAACACGTGTTAGTCAAGCTTCTAGCGGACATGCAACTGTATCGTATGAGCGCAGAATTGGAAGATTGTTAGTCTAAACTTGAAGTTGTTTGATGTACAGGTCATCTCCACCCTGAAGATGAAATGGCTGAAAGAAAGTCACTGTCTTCTGTCTCTACGGCTTTAGTCTTAGCAGCTGGAATTGGTGTATTTGAGGCTTTGGCTATGTATCTAGGATCCGGAATATTTCTCAATATGATGGGCATACCACCTGTAAGTACACCTGATACTTCATTTACCATATCAATTCTTCTTTTCTCTTGTTACTGAAAATTATGTCTCATGTGATATTTTTATCTACTGTGTTGACTGTTTTCTGAACCTAATTTTCTGCACAGGCTTCACCAATGCGCATCCCAGCAGAAAGATTTCTCAAACTCAGGGCAATTGGTGCTCCAGCAGTTGTAGTTTATCTGGCCATTCAGGGCATTTTTCGTGGTTTTAAGGACACTAAGACTCCTGTCCTTTGTCTAGGCAGGTGTTTGGCTGGAATTATTAAGTACCAACAAGTCCTTAGGTTATTTTTAGTTTCTTTAACAGACATAGAGCATAAATGTAACAACATCAGTAAGCATCACATATCTGCTTTGGTTAGATGAAACTGGCACAAAGGCTACCATATTTAACAGCATCAGTAAGCATCACATATCCACAGCTAGAATCTTCACTTTCTTTACCTGGCATTACAATTACATTAATGATGGTCTAAGACTAAATTCGATGAATTGTTAGAACAATCATATGTTAGGATATGCATGCTTCCAACAAGATTTCCGATTCAGTAAGTGTAAGTATTCTATTGATCTTACCGAGTTGGAATATTTATTTGCAGGGTTTGGCAATTTTTCAGCTGTACTCTTGTTCCCCTTGCTGATGAACTATTTTGGCTTGGGTGTAACTGGAGCTGCCATCTCAACCGTTGTGTCGCAGTATGTTCTTTTACTGTGCTACATTTTCTTTTGCTCCCACTACAGTGAGCATCATAAATAATGGCTTTGAATCAAAATTTTCAGATACGTTGTTGCCTTTCTCATGATCTGGTATCTTAACAAAAGGACAATTTTGTCCCTTCCGAATGTCCAAAGCTTGGATTGTGGTGGCTACCTCAGCTCTGGTAAGTCTTAGTGTTCTGATGCATTTAGCCATGATCAACTTTTATATATCCACAAAGATTTTAACAACTATATGTTGTTTGCTATGTTGTGATGGTTTCTTTTTGTCAGAACGTGTTGAAATATGTACCTAGTCTTAGTGTTGTTTTAATAATACTAACCTAGTAATACCTCTGCACTTAGATTTGATTAATATGATGAACTATCATATTGTGGTCCAAAGGAAAAATCTCTGGTCTAAAATAGCGTTTCTGATGCTGAAGTTCAAAATTACTTTTGGAATTACTATATTCTTGAAGATTTTGAACTTTAAACTTTGAGGTATATGCTTGATTGTGTAAACTGCGACGATTATTTTCCTGTTCTACTCTGATCTATAGAAGAAAATTTTACAACATGGATTCTCTTAGGCTTAAAAGAACTATCACTCAAAATTTGGTTTAGAGTATAAATAGATGTTGCAATTTTGCTCGCAAAAAGTTCTTTGTAGATTGGCAGATCTGCTTGATCTCAATAATTTGTATAAAACATTTAAATTTGTTTAATTATTATTGGAAATATGCTCATGCTGTGTTGATTTAATATATATACTTCAATTTTCCTTATGAATTCTGTTAAAATGTGTTGCAGACAAGAATGTTAATTTTTTTTTCAGTATTTGTTCTTTCTGTTGGATACTCCTTCCTCTCTGCAAATTCTAGAGATTTAACTAACCTTAAAAATTTATGTTTTTTTTTTTAAAAAAAAAAAGAGATATTCTAAAGGATAAACTATCTTTTCAGGTGGTTTTCTTCTTGGGAGAACTTTAGCTGCTGTCATGACCATAACTTTGAGCACATCAATGGCTGCTCGTCAAGGAGCACTACCAATGGCAGCTCATCAAATATGTTTACAAGTGTGGCTATCAGTTTCACTTCTTGCAGATGCTCAAGCTGCATCTGGTCAGGTAAGGCCAATTCACAGTTTACCTTTTTCTAACTCTGTATTCAAACTTCTTTTCTAGGTGACAACTCTTAGCAGATAACCAATTTCAATTGTATTCTATGAGATCAGAGCTTAATAATTTAGCAACCTATATATATCCTTTCATTAGGAGGTTCTTGGATTGCCCATGTGTGAATCATAGTTCGTATATAATCATGTGAATAAGATCAGGGTTATAAATCGTAGGACATTCAGCCTTCCTACTATTGCAGTTCGTGTTATTCTCTCATTTATCTTATTGTCGTACATCCTTCAAGATTCTCCGATGATCAAAGAAACCATATTTCTTGCAGGCCCTTATTGCAAGCTCTTCTGCAAAAGGTGACTACAGCACTGTGAAAGAAATTACATTCTCTGCTTTGAAGGTGACAGCTCTAGTATTTGGCTGTGCTTTGTAAGATATTTCGTTTTATTTCATACTGTTTCTTCTCTGGGCTTCATGCTGATCAATAACATGTCATATGATTTCACCAGATTGGATTGATTACTGGCATTTCCTTAGCAATCATATTGGGTGTGTCGTTTAGTTCTATAGCAACTATGTTCACTAAAGACGCAGAGGTACTAGCGATAGTCAGATCTGGGCTGCTGGTATGTATCCATGTTTGCTCTAGTTCCTTAATTTCAAAATTTCAGTAAAATTTATTAGCTGTCACCATCTTCTTTCTGCCTGTTTTAATTAATTTACTCTATCCAATCTTGTTTAAATGTTCAACAGTTTGTGAGTGCTAGTCAACCTATCAATGCGCTTGCTTACATATTTGACGGCCTGCATTATGGCATATCTGATTTTTCATATGCTGCATGGTCTATGGTAAGTTTTGATCTCATGATGGATTGCATTCATAGGGTTTCTGCCATGATTTTATAGCACAGTTTTTTCTTCCAAATATGTCCTAACATTTGTACAAATAATACTAGATGATGGTTGGGGCAATTTCTTCTGCATTTATTCTCTACGCACCCTCAACCGTTGGTCTCTATGGAGTTTGGTCTGGACTAACTCTTTTCATGGGCTTGCGGACAGTCGCCGGATATATGAGGTAATGAACTGTGTGACATTAACGTGCAACAATGTTTCTGTAACATTTAAACTACTAGGATCAACCCTGGTCAATGCATGAACTCGTATTTGGATTCCAAACCTGTCAGTACAGTTCTCTCCACAGCAAAACAGTATTTGATGCTGAATTGTTTGTCGTATGGTTTCATGTCTCATTATTCTAGCTATATCATCGGCAATTCAGAATGTTGACAAATGTTCTTGCTAATAATTCCTACTGCACTCTCATTTCGTGCTAGATTAATCTCCAAAAATGGGCCATGGTGGTTCCTGCACGAGGACATCCCTAAAAATTGGAGACTGGACGAGGTAAGTCAAGATCTCTTGTAGTCTAAACCCGCCCATCATCTCTTGTCATTTGCTCATACCGCTTGTTCTCAAAATAATTTTTTTCATCAAATGTATTGCTTCTTTGTGCTTCTCATATTGCAACTTACCTTAGGGCATTGACAATCAAACCAAGTTAATCACACAGGCTTAGCGAGGCGTGCTTAAAATCTATACAATGGCCAAGAACGAGGAGGATTCTTCCCTTTGGGCTATGCTGTATGAAGGGAAGACATGAGGAGTTTATATGCTGGCAAAAGGTCCCTTTGCGGCATAGCCCAGCCCGAGTACATAGTGAGGTTACTGGTAAATATGATTCTTGCATGCAATCCAAATATTTTGTTATGCTGGTAGTATTTCAAGTCTATTTGTGCACAAGATCCCTTTCTATCAAACTGCTGCTTCAGATGTGAAGCTCCACATGCTGTGCAAGACCTCAAGGCTATACCTGCTGTGGATGAAAGAGAATGCTTTGGGGGATCGAGTGAAGAAAAGAACTTCAGCCAGTTTAGATAATAAACCATTTGGATGATTAAGATTGAAAATCTAATAAATGAATGGTTTGGATTGATTATTTAAATTCTAAATCCTTCGATACAGTTTTTTTTTTTTTTTTTCCAGTTCCTCAACATGAGACATGAACATGACGTACAAAATCTATCCACTGTTGTGGTGACTAAAAAATTAAGAGGGTATTTTTTATTCTAAAAATCATTTTTTTTAATCTATTTTTATTCAAGAACACCATTAAAACCAACACAAACAATCATAAAACACCACAAAAAAATTAAAAATAAACCAGATTAAAAAAAATCAAAACCAAACATGATCTACTTTGTTTTTCTATGTTTAAATATATGTTTAAATAGAAAAAACATATCTATTAAACTCTTCTCGAGAAAAAAAAAACATCATTAATACAAAGATCTTTCTTTTGTTACCAAATTGCAGCCAAACAATGACCTCATTGTTGTTTTTTTCAAGGAGCTACTCTTTTTTTTTTCCAACTTAAAATTAAAAAATAAATAAAATAAATTTTTAAACTACAATGAAAATTTTAAAACTTTAAGATTGAATATGTAATTTTACACTGTGATTCTCTCACTTTAAATTTTATCTTTTTAATTCAAATAGATTAAATTTAACCCAGAAAAAGAGAGGATGAAAACACAACAGAAAAAAAGGGAAGGTCTCGTTACAATAAAAGCATATATATAATTCCTGAATCTTTCTATTCTAACTCGAGAACTAAAGGTTGCTGCCAATGATTCTCTTTAACATTACCTGCATATGCCTTCGAGTGGTTGAAGTTGCAGGGTATCAAGTGTCAACTGAAAAGTGATTACCCTAAAAGTAAACACTGCCGACTGACTGTACATCGATGATGGATAATTAGGCCTCATTACTAGCTTGTGGACTTCCATCTGGAGGCGACTCAATGTGTCGTCTCTTGGAGCTGTAATTGTCCATGGATTCATTTCGATTAGAGGCCATTTCCAGTTGCCTTCTCTTGGAGCGGCTTTTCACTTCCTGTTCCTTTTCGTCAACAAATGAAAGAAATGTTTGAAGACGTGCAGATGTTGAGCCTCGACCAGAAGAATCTAACTCCGGTGAGTAGTGCCGACTGAACTGCCGCACCATCTTCAGAAAATATATAAAGAGAGCAAGCAAGCAAGCTATTCCACATATCAAATATAGGCCCCAGAAGCTTCTTAGGTCAAGCCTGTCCACTTCAAGCTTTGCGCCTTGTGAACTACATGCACTTCTCAGAAGCCATTTGTCATGGATCCTTTGCAGATCCCCATTCTCTGATAGTCTCAGAATGGCAGTTGACAAATCTACTGCTAAAGGCGAGTCTCTTGGAAATGCCTAGAAAATGAAGAAGAACACACACTTTCATAAGCTGGAAATGTTAAAGACAAAAGACACATGGCATTTACCATCCAATAAAAGAGTCTAGAATGAAAACAGAATTGTGCCATTTTGATGCACTTACAAATCCCCATCCGTTCTTGGTGAACTCTCGACCCACGATACTGAATTCACATTGATTTGAGAGGAAGAGCTCTAAGTACGCGCGCTCATCAACCACAGCAGCCACACCACCCTTATGAGGACCATCTTTCAAGGCTTTAGCATAGTCTTCTGGCATCTTAAGTGAAATGAGCCTGGATTTGTGAATGCCAAGTTCATTAATTAGATAGTCTCGGGTAAATGATCCCTGCTGGTAACCAATTGGATCTTTGCTTGATATTAAACTATCAATGCCTTTAATAGGAGAAGTAAGCTGCTGAACTGTAAGGATTGAGGTCAAGCTTGCTGTGTAGCTTGAGTTAATTATAAGAACCACAAATAGCCATATAATTAATACAAAGCGACCAAGAGTGCTGATGGTATTTTCTCCTACATTAAATAGGAGAAAGCAACTTGTCAGATTGAAGCTACTTTATTGTGGTGGCTATTAGAAAGGACAATTATATGATTTTCATCTCAACTTACTGTGGGCAAAGAACCAAGTTGAAAAGCTAAACCTGCAGAAGCCAAGCATGATCTTAAGAGATTGAGCAACTCAAGCCAAAAGATGAACTGATATTGTAATAATTTGTTCAAGATATTGAGATAACCTGACAGAAATTGAAAACAATATAGAAAAAGTCAAAGTGAAGAACCATCCCTAAACAATCTATAGGACGTTGTAAGATGCTTACCATAGAATAGTAATCAGTTGTCTTCTAGGAGGACCTCTGAAATCATCATTCAACCTATGCTCCAAAATCCAAACAACTGCACCCACAATGATGAAAAAGAGTGCTGTAACCCCCCACATCTGTCGAGTAAATGGCTTCAGAAATGACCAAGCACTAGAATTCATTTTTTTAACAGGAGCTACTACAACTAGCCCAGACTCGATATATGGCTGTGTAAAGTCGGCCATCCTCGTTCTGTTTGTGATGATTGCAATATCACCTATTGCTGCATCATAGACCTATATGAAAGATGAAAACCGAATTAAAAATAGAGAACCATTGTACTTTGAAAATCTGCGAAGTTTTGTTTTAGAATACTCACACCCGCTGTGATCAAACGTACAAGCTCAGTGCCACTTGGGTTATTAATTCCATCTCCATATGGAATTAATTTATATGGTACAGCATATGGCAACAAGTTGATAGCAGCAGTAAAAACATCAATGCAGTACCCAGTAAACATATCAGTGCCTGGTACTTGAGAGACAAAATCGCGATAACTAACGCGATTTGGGACACCGATTCTCAAATGTCTTCCATTGTTTGGGAAAACCCACCCACGAGGCTTCTGTGCTGTTTGGCCAGGCCAAAGAACACTGTATAAATTTTGACTAGAGCTGGAACGATTAGGAGGGTTTGAGTAAAGAGTTCCAGGAGGCGTGACAGATAAACCAGAATAATTAGTCCAATAACCAATCTTTCTGATCCCATTGCCAATCACATTGATGACTTCATAAGCAGGATTAATGAGATTCCCATCAGGATTAAACTTGAGTTGGCCTGTCACGCCAGTCATGTTAGCCTGCAAAATGTTTTCACGTAACAGCTCTCCTCCATTGAAAATGTTCATGGCATCAAGATGCAAACTCCCTCCGCGTAGCTTAGTTAGTCTTGATTCAGTTGAAAATGAAATGTTGCCTCCTTGATCTAAAAAAGCATTGATTGCACGAGCAAGTAACCATACTGTGTCATAAGCATATAGACCATAGGTACTCAGACCTATAGGATTAAGGCCATAACCTGTTGTCCCTCTAGTCAAGTTGCTCCACCTAGATATAAACTTCCTTTTGAGTTCTGATTCTGGAGTGTACATACGCAATGTAAGAACTCCTTGAATATCATCCAATGTATCTGATGAGAGATAATCGGTTTCTAAGAGAGTGGAGAGCCAATTCGTAGCAATCCACACATATCCAGGTCCCATCATGCCAAGATGTTGAGCAACACTGAATACAACTGGACCCCAACTGGAAAAGGTATGAACAACAAGAATCCGGGACTCGGTTAAAGCCACCTCAACTAGCAGATCAGTGATCTCCTGCTGGGTTGCTGTAGGGGTCAGAGGTGCTTTATATGAAATTTTACATCGTCTCTCTGCAAGTTTATCACTTAATGCAGCTATCCCATTTCTCCCATAATCATCATCCCCATAAATTGCTATCACCTCTCTCCATCCATAATAGTCGACAATTTCAGCTATAGCAGCCATCTGATACAGGTCATTCCGGGAGGTCATGATAAAGTATGGGAACTGAAGTGAAGAAAGAGTAGGATCTGTGGATGAATATGATAACAAAGGGACTTGGAGCTCATTTGCTACAAAAGATATTACATGAGCTGTCACTGAAGACTGGGGACCAATTATGGCCACAGTATCAGTTTCCATGAACTTCAAAGCTGCAATCACCAATGAGATTAAGATGAAGAATCATAATCCATCTTTGAAATCCAAGAAATGACTTTGAAGGAGAAATGAAAAGAACAGGGAAGAGATAATAAAGGATGTACACTCAACAATGCCAAGAAATCCACTGTCATTAGTATTCTGCATCTGAAGCCTTAGCTTAGTTCCACCAAGAACAGATGGGTCAGAATTCACGTCATCAACTGCAGCTTGTATTGCAACTTTTGCAACTTTTCCAATGGTAGAATTGTATGACAAAAGAGCTCCAATGTTCACAAAAGGAGGTCTTGTAGTTACATTTGTAGTAACTCCATTTAGGCAAACCCCATTGTAGCAAACCACCAACACCAGAACCCAAATTAACTTCATGGTGATTTTCCTATTCAAAAACCCTCTCTTTTTTCCCTTTTTCTTTTATTGATTCTGCAAAGAACAAAGACAACAAAGAGCATATTTAATCCTACAACCCTTACAAAACACAACCAAAGTTAAATGAATCAATTGCAAACTCCATATCTAAACAGTGCCAGATCCCAAAAAAGATATGCCTTCTCTCAGATCTTAGAAATACATGAATATTAAAAAGGCAAGCAATATATAATATATTATCTGAGAGAAGCAGAAAGCCATAAGCAAAGAAGATATTGGAAGAGATAATAAGCAGTAAGAAATAACCATTATACCAATATATTATCCACAAATCAGTGGTTAGTGCTGATAAGTGAATTGAACCCATCAAAACCATACAGAGAAAAGAGAGGAGCATTCAAAGAGCACATGAAACATGACAATTGGCTTAAAAACTGCTTTCCATTTAAAGTTAACCGGAAGCGAGCAACCAAAAGAAGTCAACAACAACAGCTGTGAATAGTGGCTTTATCTTGATATGGGAATTTAATCACATGAAAGACAAGACACGGGAATTTAAAGCAGACCAGTTTTAAAAAGTGCAAGTTGAAAGAAATTTCAAGAAACTTCGGTTTCATACATGAGCAAATAATAAAATACTTACAGAGCAGCAGCAGCAGCAGCTCAGTAGTTTTAGCAGCATGCAGCCATGAATTTGACTCGATGTTTGGTCTCAGGGCTTGGATAGGAGGACAGGAATGTATGGAGCTGGCAACAAATAACAGATTGAGATTGTAAATCAACCATTAATTTGATGTACGGTCAAGGAAATTTCTTCTTTTCCTCCTTTTTGGAGATAATGACCATTCTCATGGTAGCACGTGTGCAAGTTTCTGTGAGGGGCTCATGACTTCATGTGGGGGAGACAGTGAGTGCTGGTGGTTCTCGTTCTTCACCAATGAGTTCACATTGCACGAGTATCATGCCTTACATCATGTTTTATTTGTTAAAAGGAGGTTTTTTATTTTAAAGTGTGTTTTATTTAAAAATATATTTAAATATTTTTTATTTTTAAAAAATATTTTTAATATAAATACAGCAAAATAATTTAAAAAATATATATATAATTTAAAACAATTTAAAAAAAATCACAGTCACACCACAAATAACAAACACTCATTTATAACGATGGATTTTTTGAAATTAGGGGTTTTTTTTTTCATTGACAGAGGGGTAAACTCAATTCACAAACTACCATAATTGAAAAAATAATTCTCACTCTAGCATGAAAAACAGTGGTCATACATGTACCACACACACCATATATAGTAAGTATATACCACCTATAGGTCGCATGTAATACTTGCCCAACCACCTAATTAATTATTTTGAAGACAATTTCCTTTCCTTTTCTTTTCCCTTTATTGCTCTCTCTCTTTTCTTGTTTCTCCCTCCTCTCATCATTGCTCTCATATCAGGCAAGCTAATCTCTCTCTCCACTAAAATTTTTTTGTCTCTCTTTTCCCTACGACAGACCTCATATTTCTCTCTCTTTCAACTGTCAGTTCTTTCTCTAACCATCCACCCGCGATAACCACTGATTTCTCCCTACCATCACTACCCATAAGCACCACATTTAACCAATCTGAGGTATATTTACCTTTTCCTCTATTAATTTGTTATTTTACTTGGCTAATTTATGATTTTTTTTAAGATAAGAGTTTAGGGTTTAGGTTAGGGGTTTTGTTGATTTTATCTAATTGAACTATAATTTAAGATTAATTAGATATAAAATTAGTTAAGTGTATACATTGTCATATTTGGTAAGAAAAGTAGATGAATTATGTTGTGTTGATTATATTAATGTTAGTGTTTTGGTGTTTAGTTTATGATTTTTGTTAATTTTAGGTTTTTTAATGTAACTTGAATAATTTGGTATATTTACAAATTAGCATTGTGTTTTGTTATGATTTTCACCAAACATGTTTTCTATAATGGAAATTTTATATTTTATGGTGGTACAACCATCAATAGTGATAACGATATTATTTACCATGAAGAAAGTACCGAGTTATGTAGCTTGAGATTAGACAGTTCATTTCATGAATTTAAAAATTTAGTGTGTCGAGGAATTGGGTGGAATTTGGATGAATTTGATGTTGATATTACTTGGAAGATGTTGGGTGAGGGTTATTTGAATCGTTATGTCGATGTTCCCATTACTAGTAATATGAGTTTTAATGCAATGGTTTGGTTGATCACCATAAATGAGTTGCAAATGTTAGAACTCTACTTGAGTAAAAAACCTAAAGTATGAAACTCTTTGAGTTTAAAGTTGACTCGAGTCCTAAGTTATAGTTAAAGGACCATAAATTCATCACATGTAACAGGTTCATCTAAGACAATTGGTAATGTAATGAACCTAACATCAGTTCAAGAAATGATGTGTATGGAACCTCGATTGGGTATGGTAACGGCTCTAAATTGTTATGATGAATATGAACTAAATGATGGGAAAGATGATTGTCATATCGATAATGTAGTTGAGGAAGATGACAAGATGATCCAAAAAACCAAACAATAAGACCCCATGTTCCTGAATTTGAATATGTTAGTTGGTCTACTCATATGATGAGCTTTTGTTGGGCTTTAAGCCTTAAGGAGTCAAGTTTAAGTACTGAGTCCAAGGTTGGATAAATGTTCCCAATGTTGATTTAATCAATGCAATATGTAAAAAATTCATTTCAATACAAAGTGCAACGTTCAACCACAACTTACATGCAATTGTAGTGTAAGCATGAAACATCAAGTCAATGGTATTTACGAGGGGGATATAACACAAATTCTGATTCATTTGAGATTTTAAAATTGAAAAAGACTTATACATGTCACAATCCAATGGTTATGTAAGCTCATCATTAGATTGACTCTGATTTTGTTGCTAATATGATGTTGACTATTGTCCAAGCTGAAATAAGTATTAAAATTGCAAAATGGTTTACTAATTGTCTCTGAATTTCTTGTATTTGATTTGGTATGTATGGTTTACCAATTGTCTTTGGATTTTGTAACTTGTTTGGTTAATTAGTTTACTATACCTACTGTCTTGCTTCCTAGAAGGGTTTAGAAATATGTTTGTTATGGTCATCTTATGTACTAGAGGTCTTGATCTTTTTAGGTATAGACAAAGCTATTTTACATAATTTCAAAGACAACTTTTTTATGATAGTATTATGGATATAGAAAGTTTATCTTAATAGTTAAATCAATCTCTATATAGACTTAAGTCACATATAATATAATGTCCTAAGTATAATATTCTATCAATGTAGTTAGATGTTCTTAGTGCAAGTTCAAGACATTGTTGATAATCATTGAGATGCAAAGCATAGTAATTAATTTATGTCAACATAATCTCAAGAAAATGATTAGAAATCAATTAATGGTTTGATTTGTTCAAACTAGATGAGCCAATATTCTCTCCCTTTTTTATTATGACAAATCATTAATATTTTTACAAGTATTAACATATTAATAATAAATCTACATGATTTCTCCCACTATCAATCATAGTATGCTCCTCTTATCAATTATAAGATATGTCCATGAAATGCGTGAGAAAAGTCAATAATATAAACATTTTAAGATCCATAATCATAAGTTCTTGGCGTATAAGCATATTATATAAAGATATAGCATTGCATGTTACCAAATCAAAAATCATTTGAAATGATATAGAGACCAAATTTGTAAAACCCAAACTTTTAGCCCAAACCCAAGCCCAAATCAGTCCAAACCCAACCTAAGTTAACCTAGGTCTATAAGAAAAAGTTGCAAGAGAATTACTTTTCTCTCTTCCAATTCTTGTGGCTGTCATGACCCTCCCTTCATCAAACCAAGGATTTCAGTTTTTGATCTTGAGTTTTGAGTTCAAGAAATGTGGAAGTAACAAGTAAGTGGTTCTCTCTCATATTACTTTCAATTATGATTTGTTTATGGAAAGATTAAAGAAGAGTTAGGGTTTATAAGGATTTAAAGTTTATTTTATTAAGATTAATTTATGATTATTAGGGGTTTAATGTTAAGTGATTGATTTTGAGTATGTTGTTAGAAATAAGAATTTATGAGTTGATTTGTTTAAATTAATTTTTATGGGTTAAGAAATTAATTTTAACCTTGCTGTAAAATCTGGACAGAATGGTCTTGATGTTGAAGATGACCAAATTTTATTTTGGTCCTCAATTTATAAAAATTTCAGTTTAATCCCTAAAATTTGAAAACATTATAACTTGACCCCTAAATGTATTTTGAGATTCTGGACAGTGTTATATGAGGTTAAGGATGATTAATCATAGCTTGATAATTTATTTTAAATATTTTCAGTTTGGTCCCTCAATTTTGGGAATTTATATTTTAGTCCCTAAACTTTATAAAAATTACAGTTCGGTCCCTGGTTCGTTCTAGACAGAATTTAGGATGGTTTGTGGGTGAAATTTTAGTATGGTTATGTATTTACAATTTGGTCCAGTTTTGGAAAAATTACGTTTCAATCCCTGTTTTGGAAATTGTCGTTTTAGTCCCTAAACCTAAGAGACTAAACCTGATTTTCTTTTATGCATTGGAATCTTTTATTTGTGTTGTTTTGAGTTTCTTTTAAGTATATTTCGTATATTTATTGTAAGTTCTCCTAACGATCCTCAATAGGTTTTTCAGGTCTTTTATCTGACATTCCTTTTAATCTATATTTTTTCAGGTGAGTGGGATAATTTTTAATATGCATATATTATAAATAAATATGCATGTTGATTATACGATGAGTACAACTAGTTAATTCCTTGAATATTTATATATGTTGCTTCATTTTCCGAGCACTCATTTATTCTTGAATTTGCACTCGCAATCTGTCGAACTAAATTCTATATGATATGATATACGTTCATTTGATGATTCTGTGAATATCTATTATGCCTTGATATAGGACTTGTCAGTAACTCCATGCTAACGGAGAGTAGTTAGCCTATGTGTACATAGTATTCTGTATACCTAGCTGGTGAAAGAAGCATCAGCCTGTGACGACTGATCATCCCACAGTGGTCACATTTAGGTGTCATCTAGTCACCTTCGGGTGTCATCTGATCTCTGACATGTATTCCACTAATTTGTGATAATATGTTTAGTATGTATATGTATATGTATATCAAGATAAATCGGCTTGCAAACTATTAATATCTAGAATGTATATTAGATATTATTCCCTCACTGAATTGGTTGAACTCACCCCTTATTCTTAATATTATTTCAGGTTATTAGTTTCTGATAGTAGGTGGACTTTGTTGAGTGTTCCTGCTTCTTCAGTTTTGATCAGTATGCCTTGCTTGTCTTGCGAGGTTTTCCTTTTAGTTTTGATTTGATGTCTTAGACGCTCCATTGTTATCTTGTTTTAATAAAGTTTGGATTTTGACAATGTAACGAGTATTATGAATAATTTTTTTTGTTTTAATTAATGATGAAGGATTTTGAACTATCTTGTAGTTTCATCATATTCCTTAAATATTTTATTGTTTTCAAACTCTTTTACAGGGTGTTTGGAACCTTGTGAATTTAATTCAATTCATATGATTAAATCAATTCTTGTGTTTAGAATGTTTTCGAGGGTATAGATTTGAATTCAATTTTTAGAAAATATGTAAAAGCAAATAAGATGGAAGAGACTCTCATTTTCTATAATATTTCCCTCGGAATTGGCATAAAATATAATATTTCAAAAATACCCTTAAGTTAACAAATCATATTTTTTACAGACCCCCTACAGTCTCTTTTTTTTAGCCCCCGCCATCTTTTTTTCCTTCTTTTCCTTTAACCCCCCACTGTCTCTTCTTGCAAATTAGGAGTGGATTGCAAATCAAAAGGGATTTGTTGCTAATTGTAGGAAGAACACAATTGACGAATCTATGAGGAGTACGGTGATTTCAAATCTTTTTGGTAAGTCCATGGTTGAGCATAGGTCTTGCGTCTCATACTCTCAAGCTAGTAAAACATTAGTGTACTTTATGTCTCTCTCTCCTCCCTCTCGCTTCCATTATCAGGCCAAATTATTCGAGTTTGTTCTCTCTCTCTCTCTCTCTCTCTCTATTCACTTGAATTTTCTCTTCTTTTTTTTTATCTCAAAGCATCAACATCACTTGTTTATTACTTGTGAATTGAATTTAAAAATGGCTTTTCGTATCTCAACCATTCCCAAATCTTATTAATTTACTTGTGAATTAGAAGTTGAGATTTTCTTGGAAAGGTCTTTAATTTATGCAAACTCTTCTCTCACAATTCTGATTATTGTGATTATAAACTAGTATGATTTGTAACTCTTATACTTTTTTTATTGTTATTAATGATGGCATGGATATAAATACATATATCTGCCTATAGCAAACAGGAAGGAAGACCACTACTATGCTTATAGCATGCTCCAAATGATCTGATCATAATTTACATGATGATCCTGAAAAGCATAATGCTGTAGCAGACTCCGAAACTACTACAATGGATGGAAGAACCCTAGACTTCATTACTATTCCCAAAAGAACAGTTTGGTGATTCATCTCCACCTCTAACTTTATTTGAGGCCCTCTCCATTCGCCTTTTCTTGGACCGACTAGTGATGTCCGCTTCCTTTTCACTGACAAATGAAATGAATGTCTGAAGACCTGGAGATGAAGTGCCTCGACTTGAAGGCTCGGTGTCTTCTGAGTAATCGGAAAACTTCCACAGTATCTTTATAAGATATAGAAGGAGAGCGAGCAAACAAGCTACACCACACATGAGAAAAAGGCCCCAAAAGCTTTTTAGGTGAAGTCGGTTTATACTTTCTTTCGCACCTTCTGAGCTACAGGCACTTCTCTGCAGCCATTTATCATGTATTCTTTGGAGTTCTCCGCCTTCTGAAAGTTTCAGGATGGCCGCTGACATGTCCACTGCTAAGGGTGAGTCCCTCGGAAATGCCTGAAATGTAATGACAAATGAGGAAAACTAGCCCATGCATGTTATGATATACGCGCGCAAAACTATATGCGCAATAATTTGAAAGGATACAGTAAACGGGCTGGAAATACTCACAAATCCCCACCCACTTTTGCTGAACTCCTGACCTACAATACTGAAGTCACATCGAGTGGAGAGGAAAAGCTCTATGTATGCTCGTTCATCAATCACCGCAGCAACACCTCCTTTCTGGGGACCATCTTTCAAGGCTTTGGCATAGTCCTCGTCGGAGTTGAGAGCAATAAGTCTAGACCTGGCTATGTTGTATTCCTCCGCTAGATAATTTTCAGCGAATGATCCCCGCTGGAAGCCTATGCGGTCATTGCTTGTTACCAAACTCTCAATCCCTTTAATGGGCGAAGAAAGTTGTTCTACCGTAAGAATTGAGGTCAAACTTGCAGTGTAACTTGAATTGAGTATAAGAACTACGAATAGCCAGATGAGTAGCACAAAGCGACCAAGGGAGCTGACGGTATTTTGCTCTGTATATATCAGAACAAGAAATGGACTGTTACTTTCACAGGTGCTTCAATGGTCCGTGTGACAAAGTAGATAAAACTATATATGTATCTATATATATAAAAGGGCCATTCCACTTACTATGGGAGAAAAACAATGTTGAAAAGCTGAACCTGTAGATCATTTGCGAAAATGTTAGCCATTCAAGAATTGGATATGGAGGAAGCAAATTCTCATATTGCATAGATTGCTCAAATAGGGAAGATTGGTGATAAACCCACAAAATTGTTATATTTCTTAGCCACTCACCATATAATAGTTGCAATTTGTCTCTTAGGAGGGCCTCGAAAATCATCGTTGACTCTATGCTCCAAGATCCAAACAACAACTCCGACAACAAGGAAAAAGATTCCTGTTACTAACCACATCATCGGAGTGAATGGCCTCAAGAATGCCAAAGAATTAGAGTTCAACTTCTGAACTGGGGCCACTACGACTAGGCCGGACTCCACGTAGGGCTGTGTGAAATCCACAATCCTTGTTCGATTGTTGGTGATAGCCAAGTCCCCTACTGCAGCATCATAGACCTACATAGAACAAGATAGACAAAGGTTCAGAAAGAAAAATTGCAGCCTTTTCAGATTAAGTTAAAAGAATATATCTTTTCTTTCTTCTTTTTTATACTCACACCGGCTTCGATCAATTGCAGAAGCTCAGATATTTTAGGTTTGTTAATACCATCCCCAAATGCATGTAGCTTATATGGGACAGCGTAAGGCAAAGAGATCAAAGCAGCTGTAAATACATCAATGCAGTATCCACTGAATGAATCAGCGCCTTTCACAGAGACCAACTCGTGATAAATGACATGGTTTGGCACTGCAATTCTCAATTCCCTTCCATTCTCAGGAAAAACCCATCCACGAGGCTTCTGTTTCGTTTGTCCAGGCCAGATTACACTCTCTAGTTTTTGACTCAAACTTGAACGATTAGGTGGCTTTGTATAAAGCGTTTCCGGTGGCGCAACTGATAAGCCAGAGTAATTAGACCAATAACCGATCCTTTTAAATCCTTTGCCATTGACGTTCATAACTTCATATGCCGGATGAATGAGGTTCCTATCTGAATCGAACTTGATTGGCCCAGCTACTCCGGTCGTATTGACCTGTAAAATGCTGTGAAGCAAAAGATCCCCTCCATTGAAGATTCTCACTTCATCCACCTGCAGTTTCCCTCTATGCTGCTCGGTTACCTTTGGATCTTGTGAAAATGAAATATTTCCTCCCTGCTTGAAAAAGGCATCAATTCCATAAGCCAGCAACCAGACAGTATCATAAGCATATAGACCATAAGTATTTAACCCAGTGCCATTAACCAATTTATCCCGAGTCAATTTGCTCCATCCAGAGACAAATTTCGTTTTCTGTCGTGAATCTGGTGTGTGCATACGCAACGTAATAGCTCCTTGAACTCCACCAATTGCTTCTGAAAAGATAGAAGTATCAGTATCGAAGGTGCTAGCAAGCCAATCAGTAACTAGCCAGACATAGCCACTTCCTGTCATCCCATTATCTTGCGCCACACTAAAAACCTCCAGACCCCAGTCTGCATAAGCAAGAAGAACAAAAATCCTAGATTCCTCCGAATTCGCTGTTTTCAGTTCATTGCGGATGTTTTCACGGCTCAGACTGGGGCTTATAGGAGCTTTATGTGATATCCTACAGCGTCTCTCGGCCAACTTGTCTCCCAAAGCTGCAATTCCGTTTCTCCCATGATCGTCATCTACATAGATTGCTGTTACATCTCTCCATCCATAGTAGTCTATAATTTCTGCTATTGCTGCCATCTGAAATAGATCATTCTGTGTTGTCCTGACAAAGAATGGGTACTGAAGTGAAGATAGTGTCGGGTCTGTAGCTCCAAATGACAACATGGGGATATGAATCTCATCGGCGATTTGCGATACAACATGAGCAGTAGCTGAAGTCTGGGGGCCAATTATGGCCACTGTCTCACCATCCATCAAGCCTAAAGCTGTTGGAAACAAGGAGATTATCATAAGAGAAATTGACATGCATAAGTCAGAAACTAAAAAAAGCTTGGGTCAAACAAGGATTTACCGTCAAGCATGCCAAGAAAGCTGCTATCCTTTGTGTCCTGCATTGTGACTTGCAGCTTTGTCTCACCAAGGATAGTATTGTTGCTATTCACATCTTCAACAGCAGCTTCTATTGCAACCTTCGCAACTTTTCCAACGGTAGTATTAAAATTTAGAAGAGCCCCAATTTTGACAACCTTCGGTCTTGCAGTATCATTCAGACCGATCCCATTTGATGATAGCCCATTGCTGAAAACCATTACAGCCACAAACAAAACCTTATGCATGATGGTGCACAACCCCATAATCTCCCCTTTCTGCATGAAAAGAAAACAACTTCAGAAAAATGATGAAATCACTGGAAAGCATCCAAATATACAGATATATCAGGAAAACACCAATACTGAACGAAAGAATGTTTGAAGAAGATGAAGCCAAGAGCTGCTTCTGACTTTTTCATGCAGACAACAGCAGATTCCCACCAGAAAGCAAAGTTGCAATAGAAACCAAGCATGCAATTCAATCAAGCAGTAAACATAACACGTGAAAACTAAAAGCAACGAAAAGCATGAGCTCAAAATTGTATGTGTGTGCTTATATACAGCTGCCAAAATCCTTGCGTGTTTCTTTTTGAAAGACAGAAGGAAAAAAAGATGAACATAAGAACAAAACGATGCTACTTACTTAAAAGACAAGAAATACAAGGTACTTGATATGATTTCAGCTATGGAATGTACCTATTATATAGAAGATGACCATGCTATTAGAAATCCTTGAATTCAATATCAGAGGGTGAATGGAAAAGATGCCATGCATGCATCACACCCCATGTCAGTAAACAAGAGGTGGACTCCACATCGTTCCACCATCTAATAATGTGGTCTAGTACTTGTAATGTCAGACTACGAGTGGGAAATTAAATCTCTATTTTATTTTTGTATTTTTTAAAAAAAATAAAAAATTATTATTTTAATATATTTTTTAAATAAAAAAAATACTTTAAAAAACTGTACACCCATGTTAAATCGATGGCAGAGACAACTTGTTAGATATTCAATCCATACGGAGAGCTCCTTAACGGATTTTTCTTTTATATTAAAATATTATAGAAGTAATTTACAGTTGATTTCGAGTATTCATAGACCGTGAATTTATTCTTCGGGTACTTCATTTGAAAAACCTCAAATTAGTCCTCCAATTATGAGCTTATTATCAATCTAGTCCAAACTTTAAAATTTTCAATTAAGTCTCCAGTGTATCATACTCCATCGAATTTCCACCTATAAATCTTCTTTTTTTTTTCTTGTGGAAAACATCAAAATTTCCCAAAGCAACTTTTTCTATCAATTTCATAACATGTGCAATTTAAACGGAAAACAATAACAATACATAGAAATGGGATTCAATTGAGGAATGTCTAATATTTTAGGGATACAATTATGAATTAGTAGATAGTAAAGGGGGAAATCTAAGGATTACACTACTTCGTTTTGTTTTGGCTCAAGGTGGGGTCTTCTTTGACACTCGATCAATTAAGAAAAATTTTATCATTTTATATTTAATTGATTTTGAGTATTTAAAGTTTTTATTTTAATCTTTTTAATAAAATTATCATAGCTAAAATAAATATTTTGATATTTAATTTTCTTATAAGATTATTATAGCTCAAATAAACATTTTGATATTTAGTTGTTACTCAATTTTATGAATGTTTATTTTTATTATTATATTATTAAATAAAAAATACTTTTAAAAACAAAGTTTATAAGCCTAACGGAATTCGTGATTCAGGTCGTAGGTTTGAGAGTTAAGTCGCGAAACTTAGGTTAATCTAATATTTTGTTATTTTAATATTAAAAAAATATATAACATCTTGAATTATTTTTTTAAGTCAAACCATGCTTTTACTGATCGTTCAGGTTGTCTTTGGACTTATCAAGTCAACTAGGTCACCCACAATCAACTCTCATTCAAGTTAATTTTAAACTCAGGTTAAGTAAGGAGGAGGGTGGAAAGGTTTAAAATTGACCCACTGGGCCAGGTTTAGTACAATGCCAAATAGTTTAATTGTTTATTCCATCTTCTTCTTTTTTTTCTTTCAATTAAATCTTTTTTTTATTAATATTATCCTTCAACATTTGATTAATTTTGAATTGGTATTCATAATTTATTTTTGGTTTACTTTTTATTAGGTTATCGCGGTCTCAAACAAACATTTTGATATTTAGTTAGTGCTTAATTTTGCGATCGCTTATTTTTATTACCATATCATTAAGTAAAAAATAATTAAAAAAAGTTATTAAACCTAGTAGAGTCCATGATCAGGGTCAATGGTCTAGCGGGTCAAGCCATGAAACCGAGTCAATTTAATATATTGTCGTTTCAATATTAAAAAAAATATCATCTTGAATTTTTTTTAAAAAAAATTCAAATTACATTTTTTACCAATCATTCAGGTTGTCTTTCAATTCATGAAGTTGACCGAGTCATGTCGAAGTAAATCTCATATTATTTAATTTAAAAATCGAGTTAGGCATGAAATTAAATTATTATTTTTTAAATTAACCTATTATGTTAAATTTAATAATAATAATATTAAAAAAATTATTTGTAGCCTAAATATTTTTTTTAATTCAATAAAAATTTAATCCAACCCATCCCTGGGTAATATCTAAACTTTGTTTTTTTTTTTTTATTATTAATGTAGGTGTCTGGGTCAGTTTGTGCGCACCTCGACTAATCCCACGGCCCCTGAAGTTAACGACTATATAAGCCTTTAGTAACTCTGAAGTTTGTAAGACTCGAACGGATAGCTTCTGAAACACAAATCTAAAACTTTATCAGTAACCTTATAGCTTAATATCTAAAGTTTGTTATTACCGGAAGTCATGGTTTTGTAACATTGCGGAGTGATTGAATTCATCAAAGAATTTTATCTCCCACGCGTTGACCAAAAAATTACTCCAGTTGTCTAATACATATCTTGTTCTCGGCTAACTTTACCCCCTTTTTTAAGAAACGGGGCTTAGGCCCAAAAAACGTGGGATAGTGCATCGCCAAGTCAAGTCAATATTGATGCAAGTACTAAGTAGTGGGTTTAGCCACCTTTAAATTTTAAATAGCTGCAAATTAATAAAAGCATTAAAAAATTAAGGTAAAAACATTGTTATATAAATAGTGAATCACCTCAAATATTTTTTTATTTATTTACATTCTCTTTTTTTTTTTGGTTGGGCCCTACTTTTCGTTTGCATCATTCTTTTTTTTTAATAAATCTTTTTACTTCCTATCTAATAATTATAGTTAGTTTCCCAAAAATAATGTTCTATAAATCATGAAATAATGGTGTTTGGAATATAAACAGTGAACCGCTTTAATTTTATTTTTTATTTACATCTCTTTTTTTTTTGTTTTTTATTAAGTCATTTTGCTTTCTATTTAACAATTGTCATTTGGTTTCGCAAAATTAATACCCGGTAAATTATGATATTATCTTTGAATTCATGAACATATAATGTAATGTGATATTGAAAAAATTGAAAAAATAAAACAATAAAAATACAACATAGGAGAAAAACAATCCAATCTAGATTGCCGTAGTTACCCATAGTTTTTCTTTTTTTTTTTATTTAATTTTTTTTATAATTTGACTATTTTTATTTTCAACTTAATCCTCTCTCACGTTCATTTGCTTTGGATTGAGTTTAATATTTTATTCTAATTGGTTTTATATAGGCTCTTGCGATGTTAAAAATAAGTTTCGACATTAAATTTATATTTAATTTGAAAAAATAAATTCAATTTTATTAATTCAAATCAATTAAAACTTTAGGTATCTAATTTTAAAACTAAAATAAATATTAATTTTTTTTAAAAAAATAATATTTTTATCTTAATTTTGACTCAATTTTTTATCAGAATCAATAAATTTATTTTTATATAAATATATTAATTTATTTTATTAAATGGGAATGTAATATTTTCAGTTCGAGTTACCCGCAGTGTGGTGTGGGGGGATCAAATTTGTATTTGCCACATGAGAAGATTATCCTTCCGCAAATAGCTTTTAGTTAACCAACCCTTTTTCATTATTATGGACGACAATAGAAATCAGTGGTTAATATCTTTTGATATTTATGCTTTATATTTATCATTAATTGAGTAAGAAATTTAAATATTTATAAATTAATTATCAAATTTTGGGTATTCAATGAGTATTCATTATCTATTATTATTTATTAATCAATAAAAAATAAAATAATTAGTATATGTGTGTGCATCATGTGAATATTAAATTATGTTTATATTATATTATATTAAAAAAAATCTAATATATTCTATAAATATATTTATATAATATAAATATATATTTGGAGTTAAGTTTGAGTGTGTTTTAAATTAAATTTAATAATATTTATATCTTATTTATTTATTTTTTAAATCTAAAAGTAGCCATCTATTTAGATCATCAGATTGATGTCCATCAAATTAAATTAAATTAAATTACCATCCGTGTTTCTCATCAACACTTATACTTCCCATTTTGGAAGATAAAGCGAAGAAAATTAAAGCACTATACAATTGGACTAGTCAATAAAGTCAACCACCACACTGCCACCATCTTTTTTTTTTCCACACTGCCATCATCTAATTCTAGTGGTTAGCTCATCGTGATTCATGGAAATCTATCTTTTATTGCAACTACGAGCATAAAATGAATAGAAAAAGGGTCCCAGAAAGAGTAGTCAATTCTCAATTGGTCCCCAAACAAATATTTCTTTTTCAATTTCACCCCTATTAAAGTATCTTACATTTAACACCAGACAAAATGAGGACCTATATTTATTTTAAAAACAAGCGATCTATTTGTCATAAATTCGTTGACAATATTAATGTATATTGTTTGATAGATACAGAATTCATTGCCACATTTCTCAATGTGTTGAATGTTTATTTGATCATAATTTACACCAACAAAATGAAACAGTGTACTATGTATTTCATTACAGTACTGTAAATGGATTTCAAGCACTTTTTTTTTTTTACACCGTATTTGTTTATCTTTTTTTTGCCATTTTACTTTTTTTTTCAATTTGATTCTTTAATATTGTTTTTTAATGCAATCAAGCTTGTTAATTTGTTCCCATCTTCTCAAGTATTAATAAAAAATTTTGTTGTTGGGTTTGTGCTTGATCGTGAAAAATTTGTTGGGTTTCTGATTTTAAAGAGAATAAACATGGAGGAACTGAAATTAACAACAAGAAAACAAAAAAGGTTTTAAAAGAAGAAAAAAGATATAAAATATAGAATTCTCTGGGAGAAGAGAGGAGGAAAAAAGAAAAAGAAAAGGTTGTTGGTGCCACTTCATGGAGATTTAACCTGCACACACTATCGAGAGAGGACTGACTTTGGTTGTGTCAGGAGACCACACGCACCACTTGAAATTGGTTAGCCTCCTTCCATACCAGCATATGATTTGCACGCGCCGACTTTTTTTTTTCCTAGTTTTTCACTATAATCTCTAATTTAATAATGACTCTTTAAGTAAGTTTTAAATATCATTTAATACGTCCAATTTAATCTTAATTCATTAATAACTCTTCAATTAGGACCCAAGTGTTACTCAATTTAATCTCTAATTCGATAATAACTTTTTAATTAGAGCTTAAATATCATCTCACTCAAAAGAATGATATATATAAACAAACTTATAATTCCGTTTGTTACACTTGAAGTCTGTACTTACAGTGGAGCTTGGGTAACAGAAATAGTTTGACGCTAAATAATTACTTTGTAAAATATTTGTCGCTGCCAATAATTTGAGAGCTGGCAACCTTTTGATTTGGTAAAAATACTTGATTTCAAATATGAATTTGATTACTAAGAAATTTAATATGTTGTGGAATTAATTAAGTATTTGCAAAAATACCTTAAACTTTGGTTTTAATAGATTTATTAGGATTTTATAAATGTGTGTATTGCAAGTACACCCTAAAAAAAAGCTTAAAAAATTAAAAGAGTGGATGATCTCATTGTAACTCAATTGAAAACTATTATCCTACTCTCAAGCTAAGAACTATTTTCCTAAGCCATTGTCAAATGCAAATCTTATGCTTAAGAAAGTGGTAAATTTTTTTTCTAACTGTTTTTTTTTATGTTTTGGATAGTTTTAATCTGTTAATATTAAAAATAATTTTTAAAAATAAAAAAATATTATTTTAATATATTTTTAAATAAAAAATACTTTAAAATATAATCACTACTCCACTTTCAAAGTGGAAATAAGTTATAATCATCATAGAGAGTATAAAATGTAAGGACTCGGTTAATGAAATTAGTAATAAAAGGATTCAATTAATTGAAGGTAATAACCTACACGTGTGTAGGTAGAGGCTACCACCCTCATGTCTTACTGGCACGATGCAATTTACACAATCACCACTGTCATATCTAGCTATCTACACATGCCTGCCTAGCATCAAGATTTTTGGTGGCAACCAACTTCGGAAGTCATGCAGAGCAGGCAATAATGAATCAACAGCATTACGGAATGCTAATCTCATGGTTGAATGACATGCCAAGTTCAGACACGGAGAACCATGAAACTAAAACAACATGCTCATAATTACATATGTCCGTTCTGGGATTCTTGTAAGAGAGATATAACACGTGTCCATACCCCCATTTCCTTTTCAACTTTCAACTCCCTCTAATGGCTACCGTAAAAAGCTGGAATCCCTCAGTTACTCAACCACATAAATGTAATCTCCCTCTCTTTCCTCTTAATGGCCTCCCCTTGCCTATTTTTCATGTGCTCTTCTCTTGTTTTTCTCCCGTTGTGTCTCATGCATTCTGCAAAATTTTCAGGTGTTCAACACTTGTTCTTTTTGGACTAAGTTTTGATCTGGGTTTCTGTTAATCTTGATCTATGCTGTCAAAGTTTCAATAACTCTGCTGAATTCCTTTAAGAATTTAAGAAAATGAGAGGTGAGAGTCTTTTGCTGGTAGCTTAGCTAGTATTTGAATGTTGGATCCAGTGCTTTGCTTTGAACCAGCTGGTGGACAACTTTTGCTGTCTGGGGGGTTTTCTTTGGATGTATCTAAAGATGGCTTCTTCCCGGGCTGAGGGCGTGGCTAGCTAAATGCTACTGTTTCCAATAAGCTATATTTTGTGCTTCCTTTCTCTTTATTGAAAATCGAGAATGGAGTAGACTTGGAGAATGGCTCCAGGGACTAATGCTTCACTTCAGATAGAGAGACTGGATGGGGGGTGTGGTAGTACTAGTAAAGGCAGTGCCTCTGCCACGGAAGATGAGAATTTGGACAATTTGAACCAATTGAGTGCTGGTAAACCTCCAAGAAACATCAAAATAGTCAGGCATTGTAGCAGCTCTGCATTTTTTACAGATTTTGTGAGTTAATCTCTCTTCTTATCCACCCTTCTTTTATCATTATGTTCTAGTTGAATGAGGTTCTAATATAAGTTGATATTCTTTCCTATCCATGATAGGAAACCTTCTTCGTTATGAATGTAGATCCATGCATTCAGTCAAGTGATTGCAAGAGATTGTGTGGGATGGTTTGATGTAGCTGAAAAAGTAATTGCCATATTATTTTAGCCTGAAAATTTGAACTTTGTTTGATAGTAACAGGCTTAATTGTTTGGAAAAACAAGTTAGAAACACTTACTAGAAAACATTTTTTCATATTAGGATGTAGGGAGGCATTTTCTTGAAACTAGGAAATTAATCCATAGCGATCTTGTCAAGGTCCTGCTGTGGTCAAGTAAAAGTATTTTGGAAAGAATTAAGCTTGCAAAATATTCAAAAGAGCAGCGTTCCACTGCAAAACTTTGTGCTGCAATTGATAACGAAACAAATGTCCAATTAGTTGGATCTAACTATAACTATCAAATTTATTAAGTTACAATGTGATGTCTCTCAATTAATTTGCAGAAGCTTGTGTGCACTTATCTTTAACCTCTAACAAAAAAAGTTGTGCGTGTTTTGTCTCGTGAGTGCGTGCACAAGTGGATGCATGTTCAGGTTCTTAAGAAGAATAAATGCTGCTTGGTGGAAAGTTTGATGCATCATTTATGTATGGATGCCTGATCCATATATACAAGGTAAATTTCATCTGATGGTCCCTCTGCTATTGTGCATGTAGGAATCAGAAATTGGAATTCTGGGATTAGTATCACCATCAACTGAAAATTCTGCATTTCTACCTATTTTTCGCTCCGGAAGCTGGGCAGAGAAGGGACCAAAGCAGTACATGGAGGATGAGCATATATGCGTAGATAATCTACACAAACATCTTGCTACATCAGCAGATTTTCCCTCTCCTGGTGCATTTTATGGGGTGTGTAAGTTGCTGTTAGGTTAATCTTCCTGTATATCACTTGGGTTATTTTCTGCATACACTGATCAATCCAAAAGTTTGTTTATCCTAACCTGCAATGAAACAGTTGATAAGAGGCATCCGTATAGATTTCTTGACAATTGAACCTATGAATTATTGGGCTCGCTAAGTTGGTGCACCTGTATTGTTTCCTTCCGCAGGTGTTTGACGGACATGGTGGCATTGATGCAGCCTCATTTACCAGAAAGAATATTCTTAATTTCATTGTTGAAGACTCCCAGTTTCCATCAGGCACAAAGAGGGCAATTAAGAGTGCCTTTGTGAAGGCTGATCACGCACTTGCCGATACTAAATCCATTGATAGTTCCTCTGGCACCACTGCTTTGATGGCCCTTGTATTGGGAAGGTGAGAAACCACACTGCTTTTGGAATTTTTTTAGTGCTGATAAACTTATATTAGGAATGCTTCCCATTAGTATACTGGTGCACTGTCAAAAGTTTGTGCGTGATACTGCATTCTTGTAGGACCATGCTCGTCGCTAATGCTGGTGATTCAAGAGCTGTGTTGGGCAAACGAGGAAGAGCGATCGAGCTATCGAAGGACCACAAGCCCAACTGCACCTCCGAAAGAACAAGAATTGAGAGATTAGGAGGGATCATATATGATGGCTACCTTAATGGCCAATTGTCAGTGGCTCGTGCTCTTGGAGATTGGCACATTAAAGGCCCTAAAGGTTCCAAAAGCCCCTTAAGTTCCGAGCCAGAGTTGGAGGAGATCAACCTGACACAAGAAGATGAGTTTCTGATACTAGGCTGTGATGGCCTATGGGATGTAATGAGTAGCCAATGTGCCGTCACAATGGTTAGGAAGGAGCTGATGATGCATAATGATCCTGAGAGATGTTCAAAAGCTCTCGTCACAGAAGCACTCCAGCGCAATACATGTGACAACCTGACAGTTTTGGTGATCTGTTTCTCTCCTGATCCACCTCCGAAGATTGAAATTCCTAGGAACCATAGAAGGAGGAGTATATCTGCTGAAGGGCTGGACCGTGTCAAGGGTATCTTGAATAATTAGTGCACTTTGAGCAAGAATGGCTAATGGCTTGTACAGGAGAAAATGGAGCTTGTGAAATAACTGGGGGGGTTTTTCCAAGTTAATGCTGCCCCCATGCTGCGGCTGAACATTGATTTGCAATGTTGTTTTCAGGATGAAACAATTAGCTTTCTAGGCTATGCTGTTTATTCAATAAAAACAAAAAAAAGTAATTAGAATAAATATAAAAAAAGATTGAATGATTTGAAATAAGAATAAAAAATTATTTATGTTTAAAAATCTTTCATTTTATAATGTGTTCCTTTTTTTGATATTTTTAGCACAATAATCTTTTTTTTTTAAATAGTTTATTAAAACAATAAAAATAAGTTTTAATAAAATATAAAAATTATGTTTTGATGATCTTCACAAATGTACGAGAAAAGAAAATAATATAATGATTACGCCATCATGGGGAACCATTATAGATATCCATTACAACCTAAAATGGATTGTGTCTTCCTCTTGTGATGCATATCCATCTTTTTCTTTTTTATATATATTTTTTTCATCTCATATTATCTCGCGTGTTTATAATTTCAAGTATCATTATATGGTTTATTGAGCTTTAATTTTGCAAAATCAAATTATAGTTATTGCTAAAAATAGTAATAAAAAGAATAAAAATTAAATTTGATATAAAAAAATAACTCACTTCATTATTTTGAAGAAAATCATGCGCGAAAACCGATGAGATGAGAGTAAAAAGAAAGAGGAAAAAAAGAATGGATCATCAAAGCTACATTAGAGAGTTGTTGTCATCATGCG
Source organism: Populus simonii (assembly GCA_007827005.2). NCBI lineage: Eukaryota > Viridiplantae > Streptophyta > Magnoliopsida > Malpighiales > Salicaceae > Populus > Populus simonii. The sequence continues at coordinate 17,125,008 of CM017468.2, forward strand.
TCATAGGATAAGGAAGCCTCCTCCAAGATGATTCCAACGGTAAAAATAAAAAGATTCTTTTAGAGCTCGAAGGCAACTACATGTATAGTCACAGTGAGAAAACCTTTCTCATATTTTGGTGCGTGTGTTATAGGCATCAAAAACTCTTCCCCTCTTCATTCACTTTAGTCTTTGACCGGAAAAAAAGAAGTTGAACATTTGTTTCATTTCCAATTCAATCCCTAAAACTTTAATTGTTTTAAATTAACAAAATTAAAATTTATTTTTTCAAATCGATCATTAACCAAGTATCAGATTTTTCTCTTGACATCAGGAGAACCCCATACCAAACTAACAAAAATAAATTTTAAAACCTAAATTCAAATCAACTCAATGTGAAAGGATCTAAATGAAAAAAAAAATCTAGTGACTAAAAAAATCAAGGCACCAAAAAAAACAAGAATAAACACCGCGCGCGAAATTATTGCAAATCCATGATGGATTACATATTGGTCCATAATAAAACCAATAGATGTTTTATTTTATTTTTAATTTATTTCATCCAAAAGTTTTATTTTAATTCATATTCATAGAACAATAAATAAAATCAAAATTCTAAAATTGTTTTTCTAAATCTAGTTTAAAAATTATGAGCGACACCACAAAGGACCTCTAGGATGATGGATTGACCTAGGATGACAGGATTATGCGTTTTGAAAAGAAGGGGCTCTTTATGCATTATTTTAAATATAATGGTATTCTTGTAAATAAATACATATTTTTATTGGGTTTTTTTCACGCCAACTTCTAAGAATGTAAAGTGTTATTCGCCTTCAAATTTCAAGTTGGAAAGTATAATATTCAAAAATTTAGTTGCAAAAAAAAAAAGTTCAAATAATAGGATGTTCATAGTAATTTACCTTAAAGAAACAACAATTAACTAATGATATATACAGAAAGAGAATTGAAGATTTAATTAAAGTTCAAAACTTTTGAAATAATCATTCAAGTGGCTTATTTATCCAACAAATATAATGTGGTGCAATACAGGCACCTTAACTCTCCCCCAAAATATGTCTAAAATCTTGACTGAATTTATTAGGCCGCTGGGCTTGCCCTAACTTTTGGGTTTTGATATAGTTTTATGCAATAGCAAGCACGGGCTTAACTCTAAACTAGGTTATTTTTTGTGGGTCAGATTAATTTTAAAAAACAAATAAATAAAAAAATTCTGATGAAAAAAACAATCCAAACGCATAGATCTAAATGTAACATGAATGGCGGATAATAACGTTGTTTGCTTTTTCAGGAAAAAAAAATTGAAGAACATTTAACATGACCTGTTAGCATTATCCTTGTACCAAGGAAGTTGTATTATCTTTCACATAAACTGGGTGGTAAACTATCTGCTCAATCCATGCACAAAATCTCGAACCTTTCGAACTTGGCAAACTCTCGCTTCCCCACAAGAACAAAAGCATCAAAATTACTTGTCATCTTCCAGGCCAAAAACATCTTCTTTTCCACATTTTCCTCTTCATCATCCACTACAACGCCAGCTCCAGCTCCATCTCTTGCTGTCCCAACTCACGAACGAATTGTCCATCTCATTTTAGACCAAAAATCAGCACCACAAGCTCTTCAAACCTTCGAATGGGCTTCAAGGTTACCAAATTTCACACACTCTCAGTCCACATATCGAGCTTTAATCCACAAGTTGCTGACTTTTCGTCGATTCCATACTGTTCAACATCTGCTCGATGAAATGCCTAAATCAATTGGCTTGCCCCCTGATGAATCGATTTTCCTCACAGTCATTCGTGGGCTTGGAAGGGCTCGAATGATTCGTGATGTTATTAAAGTTCTTGACTTGGTAACTAGGTATGGCAAGAACCCATCTTTGAAAATTTTTAATTCAATACTTGATGTTCTTGTTAAGGAAGATATTGATTTGGCTCGGAAGTTTTATAGGAAAAAAATGATGGGTGCTGGCATTCAAGGTGATGACTACACCTACGGGATTTTAATGAAAGGGCTTTGCTTGACTAATAGAATTGGTGAGGGGTTTAAGCTGTTGCAAGTTATCAAGTCCAGGGGTTTAAAGCCTAATGTTGTTATTTATAATACTTTACTCCATGCACTTTGTAACAATGGTAAAGTTGGGAGGGCAAGGAGCTTAATGAATGAGATAAAGGAGCCTAATGATGTGACTTTCAATGTTTTGATTTGTGGGTATTGTAAAGAAGATAATTTTGTTCAAGCTCTAGTGTTGTTAGAGAAGAGTTTTTCTTTGGGGTTTGTACCAGATGTCGTTACAGTGACTAAGGTGGTGGAGATTCTTTGCAATGTAGGTCGCGTGACAGAGGCTGTTGAGATATTAGAGAGAGTGGAGAGCAAAGGAGGTGTAGTTGATGTTGTAGCTCATAACACCTTGATAAAGGGATTTTGCAAGTTTGGAAAGGTGAAAGTTGGTCATGGTTTATTGAAGGAAATGGAGAGAAAGGGATGTCTTCCTAATGCAGACACCTATAATGTTGGGGTTTCCGTCACCCCATGCGCGGACCGGTGGTGTACTGATAGTTGCTCAACGGAGGGTAAAGCACACTGGCACAATATTTAACGTGGTTCGGCAAAACCGCCTACATCCACGGGAGAGTCCATATTATTAGAGATATATAGGGAAAGGATTACAACATACATGGAGGAGGAGAATCACTTCACTCAAACTCAACTCCCAGCTCTCTTGTTGCACTTGCAGCTGCTGCAATGGCAGCAACGCTGCTGCCATTGCAGCTCTCCACTTTCTCTCTTGTTCTCTACATTTCTCACCACTCTCTTGCACACACTCACGTTCTCTCTCTCAATTTTGCTCTCTAAAATCATGCCTCTTTTATAGGCATCCATGGTGCTGCTCCACTTGTTCTTTTGTCAATAATGGTGGCTCCTCTTCTTCAACAATAGCAGCTGCACATGGGTTGATCCATTTGTCAATGGTAGGTGCAACTACCATTGACAATGGTAACTCTCTCTTCTTAGGGTAGGCTGCACAAGTCATTGCCCATTAATGGCAAATCCCAACAATCACCCCCTTTGCCATTCATATGGGGCAATTGTCCTCTTGCTTCTTCAGCACAGGCTTGCATCTTGCAGCTCTTCCAAGCTTACCATTCTGAGAGCGTCTGTGGCCGAGTTTATAAGTACTCGCCAAACCTTTCAATCACCAGAGTCACCAAAGCACACCTTTTCTCACACAAAAGGATCACTACAACCAGATGGTCTGCCACTTCACATCTGAAGAGTGTTAACGCTTGTCTCCGGGACACAACATTCCCCTTCGAGCGTATCAACCATGCTCGGTCCGGAATGATTCATCAAGCCTCACACCAAGGCTTACAACACCCCCTCAAACGGAAATTTCTATTTCCAAGTGCGACAGTCATTATCTGAGTATCTCAATATGATCACGAGCTCACCACTCTTCCAAGAGTCTACTCATCCAGGAGTTGCGTCTGCCCTCTGTTCCACCCTAGGAACCACGCCTTACTTCTCCGTGAGTCTCTCACTCTTAGTCGTAAGAGTCCAGGTAGCTCTCCACCTTTAACCATAGGGGCAGCCCATTAAAGGTTGATCCATATCTGTCTTCATACTCTGAGTAGTACAATGCCATTACCGAGCTCACCACCTTGACAAGAGTCAACTCGTTCTCGGAACCTGCGCATGCCCTTCTGCTTCTTCATAGCAGCCGCGTCTTAATGCTCCACAAGTCACACACTTATTGTCCAAGGCAAATGTCTTCTAGCTCATTGATCTTTAGCATGGGGGCAATATCCATGAAAGTCAATCCTGCATTTGTCTCCATACTCATCATAGCCACTTCATTGGCTATACACCTGTCCACTCATATCTAGCCATCACATTGGCTCTGGGGTTGTTCTGAACTGGGCTCATATCGTGGCCCACACACCTTCTCCTTAGGTGTCTCCGCTCGTCATCATGCGGCGGTCTGAATTGGGGCTCCTATCATGGCCCTCACACCTTCTCTAAGGCGTCTTCGCCCGTTGTCATGGGGCGGTCTGATCCGGGGCTCCTATCATGGCCCACACACCTTCTCTCTAAGGTGTCTTCGCCCGTTGTTATGGGGCGGTCTGATCCAGGCTCCTATCATAGCCCTCACACCTTCTCTCTAAGGTGTCTTCACTTTTCATAGATGGTTGCATCCTCCTTCAGTTGAGATGCTTCAAAGTGGCTCTAAAATTCTCTACCACCATGTGCACTATGGGAGAGATTACTGCCACTGACTACATAGAAAGAGAAAGTTGCGGTATACTCCTCGCAATCCTCCACCTCGATTTCTATGTTTGGAGCTTCTATGCCTTTCTGTTTGACAGTTCCACCTACACCAACTCTCTTTGGTGTCTTCGCCTTTCATCATAGGCGGTTGCCTTATATCACAGGCATTTGCACCCCCTCAATTAGGTGCCTCTGCAACAGCTCTCTTTCCATCCTTGCATGCATTGGAAAGGTCTTCGCATGTTGTCTTCATCAAGAGCATAAGAGACTTCCTGTTGTACAAACTTTAACAGTCTCTGCTCTGAGCTTCATCTGGGAACACTTCTTCTCCTTGCACCTGTTGTCTCATTTCAGTACCTCGTTGGATCCTACGGGTACTCCTGCACAATCTCCGTGTGCCTTCGTGCAATTTCTGTTCTCCAGATTTCTCCCTATTCCTTGCTTATGTTTGACAGCAGCTCATCCTGTCACAACACCTATCCAAGTCAAAATAGGATGCCAATCTTTATCCCCTTGCTGTATTTCTCTTCCATTATCAGGGTCTTCATCAATTCTCCCCTCGAGAAATCACAGTCACCGAATCTAACTTCTTTGGAGAAATCACCACTCCATCAGATCCTTGAACATATGGAACCCAAATGTTCCTTTGTGCCGTCATCTTGCTAGTATTCAACCGTTTCATTACAAACTGCTATATATACGAAAATAGTACCGTATGGATAATCCTTCCACTAAGCAAGTTCCCAGGAAAGATTGGAGGGGTCACACTGGTCCCGCTTAAAACCCAATCTCCTAGACAGAACTTCTTAGGCCATATCTATCCATCGTACTGTCTTTCCGCATATACAACCATTTGCTAGCTTTGTCGCGGCTTTCCTTTACAAGTGATCTGGAATATACTGGTTAAATACATGATTTCTCAACATCTGGCGAGACTACCAGTGCTTAGATTCGTCAAGATTGGTCTTCATCAGTTTTCACTCTACACCTCTAATTGTCCACTTGATCGGGTGTCCAGAGTGTCCCAACTTTACCTTCCCTCAAGGCAATTAAAATACTCCCCACTTAGCAGTTCAGCACATGTAATTGGGCAAACATATGCGATTTCTTCTTCTCCATCTCCATCGACCACCATGAAGACCATCGGATGCCTCCTGATCGGGCAATCTCTTTTGTTAATTCACCACCGCCACTTTCGGTCTCAAATCTCAATGATCGGACCGTACCATTGCATCCGGAACGATCAAATTAGCTGGAAACAAGTCTGAAATCGTCCAAATCGCATTTCAGACGGCTAAGATTTGATCAAAACAATTCTGGCCTGATGAACGGCCCAGATTCAATCTCAGATCCGGTTGCACGAAGACTCTGCTGCACAGAATCTTATACCTCGGCTCGCGGCTCGGCTCGGCTCCATAACGGCTCAACTCGGCTCGGCTTGGCTCGGCTCGCGGCTGGTGACGTGGCAGGTGGGTCCCACTGTGCTGACGTGTCTGCTTACTGGACGCTGACATGGCATGCTGACTGTGTATGCTGGCGTCATGATGATGTCAGGATGACGTCATCCTTATCCGGGTCTGGCACGTGGGTCGGGTCGTCTGGTATTCGGGTCGGGTTGGCTTATCCGGGTGGAGAAGACGCGTGTGACGCGTGGCGCGCGTCTGTGCGCGTGGGCAGTCTCCTCACCGGCGCGTGACGGCGCGTGAGGACGATTCCGACGTCCGATTTCGACGCGGTTTTCAACAGTGGCTTCTTCTCTTCCTCCTCTACACAGTGGTATGGTCAAAACACAATTGTGACAACTTTCATTTTTGAGCAAAATCAAACACCCCTTTAAACCATGTGCTCTGATACCAATTGTTGGGGTTTCCGTCACCCCATGCGCGGACCGGTGGTGTACTGATAGTTGCTCAACGGAGGGTAAAGCACACTGGCACAATATTTAACGTGGTTCGGCAAAACCGCCTACATCCACGGGAGAGTCCATATTATTAGAGATATATAGGGAAAGGATTACAACATACATGGAGGAGGAGAATCACTTCACTCAAACTCAACTCCCAGCTCTCTTGTTGCACTTGCAGCTGCTGCAATGGCAGCAACGCTGCTGCCATTGCAGCTCTCCACTTTCTCTCTTGTTCTCTACATTTCTCACCACTCTCTTGCACACACTCACGTTCTCTCTCTCAATTTTGCTCTCTAAAATCATGCCTCTTTTATAGGCATCCATGGTGCTGCTCCACTTGTTCTTTTGTCAATAATGGTGGCTCCTCTTCTTCAACAATAGCAGCTGCACATGGGTTGATCCATTTGTCAATGGTAGGTGCAACTACCATTGACAATGGTAACTCTCTCTTCTTAGGGTAGGCTGCACAAGTCATTGCCCATTAATGGCAAATCCCAACATATAATGCATTGATCTCTGGTTTCTGTGAGTCAGGAATGTTGGAGTCAGCTCTTGATATGTTTAATGATATGAAAACAGATGGGATCAATTGTAATTTTGTTACATTTGATACGTTAATCAAAGGTTTGTTTTCAAGAGGGAGGACTGAAGATGGATTTAAGATCTTAGAACTTATGGAAGAGACAAGAGGAGTTTGTGGGGGTAGCATTAGTCCTTATAACAGTATTTTATATGGTCTTTACAGGAAAAATATGTTGAATGAAGCACTTGAGTTTCTAATGAAGATGGAGAATTTATTTCCAAGAGCTGTTGATAGGAGCTTGAGGATATTAGGGTTTTGTGAGGAGGGTGCCATTCAGGAAGCTAAGAGGGTTTATGATCAAATGAATAATGAAGGTGGAATTCCAAGTGCTCTTGTCTATGACTGCCTAATCCATGGATTTTGCCAAGAAGGGTGTGTCCGAGAAGCATTAGAGCTGATGAATGAGATGGTTTTCCTTGGTTATTTTCCTGTTGCATCAACATTCAATGCTCTTATTAGTGGGTTTTGCAGGTTAGGGAAAGATGGGAGTGCTCTGAAGCTACTTGAGGACATGGTTGGGAGAGGCTGCGTGCCCGATACAGGAAGTTATAGCCCTCTGATTGATGCTCTTTGTAGGAAGAAGAGTTTTCAAAAGGCTGCGAGTCTCCTCTTACAAATGGTAGAAAATGGTATAACTCCTGATTATTTGATATGGAACTCTTTGTTTCATTGTCTCAGTCAACAAACTATCTGGTTAGAAAGCAATAATATGTTCCGTGTACACAACCTGGTAGAACAAATTGTTGAGATTTGATTTATTTTTTTTTCCTTCTTTTTTGATAAGCAATTGAGATTTAAATTATTGGCCCATTGGTAATAAGATGATGGTATTGCCTTTGTTGACAAAGAAGTGCTTTGAAATCTATCTGCATTTGAAATTGCAAAAGTTTCTCGAAAGGTTTTTACACTAGTCTTGCATTTCTATTATTGAATACAAGGAAGATTATTGAGAAAATGTAAATGATATGATCAAGGTAAACAAGATAATATTTCTGGCCTTACTTTTGTGTTGTTTTTCAGTCTTATTTTGGATTTTTGTATGTACATTAATCTAGAATAGAGTCGTGACATTTACGGGCAGGGAAAAATCTCATTCATATGGTCCACAAACCACAAAGAGATAGGCGTGCTTCGCAGGTGGCCAACTTCAGGCATTATTGTTGTTGATTAACTCAAGTTATGGGCATACAGACACTCTCCAGGAATGCACCCTTGTCTGCTCTGCCCTCACGCAGTCAAGATAAGTGGCTATGATTGATGGTGATATTGGTAAACCAAATATATAAGACATGAATGCTCCTTTTCGTCATGTGTTGTCACAACTTGCAATTACAAGCTGGCCAACTTAAAGGCTGTTTTTGTGAGTTTTAAAAACAGAAAAAACTCATTTTCCACAGAGAATCCAATCCATAATCACGTTTTAGGCAAAAAAGTGGTTTCAATTAAAAAAAAATATTATATTCTAAGATACAACTAAAATGAAAAGTATTATTTTATTTTTTAAAAACCCTTAATGATCATCTTAAAAGTATGTCTGTGGGGTAATAATTGGGTTAGTCGTCGTATTCAACTAGTGCTCATTTCTAATAAGATTTTTTTGGATCTCCTTAGCCAAGCAAAGCCTTTTTTATTTTTTATCAAAAAGCATCTTCTTTTTTTTTTTTTTGATATATAATTTAATGTGGGTGTTCAGGTCAGCTTGTGCGTACCTCGACTAATCCTATGGACCCTAAAGTTAATGACCATGTAAGCCTTCAGTGGCCATCATACGAGCAACCACGGGGCTCGAATCTAAGACCACAGAGAAAGCAAATCTCTTGGTCCCAAGCTTTTATTACTGGACTAACATCTAGATGGTTAGATTTTTTTTTTTAATATTACAAGTAGAGCTACAGAAAGTTGACGTCATAAATTTGCGCCTTCCGTTTGCTTCTTCTACGGTTCCATCATTGATCGAAACCCCAGCAAACACATCAAATAAAACTTAAAAAGACATAAAACATAAGGATCCTCTGCCTTTCAATTACCTCTCTCTTTGTACGATCTGCTCTGCTAAAATCTCTCTTAGAAACCTATTCAAAAACTGAACTTTATCCAATCCAAAAATCAAGCCAAACCCTTTAAATATCTCCCTCCAATCTATTTCTCAAAAGGAAACATCAGATTTTCAATCATGGGATTTGATAAAGAAGCAAGTTCATCTTCACATGTTTTGAAGATACCTCGGTTTCCAAGAGAAGACACCCCTTTATTAAGCAAGAGACCTCCAGTTTCTTCTCAAGGCAAGACCTTTGCAAATGTTTTCATAGCTATAGTTGGTGCAGGAGTTCTTGGCTTACCTTACACTTTCAAGAAAACAGGATGGGTTATGGGATCTATCATGGTTTTCTCCGTTGCTTTCCTGACTTACTATTGCATGATGTTGTTAGTGCATACTCGTAGAAAACTTGAATCTTTAGAAGGATTCTCAAAGATTGCATCTTTTGGTGATCTGGGTTTTACTGTTTGTGGCCCTATAGGTCGTTTTGCTGTTGATATTATGATTGTTCTTGCACAAGCTGGGTTTTGTGTTAGCTATCTTATTTTTATTGCTAACACTTTAGCTTATGTTGTTAATCATCAATCCGGTGATAGAATTTTGGGCTTTTTGAGTCCCAAAGCTTTGTATATATGGGGTTGTTTTCCTTTTCAGTTGGGGTTGAATTCAATTCCAACGTTGACCCATTTGGCCCCGCTTAGTATTTTTGCTGATGTTGTTGATCTTGGAGCTATGGGAGTGGTTATGGTAGAGGATGTGATGGTATTTTTGAAAAATAGGCCAGCTTTAGAAGCTTTTGGTGGGTTCTCTGTTTTCTTTTATGGTTTAGGTGTGGCTGTTTATGCCTTTGAAGGAATTGGTATGGTATTGCCATTGGAGACTGAAGCTAAACACAAGGACAATTTTGGGAGAGTGTTGGGGTTGTGTATGGCTTTCATTTCTTTGTTGTATGGAGGTTTTGGGGTATTGGGTTACTTTGCTTTCGGTGAAGATACCAAGGATATAATCACTACCAATTTGGGACCTGGACTACTGAGCAATCTTGTGCAGATTGGTTTGTGTGTGAATCTGTTCTTCACATTCCCATTGATGATGAATCCAGTTTATGAAGTGGTGGAGAGAAGGTTTTGTGATTCTAGGTATTCTATATGGCTGAGATGGGTGGTTGTTTTGGGAGTGAGTTTGGTGGCTTTGTTGGTGCCTAATTTTGCAGATTTCTTGTCTCTAGTAGGGAGCAGCGTGTGTTGTATTCTGGGGTTTGTGTTGCCTGCTTTGTTTCATCTGTTGGTGTTCAAGGAAGAGCTGGGTTGGAATGGCTTGCTTTTGGATGGGGCTTTTGTGGTTTTTGGTGTCATCATTGCTGTCACCGGTACCTGGTCTTCCTTGATGGAGATATTTGCATCCAAGACCTCTTGAGTTACTTGACTATGTTCTCCAGTTTTGAGCAGTTATTAATTAGATTTCTGTATTCATCTTCTGAAAATATTAGAAGATGTAATAAAAAATAAACTGGTATGAGCAAATGCAATATTTTGTTTTCATATTTTGAGCTTGCTGGAGGCAATTGCTACTTCGTCTAATCCTGTTTCTAGCTCATAGATTGCTGCTGGTACATTCCTGCAGGTGCAGACACCGCTATTCACCTATAGCCTTCATCCCTACTGGCAAGCTAGTTGGTGCAACAAAGGGGCAAGTGTGTGCTTGGCATTGTAAAATGTTTGAAGTTGTGTTTATAAAAAATATATATTTGGTTATTCTATTTTTTTTCATCTTAGTATCAATTCAATAAAATTTTGTTCTATGTACATTTTGTTTTTTAAAATTTTACTTTGGTCTCTGTATTTTATTTCTCTTTGCAAATAAGTTCTTAATGAAAAGTTTTTTGATTAAATTCCTGCCCGTAAATGACTCTTTTTTTCCAATTAAATTCCTGCATGTCAAATTATAAATTTGATGAAAATTAGTCATGGAATTTAAATGGATTGATAGGTAAGGTAATGGTTGAATAGATTTAAATGGATGAATATGTTTAAAAAGTAAAAGTTTTATTTCCTATAACATCATATATTTATTGTTTTATCTTTATTTTTAGTTTCTTAACTAGATGTGGGTCATTGATATGCAAAGGATCCGCCTTAATTTTTTTTTAAAAAAAAAGGCGATGTTTAGGTGATGCATATAAGTTTTTAAAATAAAAAAAAAACTCTAAATTGATCAAATATAAATTGATTTTACTTTAATTAAATAAAATTTTTTGGCAATGATAATAAATGGTAAAAAAATTAAAATAAAAACCACAATAACTTAAGAAAAAAATCTTTTTCCAAAATGGGAAAAATAATGATTAATTTTTAGCTAATTAAATATAAAATGATAAAATAAAATAAAATATGATAAAAAAAAAATCAGTGTAAGTCAACCTGAGCTAGCATGATAACTATGTTACCTAAACAATAAGGGATGAGTCAACTCGAGTTAACCCATTAAACCTGCGTTCCAAGTCATGAGATCAAGATAACTTGATAGAAAAGAAATTAAAACTATTTTTTTCTAAAAAACTAATGTAGAATGATAAAATTAAAAAAGAAAATAAAATAAAAAAAATGTCTACCCCTATCACTTTTCAAACTTGGAGATTATAATTTAATATGAACTCAATGAATACCGACCTGAACCAAATGGATGAATATTTATTTTTTAGATGGCTACCTTACCTGATGGGTAATGAATAAAGCATGGATATTATCAAATACAATCCGAAATCCACCCAAACCTAACTTAAAATATATATTTATATTGTATTGATATATTTGTAGAGCATTTAAATTTTCTCTAAATAGAATATAATATAAACATATCACAATATTAACATAAAACACATATATGTATAATAGTTATTATTTAATATATATAACGCTAAAGGATGAAATCAGGAAGAAAAAAAGAGCTACAACATAAAAGGATCAAGCATGAAGGGCAGGGCAGTGAAAGCAAGCTCTGAATAATTTTCCAAATCCAATTTATTGTGGTCGGCAACATATCGTCTTCAATGACAGACAGGTGGTGTTATTTACTTGCTTTGCACCGAAGCAAGGCCAAAATATTTCAGCCCTGCATTTCCAGACCACCTGACATTTCAGCAGCTTGGTGGGTCTGAATTTACCCACGAAGAGAGTACTACTTTGTACTTTGTAGTGTACACAGCACCTCTTCCTGTTTCAGCTAATATGGCGACAGGGAGAAGAATTGAGAAGGCATTTTTGAGTTCAAAAATCGAAACCACGAAGACAAGTCTTCATAACTAATTTTGTTACTCGCCATGGAATCCCTTGGATAAATAGATGAGGTGATTTTTAAAAAAAAAAAGAAAAAGAAAAAAATTGACTTCCATATCACAAACATTTGAGTTCAAAAATTACAACACCAAAAGAACCGGCCACGAGTGTAATTGAATGTTGGAAATTAAGAAAACAAATCGGATCTGCAAAATCAAACAAAAGCTAGAGCCACAACACAACCACTCCTTCATCATCACAACAGACTATACTACTGCAAGAAATGTCTCAAAAGGCTTTCATACAGAAGAAAACCCCGCACATTGATCCGATGTTCATCGCCGGCCTAGAAAGCTCGCCAGTTATCAGAACTTCCGCGTGGAGTTTCACTCTCTAGTGATGTCCTAAATGGCCCACTTGAGCCAAATGGAACAGCATCATCGAATGATGGGAACCCATGATTCTCGGAGTCTTTAGAGCCACGAACAGAATCAAACCTTGCCAAGGAAGAATTGTCAGAAGATTGGAAGAACCCACTGTCATGGGCATTAAACGAATCCATCTTTGAGAATCCATGACTATGATCAGGATCTCTAGATTCTCCAAATGAACTGAAACTTGATGAGAACCCATGACCAGGATCGGATTCTTTGAAGGAATCAAACCTCGATATCCCGTGATTCTGATCAGACTCTTTGAAGGAATCAAATCTCGAGAACCCATGATTCTGATCGGGCTCTCTGAGAAAGTCAAACCTTGAAAACTCATGGCTTTGATCAGAGTCTCCTCCTTCTCTAAATGAATCAAATCTTGATGGGAATCCATAACTTTGATCGGAGTCCTTGGTGCTGCGGATGGAATCAAATCTTGAAAGCGAATGGCGTGGAGATTGAAATAATCCACCATCCTGCATGTTAAATGAATCAAACCTAGAGAAGCTGTCAAAGGAGTGGTCCTCTGAACCTTCACTAAACCTTCGTGGAGAGTTTCCAAAATTGTACGCTGGGGTGCTTGGAACAGAATCTGCAAATGAAAATGGACTCTTTCCAGGGTTATAGCCAGGGGTGCTTGGAACAGAATCTGAAAATGCATAAGAGCTCTTCCCTGGATTATATGCAGGGGTGCTTGGAACAGAATCTGCAAAGGCATAGGAGCTCTTCCCCTGGTTATATGCAGGGGTGCTTGGAACAGAATCAGCAAAGGCATAGGAGCTGTTCCCCTGGTTATGAGCAGGGGTGCTTGGAACAGAATCAAACATAAATGAACTCTTCCCTAAAGACATGTTATCTCCATGTGAGGACCCTGTTTTTATTGGATTTAAACCAAATTCACTAATGCCAAAATCCATGTCCTGCAAGAACAATATTAGATCAATCCATTCAGTCTTTTGTATGAAAAGAACAAGAAAGGAACAAGGAAAGGTACAGAGAGATTAAACAGTTATAATGCCAAACCAACCCCCCCCCCCCCCCCCCCCTCCAGAAATATTAAGCATTTCAATTTCTTGCAAATTATTAGAATTGCCTAAATAAACTTCAACATGTGTCACACGCAAACATGAGTGCATGCGTGCAACAATCTGTTCCTAAAACAACTTCCATAATATTTAACCACCAAGAAACAAGTCCTATTGCCAACTTCAAATAGAAAGCAAGACCCAAGTTTTCATACCTTGCCACTGACAGAATCAAAGCCCCAAACTGATTCTGAATCATAAGGCGTATCAAACCTACCCCAGCCAGGTTCAACAATTTTGCCACCAACATGCACAGATTCAGTACCACCCGCATCACTGCACAGGCATATCAGTAAGCTTAGACATCCAAATGAAGCAATAAAGTCAGAAAGCTGTGAGCAGGACAGACCCATCTCAACTGTCATGCCATGACCACACACCTTTCTGGGCTTTGTTAACACTTGATTTTCAGAGAGGGCCACAGAAATATACAGAAGTGAAAATCATAAATTAAACCATACCTTTGGGTCTCTTTAGCATGGGGTGAATTGTCTGCACCACTTTCTTTGAATGGGGAGTCTCGGAATTCATTGGATTGGTTCTCTTTTGTAGTCCTTCCAGGACTGTCAGGAGGACTTCTTAGACTGCCATTCTCATGTTGATGATCTGGAATATCTTTCTCAGAGTTTGATTTTCTTGGACTTGGAACCTTTTCTGCCTTCACCTCAGCATTTGAGGGTGAAGCACCTAAATCCTTTTCTGTGGAACTAGTGGCCTTTCGAACTGAAGTTTTTTCTTTTGGAGGGGCTACAACATTTTGTACATCCAAAGTGAGCTCTTTGACAAATATGAATCCTGAAAGTCACAAATAACAAGGTTGATTACAACTTTAATGTCCTTGCGACTTTATGTTGAAAAGAAAGCATCATGTACACTTCCAAGTAAAACAAAGAAATCAAAGTCAACTAAATCAGCATAACACTATTTAGCATACCTTCATCTTCAAGCTTGTCCCAACCTTCATCCCAATCAGCTGCTCCTTCCTGGATGCCATGTTGCCAGCCTAAAGAAAAATCAAGAGGAAGAGAGAAAGTAATGACCCGGGTGCTATTTGTTTATCATGAATGAAGGTCGGGAATCGGAATGGAGCAATCAGAATGCCATTTTAATTTCAATATTGTGTTTGGAATAATAACAAGAAATCAGAATGAAATTTAAATTTTGAATGCCTCATTTTTAATATGAAAAGGAACAATGATTACAAAATGATTTCATCAATAGTGGTGGAAGTAAAATAATAAAGATAATTGTGGTGGTGGTGGCGGCAGTGGCGGCAGGGTGAGTTGGTGGGGTGGTAATAATGTTATAGTAATAACAATAGTATACTTTTTAAAAAACTAATGCCACGACCAAAGAAGGTAGGAAGATGGTGCTGCTGCTGCTGCTGCTGGAAGAGTGATGGTACAATAATAATTTTTTAGAAACAAAATGTTATTACCACCAACAGTGGTGGTAGTGGCAGTGATGATGGTGGCAAAAATAGTTTATATAATGAAAAGAAATAATATGTCCTTCTTTAGGGGAAAAAAATGGAAGCATTCTCATTCCTTGTTTTATATTCCCACTTTCCCAATAGGAATGAAACTATGTTTCATTTTCATTACCATTCCCACTCCATTCTCATTCATATTCCATTCCTTTCAATCGAACATTGCAAAGTGGGAATAAAACTTTCATCCCCATTCCCACCATTTCATTCATGTTACCAGCACCACCATGATGTAGAAAGCAAATACAAAAATGTGAGGTTGCGAGAGAAGGAAAAGAAAACAGATAAAAAAATTGGGAGTCTGGGATTTGAAACATTTTTGGGCACATTGAGTATTTCCCCTAGAGTAACATGACAACAATGAAGTCTAGCTTAATTGTCATAGAACAAGCTTTTTTGCATAGAAGTAAAAGAAGTAGCCAAATTGAAGTAAATCAATCATCTAAATGAGCCAAAAAATTTCAAGATGGGACATGTGATATAAAGGCCAGGGGGTTGATAACATCATGGAGATACCAAATGGAAGCTCGACCAATGAGGTTGGTTTAGAGCGCAACCCATACTGCTTGCAGCGTTCATTCACAGTTTTTACTAGTTCCTCGAGATTCGACTGGATATTCTCAGCACGCTCCTGCAAAAGTCAGTAAAACCAGAACTTACATACAAGTTTCATACTATCGCCAGAAAGTAATGACTATTATGGTGTACCTTCAACACACCATCAGCAGCTCCCCCTTCTTCCATTTTAACAATTGCCCGATATAAATCCATTTTTTTCTCCTACAGTTATTGAGTACAATACAAGTTTGTTTAGCATCCAAAGAAGTGTATATAGAGGAAAAGAGAAGCACGTTAGATAAAATTCACCACCAAAGTTCCTAAATTACCTGAATATCACGAAATGTAGCCTCTTCGATGGTTAGTTTGGAGGCAACATCTCCACTCTGCTTGTATTTCTCTTCATACTTCTTTCCCAATGTCTCAACCTGAAACACACGATTTGCTCCTGTTAGTTCAATAAGCAATTGATATTACATGGAGAATTAAGAAATTATAAACAAATCACTAAAGAAAGAGAGATACCTCATGCTTATCAGCAGATACCCTTGTTGTGACCTCATTAAGTCGATTGTCACATCGGCTTTTATATAAAATCTGATGCCAAATAACAGAAGAAAGATCATAGGAATATCAGCAAAGAACGTATATTTTCCTAGTCTCTCACTCAACCACTCCAAGACAAAGTAGACAGCTTAAATATGGCAGAATACCTTCGTTCTCTTTATTAAATTGATTCGTGCATCTTAAATAACCATGACAGGATCAGCTGCCCAAAGAAACTGTCCAAGTTTTCTTTTCACTCCATTAGAACGTTTAATTTTTTTGTATGGTTCAACAGGAGGAGCCCAATGCACCCCCCCCCCCCCCCCCCCCCCAAAAAAAAAAAAAAAAAAGGAAAAGGGAAAAGGAAAACAATCCCTACCCCATCACTCTTCACAGTTTGAACCCAGGACATTTTAGAGGAAATCCAAGTATTAAGCATTGGGACATCCACTTGGGAACTGAGGGTGTTAAACTATAACAAAAGAGAGTTAATGATTCATTTTTTTACTTTTATCAGCATAGTTATTCCAGCTTGAATCTACTTGGTTTTTAACACTTCAACCCGCAACTCTAAATAAGGCTTTAGATGCCACAGACTAATACCTCTGGTTTTGAGCTTTTTAGCATATTCACAGCTTTATAATCTTTTATGCTATAGTTTGTGCATTTTTGAGATATCCAATAGCAAATAAAATGATGAAACGAGCATGCATCCAGAGCTTAAACGCAACAAATCAGCACAATCAGTTGTCAATCCAGTCAAAAAGAATGATTTGAGGACCTTGCCTCCAAAACCAAACTCAATAGTCAAAACATGACAGCCAAGATGCAGCAAAAACAGTTCAACCCAAATACTTTGAAGCTAATTTTGCATACTAGTGAAGGACATCCTATATAACAGACAATGACTGTCATAAAGGAGAAAAATAAAATGGGGAGCACACTCACAAGTTCCTGCATCTTGACACGATAAAACTCAATCTTCTGTCTAGAATCTAATATTTCCTTTTCCAGTTCTTCAACCTGCACTCAAAGAAGAGCATAAGGTTCAATAATCTCATATATGCTTCTCATCTTCATTCTATAACTTGATGTCAAAGCTTTTTAATGGCAAATGAAAACAAATTTGTCTCATTTAGACATGTTAATGTATGGATACCAAGTGTAACAGACAAAATTAACAGTCCCACATAATGAGTGCACAAAAAGAACAAGAAATACCTTTTTATCAGCCTGAGATGCCTCCTGGAACTTTGAGTTGAGAGTATCCTGCTCCTCTTGGCTGAGTTGATGCACAAGATGTTTTTCAAGCACAGGAACTTTGTGCTTTTGTTGCGTGGGCTGTTTTTCATCAGCATGAGGAGCAGTGGGAGGCCTTGGTGGCCTTGCAGCGGCAGCAGGAGGAGGCCGTGCACCACTCACAACTTGCTGTTGTCGCAAACCTGTTGAGATTTGTTTTTCCACTTAAAAAGAGGAATCCACATTGAATGCAAGAGAAAAAAAAATAATAATTAAAGTTTATTGCATGATAAAGGAAGATAATACCAGAAGCAGGTCCCCAAGATCCACCACCAAATGAAGCTGCAGAGTGACTTGTGGCAGACAACAGAGTCTCATCGGACATGACAGAGGTTGGAAGTGTTGCAGGAAGAGGGCGGCCTTCTCTATAACGCTCCATCAAATAAAGAGCAGTACAGAACTCCCTCAAAGAAAGCATGCTATCATTATCTTGATCAGATAAATCCCAAACTTTTTTTAACACCTCTGAAACATCAAGAATTATAGTAAATTAATGAAATGTGAATAAGAAATGAAGTACTGGCCTTTAAAAAATTCCCAAACTCAAATCTACTTACAAAGCATCACACCACATTATGAAAAGAAAGAGCATAGGGTTCAATGAAAATGACAAGAAAAGTAATTAACACTTGAATTCTTAATTGAGTGACTCAACTATTTATAAGACATACTTAATATAGTGATTCCTTTCTTCCTACCCAAATAATGTGAATATTTAAACTGGCAAGAAACACCACTGATTTATGTAAAAAAACTTAAGCTAACTGCTATACTACAGAAATATGGCCATCATTAGATTTACAAATGTTGTAGGTTGTGCCTTACTCTCCATCATAGATATATACTTCAAACCAAAGAGCTCATGTCAAAACCTCATAGTTTAAGCATGATTATAAAATAAGTCATGTGTAGCATTCTACCTCTAGGTAGCCTCCAACTCAAGAAAAGGTTGCGCGCCTGTTCCCCGGTAAGCTTTCCATCTCTATCTGTATCAACTTGCACAAACACTTTTGTATACTTTTGAATATCAGATTGAGTCATCCTCGGCCATGGAGGCTGGGATTGACTGGGAGCTGCATTGCTAGTTCCAACGGAAAAACCAGCTGAAGGAGCAGAGGTGACACTTTGAGATGGAACCTGCTGGTTTGGTCTTGCTGTTGATTGCCCTCCCACATGCTGCTGGGGAAAGGTACTCTGCAAGGAATCCAGGGAACTTGGCTTAACTGAAGGTTGGGATCCGACAGAAGATGAAACAATAGCCGACGAGACAGGTATGCTACTTGTAGAATGCGCAGATGATGAGGAACTTTGCTTTGGTTGAGCAGGAGTGGCCGAAAATACATCGCCAAAAAGTGAGTCTGAAGCAAATCCATTCCCAGAAACAACCACTGATTTAGAATCCCTAGTTGCTAGTTGGTTGGATGTGATGGCTGCTTCTTGTGGTTTAGGTGTAGGGGCTGCTATCTGCCCAGCAGTCACTTGTGGTCTAGGTTGAACAGAGGGTGTAAAACCTGGTGCACGAAGCCCAAATCCATCCTGAGTAGCAGGATGACCAATCCCTCTACTGGGACCTTGTGAAGTCAGGCCAGCTGCACTTCCACCAAGCCAATCTGTTGAGATGTTTGAATTCAGGGGTCGCGGAGCAACCACGGTACCTGCCCTGGGCATACCTTGACTTACAAGAATTTGTTGTGGATGGGAAGAAGAATTAGGAGGCATAGCTTGGGTTTGGGGTTGGTGTTGCCTCGTAAATTGCCCTTGTTGGGATGGGAAATACTGCTGGTTTGTGACTGCATTTCCAGGCACTTGTGGCGGTCTGATGCCAACATTTGGTGATGATGCTGGTGTTGTGCCAGACAGCTGGGGAGCAGGTGCCACTGTTTTAGGAGCAGGAGTTGCTGCTAGGTTGATTTGAGGAGCAGGAATTTTAGCTGAAGCAGGGCCATATAATGCTGCCTTCACTATTTCTGGGGTCAACTCTCTCTTACTCTGTGCTACAGTAACAAGTTTAAGTGCATTATAGAACTCTTGTCGACCAAGGTAGCCTGCGTTCCTCTGATCAGCATGCATCCAAACCTGCACAGAGAATAAGTGAATCCCAGACACTCAGTTTAATGCAAAGAGATTTTAGACCCCGATATGAAGGTCTTTTCAAAAAAGAATAGGTGAATATCCAAATGTAAAATCATTCCAAAAAGAAGGAAACTTCTAGATTCTTCCACACACATTACACAGGTTTTCAGTTTTTTTAAAAGCAGAACCAGTTCTTTCCCTCTAGTATATATACCTAAAAAAAAATCAAAATGTTTTCTTCCAGACATTTAGCATGCATTATCAACATAAATTTTAGAAACTTATTCAACTCAATCTTAAGTAAAACATATTTAATACACCAACCACAAGCTATAGAGTACAAAACTCCATGTGCTATGATCATATACACAAAAACCAACCAAACCAGCCACAACCACCCATTTCTTGCACAATCCTACATAAAAACACTTTGCTTTATATTCAAACGCAAAAAAAAGTTCAAAAAATGAACATAACATTTCCAACAAGCCACCAACCTCAAAAAGTCTAGCTTATCAACATTTTAACTTCTAGAATCAACTAAAAATCTACCATTCACATAGTAATTCATCAACTTCTCTCTAAAAGACACCAGACCTAAGAATCAAAAACAAAGCATCTTCAATTCTTTACATGATTTCAACCAGACAGCAAACTTACTAATAATAAGAATTCATTGCAACAAACATTTCGTATTACTTACACAAGATTTCTGTCTTTTGACAATAGATCTAGTTCTTCTACTGCATTACATACCTAACAGCAAATCCAAAACTCTTCTTCTAGACATTTAATATCCATTATGAACATGAACATTAGGAGCCAAGCAAACTCGATCACGAGTAGAACATAACACAAGAAGAAACTAAGTTGATACATCAACAGCAAGATATAGAGTACAAAACTCCGCATGTTATGATCAAATCCACAAAAATCCACCAAACCCAAAACAACCACCCATTTCTTACACAATCCACCCCTAAAAAAAATAACCTCCCCTTTGAATTCAAAATTCTACCATACTAACTAAAGTTAAACTCTTTCTACTTCTAGAATCAACTAAAAATCCTCCAGTCACATAGCAATTCATCAACTTCTCTCTCAAAAACAACAGACCTAGAAATCAAAAACTAAGCATCAGCAAATCTTTCAATGATCTCAACCAGACAACAAATAGTAATAAGAAATCACTTTTGCAAACATTACTTGCTAATTATCATTATCCAAAATCAACATTTATTTATGCATAGTCCTCTAATTAATCAAACTTTTAAAAAAAGAAATCAAATAACCTAATCTAAGTTAGATCTCTCACTATCGCAAGCATTACTTAGTTCCATATGGAAATCAACATTTCTTAATAACCAATCCAAAAAATTCGGAATCTTTCGAAATTATGTAATCTGAAAACAATGAGATGAAAGAAACCTGTGCGAGGACTTGTTTAGGCAAACTGGAGCCTTGAAAGAAACCGACGGCTTCAGCACCGCTGATCTGACCGTCACCGTCTAAATCTGCTCTTCTAAAATACGAATCGAATAGATCCGTATTATTCGCCATTTCCGGAAGCAAGATTTCCTGGTAATCTTTCGATCAAGTTAACACTTTTTCAGAATTTTTCTTTTTTCCTTTTCAATTTCATTATTGAATAAATGGAGATTTATATGAAAAGTATCGATGCCCGAAGACAGAGGGGGGTGTGGAAAATAAAATAAAAAAAAATTAAGGGCCAGCTATTGGTTACGTGGCGCGGGTCTATTAGTTCGTCTGAACACGTTGTCGTTTCCGGTTTGGATGGGACGGGACAAATTTACGCTCACTCATTCTCGCTATTGATTTATTGTAGAAATAACACCAGGTTAATTCTGCCTGCAAGTCCGACTAAATTTTTTTAAAAAAAAAAAATTCGAAGGAAAAAAATTAATTGGAAAACAAAATTCAAGGGAATGGAATGGGTTTAAAGACAATTAAATGACTAATAATAATAATGTTTAGATTTTCAAAAAAAATTAAAATAAACTTTTAAAACAATAATTTGAGTTGGTGATATATTAAATCAATTTAAATTAATCCGAGTTAACTTACTAAACTTGTAATTGTAATTAGGATTATAAAATCATAATAATTCTATAAAAAATAATAAAATAAATAATAAATATCAAGACATTTATTTGTTAACAAAACAATTCTATATAAATCAAACTAAAACATATTGTGAATATTAACTCAAAATAAATTTTGAAAAACAAAAACCAAAAATATTTATAAAAAGACTCAATATTAAAGAATAATATATAACATTACCTATATTGTTATAGAAGAAAAGAATTTGATTAGCAATGCCAATATCTAATGAAATAAATGTAAAATTCTTTTAAACCTCTTTGTCCTTAAACATATATATATATTTTTTATATGTCATTTTGTATTTTGATGAAAATGTCCCTTGAATTATCAAAAGAAAAATTAAATTTAAAAAAAATAAAACATTAAATTATTAAAAAAATTAACAAACTTGAAAAACCTATAAAAATCGAAACAAAAAAGTCAAAGTATAAGAAAAATTAAAAGAGAAAACATTTAGCCAAATGTTGAAATTAAGAATCTAAAACAATATTTTTTAAAAAATAAAATATTAAATAATTAAAAAACTTATCAGACTTCAAAAACTTATAAAAAAAAAACCTAAAACAAAAAATGTCAAAGAGACAAAAAAAAAAAAAAGCCAAATGTTGAATCTTGAATTGAACATGCACATAGAACTCTAAAACTTTTCGCTTTGACTATCGGCTGTTACCATATTTTTTTTTGGTAACTCGGGGTGTCCGGGCCAGCTTACACGTACCACAACTAATCCCAGGGCCAGCTTACACGCACCACAACTAATCCTCGGGCCTACTGAACATCCTGCAAGCCTAGTAGGCAGGTAGGGCACCGCGGGGGTGACAGGCTGGTACACAAAAAGGATCGAACTCGGGACAGTCGCAAAGTAAGCCGTGCAGTTGACCACTAAGCTAGACCCTCAAGTGTGCTTGTTCTCTATTATTCTCCATGAGAATTCAAGGTAAAAAAATACTAAGAAAAAAAAAGTGAAATCCAAGTCATTGGTTTAATTGATAATTTAAATAATATGATTAAAAAAGATAACAATAATAATTAAACAATGAAAAAAATAACAATGAAAAGAAATTAAAAAGAACTTGATATGAGCCAACCTAAGTTATGAAATAACTCGATGATAAAGGGTAAAATTTAAAAATAAAAATAAAAACCCTTAATTAAAACAGGTTAACTTGCAAACGTTGCAACCATAGACATAAGATTGAGATAATCTTATAGAAGGAAATGCAAGAATAAAAGTTTGAAAACTAATTCCTAACAAATCAAATGAGAAGATGATAACTTCACAAAAAAAAATGAAAAGGAAAAAAGGTGAAGCTTAATCTCTAGCAAATAAAATGTTAAAGGACAAAAATTAAGAAAAAAATATAATCTAAAAAAGGTTGAAATAACTCAATCTGAGCCCACCTGAATCAAGAATGCAAAATCTCTAACACAGTTGTGAACTAGGGTGATCGCGTTTGAATGCAAATTGAATAATATCATGAAACTTAATTATCAAGCAGCTTAATGTTGAAAGATAAAAATTAAAAAAAAAATTAAAAAGCAATGGAAAAAATATTAGTCAACCCAGGTTAACCTGCAAACCTCACATCCATGAAAATCATAAAATCCTTGAATCGAGTTCAATTAAGAAGCTTAATTCCCAACCAATTTAGTTTTGCATAATGAGATTGTGAAAAAAAAAATCAATTTAGAAAACTTGCTAAAGAAAAAAATGATAGCAATAAAAAAAATAGAGATCGCATTTAATAGGAAATAAACTCTTGGATGATGAAATTATAAAAAAAAAAAAGGATCAAAATAACCCAATAAAAAAAATACAGAGACCAATTTTCAATAATAAAATTAAAATAATTTGATTATGAAAAAGGTTCCAAAAAACCATGGCCTACCAAGAACTTGTTAGGGGAAACCCCATAAATGTCCCCAATCTTTATGGGTAACCTTGATTAGACCCTCAACCTATCTTTTATATCACCAATGCATCAATTAATTCTCAATAGAATCATTTTGTCAGTTTAAGGGGTTGTTTGTTTTTTGTAGTTAAAATCATGTTTTGTGATTTTTTTAATGTTATGTTATTTTTTATGAATTATCTGGCCATCGATACTTTTTGCATATCGATTTATTAATTTATTTTGTTTGATATTTTTAAGCTAGTTTATTAGGGACTTTCTTCTCTCTAAATTTGTAATATTTCTATTAAAGATTACATTATTTAACATTGGTTTATAAATTTTAGACCGGGAATTTATAGCCTTCTCAAATTTTAGGTCAGGGGTTTATAACCTACTCCACTCCTTGAACTTCAATTCAAGTATTCATTATCAATTAACAATCTTCTTAGCGGGTGAGACCTTACCAATTATACTAATCTTTTTTCTTGATCAAAATTGAAAAACCTTACACAATCCTTTTGCTCAATATTAAACCTTTCACGATTCTTTTTAAGGATGAAAATCTAAATCTCTCAGTTGGCTTACAGCTACAGTTTACCCTAGTTGTTCAAATGCCGCTCATATTTTCACAATAAATAAAACTCTCACAAGTGATATCACATTTCATAATAGAAGATTACAGAGGATTAATCTAAAATCTTTATAGAGATGGAATCTAACTCAAGATGTGAAAGAGAAATTCAATGCAATTTAAAATTTAAAGCTTTAAGATGATAGAATGACGAGTAAAAGCTTTTGGAATATTTAAATATCAAGTATGTAACATTATAAAACTACTGGAGAGTGTGAGGCAGCTTTCATGATGTCAAATAATGGTATTTATAGGATAAAAACTCATTCAGCTATTACTCACATATAAGAAATAAAGATAAGAAATTTGGTTTTTCATTATGTTCTTATTTGTTAGAAATGGCTAGGACACCATTTTTAGAGGAAAAAAGCTATTACAAAGCAACTTCGAGTGTTAAACACACATTTTTAAAATTATAAGTTCACCATCTTAATTGAAAATAGTTAAATAATGTAAGAACACATATGATATGTTCTTTTAGCTAAGAATGGATAATAAGCCTTGCTCTTTGTATAAAATGAGTTAAGTAATAATACTAAAACATATGATTACCATGATTTTTCATAAAGGTTTTTATAACTATATAAGTTTTGGTAATAAAAATAATTTGGATGATGAGTTTCAGCAATATAGATATTTTTTAATGAAAATCATTTGATGATGTCAAATTAAATTCTATAAAGACTTGATTATATTAAAATGAGCTTTGATATCTTCAAGTTCATATTGCTTTAAATGATGTGTAGATATTCCCACAACATTAAAACCTTTGATATACATATTAAACCCACTAATTGTTGTTATTATAAAAAAATAAATAAAACATAAATGTTTAAAGACCCTTGGGCTAGCAATGACATATTTATTGTATCATTCACGAATAAAATATATCTCTTATTAACCTCCCTCGAGCCTTAAATATATTTTGTAAGATCATGAACAATTTTTAAATACACACACCATGCTCATTTAGTTTATATATATATATATATATATATATATATATATATATATATATATATATATATATATAATGTGTGTGGCTCCGAGAGTAGCAGTAGGCTGGTAATGACAGTGATATGGCCTCTTCGAGTGATGGGGAAAAAAGAAGAAGATAAAAGGTTCTTGGACAAATGTGAAATTGAAAGTTCATTTACATTTAAATAATAAAAAAGATATAATACATGTGTAATTCATATGATAAAAAAGAGTAATGTTAAACATCGACCAATTTTTTAAAAAAATATACACAAATCATAAGGTTAGTAAAACCTATGATTAAATTCCACATCAAGATCATAATCGAATATCTCGTAATTTTTTGCATTTTTATTTTGTTAATTAGCATTTATAGATAAGAATTTATTCAATTTTTTCTACATATGGGATCAATATTTGAAATTATTTGTTTTTTTTTAAAAAAATTTTCAAATTTGCTCGAGAGAAAAAATGACACAAAGGAGAGCAAAGATTATGCACTTTGGACGTGTGAGATTGAGATAGGAAAGAGTTGCTAAGACTTGAAGGCTAATCTATCTATATGTCGAAAAGGAATGCTTGACGAAATTGTGACAGGGAAGTCATGTGCTTCCATTTCTTTTTGTTTGACAATCAATTGACTATAATTTACCACCCACTACATGTTTTTTTTTCTTTTTTTAAGAATAAACTCGCCTTGAAATGTATTAGTCTGTTCGGGAGTGTAGTTGCGATTACTTTACAAGGTGCTTTTTGTGCTAAAATACATCAAAATAATTTTTTTATTTTTAAAAATTATTTTTGATATCAGCGCATCAAAACGATCCAAAACATATAAGAAAAATTAAATTTTTTAGAAATGAGATTTGCACCGCGTTCCCAAATATTCTCGTACATGAAGAAGGTAAATGGGTAAAAATCTCCATTTTTACTAATGTTTGGTGTATTTTCAGGAAGAGGAAAAAATTTAAATGAAGCTAATATTTAAATATGAAAAAGGGTAAGTGTTAACCTTAGAAAGGAGGAGTAAAACAGTTTTCAAGTAAGAAAACTTTGCCTTTTCCTTTTTTTAAAAAAAAAAGTTGGAACCGTAAATATATATTATTTAATATGTGTAATAATCTTATTTAATTTAAATATGATATGATTCAATTAAAACCTATTGTTTTATATAATTCCTTAATCTCATACCAAACATTCTAAATATTTCACCTTCTTTAATACTTTATAATTCTCAAATCTTTATGCATTTAAATCACCGCTTACAAAAATATAAAATAAAAATCCATATCCAGATCAATCTTAATAAAATCAACATAATTCAGACAAAAGGCATTTATGGCGAGAACAAAAAGGTGATGGTTATACGCCTACAAGTGACATCAACATACATCAAGAAAGGTCAAATATCTTTTGTACATCAACACAAACACGCCTCTCATAATATCCTAGTAATAATAATCAACAAATTTAGCACCATTTTTTTCCTTCTAGTAGTATTTAGATAGAATTATATAAATTATATTTTAAAAATTTTATTTAACTAATCATTCATGAATTTAAATTTTATTATTTTTATTTTATTTAATAAAAATTAAATGTAAGGTATATAAATCTATACAAGTTTCAAGTCTAAAAAATTTCCACTCGAAAAGATATGTCAAATAATTATATAAATTATATTTTAAGATTTTTGGGTTGAAATTGTTTTTTTAACACGTAACAATATGTATTTGTACATCCAAGATTCATGTCATATTAAGAGTATTTGAAATAATAATAACGAAATATTTTTTAAAATATTTCTTGTTTAGAAATGTATTAAAGTATTTTTTTTATTTTATAAGTTTTATTTTTTATATCAACATATGAAAATAAATAAAAAAACACCTAATTAATTTAAAAAAATTATTTGTTTAAAATGTCATAAAATTTGGGTTGCATCGCCACCTGGTATCCGTAAACGAAATATAAAATAGACATAATGCAGCAGCATACAGTAAGTAGTAGTTGTTAGCATGAGTGATAGATGTTTATACTGTAATTCAAATATTTATTAAAAGAATTCAATAATGGATTATAGATAATCCAGGTAATATCTAACTGTATAAAGGAGAGGGAGGGAGGCGGAGGCAGGTGGCTAAAGGGTCATCAACCATGGAAAATCCCGAGCCCAGAAATGTGATTAGACCAACCCACCCCACCAATAAGCAATAAGCAATCACCAATGCGCAAAGTAACAAAAAAAAGGAGGGTAAAGTTGGCAATTCGCAATCACCAATGCGCAAAGTAACAAAAAAAGGAGGGTAAAGTTGGCAATTCAAATATCCACTTTAAAAAGCCCAAATTTACAAATGCCCACCTTTAAAAAGAGCAGAGAGAAAAAAGTGGAGACTCTCTTGGAAAAACGCCCATCAAAGCTTCTTCAACAGTATAAATTCAGATCATAAATCAGAGGCAACTCACTTGTTTCTTCTTCTTCTTGATAAAGTCAGGCGGTGCCGATTGATTTGGTCAGCTTTTCGATTGATTGATTGATTGTAACGATGTCGTGTTCTTCGTCGTCGGCATCGGAGGAAGATGAAGAGGGGATCGATTCCTACCGCAAAGGAGGTTATCATGCGGTGAGAGTAGGGGATCAGTTCTCCGGTGGCCGTTATATTGCACAGAGAAAGCTGGGGTGGGGCCAGTTTTCTACTGTTTGGCTCGCTTACGATACTCGATCCTCTGTATGTTTTGGATCTGTTTCTGTTTTATTTTTCGTTAAATTTAAATCTTATTTCATATTTAATGAGAGATGTTCAATTATTGATCATTGGATTTTACTGGATCATCATCAGTTAAATTAATTAGAGTTGTTGCACCTTTTATTAAAATGAAGAAATGTTCAAGTAATGAATTTGCATTTTTTTTAAAAAGAAAAAGTTATTATTCTTTGGATCATCATTGAGGAAATGCTTGTTTTTCTATATTTAATTGTTGTTTTCCTATTTATGTTTATATTTCGGATGTGTTTTGCTTGAGATCAATGGGACTGCTATTTGTCTGTTTAGTGGCAGTTTTTTTTTTTTTTTTAAATATCCGTTAAACTGTGTTAAAGTTCATTATCTGTGAAAAAAAATATTACAATAAAAGTTAATAAATTTTTTAGAAGTGAGTTTAAACGGCGATCATGGAAGACTCAATCCGTTAACTGGTTGAAGTTTGGTGGTTGTTGCTGTTTTATATTTATCAAAAAAGAACAAAAAAAGTACCGTTGTTTCAATGAGCCATATACACATATAATCACGAGTGTCTATTGTAGTTGGAATCATTGCCTGTCATGAAAAGACTTGAACTTTTTCTCTTCTTTTACGATTGTCCTAGCTTGATTTGAGATTCTGTTTTTGTTTTTATTCTGTTTAACCTTATTGTAATTTTGTTTCTGTTTCTAGAAATACGTTGCTCTTAAGATCCAGAAAAGTGCAGCACAATTTGCTCAAGCTGCGCTTCATGAGATTGAACTCCTTTCAGCCATAGCTAACAGTGACCCTTCAAATTCCAAGTGTGTTGTGCAACTGATTGACCACTTCAAGCATGCAGGGCCAAATGGGCAGCATCAGTGCATGGTCCTGGAATTTCTTGGTGACAGTTTATTGAGGTTAATCAGGCATAATCGTTACAAAGGACTTGAATTGGATAAAGTTAGAGAGATCTGTAAATGCATTGTGACAGGTTTGGATTACTTGCATAGAGAGCTTGGTATAATCCACTCTGACCTAAAACCCGAAAATATTCTTCTCTTTTCCACCATTGATCCTGCCAAAGATCCAATTAGATCTGGGCTCACACCAATCCTGGAAAGGCCTGAGGGGAACCTTAATGGTACTTCCACTATGACTCTCATCGAGAAGAAGTTGAAAAGGAGGGCAAAGAGGGCAGTTGCTAAGATATCAGGAAGAAGAGTTTCAATGGGAGGAGCCGTGCAAAAGCCTGAGCGATCTCTGGATGGGATTGATGTGAGGTGCAAGGTTGTTGATTTTGGAAATGCATGTTGGGCTGATAAGCAGTTTGCAGAAGAAATTCAAACCAGACAGTATAGAGCTCCTGAAGTCGTATTGCGATCTGGGTATTCCTTCTCTGTTGATATGTGGTCTTTTGCTTGCACGGCGTTTGAGCTTGCTACTGGGGACATGTTGTTCGCTCCCAAGGATGGACAAGACTATAGTGAAGATGAGGTAGGCTAGTTTTTTCTGGATTTTATAGTTGTCAGAAATTGAAATTATCAGGGTAAGGCATACTGGATTTTAAAGTTTTAGTGAGATTTGTGCATGGCATGTTATCTTGTAAGACAGGATAGCAAATACTAATATAGTAAAATTTTAGGGAAAATGGTACAAAACTGAATGCAACCCGGCTTCTGTGTTGAGGTTATCAATGTAAACTAGTGATAATGTGACTTGTATTTTTGCTCTCGTATGCTGTCCATTTCTTTATCTCTTGAGACAGACCCTGCCTTTCATTTCCTCTTTACTAGTCTGCATGGGGTAAAACACAACACAAAGATGTAGGACGTGGCTGGGAAGATAGCATGCACCAAGACTATAACATTGTTGTTATTGTCTGAGACCAAATGAATGAGTAACACGTGTCCAGATTGTACTTCTGTCTTCCCTCGAGAGAGATGTTTTCTTGATAAACCTGCCTGCTGCATATTTGCATTGATGCATCATACCAGACTGATTTTGAATGTCTTTTCTTGATTGCCAGTCGCCTACAATCACATTTGGTTCTATGAATAAAAACTTGCAGTAATTTTCTTATTCATGCAACTCACAATGCAAATGTTTAAGCCATCACGGGTTTCAGAATGCAAACTGTTTGTTGTATGTATTGCAGTACTGTATCTCTGAACTTGTTTATTTAATCTGCTAATGAAACTGTTATTTGGGAGGGTTTCAGGATCACCTTGCTCTTATGATGGAACTCCTTGGAAAGATGCCAAGAAAGGTAGGCACATAGCTCAACAGCCTCCTACAGCTTTCTAGTTACCTCATACTCGTTCATTTATCTTTTAATTGCAATATGAGCAGATAGCCATTGGAGGAGCTCTATCCAAGGATTATTTTGACAGGCATGGGGATCTTAAGAGGATTCGGAGGCTGAAGTTTTGGCCACTTGATCGCTTGCTGGTTGAAAAATACAAATTCTCTGAAAATGATGCTCGGGAGTTTGCGGAATTTCTTTGTCCCCTTTTTGATTTTACACCAGAGAAGCGGCCCACTGCCCAGCAGTGCCTGCAACACCCATGGCTCAATCTCAAAAGTTCTACGCCGAACGAGACTAAAAGTGAATCTAAGGTGGCGAAGTTGGGTGTTGGAGTGAGCAATCTGAAGGTGGGTAAGTGATGAAGGGGTCGTAGGTGATCGCACAATTCTCAAGTCCCTCCCTCCACCTGTATGAATATTGATTGTTATTTTGGCTTGTTATATTCAATAAGATTTATTATTTTTTCATTATTGATTAACTACAATGTAAATTAGCTACTATTATTGTGAGGAATTGACATGAACGAGAGAAATTAACTGCAGCAACAAACAAGGGTGGCTCATGTGCTAACCCTAATACCACACACCATGTTTTCTACCTGTAATTGGTTTTGACGTCAATGTTAATCACGAATGGGTTGCGCCATAAAGAGAATCATTCCCCTTTAAGAATAGTAGTAGTTGTGGTTTGATTGATGCATGGGAGCTTTCATCGAAGGAAAGGTTTTGTGTTTGATTCTTTTTTTGCGTAATTAGATCCAAAATTACATAATTCAGCTGCTTTCGTTCTAATTCGAAAGTGTTCATTAACAAAAACTAAATCTCGTGCATCATGACTCAAATTTGTAATTATGAATTTTCACTTAAAACCTGTTGAACTAAGTGTTGGAATCCAAATTGTCTTTTTATCATGTACAATTGTCTTTAATACATTGCATGGGGTTATATCTTTCATTTTCTTTTTTCATAGTAAAATTACTACTTTGGACTTTGAATAAAAAACTCCTATGCCTGATGTTTTAGTCCTTTTATTTTTTTAAAATAATACAATTACCTCGATGTTTTTTTTTCCAAAAATAACTCTCATTAATAGGTTTTTTTTCTTCATTTTATATTGATTATGTTGTAATTTTGGAGGTTGTTTAGGGGTATTATTATAATTGCTATATATTAAGTATTATTTAAACAAAAACTATTGTCATTACATGCGCTAGCATGTGGACAGCTTCCGCGTCGTTCAAGTGGCACATGTGGGTTTGTCCGGCCACCAAACGCTGTCTTTTAGGACGGCGTTTGAAAGATCTCATCACCCTCTACATGATGGTACAATGCGTGTACCAGAAGCGCATCTATTTTGGCGCTGACGATCATTTTTTTTTCCTTTTCTTCTCTTTCTTCTCTTTGAATTTTGTGCCACCCCAACAAAATTTCAAAACAACTCCTTCATTTTTTTCCTCCACATTTGGTCCATTTCCTTTTGATTGCTATTTTTATTTTATTTTATTTTAGAATAACCTATAAAATTATAAATGCTTTTCAATATCAATCTCCTACTATTTTTTAATCTATAAATAATCTATTAAAGTACAAATATTTTTCAATTTCACTCCTATGATTTTTTAATCTTTCAAACTTAGTCCTCATTATTTTAATTTCTATTTATTTTGTTTGAGATTAGTTTTTTAATTTTTTTTTCAATTTTCATCATTTTTAAGTTTTTTTTAATCAAATTTTTTTCTCATTCTTTTTGTTGCTATTTTTTTTTCTTTTGCAAGTTTTTTTATTAATTTTTTTTCATTGATTCCATCATTTAAAATTAAATTGATTGAAATTTTTCCATATTGTTTCACTTTTTGAAATGATACAATATACACAAGTCATTTCCGTCAGAACAAAATAAAATTAACAGCTTTGCTAAAAACCTAAAATCAAATCAATTAAAAAAACCTTCTCGAGTTTCAATATTTTTTTTTTATCTAAAATCATTGAAGGTGAAAATCACATCCATTTTTTTTTTCTTAAAACAGAATTCATAGACATCAAAATCAGAGTGATTAGTGGCCAGAATCTGGCCACCCAAGAGTTTTCTCTCTGGTAAATTTTTTTCTTTCTGTTCCCTTAAGATCCGAGAGTTGAAACGTAAAAGAGAAATTGGAATGAAGCAAAATATCAAAAATACTAGGGAGCAATCTTATGTAGGGGATAAATTGCCAATGATCATAGGCTGTATTAATGCTATACATTGCTACACTTGTTTCTTTTAATATTTTGATGATGGAACGAGGGAGAGAAGAATTTGGGATTCTCTGTTTCTTTTAATAAAATGATGATATCATCAACGTGGCCTTCATTGTGGCCGCATAACTTTGTTATGATTAATCAGGTATATTTCACAATCATTGATTGCTACATATTGCTTGATAATATAAATTTGTGCTGTTGAGCAGTAAGAACGACATTATTAGCACTTGATAACTGAGGTTGATATCAATGATTTTTGCCGCCCCAATTCCCATCTGCTTCCTGTCTGCCACCAAACTTCATCGCTTTCGGAGACACCATTCTGATTATGACTATTAAGATTTCAGACTGTTGATTTCTTGTAGATAAATAAGACATGACATTAATTCTATGAAGCCATGTCGACACAGCTGCAAGCTGCGATCCTGTGCTGTTGTTTCTTGGAGTTTGTTCTTATAGCTACTTTACAAATTTGAATCTTCGAAATGCAAGTGTCGTCATAGGCCTAGAGCAAGGTGCTTTACAGGATTAATTTCTTCTTCTCCGGTTCGGTCTGGGACTTGAGTTGGGATGTGCAAGTCGCAGGCTTCTTCCCCGAGGAGAGACGTCCTGGAAGACCAGGAGGACAGGGTTTTCGACGTGAAGGCTTTGGAAGGGTAGAATCAGGTGACATTTCTGGCTGCCGTTAGGGTCAACAAGTTGTATTTCCTTCCACTCTGAGACCATGGAGACGAGGAGTTCAGGAAACCACCTCCTGGGAATAACGCTCTCACATCCTTCTGAAATGTCATGAACAACAATCTTTCTATCGACAGGGTTTAAGGTGGATTCTGAGACATGATAGGAACTAACCTGAGAAGAAATTATCCTTCTGAAGGTAGGAGACTTGTTAGGTTTGCCCTTGGAAGATTTCGTATTGAAAAGCTGATGTCTATGAACAGATTCGCAATTGGCAAAAAGTTCAAACTCGAGTATCTTTTGTTTTTTCAGAATACATTCAACTTCCTATCGGCTAACTCTATCAAAACCTAATTTGATTAAAAAAATAAAATAAAACCAGATTATTTTGATTTATGTAAGTTAGTCATTTTAACCTGTAATATGTAGGTTTAATAACTTTGGAGACAACAATAAAGAGAAAAGAAGAAGTATATCCGCCCTCCTCTTCTTTAATTGTAATTACTAGATAGTGACCGGTGCATGAAAAGGTTTAATTTTTTTTAATTTTAAAAAAAACATGATATAAATATTTTAAAAAAAAACATACAAGACTCTAGTTGTTAACTTAATTAGATTTAATAAGTTTGACTAATTTAATAGCATAAAAAAATACAATGATAGTAAATAAAGTGAAAAAAATAAAAAAAACAAAGATAAAAAAAACTTGACTCAAGCTCATCCAGGTTGGTACACTAAATATGTGACTTCATCGTGACATTAGGGTAATCCCGTTAAAAAGAAATTGAATAAAATCATTAAGCTCAATTATCAAACAACCCAATGTCAAATGCCAAAACTAAAAAAAGAATTAAAAGCAATGAAAAAAAAATCCGAGTCAAACCAAGTCAACTCGTTAACCCTGCTATCATAGGTAAAAGAATGGAAAAACTCCCTAGAAAGGAAATTAAAAAATAAAAGCATGAAGATCAATTCTCAATCAATCAAATATTGAAAGATGAAATTAAAATAAAAGATTAGTTTTTTAAAAATCAAATGTTAAAGGATCTTATCTAATAATAAAAAAAAACTAAACGAGAACGCAATAATTATATCATGTTTATATTTAATCAATTGATTTATCTTCAACTAAAAAGAAAGTTATCTCAAATTAATACAATTGTTATTTATTTATTTGCTCTTAGGAATGTGGCACTTGTATTCACTATACATTGAAGGTGTGTGCAATTTAGTCTATTTTACACAAACAAAATCAGTGTCAATCACATCAATAAAAATAGAAGCTAAATTCCCATTTCTAATTATTTCAAAATAAAAAGGTCCAAAATTACAAAAATCCTCTGTCATTAAATCAAATAAAAGTTCACCAATAATGCTATCAAATTTACTTGTAAAGCTTCTAAGCACTAGGTATCAAGAAGTCAAGATCCAACCATGGCCAATTTGTGGTTAAGTTTTTTGAAGGGTCAAATCCTTTCATCATGAAATTCCCTTTTTAATTCTAAAATTCAATCATCATTACCAATTCCCTAATCAATGACTTGTTCTGGTCAGATTTGTAGTACGATTTAAGAACATGGCAGCCAAGTCCAGATTAGAAAATATACGGGGATTAGCTAATAATTTACAATATCAAGTGAATGATTTCAGTTTCACTTTGGCACCCATTACATATCTAATTTGTAAGATCAAAAAGACCCTGAGGTTAAATCTATGCTCTTTTTTTCAAGACCTGAACATCCGCTGGTAGTACTTGCAAGATAAAAAGGAGGGAGCTATGTGCATCAATGTCTTTCACTGCACTATCCACATGGGTTTGTGGTTAGATATACTGATGGAGGCACAATTGGCATCACAAGAACAAAGACAGATCATATGAAACTGCTTGATCAGATACCCATTGTTGTTTTTTTTTTTTTTTACTGTTCAGGGTATTCTCTCCACATTTATTTTTCTTTTCTTTGTTGTTTTCTTTCATATAAAGCTAGATTGGTGTTTGCGCTTTATCGTGGAATGGGTCAAATTTTTATAACGTGAAAAAAAATATTCAAGCGATACTAGTTTTTTTAAAGAAATAAG
Organism: Populus simonii; assembly: GCA_007827005.2. Lineage (NCBI taxonomy): Eukaryota > Viridiplantae > Streptophyta > Magnoliopsida > Malpighiales > Salicaceae > Populus > Populus simonii. The sequence continues at coordinate 17,160,216 of CM017468.2, forward strand.
AAATATCTAAGACACGAGTCATTCACTTGATTGGATTTAATAAACTTGGTTAATTTGAAAAAAAAAAATATTCAAGCGATACTAGTTTTTTTAAAGAAATAAGAAATATCTAAGACACGAGTCATTCACTTGATTGGATTTAATAAACTTGGTTAATTTAATAATATAATTAAAAAAAACGTTGACAATAAATAAAGTAAAAAATAGCAATGATTAACTATAAAAAATAAGTTGACAATATCATACTCAGAAAGAAAAGCTTATTGGAGATTCACTCTTATTCCACCGTAGACACCATCCCACCATAAAAACAAGCTCATCGAGACAGTTCTAATGCCATTGCAAAAGTTTGCACGACAACATTGAAAAAGATTGCACGCACCGCCAGAGCATTGATCCAGAAAGCAAACCAAGTAAAATACTAAGAAGCAACCATATCATGCTTATATTTAATCAATTAATTTAATATGATTCAAAAACAAATTTCTTTTACAAAAATTCTAAATTTAATAAATAACAACAATTAAAAAGACCTGAGATAATCCATGTCATTTTCAAAATTAGTGAAAAATCCTATAGAAAGCCAATAAAAAAATAATGAAGCTCAATCTCCAATTAAATAAATGTTGAATGATGAAACTGAAAAAACATGAGTTTGAAAAAAGAGAAAAAAAAATCAAGCAACCCTAAGCAAAACTCCAAAGCCTATGTTAATCTCTCAAATTCAAAACCCATGAAATCCTAGACCCGGGCTCAATTCTCAATTAATTTAATGTTAAAGGATGAAACAAAAAATATCAATTTTTATGATTTTTCAAAGCAAAAACAAATATTAATAAAAAGAATGAGGATCAAATTTAATAGAAAAAAAATAGAGGATGAAATCATAAAAAAATAAAAATTTAAAAATCACCTCAAATAAAATAAGTAGCAATCAAAAAAATATGTATCAAATCTGATAGATAAAAATAATAGAAGGATGATGAAATTAAAAAATAAATTATAATTTTATAAATAATTTAAAATAAAACAAATTGTAATCAAATGAAGGACTAAATATGAAGAAAAAAATAAATTAAAAGGCTACTATAAAAAATAAAAGTGCTAGGCATGAAAATCAAGGAAAAAAACATAAAAAAAGAAAAAAATTTCTTGATGTGATAACAAGGTTTGTTGTGCACACAAGCCGTTAAAAATAAAATGGTTTTTTTTTGTCAAATTAGCACAATAAATTTAAAAATTTGAGGGAATGACACCGTTTGAAATTTTTTTGATGAAATGACATAGTTTGATCTCATTGCGCTTCTAAAGCATGACATCCACTAAATATCGCACTTTAAGCACGCCATTTTAAGTTGTCACGCTTTAGAAGCACGATATTAATTAAAATTTAAGAAGAGCATATCAAACACACAGTGTTGTTTCTCTCTCACAGAAAAAAAACACTAACACCCTCACTTCTCTCTTAAAAAACCCATTGAACACTTAGACTTTGACCTTAAATCAACCAAAAATCAAACCCATCTTAGTCTTTAAGTATCCTTTGATATTTTTATGTTGAAAATCTGTTCTTTCCTTTGCTACCACTACTGCTGTCATTGCTTCCACCATTGTTGTTGTTGCTGCTGTTGTTGCCCCAGCAATTATTGTAGTTCTATAAGCAAGGTAAACATATTATATTGCTATTAATTTGTATTTGATTTGGTTGAAATCAAATAATTTTTTGTGATGAATTTAAAGTTTGTTGAATTAAAGTTTATTTGATATAGTTGAACATGAAAATAAGTTCAAGTAATGATGAATTAATTATTTCAATTAATTATGTGTTGTGTTTAATTTAGGTTAAGTTATCAAATTAAGAACTTTGTATATATTGTTGTAATCGGCTAATAATATAGTTAAATACTCACACATGTTCATGCAATAGGGCATAGATATTGTTGAATTATGAAGAATTACTTGTTTCATTGAATGGTTGATAAGTTAACGAATTTAGTATTTTCAAAACTCCATCTAGTTTTCTTAAAAAATCCTGAGTAGAGGTCCCAATAATTATGGCCTCAACAACCAAGATTGGAGGTGAGGGTGGATGAATTATCATTACAAGAGCCTCAACAAATGAGGTGAGCATATTAGACTCTATAATCGTGAAGACCCTCTTCCTTATGAAACGAGCAGCGACACCTACAATTACTTGAGAAGGGGTTAGATCTGCTTGCCTCTCAATTAGGAGAGTATGGTTATCTCTAGCTTCCACTTCTATTTCTATGAGAGCCCTAGCCCTCATCATTGTTTCCCAAAAATAGAAAACTCATCCACTTTTATCATAACCTAGTTTTGGATTCCTCTAAAATCGTCCCTTTTCTCTTAAAAAATTAGATGAAAAATGAAAAAATGAAAGAGTATAAGCAGTTTGGTTGACAAAGACAAGCTGATTGTAAGGTCTTTAACTTTTTACCAAACTGTCTCTCTACTATTAAATGAAAAGTTATAAATATCTGATAAACATCACTCTTCTTTCGAAGCAGATAAAGCCATGAAAATCTTAAAAAATTATTAATAAAAACCATAAAATATACTTTTTTATTAAAATAATAAACAAATACTGGTTCACAAACATCAAAATGCACCAAGTCTAATGGTTATGTTGTAATGAAACTTGTACTAGACAAGATAGACCTGCTTAGGTATATTTATTGCACCAATATAAGGTAAATGAAACTTTCTAATGACAAATAAAAGTGAAAAATAATTTAAGTGTTCCAATCTTGCATGTCTTGCAAGTCAATCTTCCATGATTTCCTGTTCTGCAACAAAAGCTCTTGGTCCTCAATGTGAATTCTGCATTCCAATCCTAAGGAGCCTCTACAATCCATCTTCAGTAGGTCCTTGGAGCAAGGTTGTTTGAGTTTCTGGCCCTTCATAGAGAAATGATTAGAGTGCAATTCAAATAAACAATAGTTATCATTTATAAATTTATTAACAGAAATAAAGTTTTGTTGAATCTTAGAAACATGCAAAATGTGTTAGATTTTGAAGGGATTTGAATTGGCATCTAATAAAGTGGAATGGCCTACATGTTTAATGGAGATACCATTACCATCACCATTACCATCACCAACAATTACAGTACTAGAACCTTTGTAATTGTCAGAGATATATAGACTGGTAAAATCTAGAGTCATATTATGACTAGCAGTAGTGTCAGGAAACTAATTTGAGCCACCAACAAAAATGGTAGAGGTAGTTATGTTTGCAATAGGTGAATTGACATTTCTTTCATATTTTCTTTTGCAAAACTTGGATGAATGATTCCTCCACCCGCAGATTTGACAATGCCCCATGTTGAACTTCTTAGAATTTCTGAAAGCATGACCTTACTAGTTATTGGTGGTAGTGGATTAAGCAACATTAACAATAGAATAGAAGCAGGTGAATGAATATAACTTTTTAGCAAAATTTCATAAGCAATTAACTAACTTGATAATTCATGAAATGTAACATGATCCTTGCGGATAAAAATGGATGCAATAATAGGATGATATTCATGTGGTAAGAGTCTAAAAATATTAGCATTGAATTCTGCATTGAACATTTGTAATACTGTAGAGACAAGAGTATTAGCAATTAACTTTGCTTCCTTTAAAAATTGAGTCATAGTTTTGTCAACGAAGGTTAACTCCTTCAATGATAAATGAAGTTGAAGTTGTTTGTTGCTAAAGATAGAACCAAAAGCTTGTTATAGTGCCTGCCAAGCATCATAAGCTGTTGTCATTCCAATAACATATGGAAAAACTTCTTCTGTCAAAGAAGAAAAATATCCAACCTAGCAACATCTAATCCCTTTAAAACCAGGTTTGAAACTCTAGATTAGGTTCTACTGGATTGGTTTCGGCATTAAAAACTTGTGGAGAAGGAGTTGGCTTAGTGCCTTCAGCATGAAAATTAAAATTGTAGTAGTTCAAGATTGGTATGAGTTGGGTACTCCAAATGAGATGATTGGATGGAGTTAATTTGATGGAGAAAGATTGATTAGAGTCAGGCATGGTGGGGGATAAGGTAGAATAAAAAAGAAGAGAAGGTTGGGAAATCATAGGAACAGAAGGAGATGAGACTGCCGTGTGTATTTGCTCCAATACCATGGTTGAATTGAAAATTCTGGAGAGTAGAACTCATCGTTTTTATTAATTGAACTTGTTGTATATAAAAATACAAATTACAAAGTAAGCTTTTGAACTATTAGATAAAATAATATTGATTTATTATTATATGAGACAACCTAATCCTTTTGAATTTAAACTAACTGTATATCTAAATATCTCTAACAATGAAAATTCTATCGAAACCCTTTTGAAAGAGTATACAACCAACTGGACCAGCCAGTCGGTGTGTAGCATTCAAACACTCTCATAATATCCATCTCATCAAATTCACAGCGATTTTGTCAACAACATTGTGGGAATCCTGTTTAACAGACCTGATTAACTTGCTGGCTTAAGAAGTCTAAATTTTAATTAGAAAAGAAGGCGATGGTCTCATCTTGTGGGCGTGACGAATTGGTGACTCCCAGAAGAAAGGAAGGTCTTAAGAACGAGTGTTTTAAAAGGGAATTCAGGTTTCTTTGCCTCAAAACAGTTTGTTCTTTCTGGGAACGGCTGCCTTGGAATAAACTAGAATCATAAAATAAATAAATAAGGCCCTGAAGTTCTTTAACCTTAACCTGTGTTAAGCACTCATTGAATACACAGAATTCTTCGTTCATTTTGAGTAATTTCTCAATCTACCTCTTCTTCTATTATTTAACTCTCACAATAACGAAAATTTTCCATTCAGAAATACCATGCATATCTTTTAGAATACAGCATTAATAAAGAATGAACATGCTATAAAAAGAACAAAAGACATCATAATTATTCACTTCAATGATAAAACAGGGTGGCTATGAGAAAAAAAGAAAAACTAGCAAACTCATTGTCTAATTTATTGCATCCTTATACTGCAACACTCGAAGTTTTGCCACTATCTAAAGCAACAGGAATTTTGAATTTGTAAGTATTGATGCAAGTAATTGAATTTTAAAAATATACATTTCAATCAGTTCAACTTCATTACAAAACCGAAGATCAGAAAAGGAAAAAAGAAAAATCAAATAACCAGTTTCTATAAAAAAGGAGGAGAGCATCACAAATCCCACCTCAGCTATCAACTTCTAAAAGCCATCAGCTGTTACCAAGGAGGGTTCGAGGATTATGACTGAACGACTTTATTCTGTTTGATGCATGCGGGTGCTTTGAACTCCTGGCATTTCCAAATTGATGTAGCCTCAATTTGCACCAGAGTACCAGAGGAAGGCTCCATTGGAAACAAAGGCTTGCTACGAGAAGTAGGATTGCCCATGGTCTTATCAGCCAATGGGAGGATTTTAGGAAGACTACCTTCCTTGGGGTTTGATTGATCCTTAGAGTTACAAATGCTTAACGGCAACTTCTTCAGTTTCAGTCTTCCCCTCTTTTTACTAGGGGAACCTGAATCACCCCGGTTTTTCTCTTTCAAATGACTTGACTCTGCTTCCCAGTTATCTATGTCTAATTGACCAGTTTTTTCATATTTCAATGCCTTTTCATCTGGGATACTTGTGTGCGCCTCCTGGATGGATTCATCAGAATCCAACTCACCTGCTATGGCATGCCCATTGCAAGACGAAGGCAGGTTCTCTCCAAACATTGTACTTCCATTTGAAACCCTAATTCTTTCAGAACTTGGTGAGCTTTTAGGCTTCTTATTTCTATGGCCACCCTTCAAGTCAGAACTGGAAGAATTCTTTGAAATTCTTGGGGAGCTATTCATAACTCGATGCAACTTACGAGCTAATTTTTCATCATCCCTAAAATTCTCAACTGGTTGGTGCTTTTTGTACAAGAGCTGAACTTGAACATGCTTCTTCAACTTATTCTTTTTCAGGAATTTATCCTTGCTAGCTGCCTCTTCAGGAAATGATGCAACCAAGGCTAAAGCACTCCTGGCAGCAGACACTGCTTTTGCTGCAATAATAGCCTTTTCCTGAGCTGCTGCTCTTGCAGCCTCTGCAGCCTTAACAGCAGCCTCAGCTGCTGACTTTGAGGCCTCTACAATCTGCTCAGGTGAAAGGTTGTGACTGCTATTAAAATGGGAACTCAACAGAATGTTAAGTTGTGTCTGAAATTCACTCGAAGAAGGAGATCGAGGTGTTGGAGAAGGAGATGGAGAAGGAGGAGATGCTGAAGATGAAGAGGACGCAACTATAGGAGGACGTGAAGCACCATCACCATCAGAACTCTGTTTCTTGAATCCAGCAAGCAGGCGCTTTCGAGGAGGCAAAAGGACATCAGCATCCAAGTGACTGATGTCACATATGTTAGCCTCCATTATTCCCAATAGAAGTCTTTATAGCAAATTATTGAAATTCTCTATCTGATGCCACAACAAATCCAACTACATTCCTGCTTGAAGAAAAAAAATATAAAACCAGATTATAGATTCATTATCAAGCATCAACCACATTAACCTAAACCCTAGATGAAACAAATTGTGAAAAATCAAAGCACACCACCCTCAAAATCAAAATCAGCTCAAACCCTTTTGAAACCAGATCACAATTCATCAATCCACCGTTTTTTTCTAAACAGAAATGAAACTACAAAACGAATCCGCCAAAATGTTTTCCATTAATTCAATTCATCTTTAAACAACACACGCAAAAATTAAAGGTTATCTACTTCAACCGAACCTTATGCAATAATCTTAGACAACAATATAGCTAATCAGCAATCCATAGAGCACAAAAGCTCAAAATATTTTTCGAATGCTCATCTTTCTCAGCAACCAAATACAGCCGATCAACAAGCTACAACAACCCAAAAGGGATTAAAAATCACACACCATGCACAAGAAAGTCACAAGCTTTCAAGAATCCATTAATGATAACACATGAATTCTTCAATCTGTATACTAACCATGATAAAAAAACAGAGAATCAAAGCAAGATAAGAGGTAATTCACAATGTTAGAAGCTTGATTCAATTGAATTATGCAAAATCTAATAGAGTACAATTCCACGTGCATTGATTCAATTACAAAAACACAAAAAGCTTTGATTGTTATCAGATGGGCTGTGCTTGATTAGAATGGTGAAGTACCTGATCACTTCAATTTATTGTAAAAGAAGAGATGAAACGGCGAATTCAAAATTAGGGTTTTTTTCTTGTTCTGTTTTGGTTGCAGAGAGAGAAAGAAAGAGATAGAGAGAGGTGAGGAAGAAATCCAGGTAGAGAGGAAAATCAGAAGATCCTGTTATTTATATATTTGTTTAGGTTAAGGTAATAAAATGTTAAAATTTATGTAAGAAAGAAGGGTAATTTTTATTTATTTATTTATTTATTTTTTTGGAAGTGGTTCAGGTATCTAGAACTACAAGAAGACACAAATCCCCCTCTGCATGGTGATTTCTTTTCCTTTGTGTAACCTTGTTTTTTGTGTTTGTGTATACTAATTACTATGCTAAGGACAATCCAGTTTTTTCCTTACCCTTTTTCAAGTGATTTATTTTTGGGTGTTGATATTACATATTTATCATCGGGTTTAGGGCAGCAAGCTTCTTTTGTTTTAATGTTTGGTATTAAGATATTTTTTAAAATTATTTTTTAATAAAAAATATCTTAAAATAATATTTTTTATATTTTATTTTTTAATATTAGTACAGTAAAATTATTAAAAAAATACACTTTTAAAAAAATTAATTTAATATTTTCTAAGTGAAATATAATTTGAGAAACACTTAAAAAATTAGATTCGAACACAAAAACAAACACTCATTATCCTTATCTTAGTGATATTGAATGCGTTTGAGAACGCAGTGCAAACCACATTCTCAAAAAATTCAAAAAAAAATTTATATTAAAATTTAATATGTTTTGGATCGTTTTAATGTGCTGATGTCAAAAATAATTTTTTAAAAAATAAAAAAACATCATTGGCATGCATTTCGGCACGGAAAGTTATTTGAAAAGCAACCGCTACCACACTGCCAAGCCCTCTCATTGTCTTCACATTAAGCAAAAAATTGGTCAAATGTTATTTTCTTTTGGGTTTCATGATTGAGGTGTTTTTTGGATCATTTTTCATGCATTATGACTTAATCCACTCTTCTTGGTATATACATAAATGTGGAGAATAACGAGAAGTCAACTTTTTATAATATACCATGAAATTTGATTAATACACACACACACAATTTATCATGTGCAACGCATTGTTTGTGATGAAGTTATGTCTACAAAAGCTTAAAATTCTATGAACTTGACAATTACAATTCTAATAATAAAGTTTAATACCTTATAGTTTTTTAATATTAATGTCTTGTTAATTATGATATAGTGAGAAAAATATTTACCTAGCTTGAACCTTTTTGTGGGACTTTAAGCTATGTGTGAATTAGATTCAATTATGATAGGAATTAAAGTGGCTAGAATTGTTTTTCTTTTCCCTTTCCTGACTTTGTTCTTTTAGAATTTGCACTAGAATCAACAAGGGGTGTTGTCGTAAATAGACACCCAGTTTCTGGCTTCTTACACATAACTGGAGGACAATACATTTAATAAAAGTTTGTGAAAATTAAAACAGATTGTGACTTCATTTGATACAGTTAATTATCATGGTGTCTCGACCAATCATTTTTTCAGCCGCTACATACAAAGATATTATTTGATTTTGTATTTCAAAAATATTTTAAAAAAAGTTTCAAAAAAATTTATTTTTTATTTTGCTTTAAATTAATATTTTTTATGTGTTTAGATCATTTTGATGCTTTGATTTCAAAAATAATTTTTAAAAATAAAAAAACATTATTTTGATACATTTTAAGTGAAAAACACTTTGAAAAGCAATCACAACCACACTCCCAAAAAAGATATATATGAGGTTGGACAGCTCTAAAATGAATAAATAAGAATATTTAGCCGGCACCTTTTTGAAACAATTTGGAATCAACTCAAAGATAAACTTCAATCATGTTGACATTCAAAGAATGGATAAAAGAAATAATGAGTTAATCAAGAAATATCCTTTAAGGTTATGTGAAGTGACAACATTAATATACCCTTTTTTATCCAAGAAAGAGCTCACCTTAATTTTAGTTGATATCTTAAAAACTATATATTATGAATACTTAATTGGTAATTCATCAGCTCATTTCATGAATATAGTGACTACAACAGAAAAGGTTAAGCAAAGCCTTAAATCAAGAAGGATTAGAAATCCATCAACAATGTTTGGTTCCATATCGAAAGACAAATCAAAATATGGCCTTCAAATTGGAAATCCTGAATATTATATCTAGTTATTTCAAACACCATCAAGTTTCACATCATCACTAACTTCTCAAGTGTCACTATCCAATATTAATAGACTTTCGTTGTTCGCTATTATTTATTAACCTTGCAATATGGTTGTTCACTATCCAAGTTTCACATCATCACTAACTTTTAAATACCAGACATGTTATCTCATTCTTGATAAATCTTATACAACCATCATATCTAAAATGATATGATATAAATGCAAAGTGTGAGTATCAAGATAAAATTTTAGGTCATTCAATAAAAAACTATAAAAAATTCAAGTATCAGTCTGAAAGTTAGTAGGTTAAAGTTGTGTTGCATTTATGAAAAATAATAGTATATAACATATCACCAATCCATCATTTAAATATTAAATGATCGACGAGGATTATAAAAAAGGCATATGATAGTGTTACCAAGCTACAAATGTTTGACAAGGAGGTTAATATGAATGAAGATGGAATAAGTGTTATTTGGTGAACTCATTTTTATTGTTAAACTTTGTGAAAAAAGTCATTAAAATCTTATTTGTCTAGCATTTAGTTTTCTTTTATGTGTTTTAGGACTACATCACATCTTTATAATTATGATATTTCCTTTTATTTTAATTATTATTTTAAAGTCAAGAGATGTTTTTGTCAAAGTAATATTTAGCATTGGTTGAATTCTAAAATACATCAAGCAAATTACAGGGGAAATCTTTTTTCATATATATAAATCTCAAAAAAAATAATCCAATTTCGATAAACATTAAAAGATAGAGCTTATATTATCTATCAATTTTGAATCTTGAAGGTCCCATCATCCTTGATAAACCCTCAAAAAGCAAAATTACCTTAAAAAAGAAAAATCTTGTTTAGAACGATTTAATTATACCCAAACTATTAACCAAGTGATTTGATTATCTAAAGGATGATGGATAATGTGCATTCAGATCATGATCGAACCACTTTTTCTCTAAGGTTAACATATTTGAATTTGATATAAAGGAAAACCATCTTTGATATATTATTCACAAATAAAAAAAATATCTTTTGTTGTTTCTTTTTTTGCCTTAAATATTTCTTAGATAATAATCCAAACTAAGATCACCTCTCATATTAAAAGCATGTTTTAGAAGTCTTTGAATAATCAATGAAATCTTTTAAATAAAAATAAAAAGGAAGATTACGAAAATAGATAAAATTTGTTATAAAAAAAGAGAAAAAATATTTTAAAAAATGTTATCCAAAGTGTCCTTAATGATCATCCAAAGTCTAGAATTGAAAATAAAGTTTCAATGATAAAAAAAAAAAAACGAGATAGAAATTAGAGAATTAAGGTTATAGCGAGATTAGTCACTAAATGTTTAAATCAAGGTGGCAAGCCTATGTTTTTACACTTTTAAATATTTTTTTGAGCCTTGTATATCATATTCTTTCATAAGCATAAAACTTAGCCTATATTACATGTTTTTAAAAGCCTTTTTAGATAAAAATTTTATTTATGTTGATAAGTTTTTAGTCTCTAAAAACAAAAGGAAAATAATTTTTCAACCAAAGTTATGACTCGTTTATGTTTTTCATATTGTTTATTATGACATTGAATCATAATTGTTTACCAATAAATAGGCAAGATCAATCTAACATGAAGCAAGATGCTTACCTTTTTTGAAAGAAAAAACTTTTCTTTTAAATCCAATTGTCTTTCTAAAAATATTCCTATATTCGTCAAGGAATCCACCCGTGCCATGCCTAAAAAATAGCTAGAAATTTTTGGATAATCTTTTCTGTATAAATCTAACAAACTTTCATTATATTCCAACATAAACATTTGAAATTTCATCTCAACACTTGAATGATTTGTTTTGAGCTTTTGACTAAAGAAAAGAAAATGTCTATAAAATGAAAAATACTTGGACTTACATGGACACAACCATTAAAATTTGTGGATAAGTCCCAAAATATATATAAACAATTTCATGAAATAAAAATATTCTACAACAAAACTCTCATTCAACTGAGTTCACGATAAAAATAATGATAATGATAATACATGTGTGCCCTACAATGACTATTATTTATTTAGAGTAAACCCAAAATAGCCACAGTCCTCATATCCCTAACACTATACTACGACCAAATCACTGATCCATCTTGGAAAAAAATGAGAGAAAAGAGAGAAACAAAATGAATTTTTTTACTCAATCTCTCTCCTGTAGAAAAGAAGAAGGGAAAGGGCACACCCGATCCTAGCCACGACAGCACGTAAATCACATGCACCACTATCCATTTACAATGCCCATTTATTAGTGTGTGTTTGTTGTCATCTTTGCCTCTCTTTGTTTCAATAGCTTCCACTTAGTCTCGATAGTCTTCAAAGGTCAATTTAAAACCCTAACATATCAATTTGTTTGTTTTGATTAATTTACATCATATGTCTTTTGATTTTGTATGTTGAATATTATATTTTTCCACACTGACTTGTTTGTGTTGAATAATTTGTCATATGTAGTTGATTTTTATATGTGGATATGTACATTTTGATTATTGTGAGATTTATGTGTTAAAGGTGTGATTATATGGTGTTTTGATTTCTTATTGTGTTGTTTGATTATCGTCGACTCGAGGATGGTAAAATCCTTAAAATATTTTTGTCTTTGAAAAATAGAATTTCATCATCTAAAATAAAAAAAAAATGTATCTTTGTTTTCAAAGAACATAAATAATTTTTTTTTATCAAAAAGTTGATCCGAATATAATAAAATCCTTAAAAGGTCAATTTGTCCATGAAAAGTTGAGACGTTAATTAAAAAAATAATTAAAATAAGAGTTTTGCTTCTGTTTTGACTAGAGAATTGACCCGAGTATGGTAAAATCCTTAAAAGGTTTATGTCTTCGTGAAGTCAAAAGTTTGATATTTTCATGAAAGAAATATAAAATCATTTGAATATTTCTTTGTAAATATTATTTGGTCTTGTGATATGTTCCACCCTATCATGGTAATCATACTAGGGTTAAGTTAACGTGATTTTATTGTGGTTCATTAAGTATAACTGAAGGTTTTTAGACCCAATTTAAAATATGACAAAAAAAAACGAGCCAAAAGGTCAATTTATTATTTATCATTTTCTTGAGTTCAACACTTGTATTTTAAAAATAAGGATTAAGCTCTATTGCCTAGTCTGATCTCAAATCAATATCTTAAATCTTAATAGTCATTTACATTCGACAATAAAAACATATATACCGGTTTAGAAAAGTTATTAGCATAAAAGTACAGTGCGTATTTTTTTATTACTTTCCTTTAATATAATTAAATCTTCACTTGTTAAAATTTTTAATTACTTGAAAATTAGATTAAATGATGATTTTTTTTTTAAATTTTAATCGGCTTGTTGAAATGTTCTTTGTGACAAATATTGTTATGTTAAATTTAAATTCAAATATGAATTGTTACAAAAAAAAAAAATGTAAATGAACAATTTAACTAGTTTGTAAGAATTGATTGAAAAACGAATTTATTTTAAATGGAGAAAATTATGTTTAAGGTTTTTGTTGCCTTTCGAAAAGAAGAAACATTCGTAGATCAAATTTATATTATGACGAGATGACATGCCCGCGCGTTGCTGCGGGTTTATAAAACAAATGTACTTGATAGTGTTATAATTGTGAACCAGTGTTAGATAAATAATAGAAACTAAAGATATGATGGAGCAAATATTTCATGACGAAAAAAAAGTTGTGTTGGTGATAAAAAACTTAGAGACTGAACAAAATGATTTGTAGTAATCTACAGTGTTTTGTGAGGAAAGATACAATGCTTTCGCCACATGATTTAACTTTTCTATTAATAAAAAGCAAAAAAAATTACAAAGCTAAACTCTCTACCAACTTAATATTAAAAAAAACCAACAAAGATAATTTTGGAAGGAAAAAAACCCATGAGGAAAAATGTTGCAGCAATTGACAATGTTTTGTGAGGAAAACTACAGTGTTTTCCCTAATAAAATAAAATAAAAAACCATTTAGAGAAATATTGTAGCAATCCACAGTGTTTTGTGAGAAAAACTACAACGCTTTCCTCATATTATTTAACTTCATTGTAATTATAATTTTTATTCAACTCAATATTTTTTAAAAAAATCAACAAATATAATTTTGGAAAAAATCATAAAAAAATCATATGGGAAAACACTGCAACAATTCACAGTGTTTTAAAAAAAAACATTACAAAGCTAAATTCTTAATTAGCTCAATATTAAAAAAAAATCGACAGAGACAATTTTAGAAGAAAAAATAACAAAAAAAACACCAAAAAAAAGGGAAAAAAATCATGTTGGAAACACTATAGCAATTCACAGTGTTTTATGATGAAAGCTACAGTGCTTCCCCACATGATTTAACCTTATTTGTAATGACTTGTAATTTTAATTTTCAAACAACTAAATATTAAAAAAATAAAATTGACAAAGATAATTTGAAAAAAATTATAAGAAAAAAAAAACCATATGGAGAGACACTGTAGCAATCCATAATGTTTTGTGCGAAAAGCTACAGTGCTTTCTCCACATGATTAAGCTTTATTACAAAGTTAAATTCTAATCAACTCAATATGAAAAAAAAAATCGACGAAGATAATTTTGGAAAAAAAATATTACAAAAAAAAGAAAAAACAAAAGAAATTGGAAAAAAAATCATGTGAGGAAAAACTGTATCAATCCATAGTGTTTTGTGAGGAAAAACTTGTATTTACTTGTAATTGCAATACTTAACCAACTTAATATTTAAAAAATAAAATTGACAAAGATAATTTTAGGGAAAAACATAACTAAATAGAAAAAAACCATGTGGAAAAAAATATTATAGCAATCCATAGTAAATTGCGAAGAAAGTTACAGTGCTTTCCTCACATATTGTAACTGTAAAATCAAAAAAAGATAATTTCAGAGAAAATCATAAAAACAAACCATGAGGAGAAACACTGTAGCAATCAACAATGTTTTAAAGAAAAAAAATTAAAAAACTAAATTCTTAAACAGCTCAATATTAAAAAAAAATCGACAAATATAATTTTGAAAAAAAAAAAAACTATGAGGGAAAACACCGCAGCAATCCACAGTATTTTAAAGAAAAAAAAATTACAAAGTGAAATTTTTAACCAGCTCAATATTAAAAAAGTCAACAAATATAATTTTAAAAAATAAAAAAATAAAATAGAAAAACTATGTGAGAAAACACCGCAGCAATCCGCAGTATTTTAAAGGAAAAAAATTACAAAGCACAATTTTTAACCAGCTTAATATTTAAAAAGTAAAATCAACAAAAATAATTTTCAAAAAAAAAATGTAAAAAAAAAAACATAGGAAAGTTGAAAAAAAAGAGGAAAGTTGCAAAAAAAAAAAAAAATGCAAAAATGCAGAAAAAAAAAAGGAGGAATGCACGGTGGATTACTGTTATAATCCACAATGATTTTGGGTGTGGAGAAACAGTGATTTAATTGCAATTCTTAATCAGCTATTATTTAAAAAATAAAATTGACAAAGATAATTTTAGGAAAAAACATAACAAAAAAGAAAAAAACCATGTGGGAAAAAACATTGTAGCAATCCACAGTAATTTGCGAAGAAAGTTACCGTACTTTCCTCACATATTGTAACTGTAATTTTTAATTAGCTCAATATTAAAAAATAAAATAAAAAAAGATAATTTCAGAGAAAATAAAAAAAAAACATGAGGAGAAACACTGTAGCAATCAAAATATTTTAAAGAAAAAAATTACAAATCTAAATTCTTAATCAGCTCAATATTTAAAAAAAATCAAAAAATATAATTTTGAAAAATAAAAAATAAAATAGAAAAACTATGTGGGAAAACACCACAACGATCCACAGTATTTTAAAGGAAAAAAATTACAAAGCGAAATTTTAACCAGCTCATTATTAAAAAATCGACAAATATAATTTTAAAAAATAAAATAGAATAGAAAAACTATGTGGGAAAACACCGCAACAATCCACAATATTTTAAAGGAAAAAAATTACAAAACACAATTTTTAACTAGCTTAATATTTAAAAAGTAAAATCAACAAAAAAAATTTTGAAAAAAAAATGCAAAAAAAAAAACAGAGAAAAAGTAAAAAAAAAATGAAAAAAATGAAAAAATACAAAAAATACAAAAACAATAATAATAATTCACAGTGATTTTGATGTGGGGGAACAGTGATTCCCTCGCACTATTTAAAGTATTGTTAATGTGATTTTATTATTTTCACAAATTTATATTAAGAAATATGTGATTGTAAATGAGTTTTGATTTCACGGGATTCTAATATAAAAAAATATAAATTTTCACAAATTGACCATTTTTAAGATAAATTAATGTTAGAATATGAGAGGTTTAGATTTTACATTAAAATAAATATAATTAAATGTGTTTGATATTATAATGTTTTTTTAAATATTTTTAAATTAATATTTTTTTAGTTTTTAACATTAATATATAAAAACTATTAAAAAAATATATTAATTTAATATTTTTTAAATAAAAAATAATCAAAAAAACTTTTAATAACAATGCTATTAAAATGTCAAATCCACACTAAAAATCAAAAACAAGAAAAAAAGAAAAGAAAAAGGAAGCGTCATCTTCGCTAACATATACCACCCACAAAAGACCGCCTTTTTCAGAACCCGCAAAGTGAATTCTCTCAAAAACGTCATCGTTTCAAAACCCTTACTCAAAGATTCACATTTCTGATCCAGTCAAGTCAGTTTCTCCCAAATAGTTTCTCATGGGTATAATTAAGCGATTGCCGGTGTCAGCACGCAGCACAATGCGTTCAGGGATCTTGGTGTTTGATTTAACAAGAGTTGTAGAGGAGCTTGTTTTTAATAGCTTGGATGCTGGTGCTAAAAAGGTACAATTTTGCATTTAATGTGAAAACTTCGAGTTTATAAGATTAATAAAATGTTGGGATTTTTTTTGTTGTTGTTTAAGAAAGAAAGATTTCAACTTGATGCAATTCAAGCGACAAATATTGTTTTTCTTGTGCAGTTTTTGATATCCATTTTATGGGAAATTTTAGAGGGACATTATGTTATATTTTTAAAGAAAATGTTGGGTTTGTGAGGAATGATGGTTATCTTTTTGTTTATGCCAAAAAAAAGGGGCTAGCACTATGCAATTCAAGGCACTAGGTTTGTTTTTCATGTGATTTGTTTATTATGATTGTAATGCATATCATGGGATTATGTTGGTGTTTATGAGGAGTGATGACTGTTTTGTTGTTTCAGGTTTCGGTTTACGTGGCTGTTGGGACCTGCTATGTGAAAGTTTCTGATGATGGTTTGTTAAACATTTTTTTTTTCCTTTTTCAAGGTTAAGGTTATATTGAATGTCTTAGCTGAGTTCTAATTGTGTTATTAATTTGTGTGCTTTCTTGCTTGCAGGATGTGGGATTTCACGGGATGGATTGGTGTTACTGGGAGAAAGATACGGTAGCTAAATTTTGCTTTTATTTTTTATTTCTTTTTGATATGTATAGAGTAGCAAGTCATGTTTCTTATGTGGGTTTTTAACCTTAAAGCTTCGAAATTTACTTTTTGGGAAAATGCAGCTGATGTTTGTAAGAGGATTAAATATCAATAGCATATGATACTCAGTGAAAAAAAATCTTGGATTATCTGTAAATTTCAAAACTATGTTGGCTTCTCTGATCGTGAACATATAAATTCTAAATCAACTTAGGGTAATAAACTTGATTTTTAACATTACTAGGCTCTGTATAAAAGAAAGGATTATGGATGGCTAAAGATGGCATACTACAAGCACTTTAATATAAGATCAGTGGAGAATGGTGATAGTTCTTATGGTGGGATGTATGTAAAGGCAAAATAATCATGTGTTATAGCCAGAACACTTACAGTGGAAGAAAATAAATGTATAACTAGGTTGATGTCATATGATCTTTATTTATTATCCTGCCATGCGATAATGTTTGGGTTTCTCTGATGTGTGAACAGTGACCTCAAAGGTTCAACATTTGGCTGATATGGATGTTGCTAGTGGAAACTTTGGCTTCCGGGGAGAAGCTTTGTCTTCTATCGCTGATGTCTCAGTGTTAGATGTATTGACAAAAGCTCGTGGGATGCCGAATGGATATCGCAAGGTCATGAAGGTTGGAATGGTTCATGACTTTTCCATTTCTGCAGGTTCATTTTGTCAGTTTGAGTTCGCATTCTTGCTGCTATACATGTAAGAATCATATTCTTCCAACACTACTCTTTCCAGGGATCTAAGTGTTTGTGTTTGGGAATTGATGATGATATTAAAGATGTCGGCACTACAGGTGATACTTTATTTTGTTTGGTTATTGCATTTAGCAAGTAGAGATTGCTTCCCAGCTCATAGATCTGGTCATGCTTTTAATAGATTCAAAAATCTCTTTCTCAACATTTCCTGGTATGTTGGCAGTTGTTGTTCGTGATTTATTTTACAACCAACCAGTTCGGAGGAAATATATGCAATCCAGGTTTCTTTTTGGCCTATTCTCATTTTCTTGTCTTTTGGGAAAATGGTTCTGAGCTGCCTCAAAACAAGTACTTTTCATCTTGAATTGCACTGCACTGACATGATTCTCTTGTCACTTGCATCACTGAATTGAAGCCCTAAGAAGATACTGCACTTGGTAAAAAAATGTGCACTTCGTGTTGCTCTTATGCATTCAGAAGTGTCCTTTAAAGTTGTTGATATTGAAAGGTATGTAGTGGTCACGTTTTCAGTTTGGAGCTTTCTTTCTTTGTTTTTTTAACATAAGTTGGAGTTTGTATGGTTGATGTATTTGTTTTTGACATCTTGTGTTCCCAAATGTAGTGAGGAGGAGCTTCTCTGCACAAATCCATCTTCTGCAATGTCACTGTTGATGAGTGGATTTGGAATTGAAGATTCCAGCTCTCTTCATGAACTGAATATCAGTGACAGTGTATTAAAGCTTTCTGGCTATATATCTGGTCCTTGCAGTAGTTTTTTCATCAAGGTACAATTTATATTTATTTAGTCGGGATTACTTTCTCCTTTCTCCTTTATTTTATCTTCTGGTTTCTCATTCATCGATGTTCTTTTTGCAGGCTTTCCAATATGTTTGTATCCATCTCTGCGTATGCATATCTTTTTGGATCATGTCAACTGCTGTTAGAGAGGATTGACTGTTTAGTTCATTTTTCTTTTAACCTTAATGATGCTAGATATCAATTCACGGTTTGTTTGCAAAGGCCCAATTCACAAATTGCTAAATCACCTGGCCTCTAGATTTGAGCATCCAGTTCTGCAGAAGGCTAACAGTGTGTCTCAAAAAGGAAAGAAAAGCAGGCCTCAAACATGTCCAGCTTATATTTTAAATTTGAGTTGCCCTTTCTCTCTCTATGATTTAACCTTTGAGCCATCAAAGACACATGCTGAATTCAAGGTAATGTTATTGTCTGGTAATGGATTGTGATTGCTGTGCACTGATTTGCTTTGCAAGTTATTCCGGTTATGACACCAGGTTCAGTACATTTAATTTGACTTCCCAGATCTTGACTGTTTATCTGGATGCACTAGTGCTTCATCCAACCCCATTGCCCCTCTTCCTCAAGAATAAGCAGCTGCTGTGGCATCATTACCTAGAATGCGATGCTAAGAGTCATTGCTGTGTGAACAGAAGATTCTCAGTATGATATGTCTAAAAAAGAAATGTATTTCAAAACAAAACAAAACAAAGTACACAAAAGAGTTAGTATGTGGTAAACTAGTGTTGTACGTCTAAATCAAAATCATGTCTATCTTTGAGATTCTGATTTATTTATTTGATTGTATAGGGATTCTGATTTAGTTCAAACCTGAAACAGAAAAAATGTATTTCAATCTGGTCACAACCTTTTTCTTCAACTAAGCGTCTGATGTGCAATTTTCTTATCAACATAATTGAGTGTATGGCAATGCATGTATTACTCCACGAATATTTTTCCTGAGAATGAGCATGATTATGAGGCCACCAACATGTGCTTTCTGTATGGTAGCTAGAAGTATTTCAAGCGAATGTGTGCTGCTAAAAGCTCGCCCATTACTATAATCTTTCGATTCATTTCTCGCTGTCATTCTTGAACCTTTCATGTTGTTGCCACACAATCATTGAGTGATTATAAAGTTGGTGTCTTAATTTTTTGCGCTGCTGAGATTTCAACCCTTTCCCAGGATTGGAACCCTATCCTTGCCTTCATTGAGAAGGTCATTCAACAACTCTGGAGGGAATGCACCGTTATTGGTATGCTTTCGCAGTTGTTGCTTTAATTGATTGCGGTGTCCATATGATTTATGATTGCTTCTAAATTTTTGTTTGACTTTTTGAATGTTTATAGGAGAATCCTCAACTCGGGCAACAGATACGTTCCAGAAAAATGACATTTGGCAGGAAGGTAATGATATCACATCAGTGAAACAAGGTACAATTCTATTGTTTATTGCCAAACATGTTTACCAGCTCCCATTTATTTTTCTCATGCTGCTCAGATTTGATGTTTTTTCTTTTCTATGCAAAAGTGGTTTGATCTGTCTTGACACCTGAATATCTTTTTGTTGTTAGATTTTTTTGATGCAGATTTTTCTGGATTTGCAATAAAGAAAGGCGGGGTTAAAATTCACCGGTCTTCTCATCATCTCATTTCTTGCCCTTTGAAGATGCTAAACAAAGAGGTCGACCATCTTTTTCATGGGAAGCATGATAAAGTTCCTCAAGAATTCTACTCAAATGTTTCAGAATTCAAAGAGGAACAAGTTGATAAGGAATTTGTTCTTCAGGGTGACTACTCTTCCCAAACATGGAATGGATCCCTCTCTGGATACATGCCAAGAGCAAGCAAAACAGATGAGTGTCATCTCTTGACATCTGATAAGAATTTTTTATTGACAGATAATTGCTACTTGGAAGATAGTTTCACTACCAGGGAAAGACTCAGTGATCACATGCAGAGCCATTTCTCAAGCTCAGAATGGCAAATCGAGTCCCCAAAAATTGATTCCGTGGCAAGAAATGAATCTCTTGGGAATGCATTCTCCTTTGATCATTATGGATTCAGAAACGAATTACCGTTTAGCAAGAGTAATATAAAACCCATTTTACAGAGTTGCTCCTCACAGAAAAGCCTGTCACTTGATAGGGATTTTTTTGCTGACAAGGAAGCATTTGAATTTCTTAATGATGGCTTCAAGAACAAAAGAAGACGGCTTTGCACAGCTGAAAATGTGGGTATCCCAAAAGGGGATACGATATTTGATATCTTTCCCTGTGCTTTACCGCAGGACAATGCATCGTGTACTCAGCAGTTGCCTGCAGATACTGATGGAGCTGAGATGTCTGCAGCTTTTGATCTTCTGCCAGGTGCTTATGTAAATTCTTCTTCACCAAAAGGAAAACTTTTAGCTAAAGGGAAAGGTCTTGCATCTAATTCTATCCTACAATTAGAAATGTATGCCTCAGGAAATCATTCATCAATGTCTGATTGGTGTTCTGTAACTTCAAGTGCTTTTTTTCAAGCAAAAGCTTGGGATGCTGAACACTTTCCAGATGATAGTGCAAGTGAGGGGAGCAAGGGATGGGGTAAAAAGGAAAATTGTTGGCATCTTCCTGATAGCTGGGAGATTATGTCAAAGCCTTCCAGCCAAGATAACTTCTTCTCAAGTTGTAGAAGCAGTGTGTTAGATTTTAAAAATTCAGCTGATTCTAGTGAAGATATCTGCAAATTGCCTAAGTGGCAGGATCAAAATAATGAATTTTCTTTACAACATTCAGATATATCTGTTGGTGAGACAGACTGGCTCCTTTTGGACCCAGGTTCTAAAGATCCTAAAAGGAATGATGAGTGTGAAAGGCAAGAGAATCAACTAAGATATAAAGCTTGTGTACGAGATCGTGTTGCCAAAGAACGATCCAGAAGAAGCAATTCAACCCCACCATTTTACAGACTGAAGAGGAGGTTTATTTCCTTAAACAACCATTCAATGAGGAAAGAAGAAGAGCCATACACTCAGTTGTTCCATGATTGGCTCACTTCTCCAGGTGCTGCTTATGGTTTTGTGCTTTATGTTTTAGCAAATTGGTTCTGAGAAACTAATGAGCCTGTATTCTTTGCAGAAGCTAATGACTTTGAGCATCTACCTCTCCAGCCTAGTCATGTGGAGGAGGATTTAACACAAAGAACCAAGTACAATGACCTCTTTTATTCCCCTTATTTAAGCCTTTTTGCATCCCCAAATGTAACTCAGTTCTTTGTGGGATTGGTTTTCAGATCCAATGGAAAGAACATGCCAGATACCATGCCGAACAAGGAGACTCCAGAAGGAAATCCAGAGCACTTCCAACACCCTAAGGCTTATGATTCTTCACCTGAAGGTATCTCCATTTTTTTGAGCAATAGTTGTGGTGTTTCACTTCTAGACTGAGGATAGCATTGATGATTATAGAGTTAAATTATATTTTGTTTGAGAAAGCAATCATTTATGAATAAAGTACTTCTAGACCTGAACTATTGAGTTTATTTTAAGTAGCAGATGGATTTTAAATGCTCCTTTTAGTGGGTGTGTTTTCTTGTGGTTAAACAGTTGTGGTTTCATAGCGATTCACCTTTTCAGGCTTTATGCCAAAGGACACCCAGGAGTCAATGGATTATAGGATCAAATGGCGGAATGGCTGCCAACAAATTGCAGTTGAGTATTTTTGCAATTTTTGAAGGTTTTTTTTTTTTTTTTGTTACTGCAATAAGTTCCTTTTCATTGTATAACTTCATTTCTGATCAATGATTTTATTTTTGCTTTTATTTTCTTCTGTTTACAGAATCACAACACGTTATCCAATGTTGGCAGTCAGCGAAATATACTTGACATCTCTTCGGGGTTCTTGCATCTTGCTGGAAATTTATTAGTTCCAGAATCTATTCATAAGAAGTGCCTTCAGGATGCCAGAGTCCTTCATCAGGTAGACAAGAAATTCATCCCAATTGTAGCTGGTGGGACACTTGCTGTTATAGACCAGGTCCATTTACTGCATCTTTTATCTCTTCAAAATTAGTTCCTATTTGGCATGCATTTCTTTCCATATTTAGTTTATGTGTTTTATGCTGTGTAATATTATGTATGGTTTAAATATAATGTTGCTAAAAAAATTGGTATGGATTTGATATGAACCTCCTTGGAGGGGATAGAGGGAAGGTTATGATTTCTTATTCAAAGTATACACTTGTAAACAAGCACACAAGTATATTATTGATGTGCATATGAATATGGATTTAGTGATTTACACACTTTCTACACATGTGGACGTACACATAGAAATGCATGAAGCTCCAACAACTATTTTTGTGGTTTTCATGACTGGCAGTGGCCCTTTTTTACAGCATGCAGCAGATGAAAGGATTCGACTGGAAGAACTTCGTCAAAAGGTAAAAATGTTTTTGCAGTTTGCATTTTATCTCTGATACATAAAGACAACTAAAGGACTAGTTGAATGACTAGGTATTATCTGGAGAAGAGAAGACAGTTACCTATCTTGATGCTGAAAAAGAGCTGGTATACTTATTCTTCATTAGAGGCTCTGTTTTGGGTCTATGGCGTTGTTGTGTGATTTTACACAAAATTTGAGCCAACTTTGAATTCTATTTTGACAGATACTTCCTGAAATAGGGTATCAGCTACTTCACAATTATGCTAAACAAGTAAGAGAATGGGGATGGATCTGCAACATTCAAGGTTCAGGGACCTTCAAGAAGTAATTTCTATGTCTTTCTTCTGCAAACCTTTATACTTCCTGTATAGGATTCATTTATTATCTTAACGCTACGTCTTTGTTATTCTCACCTTATCTTGGGACACATCTGTTTTTACAGGAATTTGAATATTCTCCACCAGCAGCCAACTGTGATTACACTTCTTGCAGTAAAGCACTGCCACTTTATGCTTAAGATCATTGACTCTCATTTTTCTACTGTTAAAATAATTCTCATAACCCCATCTAGTTCGGGATTAAGCCTTTGTTGTTGTGTGGAATAAGCATATCTCATAATCTGTTGTAAATTCACGTGCATGTTTAAGATTCAATCCTCATCACATTTTGGTCATTTTAGAACTGTTAGAATTATTTCATTTGAATTACATGCAGGTACCATGCATTTTAGGGGTCAATTTGTCTGATGGAGATCTCTTGGAATTTCTGCAGCAGGTGATATTGACACTCAGTGATCATATGACTGCCCCTCCATTCTCTCCATCTCTCCTTCCAATACTGCAAGTTATAATTAGTAACTCCTCTTGTTTGTATTGCAATCTGCAGCTTTCTGATACAGATGGCTCTTCAACTTTGCCGCCATCCGTTCTTCGTGTCCTCAATTATAAAGCATGCAGAGGTAAGTGCTTATCTCACTGGAAATGCCCTTTTCTCTTCTTTTCTGACTCTTTAGATCTTTAATCACTAGATTCTGCTTGGACATGAGAACTTGTCTGTTTAGGAATTTATTTTTTCTTATTACATTATAAAGGCGCAATCATGTTCGGAGATTCGTTGCTACCATCAGAATGTTCACTTATTGTCGAAGAGCTAAAGCAGACCACACTTTGTTTTCAAGTAAGTAATGGTTAAATTTGTTTTTTATGACATGTCGGTGAAATGATTGTGTGTGTATGTGCCGTGGTGTGTGTAGTTTGTGTGAGAGGATATGTTGAATGAGACTGAGCTTTTCAATGCAGTGCGCCCACGGGCGACCAACAACTATTCCTGTTGTCAACCTGGAGGCGTTGCAAAAGCAGGTAGCAAAACTTGGAGTGCTAAATGATGGTTCAAATGACTTGTGGCATGGATTACGCCGACAGGAACTCAGCCTTGAACGTGCAGCACAGCGTTTAAGTGCAGCTAGAGGCTAGTGATTGATGAGAAAACAATAACTGCTTTTGCAGACTCTTCGTTGCATTTCAACACAACTGTAATTGTCCCATTTAACGAAAGGTCATTCTTTGTTATCTACAGTATAGCTCACTCCAAGGATAGCAGCGCTTCCCATCAATGTACATAAGAATGATAATATCTGCTCATAGGTTGCCCTTGCAAAGACACCCATTATTTCCACACGATGAATCATAAGTTTTTTGGCTTGTTCGCATTTTATTTTGGTTAAGACTAATATGGATATGCATTACGACAAGAATTTCTGCCTAAGATTGTATTTACTCATTGCGGCATAAAACCACTTAAGTTCAACAGTAAACATACAGATGGTTATGCTTGGATATCAAAAGTTAAAGACAATTTTACTTCATGAATTCAGAAAAAAAGACAGCTACACGAGTTCATGTCCAGCAAAAGCCTCACACCCTTAACATACCATTGGTTTTACTCCCCCCGCAAATTTGTATACTCTATGAACACATACAAAAGATCCTGAAGGTAAATCTATTGAACACAAACCAAAGAGAAATTACGAGACAGTACAGGTTCATCCATCTTCCAACTGACAGGCACCATTTAACTATAGGGCATCTTTTATGGGTGAAGAATAACCCCATAATTAGAGCGAAGGTCACGTTCTCATTGCTATCACGCCAACATCCTCACACTTGGAAAGCCATGGATTCTAGTCAAGATCTAACTTGGTCAAACAAATTAGTATCTGGAGACAAAATGACTGTCAGCCTGCCATGCCATAGTCCTCTGCTTGATCGTAAAGATTATAGTTCCCTGGCACTCCCATCTTTCCTGTCAGGTGGTCATCCCCTGCATTCATTAATTACGTAAGCAACAAGAGTTATGGTACTCAAATCCCATAGGAACTGTAGTGCTAGAAAGCAAAGGTTTTACATTAATAGCAGGCTTGATGGATGAAAATCATGCGAAGAACATAATACCCCTACACAAGGAGAATCTCCCTTTACAAATTAATGAAGAACCAAAATACTACCAATAATAATATAACAATGCATATATCACGATAATATAAATAACAACTCTATCAATGAGCCTTGTCATACTCACAAGGAAGATGCATCGTACTGCACAAGGACTGGTTTGGTTACAAAGAATAAGAAAAGGCTCAGCCAGAATTAAGGACTAGGGCTGTGCTGGAGGAAACATAAGTTATAGTTTCATCAGAAAGTATATTCTACATAGAGCAGTCTGAAAGGTCACCAAGCCTACCCAACTGACAGGGGAAATTGAGATATCAATATGGTCGAAGGATTATCATGGGTTATTACTGAAAATGAAATGCATAACAATGACACGTCAAAATTGGATCAGGTGGCAGCTATCAATAAGCTTTGATTTGATATGGCAGGCTCCAGCCTAAGATTTTATTAGCTACCAACTTTGTTGATTGTTCGACCAGCTTCAATAACAGTATACATTGTATAGTTGTAACATAATGTTAAAATGTTTGTTTGGTTTCCAGGTATACAGTCACCAAGAAAAGAAAATGAACATTAAAGCAATCTACATGCTTGGATTTAGCAGCATACCCAAGAAATGAAGTTCAGAGCTTATCTCAGGGCTTTGGAAGCACAGATCTTCAGCCCTAGGAGGGTTCTGTTGGGCGTGAAATATTTCTGGTTTCTTCTTTTCATTTAATGAATCAACTTCTGTCTCCACTTCTGATTCAGCATTGTTGGATGATGCAACTAACTGCTTTCTTTTTGAGCGAGCACGCCTATTTTGGAACCAATTATAGACGTTTGTTTCAGAAATTTGTCCATGCTGACTGAGTTCAGATGTTATCTCCTTAATCTTTTGCTTGCTTGGAGTTCCATTTCCTTGATCAAAGATCCGCTCAAGAATTTGAAGCTGCACAGGTGTTGGAGTCCACCGCTGTCTGGCAGTAATTTTGTGACCCCCAGATGCCATCAATGGGTCACAGTATAGATTCCCCAGCCTGCCTCCTGCAACAGAACAGGCAAAGGCAATATTTGAGCACACGTCAAAACATAGTCATATCTCATTCTCTCCTCCAGATATTAACGTAATCGATGAGTGTGAAGAGATATAAGCAGGGAAGCTAAATTAGTCATAAAATGGCTAATATATTTGTATTGGCAATTTTACACAACAAAGCACACGCAAGAACAACTTACATGTCTTCGTAGCTCAAAACCAAGCAGAAACATAATCAACTCAATAAGATTTCAGAAGCAAATGAAAAACTCAGCAAGACAACCAAAATTTGCAACCGTGCTAATATTCAACAAAAAAACATGCAGTACCATTGTGTTTTGGTGAAATAACACTTGAATTTCATCAACATATTCCATCAAGATGAAGAACAACACTGGGGCATTCATGTTCTCACATAGATATAATGCCAAATTCAGAATCAGCAGTGACATCAAAGCTATAACCTTTTTGTTCATCCAAGAATAAGAAAAGGTAATCAAAATGATACAATAATTTGAGTAAACTAACTTATCAAGGTAGATCCTTCGCTACCAAACCAGTAATTAGGGAGAAAGATTCAGTGAGCATCCTCGAAAAGGAACCCCAATTGCACACAAGCACAAAAGGTTACAATTTTTTACTTCAAAAAGAACAGACACAAACATGAACTAAAAACCCTAAAAACAAATACTACTAATAGTGCACAAACTGACAACAGTAGCACTGCTAAAGAAGCCCCTTTACCCAGTAAAAAAGTTGTCACTTTCATGTCATTGCTATCAAAATCTAACCATATACAACACCACAGAAAGAGAGATAAAAAATCCCATAAAGAAAAACAAAGAGAGAGAGCCAAAAATGAAAAACCTGCAAGATCTTGCTGGGCAGAGAGGGTTTTATGCATCTCAACAAGCTGTTCACAAATAGCAGCATAAACAGCAATTTGCTTCCTTAAAGTTTCCAGTTGTTCATCTGTCATAACTTTCACATACAACATATTAGTTCCACCATTACCATTCACATTCACATTAGTCCCGTTAATCCCATTTCTACACTCTCTTTGATTTTGATGGCTGTCCTGGTGATTTTCTTGATTGTTGTCCCAGTCCATCCTGCCTGCTATACTTTGGCAGTCATAAAACACCAGCTTTCTTGATTTCTTACTTTCTACAAACGTAAGAGAAGAGGGGGGTGATGTGGGAAAAAGAGAAGGAAAGAGACAGAGAATGAACAGTGAAAAGACAGTGTGGGAGAAAGTGCAAACGTTGTTGGTCTTTGAGGCTATTGTGTTGTGTTGGATTCTTTTTTTCTTTTTTTTTTGGCGTGTGCTAAGGACAAAGCTAGGAAGGTGTCTCTATTAGCGATAATTACGGCTGATTGATTTAATAAATATTTTGGAGATAATTAGTAAATTGCTTTAAGCATGATGTGTATTTGGGAGGTGGAGATCATATGGTTTGATTTTTGACAAGTCAAAGTTGCAATTTCTCATAGCTTTTTCTAAGCACTTCCATGGTGAATTTATGGTTAGAGCAATGCATTTGATCCAAGGTTCAAAAGCTAGGGGAGGCGGATAAAATTATATATAAAAAATCTTATCATAAAAAAACCGACTATATTAATATCACCTGGTTACTTTGAAATCCAACTTTTCGATGGTTTTTTTTTTTTTTTTTTTGATAAACCTCTCTCTTTATAGATCTGCTATATTTCCTTAGCACTCCAAGAAAATTTCAGGAGGTGAAAAAAAAAGTCCCAAATTGAAAGATGTATGAAATAATAATTTTTTGGATCAAATTGGGAATTAGGTTTATTTGAGGTTTTCCAAAAAAGAAAAGAAATGAAAAGGTCCGGTAAAGGGTTTTTTTTTTTTTTTTAGCTTTTTCACTTTGAAGCAATGAATGCCAAAATCTGATGTGAATGGATGGTCTAAAGTAAACGTACAAGAACAAAAGCTAAAACTAAAGGAATTTTCACTGTACACGTAATTCACCGTTCACTCTAATTATGTTTATGATGGGATGTTTAGAATTTTTAAAACTAGTTAAAAAGATATTTTTATCTTTTTATTTTTTAAAATATAGTAAAACGAAACATTTACCTTTGAAATAAAAAATTAAACAACTCCTGCAATAATCTTTTGATCTTTTCACTTTATTTTCTTTTTTTGTTATTACTAATTTTACGACAGACAATAAGGTCTTTTTATGCAGATTAGTTATTAACTAAATAGAAAAAATTATTGGCATATATCATTCACGTGTTAACATGTGGGAGGTATTGATGCACTTTGGATAGTGCGTGTTGCACCTTCTAATGGTAGAAAATACCTTTCATTGTTTTGTTGAAAGTGCCACTACATCCTTTCTCTGATGGTGCGGCGCATGTCAAAGGTAATGAGGTGATTTGTCGTCAGTGAGCCTTTCATCAATCTTATTATTTTAATTTTTATTCTTGGTCTTTTTGTAAAAATTTAATTTGTTTTTAATTTTATCCATCAATCTTAACTTATCATGCATTTTTTTTTCTCTTAGCTCTCCTGTAAAGGTTTTATTGGTTTTCATTTTTATTCTTTAATTCAAAATTATAATACATTATATTTGTTTTAATTTGGTCCTCATTCTTTTTGATTTTTTTATACTTTTATTGAAGTTATTTTTCTTTTCAATTTAACCCTCCAATCAAGAATTTGTAGTTGCCCTCTAATTTATTTTTTATTTCAATTTTCATCCCGTTCTTTTAATTTCTATTTTTATTTTGGATCCTTTTGTGTAATTGATTTTTTTAATGATTTCATCATTCAACGATTGATTTCTTAGGGATTGGGATTTGCAGTTTTTCTATGTACAGTGTTTCCCGATTTAATGACTCTGGTCACGAGTTTAAAAAGTTAATGGGCTTGGCATCTTTCTTTTTTTGCTTATTTTCTTTTCTGATTTCATCGTTTAACATTATATTTTTTTTAAGAAAATTAACTTTGTGGTTTTCTTTTAATTTCTTTTCATTGGATTATCTCAATTATTATGACCTATGATATAGGTTTGACAGGTTAATCCTGATTGGCTCATTCTTTATTGTCCAGGTTATATGTCTATCATGTTAAACTCAGGTTGACTCACATTAGGTTTTTTTTTTCTTTTTTTTTCTAATTTTATTATTTCATATTTAATCTATTGAAAATGTACTTTTAGGTTAGGTTTTGGAAAAATATTTTTTCCCCATGTTATTGAAATATTTATTTTTTTGTTAATTCTTGTCCGTTTATTATATTTGTCTTTTTTTTATCATTCAATTAAAATAAAACTTGTTTACTTAACCGGTCATGATTATAACCCAAATCATTAATTAGTTATTGTTTTTAAACGAATCTCATACATAACAAAACCGCAACAGTGTCTTTGACACAAAAGCCAAAAGAGAAAGAAAACATTCTCTAGTGGAGGCTGCTCTGGTTTGGTGAACCGAGTTAAAAACGCGGGTAGCTAGGTGAGTGGCTGTTTTAGTTGTTTTGAGCACCGTGCTACCTATCTCACCCTCCAGGTCCCATCTGACAGCACAGGCACTTATTAATCTCTGCCACTCGTCTCTCTTTCATTGGTCCTTCACTTAGGTCGGTATCCACTCATAGAAAAGCACTCTTCACCAGATTTTCATCGTATCTTACTGCTCCCGCGTTCTCAATTTAATTTTAATTCTCATCATATATAATCACATTTTAGCCATACATTCACACGTAAAATTTAATTTTAACAAGAAAACAGCTTGAATATATATATATATATATATATATATATATATATATATATATATATATTTCTTATTTTTCCTTTCACTAATGATTAAGGTAGTTCTTGAAAACTTTTGAAGATGGTGAAAATTTCTTAATAATAGCATCCACTTTATAATTAAATAATAAATAATTCAATTAACAACAATTAAGGTATGAAAATTAATATAAAAGGAATTAAACTAAATAATTAAAATAGTTTTAGCCTTAAGACTATTGGGAACAAAATAATTATTTTAGTATAATCAAAATATTTTCAAAATTAACAAGCATACAAATAAAAGGACAGCTAACAAATAGATCAGATAAAATAAGTGCAAAATTTAGAACAATGTAGATAAAATTAATACTTAGAGAAATTTGGGTGAAAAATAAGAAAATAAATATATTTGCTGCCAAGGACTCTAATATTTGTTATTAAAGCTAAATTTCTCATTAATCAATGAAATCAATCTTAATAAAAGTATATCTCAGAATCTCAACAACAATACCTTGAATACATTGAATGGATGCACTTTCAATCAACTAGAAAGCTGACTTATTTTTCACTATATGACAACCAAACCTAAACAATAAACTAGAATAAGAAGTTACTAAAAATAATAATAAAAAAATAAAATTAATTACTTCCTTTTAAGACCATTAAAATGTGGCAAATTAATATGTTTTGGCTCCCAATTGATTTTAGATATATTAATGCGTAGGATAAAACTTTTTAACAAAGTCTTAACTTCAAATGTAAATACTTTTGTATATGGCTGATTGTTTTCGGTTCAGTTTAATTTTTATTAAAAAAAATAACAAAATCAATTTTTTTTTAAAAAACCGAAACCGGTTCAAACCGACCGATTTCTGTTCAGTTCGGTTTTTTAAAACAAAAACCGGTTCAAACCGGTTTGGCTCGGTTTTTTCCAGTTTAGCTCAGTTTTTTTTGGTTTTTTCGGTTTGGGTTCGGTTCATTTTTTTTTGTTTTAGGCTTATAAAACCGAAACCGAACTGAACCGTTCGGTTTTTTTAAAATTTTAATCGATTTTTTTTTACGGTTCGATTTTTTCGATAATTTTTTTTCTGATTTTTAGTTTTTTTGCTCACCCCTAACTCTATACATTTAACATCCCCTCAAACATGCTTATTTTGGATTTTTTTTTTCAATAGATATTCGTGGAGACCATTATCCAAAACAATTTATTCTCTCAAATGCATCAACTTAATAGGTAAATCCTTAAAATTGTTTAAAAAGAATACTCATTTTTGTTGAAAAGAGATAATTTAAATGTCAAATCAGAAAGAAAAAAAACCTCAGCCGCGCGCGAGCATCTGGTGCTAAGGATGATATATTGGCATGTCAAAATGAACATGGAGATTGTCTTGCTTTTCCTTGTCTTTTTGGGCAACTTCCATGAACAAGTTGTCTTCTTTCTTGGCAAGCCCTTAATTAAGAAATATACACAAACACACACATGTGATTCCCAATTACCTGCGCATCACAGGGCATAGACAATTGTATGATTTAGAGCATGATCCATGACTTTGGTGTTTGTCTTCTTCGTGCAGAAAATCCGGGCGAACATATATAGCCATACTCATCATTCATTGAATTGAACCCTAACCCTAGCAAGCATAGGCATCGATGCCTGGCTTGGAAACATGCTTGCTGCCTGGTTTTTCACGGGTCTAGTTAAGCTAGAAACACACGAGTTGACTTTCTCTTCTTATTTTCCGATTCTTTGATGCAACAATTAGAATATTTATTTTAATTATTATAAAATTAAATAAAAAAAAGTTTTGAATATGTCTCGCGGAATCACATGGAATAATACAACATATTTAATAGAGTTGGAGATGATATATATATTCTCTTATATATATAAAAAAAAAAACTAAATTGTGGAGGGAGAGGAGAGAGAAGAAAAAATGCTTATAATTATTTTATATATAATTAAATTTTGTAGATGAGATTAATATATAATTATTCGTAAAATAACTGCTAGTATTACTATAAAAAGGTTATAATTTTATTTAAAAGTCACGATGTTACCGGATACTTTTGTAATTGAAAAAGTTTTTTTAAATAAAACAATTGATTAAAAGAAGAAAATAAAAGGTCAAGGGCTAAAAATATTGTTAAAAAAGCAGGTTTTGGGCTGCGTGCCAAACCTACAAGAAAAAGGATCAATCATGCCCGCGCTTGGAAGCTAGGTTTCTACGCTTGGCTTTCTTTTATTTTATTTTTTTTAAATAAAATGAATGACATGTAGTTCACTTTAGCAATCAACATGTCGTCCACTATTTTGTTTTTCTATCACCTCTAGTTATCGAAAACTTAGGATTTTAATTTTTAAACCTCAAACTCTATTTTTCAATATTTCTCCACCTATAAATAAAAATACCTGAAGAACATTGTAGAACCTTCAATAGATCCATTTTAAAGCTAAATATCAACTAATCACTTTAAAAATAAAAAGTCAAAATAAATTTAAAAAACTCTATGGATCGTGATCTATTTTTTCTAGTATGTTTGAAGGAAAAAAAAAATTCTTCACTGAATTCTTCTTTCTAGAAAGAATCTACTGACACCAAGATTAATTTTTTTGTGAATCGGATGTAGTCAATCAAACCCTTTCTTTTATTTCCAGTATTTTTCGATGAATTTTCTTCTTTTTTCTCAATATCCAGAAACTAAAACACAAAAAAAATTAAGATTAAAATATAAAATTCTAAATAACAAGGATGAAATAACGCATAAATCAGGACTTCAAGAACCCAGCCAAAGTTTTCCAATATGACCTACAAGAAAGATAAAAAAGAAAATGAATTTCAATGATTAAATTGAAAGGAAAAAAAAAAGTGATTCCTTGAACAATGATGATCACGATAATTTTCGAAGGAGGGTTCAGTAATGAACATCGAAAAATGGGTTTTGTTTTAGTTTATAGTTGTAATTGAATAATTTGTTACCATAATTAGATAAAATATTTTTTTATTTAAAAATGTATCTAAATAATATTTTTTTATTTTTTAAAATTTATTTTTAATATCCACATTTAAAATGACTTCAAAATATAAAAAAATAATTAAATTTTTTTTTAAAAAAAAAACATCTCTACCTCTTTACATCTAGATAAAGCAATAAGCAGAAGTTGACGCATGATTACTGGAGAGACCAAAAGGAACAAACAATTTGATGTGAATAAATGTTGTGAAAACAACTTGAGTGGCCTGGGGGCAATGCACATAATAAATAATTATTTATTTTTTTAAAAAAAAAAGAGAGAGAGAGAAGAAAAGATCGAACATTGAAGGCAACGTGGGACTCTTCTACCAACCCTGACCACTCTTCACACTGTTATTAGCCTAATCTTTATTGGATTCTTGCTTAAACCTAAATATTTGGTGCACCTAACCTTTTTTTTCACTGAAAAAATCCAGTTTTTCCATGCTTATCCTGTTTTGTTTAACGGTATTTTTTAATTAAAAATATATTAAAATAATTTTTTTATTTTTAACATCAACATATTAAAATTATAAAATATTACTTAAAAAGATTGTTAATTTCATATTTTTCTCGAAAAACAAATTGAACCGCAAAAATCCTTACAAAATAAATATATCAATTTGTAATACCTATGCACTAAGATTTTATTCCCAAGTGGTTTTTTCTTTAGTCCTTCACTTCTGTTTCGAGTGATTTTGGGACACTGAGACTATTATCATCAAATTCATGTCTGAAGCATTCTATTTCTCATTAGAATCAATATATTTGTAAGTATTATTTTCTTCTTTTCGGTTTCTTTTTCCCACAGTCCCTTTCCTTGTGCTTTCCACGAGATTCTTAGTTTAGTGGGAGATCTTTTAATGGCCTTTCTTTTGAATATCTTCTTTCTTGCACTTTACTCGTACCTCTTTTTTATTTTCACTAACCGAATTGTCTTCACAAAAATGCAGTATTCTTTCCCTCCATTCAGCCTTGCAATGATTGTTCTTCAGCGAATTTATGAGCTAAGTATAGTAAACGAAGGCCAAGGCCATCCAGCCTGGGCCATGGAAGAAAATGGGCTAGAGAAGTTGAAGAATTGAAGCAAGGCAAGCTCTTAATAACTGGATTTTATGCCAGTGAATAAAAGAAATGTATTAAGATTCCAGGTTAGATAAATTATGAATAATATACCCAGTCTGTCAAGAAAAATACCTACTAATCCATGCAAATCAACTCATTTACAGTAAGGATATGGTTTCTGAACTCAACTCCCACAAGGAACCTATATACATTCATGCACATGCAAAATCTCTAACTCCACACTTAAACTTGTAGCAAGCAAGAAAACTTGGTATTCCCAATAAGGATATAACCATGCAGTAGAATCTTTAGTATGCCATCTTCACTTTCTTTCTCTCTCCATCAACAGGTTATTTGCCTGATGATTTTGATATTTTATCACAGCAGAGAAGGTACTAATCCATGCATAAATCCTTCAACGTTTCCTCTATAAGATCTCCCATGATAAGACACTCTATCTCTCCTCCGAATTTATTTACCTCGTCATCTATCAAGCCAGACCAAGGACTGGATTCTAAATACTTGCTCACCATATTATCTAGAGAGTAGAAGGATTTGTCGTTGAAAGGGTATAAATTCTCACGGATGATCTCCCACACAGAATCCAATAATTTCCTTCCGTGTAAATGTGGCAGCATGGACCAATCGATGACCTTTCTTCTGAATCTAGACATGGTCACAGGTGGTCCAAGTACAGTTGAAAGCGCCTCATTCGACAAATCAAATAACATTCTGTGATCTGCCTTCGTCTCATTGTGATGCGTTGCGGTAGCTCCATCATCCATGGGCAACAATTTTTTACAAGATTTTTCAACATCTTCAAACACTGAATTGCTGATAGGCTGTGCAAATGGGTCCCATCTCAATAAACATTTATCAGATGATCCATCATAGAAACCAGAAGCAATAAGCAAATCTCTTACGTAAGCTTCTGCTTTGTCCTCTAGATCATCTAGTCCGAACTCGTTGCTCTCATGTTCAATTGTTGTCTCTTCAGGTTTAACGGACCCAAGTTGATTTAGTTGCCGCCGCAGCTCTGCATAATCAACAGGATAAAAGAAGCTATCAGAAAATAACTTCACATTCATATTTTTAATGGAAGGGCCTTGTATTACTAGTGTCATGGTTTTCAGAATAATATTTCAAGTTGTTCAATATGCTGAGAGTTTGATATGAACTAGAAGAACTACGTTTTATGATATAACCATAAAAAGCCAGAAATTAGAGGAAAATGGACCCTTAAGAGAACATGGATACCATGATCAGTCATCAAGATTCATGGCATGGTCACCTAGCCAGAAAAAATGAGCATGTGATGATAGAGAAGTTCCTTAAACTAGATTACCTAGGGATCCTTTCCCTCCATATCTTGTAGCATATGAAAAATAATAGATCATCTAAAATCGGCAAACATGGGCCAAATTCATTGAGGCTGACTTTTCTTTTTTACTTTTCACCCAAACACTAGCCTTGAAATCAATAAAACTATTAAAAGCATGGCAACAGGCATGTTATAGGCATCACCAAGAGGAAACAAGTGTTTCCATACCATTCAGATTGGAACTGATCTCCTTAAAAACTTGTGGCATGGCATCATCTTCTCCCATAGTCATATCAGGTGTTGATGCTGGGCTGAGGTAATCTGTTGCCCTCCAGAACTCTTCTTGAGCACTACTACACACAGATGCAGGGCTTGGAGGCACCTCAGTCGAGTTTTCCTAGGAGCAAAGTTCAATGATAAGCTGATTAGACAACAGAAGTGGACAGAATATGAACCTTTTCTTTCATTTATTGTACTGGAGGGAAAGAAAATAGTACCATTATGTTTCTCTCGCCAAAGTTCCTAATAACTGTTGGCCCGTTCATGATATCCTTTACAAGCTCCTGTTCAGCATTATGTGATTCCATCATTGATTGGATCTTCTTGCCAAACAGCCTACCCCTAAGAGAGAAGCTGTATCTGAAATTGGAAACCTTTTCTTTTATGTTAAATCTTTCTTTCTTCCGTTTCTTCAACTCCAAGGTCACATTTTCAAGGGATTCATGCTTCCTCCTGATATGGGCACCGGTTAAAATGTGTCGGTCCTCAAGAAGAAGCTTCCCAAAAGATGTTCCTGGCACAGGAGCTGACAAAGACCTGATTAGGTTCCTTGGAGATAATTTGTGGTGAGGTGCTCCATTTTCATCCCCTTGCCTGAATGATCTAGTTTGCATTTCTTGTTCATCTTTCATGATTTCCCAATAGTTCGGCTCGTTTCCAGCTTTCAATGAATCTCCCACATGCTTTAGTCTGGCCCTTTCATTTTCCAATAGAGATGATCCAGAAATGCCACTGATAACTATGGGATCATCTAGATGTGTCTCTCTCCTTAGAACATTCCTCAATCTCTCTGACAAGAATCTTCTAGTATCTCTGTTGATGAACTCAGGAGAACCTGGCTCATTAAACTGAATTTCACTTCTATACGATCTTGTTGATTCTGATCTGAGCAAACTCATCCCAAGGTCTCGAGTTACACTATCCCTGACTTGCTTTGCTATATGCTGAGCAATTTGTTTTGGATCTGATGGCCTTTCACTAAAGGGGGTTTCAATTCCACTTCCTCTGACCACAGAACTCCTTCTTTGAGTTTTCCCTTGCAATTCACATTTCAGCCGTTCTTTTACCTCCTCAAGGAAATCTTCAATGCTACCTCTGTCCTCAAAAGTTCCTGAGGAACTAGTCCAGGACTCATCGTGGTCACAAATCCTATCAGGACCAGGCTTCAAGATCACTATCCGTGTGTGAGCAGAAGAGTTATCCAGTTTCTCATCATAATTTATCAAGGAGTGCTCGGTGTTTCTACTTACAGTTCTGTTTCTTGCAGGAAAAAAATCCTCCTGTTCATCTGGAAATAGTTCTACTTTATGTCTAGGATGTTGTAAGCCACTTCTTTCATGTGACCTTGGTTTTGATGTAAGACCCTTGGGTTCTGCATGCCTCTCGCTTGCTGGTATCCTGGAATCTACATCAAGTGCCATTTTTTTCTTGTTGATGTTGTCTTGAACAAGTAACTGACAGGGAGTGCTGTCACGTTCAACTACCTTAGAATATTCCTTAAACCTAGCAGCTTGCCATGCTTCAAATTCCTTTTTAAAATTTTGTAGTTCCTCCTCTTGAGGATGTTCTCGAGGGCTCGGTTTCCCTAACTTTTGGCCTTTACTCCATCTATAAGCATCTTGCTCTTTAACATCATAAAGTGAATCAAGTTCCATCTGCCTATAAGTATTTGAGTTGGAAGAGAGATGAGCAGCTGACCTTCTTTCATTCTTCTCCTTTTTTGAGATCTTGGTTTCTGTGATTGCTTTCTTGTTATCAATCGTCTGAACTGCAGATTTCGTTTCTAGTGGCAACATGTCCACCCCCATCAGTCGGGCAACAATGCTTGGTGCATTTTTCTTTGCACTTGATTGCTGGGAAATTTCCTCATTAATCAATCTCTTCATTGAAGCCTCAATTGGATAACAATTCTTTTGAGACCCGTTTTCTTCGACCTCATAAGAGTACTGAAACTTACAGCAAAGATTAAGTGAATATGTAAACAAAGAAAACAATATTTATCTGAAATACAAACAAGACAGTGAGAATTCTTAGAAAAACATAGCAGATTGGAAATAGACACTCTCTGTAAAATATCCTGTGTTAGGAGAGTGAGTATGAGTAGGCTGATATCATATAAATGAAGACAGTTGCATGCGAAACTCTAAATTGGGGTCATTTCCTGAAACTCAGAAATGATTCAATCCTGAACCTCAAGATCTCCCATTAAATTATAATTTTCAATCCACCAGAATGCAAACCATATTTCCATATCAAATGTAAAACACTGTTATGGTATACAAGTGCAGAAGCGTAGGCTTGAACAGCAACTCTCGTGATAATGTTAGAAGATATGCTAGGCGTGTGATGAAGAAAATTTACCTGTGCATCTCCCGCAGCACAGCAGCTCTGAGAAGATTCTACTTGCAGCTCCAAGCTATTCCGGGGAGCTTCCAGTCCTGTAGATCAGTTTGATCAAGTCAGTTTATTGAAGGAAATACAGATTCAGCAAGTTACAAAAGAATAGCAGTCAATCTCTCATCTATTTGTGAGAGAGATGCTTTAATTTTATCATGGAGAAATGTGAAAATTCACCACCCACCAGTGCCAAATTGACCATACCCTCATTTAACATTAAAAAAGCAGATCAACCCCTCAATACAGGCTAGCAATTCAGGAACAGGCATATCAACGGGGTAATAGAATCTGCTAATATTTCCTACAAATGAATGAATATTAAAATTCCAATTTAGTCTTTGATGTGTACCACCTGAGCATCTTTCATCAGCTTAGACTATGTGGATTGTGGCGTGATAAAACCCAAGACAACGGTTTCAAAACTGTTAACTGCTTAGGAAATCAACTGTAGTGGTAGAAAAGTGTCATCAAACATAGACTAACCCGTTCTTGCAGTTAGGGATGGAAAGATTGCTAATAATCTAAAGTACATGTCTCTGTTAAACAGGCATTGAAAAACCATATATAAAAGTTTCTACCTTTGCATAGAAAAAAGAAAAGAAAAGAAAATTATGGCAATACTTACCATCAACATGTCGCTTATGAGCAAGAATTTTCCTGGCCATGCTGTCTTGATTAAAGTCAAAAAGGTGCAAAAATCCTCCCATGCAGCTAGATGGTCTGCCAAAAAGCTGTCATTTCCTCAGTAATGCATCTGCCTTGCACATTCAAGCGTAAAATGATTGCTCTTATCCACAAATTATACAATCCTGCAGCTGGAAACCCTGCGAGCCCACAAATTCTTCCCAACATCATTGACAGAAAACTACAATGATTGAATCAAGACTTTTCAAAGACTGAACAATGAGATGAAAACATAACAGATCCAGTAAAAACAAGATCCATTTTTTTTAGCCCGTGAGGATTATAATGAACCAACAAAACAAATGTTTTCTTGTATTACAGCTGGGGGCCAACCTTATCTTAACTTCAAAAGCAAAAGACTGGAACTTTACATAATCAGCACACCAAGAAATTGAGATAAATGAAGCTCATTGTATTTCGCATCAAAATTAATGAAAGTAGATCTCCTTAAGTCAACACCCCACGTCAATCCAGAATCTTGATGTAAGAAAATGAACTCAAAACAAGAAGAATATTAACATCCACTTGGTTACAAAAAAAAAAGAGGAGTCAGTTCCTGGTATTCCACAAAAAAATGGCCACCAACAAAAGTAGCAAGAAAAAATTCTGCTTATAGAAGTTATACACAATATTAAATTGGCTAAATTTCAATCGTAATCAATCATTGTTTCACTGTTTAAACAAAACAAACCTTGACCAAACATGAAAAACTCAAAAATATGGCCTTTCCTCTCCTTCTGCAATTACCAAAACTACCAGAAAGAGTAGAATGAAATACAAACATACCTCTTTGAGAAAACACTGAAGCAAAAATGCAAACTTTGGAGTCAAAGAAACCAAAAAACGAGCGGGTTTTTAGCTGAAAGTACAAGAAACAGAGGATCTTGAACAGTTGAGATGAAATTTGAAGCAAAAAGTGGGAATTCAAAGATGGGATTTGTGTAATGTAGGAGGCCAAAAGGAGAGAACAATAAATTAACGATAATGACTACTGTTGTAATGATGAAGGATGAAAAAAAGATATGCTTTTTAGTTGTAGAGAGAAGTTAAGTTGATCATTCATGGCTGGAATGATAGAGCAGCACAAAATGAAGCTTCCAATCCATGTGGTGTTGTACTTTATTCCCATTATTACTCTTTTTCTGTTTTTAATTCATTATTTTGTTAATTATGTGTGTGTGTGTGTGTGTATTTTCCCTTACAGTCTAATTATTGGGTGGATTATAGTCCACCTTTAGATAAAAAAAGAAGATAAAAAGGAATTATGACCCTTTAAAGAAAACCTAAATTGATTCATTAATTAAAACCATGAAGATCATGATTTGTTGTATCACACAACGAACAGCTCATGGACAGTTAAATTATGCGCACGAACCCTCCATTTGGCGCCATAATAAACAACCATAAAGAATGTGCAGTTTCATTTTATTTCTTTGTTTGCTGCAATATTTTTATTTGACAGAGAATGTGTCAGTAATTGATTACTAATTAGAGGGCTGCGTGCTATGATGGTTTGTTGACTTGACCATGATGCCATAGAATCTTAGGGTTTGCCTGCCTGCCTGTTATGGCCTTCTCTTTTGTAACTACCGTAACAAAGTATTCATGTAATTATAAGTGGTATTTTTTAAAAATTTAAAAATGTATTAAAATAATATATTTTTTAAAAAATTTATTTTTAATATTAACATATTAAAACGATCCAAAAACATAAAAAAATTTAATTTTAAACTATAAAAATTTTCAAAATTTACCCAACTTTTATTTGAAATACAACGTCAAACAGGAGCGAAGGCTTGCACCTTAGATAGTTCGGTAAATAGAGATAGAAAGCTTTGGTTAAGGTGTTTAATTTTCACAAGTAGCCTTCCATGTTGAATCAAATCTACCCTGGTAGTCTTGTTATTGTTTGAAGTAACCACATCGCGAGGAATCCACAAAATATATATATAGTGTTGATGTTATAAAAAATAAGTCATCATATAGTATTATAGTTACTCTAAAATCTTGATTGGTCTTCGAATATCTAAGATAATGAATTGACTATGCTAAAGAAAAGATATTATCACTCTAAAACATCTTATCTAAGGTGAGTTACTTTGCTTATTGTCTTTTATTCTTAATGGTTTGTTGTGTCTAATCTAACAATGATCTTATCTACATGGGTGAGAATCAGGATCTACTTCAAAGAGTTTAAACACAAGGTGGACGAATAGGTTCAAGCATGTCCTTTCTAACACCTAGGTCATTTTTGTCACTTTTAATTACTTGGTGAATTGACATGTCTACAATCACTTGCTATTGATCACAACATGTGACTATTAATGATCTATCAAGTCATGTTAATTAATAATTAGGTGGATCTGTGTTAGGCTTATTGAACTCAATCCGGATCTTGGGATTAGTTGTCATTAAACATTTTATTTATGCAACAATGGCTTATGGATACAAACTGTTTAGCCCGGATCCTGGGATTAGTTGTCGTTAAACATTTTGTTTATACAACAATGGCTTATGGATACAAATTGTTTAGGTTTGTTTATCATGTATCGATATAGGGCTTAAATTCTATATAAAAAGGAAAAGGAAGAAAGCGAACATAATATCATTTCTCCTTTTAGCACCTGAATGACATGTTATTTTTCTTGTTGAATTACGTTTTCTCATTTAATTAAAACGACATTGTTTTATGCGTTCTCACCTTGGTCCAGGAATTTAAGCATGTTTTTTTTTAGTCTTTGGCTTTATAAATTTTCAATTTGACTCTCAATTGTACTTTTAACCTCAAAATTTCTTTGAATTTCATCCACAATCCACTTTAATTTTGTCCTCAACTTTGGCTGATTATTAGATATGGTCCTTGGCCCTCTAATTCATGCAATTTTGGCCAGTTTTGTTCTAAATTCAAATTTTTCTCTTCAATCAAGTCCGTTATTAACTCAATTGGAATTCCAAACCTTTCCCTCTCTTTTATTTTGGTCATTAGCTGGCAAAATATGAAACATAGATGCTAGTTGATTGTGCGAATGAGATACATAGATGGAAAATTGCAGAGCGATTAAAGAATTGTTGCCCAAAAATCCATGATTGTAAAACAAATAAAAATCATATGGCACCACTACTCTGCATGCATTTGAATGGTGGAATTCCATGGCAGGATTCCAGGTTCTCTCTTTCTTTCTCCTGTGAAGGCGTTGTTCCCAATGAAAAAGGACAGGCGACAACAAGAGCCCTGAAGACGATGCTCTACGTGTCAACTTTACCACTCTTGAGAGCCTTTTCTCACGTGCTTGCTTGATGAGTTTGACAAGATCTTGAGATTACTTATATCCCTCTGTACCACTTTTGGCGCACATAGTTCGTATTATAACGCTTAATTCACATATTATAATCATTTATTTCTCTTAACTCTCTTTTGGTTTCAAATCGCAGATTATATTTTAATTAACTAAATAACAGTGGATTTGATTTTAATTGATTACATGAAAAATGGGTTAATATGTTATTCGTCAACAAATTTATTATGTAGCTTGATTTATTTGCAGCCGTTATCCCACACGCCTAGGATTTATTGTAATATAATTTTTAAAATTTTTAAATTTTATTTTCTAACAAAGAGTCTTAATAAACTCAATTCAGGTAATAAATTTGATGGATTGTGATTAATCTAATTTTTTTCTTTTGGATCTATCTAGCCAAAGGGTCGTATTAAGATAATCCTGAAAGTGATTTAATTTAAAGTTCAGATTAAATAAAAAATAGAAACGAGAGTTTTTAAATTTAAATCATTATACCAAATTTAATGATAATATCAAAAAACTCTAGATATTATTTTATTATATTAAATGTTTTTTGGTTTGACTGTAATAATAGCGCTAGAGCGGGCAATAAACTAGTTTGATACTAAACCTGCTTACCCATTGAAGTCACCAACTCAAGGTTTGGAGAGGCTATAAAGGGAGGGAGATGAGTGGATGCAACGAATGTAGCTAATGGTGGAGCTCCTGGGTCTTCATCAATGGGGACCAAAGGTCTCCTAGGGCAACTTTTATGTCACTGGGGCACGTGGTTGGGGGCTTGGGGGGCCAAGTTTTAGGTTCGCTAAAGTTGCAGTCTTATTATTTTTTGGGGCTGGTAGGGAGCTTGGTGGGCCACCTCTTTTGATTGCACCCAATGACTTTATGGGATATGGAGACAGCTCGATTGTGGGCTTTGTACA
This sequence comes from Populus simonii, assembly GCA_007827005.2. Taxonomy (NCBI): domain Eukaryota; kingdom Viridiplantae; phylum Streptophyta; class Magnoliopsida; order Malpighiales; family Salicaceae; genus Populus; species Populus simonii. The sequence continues at coordinate 17,203,255 of CM017468.2, forward strand.
TTTCGAGCCCAACTTAGTTAGTAAGGCCCAGTCCTGGTCTTTTCATCTCTCTAAGACAATTTTAATTGAGCCTATAAACTACAGAGCCCAATCCCTTCCCACCATAGCAAGAGTTTCCATTTGTCATTACCTTCGTCCAAGCCCAAAACCCACGGGCCTATCTGATCTTGGCCCATCTCAGTGTATGCTTTAAGCTTTTCGTTCTTCATTGGTGAACGGCCCATCAAGGATACTTCTCTCCCTTGGTTCCTTTCATAACCAATAATAATTAATTATTTTAACATGACTCTTATTAATCCAGTTGGAGTTTGATGGTATTCCTCAATTGTGTAATTAACATAACATATCTTCTGCTATGATGGCACGACATTGTTTATTTTGGTGATAGAAACAATGTTTTTAAAGAAATTGAATTTTTTTATTTAAAATTAATTTATTTTTAATATCTTTGATTCGTAAATAAAATTTTAAAAATTAAAAAAATATTATTTTAATATATTTTTAAATTAAAAATACCAAATCTTCCAAAACTAACGTCCGTCCAAGCATCAACATCATAGTCCTGCGACGTGTCTTTATTAACTTGGCCGTCAGGAACTGACATCCAAAAATCTTTGCTTTGGATCTGTATCTTCTTTCCTTCATCTTTTGTCCTTCAGTATAGTATTAAACATTAAATAAATACACAGTACCAATTCAAGATTTGTTCTTTCCTCTTCTCGTCTGTCTCACCAATGTTTATAAGTGGACAGCCTAATCAGCCTCCCACGTGTCATCATCACACCAAATCAAAACCTTCTAATTTTGTTATTGTTGTTATTGCTGAAATTGGCTATAAAATAACCGCTCTCTCTGCCATAGAAACTGAAATCAACCGTCCTCTGCTCACTCGCTAGTAACGCATAGGCAAAACTCACTCACTCTCTCTCTCTCTCTCCCTCTCTCTGTGTCTTTTCTGCTGAACCCATTTTGACTAAATCAACGCTGGTTCTTGAAGAAGATTTGGAACTTGGAGTTATGTTTGTCAAGAAGCTTGTGGAGAAGGCTTCAATAAAGAAGGTAAGGAAGTGAAACTGTTCTTCATTTCCTGATCTGTTTCTGTCTTTGATGAATACAAGAATTGCTTTGCTTCTCTATACACCAGTTTTCTTCTTCTTGAATGTTGTGGGTAGTGAAAGTAGATAAAATAGCCATCAAATGTTCATGGATTGGATTGATTTGTTGTTCCCAATATTAACTTATATATATATAATTCTATGATCATGCTCTTCTTGATACATACAGTATTCTGGGAAAAAGAACTTGGCTAGCTTCTTGGGTTTTTGTAGCTGCATTTCTCCTATGGACATTAGCAATATTGGTCTCCATGTGAATTTGATCCTTAATTGATTTTGTCACCTCAGCTACATTGGTTTTGTAGAGTTTTTTTTTTGTTTTTTTAAATTTATTCTCTATATTAAAACGTTAAAATGATTCAAAAATATAAAAAATATTTTTTATATTTTTTTTTAAAAATATAAAACTTCTCGGGGTCAATTCGGATAAGAATGACGATGGTAATCTCCATATTATGGTGTTTTTGGTCATAAAGGTATAGATTTTAATGAGGTGGAAGATGATACTAAACATATTTTATCATGCTTTCCCTTAAAAGAGGATGTGCCAGCTGTCTACATCATTTTTAAAAAGTTACCATTAAGAATTTTGGAAAATTTATAAATAATTTCATTTTCTAATATAAATGACCATTAATTGTTCACTTTTATAATTTATTTTTCTCATGTTTAATTGTGATACATGCGTTATTCTCCGTATATTCTTAAACAAAATCTATTCAAATGATTTTCCTTTTCTCTTTCTTTTCTTTGTTATATATATATATATATATACATACCGTGTAAATTAACATTCCATGTAAAAAATGAATTAGGGTGATTTAACTAATTATACTTAAAAGCTTCGTGGGTTTGTTTTAAAATGTTTTTTTTTTAAAAAAAAATATTAAAATATTATTTATTTTATTTATTTTAATTTTTTTTAATATTAATATATTAAAACGATCTAAACACATTAAAAAAATTAATTTAAAATAAAAAATTACAAAAATATTTACTATTGTCACCGTGGTTTAGGTTTAGTTGGGTCTCTTTAAAAGTGCGGTTGTAATTGTTTTTTAAAATGTTTTTTATTTTGAAATACATTAAAATAATATATTTTTTTATTTTTTTAAAATTATTTTTTAGATGAATATATCAAATCAAAATATAAAAAATGTTAATTTTTAATTAAAAAAATTTAAATTTTAAAAAAGTATAAGTTGGCCCGCTTTTCTAAAGTATATCTAACTGCCTTAACCTTTTTTACTGAAGAAAACTACATTACGAAACTTTGGACCCCACAAAACTTTAATTAAGATTTAAACATAACCAGGGAAGCCCAAATAGCTGCCACGTGTATGTGTGAGAGAGATTTAGGATTGTTTGGGGTTGGGTATAATCCACTTATCATAATTTTTTTATTTTTTATTTTTAAATATGTTAATATTAAAAATAATATTTTTAAAAAAATATAATTTTTTTTTTAAAAAATTAAAAACAACCTTAACACACTGCAAGCAACTGTATAAAATAAAAAGAAACTGTCTAATCCTAAAAAGAAACTGTCTAATCCACTATATTAAAAACAATAACAGATAAACAATGAATGCATCAATAACGGATCTTTCAACTTTTGAGTTTGATTTCCTTTTTTTTCTTTTTAGAAAGTGACCAATCAAAACTAAATGTTGAGGCTATTGATGTAATCAAGCAGAAGTGTCGGTTGGTTTTTCAAAAAACAATGTTAGGATGGTGAAAATGGTCAACCCCAGGAAAGAATACTAACAACGTACGAGTAACCAACCTGTTCATGTCATGGGCGGTGGTGTGGGGCCCATGAATCTGTGCCACGGATACAAACGGGTTGGTTATTGTCTGTTTGGTTTTGAGATTGGATAATACAGGTTCACCGCAAGTATAATCTCATTTCCAAACGGACCATCTTCTTTGGAATTTCTCGCACCCCATTTCTGTTCATCAACTGTAATCTCGTAATAAGGTTATACTTTTTCTCAAAATGTTTTGCTATTTTAAAAGTATTGTATATATAATTTTGATATACTGATGATGATGCTAAAATTATTACAAAAAAAAACCCTCAATGAATAATAAAGTCAAAGGGCTACCATGAAAGAACGGATCTTGACAATGGAATGGAAAGCATTACCTAAGCAAATTCATCCTGTATATTATTCTGGTAGAATCTTGATTCTCAATTGCTTGTCACTGCTTTTTGCCATTTGCTGTAGCCTGGAGGGGCTTCTGATGGCTTGAAACCCAGTGATGTAGAACCACGATTGGTATTCCATTATGGGATACCACATGGAGCAACGAAGTTTGCATATGACACCATTCAAAAGATACTTGCCATCTCTACGCAGTGAGTACTCCTCGGCCATTTTGACTCGCATCACATAATTTCAGTGTATGACCATTTAATCGATGTTTCTTTTTGGTCCCTTAAGAGATGGAAGAATCAAATTGTTTGGAAGAGATAACACTCAAGCTCTGCTTGAATCTCCTGAGGCAGTACCAAGCAAGTTTTTACAGGTTCATGTTGCCTTCCTTTTTCTTCCCTGCATTTCTTTTAATCTATTGGAGTTTTAGATGGTTTTTACATAAGCATGCTTTCTTTCCTTCTTTTTTGATCTTCAGTTCATTCAAAACAAAGGGATCCTTGTAAATGTAACATCCAAGAACCAAATTGAGGCAAGTAACCCCATTCGAGTAAATTCTGTTCGATGTTTTTATTTTTATTTTTTATTCTATTTCTAGCTCTGTTTGACTGCGTGAATATTTTGCTTTCGATCACAACATGGAAGTGTTCAATTTTCTTAGGTTTGGGATTTAGACAGCAAAGTGTTGTCTGATGTACATGTTTTTAAAGAAGACATCACCTCATTTACAGTTATGCAAAGTAATCTGTACATGTAAGTGTTTCTGGACTTCATTGTTCCGCAGCAAGAAGGAAGATGCTTATTTTCATTGATTGGTTACTTGTAATTATGGTTGAAAGATCTCTTTTGGCAGTTACGTTGGAGATTATCTTGGTAATGTCAAGGTTTTGAAGCTTGATCAAGAATCATGTCACTTTGAACTAATGAAATACACCATACCCCTATCTGCTTCTCACGGTGAGACACATTTCTGTGCCTTGGGATGTATTTTGCCCATTATTAATGGCCATGAACGAAGAATCTTTAATTTGCGCTGGTTTTGAATCATGTGCCTATTTGAAATTCCTTGTTTGTTTTAGGAAGAGAGGCATGCATTTTTTGTTTCTCTTGTAATATGCATGTTTTTTCTTCTCTAAGCTTTCTATTGTACTAAAACCAGCTGATATAATAGTTAATGCAATTGATAATTTCGTCCAGGGAGTCCAGCTGAAGTTTCTGGTGATACTGCTGTATTGCACACACTGCCCCAACCAGCTGCTGAAAGCAAGAGGTTGTCTCGTTCTCCTGTTCCCTCATCAACTGTCTGTTTAAGTAGCTTTCAATGTTTTAAACCTAAGAGTAATTGTAGCGATAGCCTAGCCCTGCAGCTCGTATACAATGTTTAAGCACATGAAATGACTCAAATTACTCGAGGCAACTGCATTTTCCTTTGTGTAAACAACCCAAGTGAAGGGATTGGAAAAGCCTTGAAGGCCTTATTTGTCACACTTTTTGAACAAATATTCTGTGTAATTTCTTTTATGGCATGATAGTTGAAGGTCTCATTCTTTTATTCATCATTTTCTATAATGCAGAGTTCTTATAGTATTTAGAGATGGCCTGCTTGCATTGTGGGATATTCGAGAGAGTAAATCCATCTTCACAACAGGTGGAGGTTTGCTGCAATCACAACATCATGAAATGAAGAAAGTAACCTCTGCATGCTGGGCATGCCCTTTTGGAAGTAAAGTTGCTGTTGGGTACAGTAATGGAGAGATTTTTATCTGGAGCATCCCAGCTATCACAAATTCAAGAACCGAGTTAAACTTAGATAGGGCCACACAAAATGCTCCTATATTGAAACTTAATCTTGGATATAAGGTGGATAAGATTCCTATAGCATTATTGAAATGGCTTTATGCAGATGGGAAGGCAAGTCGGCTCTATGTTATGGGTGCCTCTGACCTTGCATCTACAAACAATTTGCAGGTAAATGATGTTTTACTTCTTTTTTTTGGTAAATTAATGTTTTTCATCTTTTATGTTAATGATAATATAATTTCATGTCATATGCATGCATTTGAAACAAACACGCTTAGTATTTAGGCTCTTTTCTGATTAGGGTATAACAAAACTGGTTATAATATTTTGATGCTAATTCGTTAATGCATATGGCATTTTGAATCTGGAATGGCAGGTAATCTTATTGAACGAGCATATTGAAACTCGCATGATCAAGTTGGGGCTTTATTTGCCCGAGCCCTGTATTGACATCGAGATCATTTCTAGCTCGTTTGATCAAAGCAAGCATAAACAGGATATTCTTGTCCTGATTGGAAAATCAGGGCACATTTATGTCTACGATGATTGTTTGATCGAGAAGTATCTTCTACAATCCCAATCCAAAAGTTCACCCTCACTGCCAAAGGAGGTCATGGTGAAGATGCCATTTGCTGACTCAAGCATCACTGTGGCAAAGTTCATCACAAATACCCCAAATTTGTTGACTTATGGAGATGAGGTAAAATAACGAAAAGGTTCTAATATGCAACTGTCTAACAATATGGAGTATTGTCATCAGTAGGTTCCTCTTTTTTATGATTTTCTAGTTGACGTAGAATTACATTCTGTTGGCCAAAAATATTCAATTTTTTTATGATTTGTATGCTGTTGTAGGATTACATTCGGTTGGCTAAAAACATTCCATCACCTTTTCCTTTTGAGCCAAGACCCAAGGATGGCACTCATTCATTCCAGTTTAATGGATTTACAAAGGTTAAAAACCTGTACATAACTGGACACAGTGATGGAGCCATAAATTTTTGGGATGTGTCTTGTCCATTTCCCATCCCAATGCTATCACTTAAGCAACAGGTGAGCTTCACGATACCTTTGAAATGTTTTGTGTAGCAGAGGATTAAAGAAACAAAAAGGAAGAATTCTACACTCAAGGAATTTAGATGAAACTAGTAGCTTATTTTTCTCTCTTTGGCCCTGATTTATTGTTTTCCTCTCTTACACGCAGAGTGAAGATGATTTTTCTTTAAGTGGTATAGCACTGACAGCATTGTATTTTCACACCGATTCTCGACTTCTTATCTCAGGGGATCAGAGTGGAATGGTAAAATGTCATTCAGAAAGCGCACAACACATGCACAAGCAAATATATCCTTTGGTAGATGCATTTGTCTATGCCCAGAATATTTATGGTTTTCTTACCATATTTTCTATCTGCAGGTTCGCATCTTTAAATTTAAACCTGAGCCATATGCTGAGAACAGTTTTATGTCTTTCCAAGGTATGACTAAACCCATGATGCTATGTTTTGATTTTAATTTTTTGGATAAATGGATACTGTGGTTGATTGTTGTTGTGCTGTAGTAACATGACTGTTCTATGTTAGGTAAAGTTCATGCTCCTTGATGATGTGCCACAATATAGCTTTCCTATATATGAACAACATCTAATCAAACTTCCTGCATGTGTAATTCCATGGTCCCCATCGACTTTGGGACCAGAATTAATTTTGTATCTAGTTGAATACAATCAGTCTATGTCTATTACTCATTATATGGACCTTTGGCTAGGATTTTTGTCATGCATAATTCACTTCCAGTGATATTTTCACGTCTTTATGCACTGAAATATACCAAAAGTAAACATTCTTTTCTTTCCAGGAAGTTTGAAAAAGGGAAGCAATTACGTCCATAGTGTTAAACTTATGAAAGTGAATGGTTCTGTGCTATCTATCAACATAAGCCCAAGCTTGGTACATCTTGCTGTTGGGTCTGATCAAGGATATGTAAGCCTTTTCTCTTTTCTTTCTTTTTCCATGGCTCTTTTTCTAGTTTATCTTCAAGTTCAAAGGAAAAATTTAGGTCATGGAGTTGTTAGAGATTGAACTTGAACCATTATTGATAGTGCAATGTTAGAAAAATGTGATAGTAGGGATCGTGTTTGAGCTGGACTCTATAGCTTCCTCAAAAACTTTGATAATATCTTAAATCAGCTACTAACTGGGGTTTGAACTGTCATATGACTGTTCAGGTTTCAGTTTTTGATATTGAAGGGCCAACACTACTATATCAAGAACACATTGCAAGTGAAATATCCACTGGCATCATCTCTCTGCAGTTTGATACCTGCTTTCTTCATGGATTTGAGAAAAATATTTTAGTAGTGGCGACAAAGGATTCTTCAGTTTTGGCACTTGATGCTGACACTGGTAAATTGCTGAGTTCCAGTAGTGTTCATCCGAAGAAACCTTATAGAGCTCTATTTATGCAGATTCTAGGTAGGTACTGGTTTCTTCAGGGTTTCCTATTATTTGGAGAATGGACAGTGCAATGAACTTTGGGGGATTAGTTTGTCAATTTTGACAATAATAATCAATTAGACTGAAAGAATTATCTTTTCATGGTTCACAGATGGGCAGGACATGTTAGCTAGAGGATCAAAAATGTCAAATAATCAAGACCCTAGTAAAAGAAAATCTGATGAGGATGGACCAAAGCAGTCTTCCTTGCTGATATGCTCTGAGAAAGCAGTGTATGTCTATTCATTAAATCATGTTGCTCAGGTAATCACTGCTTTATTTATACATCCACTTGTTCTTCACAGAAAAAGTAGTACTTTGTATGACCATTCCCTTTTCCTTTTTCTTCTGTGTCAGGGTATAAAGAAGGTTCTTTACAAGAAGAAGTTCCAATCTTCTTCTTGTTGCTGGGCTTCAACATTCTGTGGTGCATCTGATGCTGGCCTTGCACTTCTTCTCTCAACTGGAAAAATTGAAATAAGGTGGTTTTATTGGATTTTTTTTGTGCCCATTATATACACAGCCTTCCTTTACTCTCCTGTTATTAATGTTCTTTTAGTTAGAAAATTAAGGTTTTGAACTTTACCATGCGCAGAATGCTGCTGGTCTAACAATGATTTTTAACTGGTATCTTCCTATTTGTCCATGGCTAGGACCATCATCATGACTTCTTTGTACGATGTGCTTGTGTTGTCTGGCATCTGAAAACTACAGTCTTGCCAAGAATTTGATATTAAATTGATTGTGAGACTTTGGAAATATCATTCTGTGCTGGACACAGACGGCATAATATGCAATTGTAGTTATCAGGCAAGTTCATGAGAAAATATATTTTAGGATGGTGTCTGCTACCATTGTCTTCTCCATTAGAAGAAATGACTATTAAGGAAAAGGTTATGTTAGTCATGCATCAATACTGAGGTGGAAGCTGAACTTCAGCGGTTGTATTTTTATTTATTATTGACATTATTACTGCTAGATTTTAAAGTCATCTAATGCATTACCTATCAATTGTTTGTGGAAATTTAAGATCCCTGCCAGAGCTGTCATTGATAAGAGAATCTTCAATCAGAGGTTTCACTTATTCTGCACCAAAGCTGAACTCTTTCTCTGCCAGATCGATATGCTGTTCATGGGATGGGGAACTTATTATGGTACAGCAGCTTTACTTGCCTTCTTCAAATCTTTTGCTTGAGAGAGTTCTGGAAATATTTACTTGAACTTCTATCAAAATCTTCTGTAGATGAATGGTGATCAGGAAATGTTTATCGTGTCTGTGTTGTTTCAAAAGGAAAACTTCAGGTATATGCTTCTGGCTATCTTTTGCAATCACTCACTCTTTTTTTTTTAAATTTGGAGCGCTGACGCAGACAAGATACTAATATAGTGTAGTACCTGTGCCAACATTTTCCCTTTCTGGCAGTAGCAATATGGTTTCTGTTGGTGCAGCTACTTGTTTGTGATGTCGAAATAACATTCTGTCTTTCTAACTGAAATTCAAAGGGCCAGCGCAATTTGCTAAATTTCCATTTTCTTAGTGAATACAATCATTTGTGAGCTCATTCGAGCACCTTTGTTGGTTAAACTTCGGCCATACTTTCTTGTCAGGCCTGTTGATTTTGTCAGTCAAGTCTACAGAAAAGAACTGATTTTTTCACAAGAAGGGCTTCCCACTGGATCTATCATCCAAAAGGAAAAGAAAAGGGTATGCTTTTTAGAGCTGTGGAAATTTGTCACTGGTCTAGTAATGATGATAATCTGGTTTCTTGTTCGGCATTCTAGGGAATATTTAGTTCAGTAATGAAAGGAAGTAAGCCAAAGCAAGTTCCTGAGGTGGAAACTGAGGATACGAGAGAAAGTATTGAAGAACTCTCAAAAATCTTTTCAACTGTCAACTTTGAGTGTCATCATGATGAGAATAAAGATAGCATGGCTATGGATGATGATGGGATTGACTTGGACATAGGTATCTATGTGCATTAGTTTACTGATTATACTTAAATATGTTTGACTCGTAGTAGATCATTTGATGGGGATGCTTCATGCCGTCCTTTTATATGACCTGCTAAAGGCTATGTTTTGGAGTGCTGAAACTGGTAGATAGGAAAGCCAAATTTTAAGTGCTTGTTTGGGAGTACGGCCAACCGCATAGTTGGCCGCACTACCCAAAGAAGCTTAAGAGCCTTTTTGATATTTTGATAGTGGTTATTTTTCAAAGTGTTTTTTGCTTGGAAATATATCGAAATAATATTTTTTATTTTTTAAAATTTATTTTTGACATCATCACATCAAAATAATCTGAAGACACTAAAAAAAAATAATTTGAAACAAAAAAAATCATTTTTTTAAAAAATACTTTTGAAATGCAAAAACAATCGGGTTTTAAGTATGATTGAATCTTTCAGGCAGGCTGGTTGGCTCTCAATCTCTTTTCTATTTCCTTTGTTTGGTTTTTCAGTTTTATACTGAGAGGTCCAATATTTTGATTTATCTTCTCTTTTTCATTATTTGGTATGTCTAGATGACATCGATCTAGACGATCCTGTAGAGAAAACCAAAGATCAGAACCTGTTGGCAGCTCTTAACAAGAAGAAATTGGCGAGCAAGTTTCAGGCTTTTACAGGTCATTACGAGACAATGTTTTAGTGATTACATTGGTTGCTGGAAATTAACTAGTGTAGCTGAACTGAACTGCCCATTCATGGGGTCGGTAAGAGTAAAATTTTGAGACTACAAGTCTCCTGAAAATCTTTGAAAGCTGCAACATGTACTGTGTCATTTGCAGGTAGAATAAAACAGATGAATGTTAAGAATGAGAAAAATATCAAGGAAGAGGTAAAGGATGAGAAGACTGGTGCAGTCGATCAAATCAAGAAGAAATATGGCTTTTCTTTGTCTGGTGTAAGTATTTCTCTTTTTATGTCTTGTTTGATGCTTACGATCATAATTTTAGTCATGCTGAGATGCTTTAAACTAAAGGAGTGTCATTCTTTTGTTTTTGTTTGCAGGAATCAAGTGCTGCTAAAATAGCCCAAAACAAGTTGCATGAGAATATAAGAAAGTTGCAGGTATAATTTAAGAGCTGCTTTCCTCTTCCTTCTCAGATATTTGCCAGGTTCAGAGAGTGAAGTCCTAATAAACATTTCTTCTGCCAAATATTAAGTTCCATGATTACTAGTCAAAAAAAGGTTCCATCCTACATTATGAAATTTCTAGGCTTTGAATCAAGCCAATGCCGACCACCACTTGGATGGGCAGCAGCAGATTATAGTGGCACTAAGTCTTCAATTTCTGTTTGAATGTAGACAGGAGCAAAAGGGTTATAATCCTTTTTACTTTCTTGAAAAATGTTTTTGGTTAATTGGGCAGGGAATCAATCTAAGAGCTACTGAAATGCAAGAAACAGCCAGTTCATTCTCTGCAATGGCAAAAGAGGTCCTGCGAATTTCAGAAAAGGATAAACAAAGCTCATAAACCGTCTCGGATTGTTTGCAAGAAGTATACAACAATACACATCCATTGCTTTGTTTCTTTTTTCCTTCATTTCTTCCAACCTTTTCGGTTCTGTATATTCAACTCTATAGTTTGCAGTGTTTTGAAGGTATTGATGTGAACAGTTGTGTAAAGGGGTTCTGTTCTGATTCCAATATAAGCACTTTGTAAAACAGGGATCTTTCTTCACCAATCCGTCTAACCATGAAATGATATCCTTTAGAGAAACATTTGTTTCCAAAAGATCATTTAACAGGGAACAGATTCATTTCTCTCTCCAAAAGGTTTTTTGCCCAGCATATTGCAGTATTGATGCATGCAAGAGGAAGTTCAGTTTACCAAGCATGTGTACAAACTAAAACACCCACATTCATGGTAGAGTGTAAGAGATTACACATCCAATAGCTGGTGTAATGATTGAAATAGAACTCATCTATCACGAAACCAGATAGTCGCAACATGAGACAAAATGAAAGCACAGTTTTCACAAGAAACATCTTGACAAAGTCAAATTTTTGCAAATTAAATTTTTGCAACTCTAATGCTTCTCCCGGTCACCAGATGCAGTTTGCCACCTCTTTTAAAGGATATATTTTCAGCTACATAAAGTTTGATCACAACGTATGCAGCTTGCAAGAGTCGGGGACATTGAATAAGTTATAGCTCCATGACCCATGCTGCATCTAGTGTTTACTCAGAATCTACAAGTTGGGTGTAAATTTGTTCTTTGACGGCATCCCTGTTACTCGGGCTTAAAGTGAAGATTTTAGCCCCTGGATGATCCCTCAACCTTGCAACTGCAGCAATTTAAGTATTCAATCATGTACGAGTACAGCAGAAGAAATGCAACAACTTCCCAAAAGTACAGGGTCTCGTGCTATATGTTAGCTCAATTTTGAGCCTAATGAGACAATAATCCTCCTTTAAGTTCTCAAAGGAGAATAAAAATGACGCCATTTATAAGAGCATTTTAAATATTTTTCAAACTACTTTTGCTAGAATGTTGTGCATTTATCCCTTTCTCCCTAATCTCTGAGCACTGTGGTATCAACAGAAATCTATAACAAATAAGAGAACATTCAGTCTACTGATTGTGAAAGTGATTGCAGATATTTTGAGAAGTGTGTTCGGCTGAAATACCTGCAGGTATATCACGGCCAAATTTTGGAATAGGTATAGAAGCCAAAAGTGGGATATTTGATTCAATAACTTTTAGAACAGCAGGAAAGAATGATGAACTAAACAACTCCATTTTGCCAACTTCATCGATGATGAATAGATCAGTATCTTCTTTAATCTGCAGTGAAACACAAGTCTTTATGCAACCAAATAATTGCTGATAAAAATTGATAAAAAACTGTGCATTACTTGAAGGGCCATGAAGAGATTTGCATTATTTACCAATAGATTGTTGAAAGAAATCAACTGACCTGCAACTCAGGCAATGCCAGAGCCTCAAATGATGCAATGTCTACTTTATACTTCCCAACTGTGGGCCATCTGATAGACTCTGGGCTGAAATTATGAGATACTTCAGCTGGAGATAACTAACAAGACAAGTAAAAAACAAATAACTCATGACAGGAAATTAAACCATCCTAGTTGAACCAATACAGAATCTTGCTGGCAAATACCGATATAGAGACAGTAATTCTAAATCAAATGAAATCACCACATCTACTTTATACATGGGACACAATTCAGTAGCTACTGTTAAAAAAAATTCAAAAAGCAAGAAAAAACCCTGTTTGATTTTTTATCCCAAAAGTAACAATTGCATTTCTTTAATTGATTTTTTCAGGATTTGAAGTTCAAATGCATCGAATAAAAAAAAAGCCAGGGATAATCATCCACTGTAGAGATAATTTTATGCAATCCCAGGTATATGTAACAGAGATCCTTGCTTTTTAACTGCTTGCACTTGAGTTCTACATAAATGATTATAAAAGAGAGAGAAATTACGTAGAAATGGTGGTGGAGGCAAGAGGGGCTTTGTGTCCATCTAAAGTGACAACTTCAAAGCCAACCCTCTCAATCCCTTCTCTAATCTCCCCTAATTATCACAAAAAACAACTATTATTAACATGTGTTTTCTACTTCAAAAAAAAGAAGTGTAATTAACAAGAGATGATAAGCAAAGAGTGAAAGAGGGAGAGAGAGGCATTACTAGTGTAAAAACCTTGAATTTTCAAGGTGGGGTTTGAGGTTTTGAGGGTTTCATACACTCTCATTATCAGTGTGGTTTTACCTACACCCTGCCATTTACACAGCGCATTTCTTTGAGACTTTGCAAGAGAGTGGAGACATTTCACACTTAGAAATTCATTGAAAACTGTATGTAAAAAGAGTGATTTTGATGTTACTTACCGGAGGGCCGGTGACCAGGAAGCATTTTCCAGGAGCTGTTGCCATCATTTTTATTTTTATTTTCCTGTCTCTCTCTAATGGGTCACACCCCCATGCCAAGGGGCAAGCACAAGCTCTGAACATAGTGGGAATCATGTGCACATGGGCATGGACCATGACTCTTTTGGGCCCGTTTGGTTTGGATTATCCTATAAAAAATAGACATGTCCATGTTCGTTTTATTTCCTGTGCTGATCCTTTGATTAACAGGTAAAGATGGAGGGATTTGAGGTAACAGTGCCTCTGGTGGTTATTTTCAGTTGGTTCAGTTTTTATTAAAAAAAAATAATTAAATTAAAATTTTTTATAAAAAAAAATCGAAACCGAACCGAAACCAGATCAAACCAACCGGTTTTGATTCGGTTTGGTTTTTTAAGGCAAAAACCGATTCAAACCGGTTTGACTTGGTTTTCTCGATTTTAGCTCGGTTTTTTTTCCGGTTTCGATTCGGTTTTTTCAGTTTTTTGCTTATAAAACCAAACCGGCCAGTTTTTTTAAAATTTTAATCGGTTTAATCAGTTTTTTCTTTTCTGTTTGGTTTTTTTATTTTTTTTTTTTTTATTTTCTTAATTTAATTAGTTTTTTGATTTTTTTTTTTTTTTACCCTCTGCTAATTAGATTAGATGGTTGACAATGGATATTTCATGTTTTAGCCTCGAGGGCCCAGGAGTGGTCCCAGGTGTTTTAACATCAGTTTCATGGTGCTCCGTCACTGATTTATATCTTCCTCTTAATTAAAATTTAATGGCTCATAAAAAATAATAAAAATATCTCAATTTATGATTTTTTTGTGCTACTTATATCTTTTTATTTCTTTAAAATAGACACCAAGATACCACTAGTTATTTTTTAAACACAATAAAAAAAAATTGTGTTTTAATGTGTGGTCATGGAATCTATTTTTACTATTCATATAATTATTTATGGCATTTTTTTCCTTTTTAGAATTTATTTTTTTTTGCTTTGAATATTAAATTTCATTTCTTTCATTTTCGTTCACAAGTTATGTTGGCATTATTCTATTTGTTGATATGTTATTTGTTTTGCATGATATTGCATTTGCATTGTGGAAAAAATTATTTAAGTATTACATTACATATTGCTATTACAAAATGAAAGTATAGGATTCGGTTAAAATTATTAAAAAGAAAATGATTGAAATTAACAAAAAAATAAATAAAAAGGTGGCATGTCTTCTTACACTTTGACCCCTATTGTTTTTAAAATTTACATTTCATACATAAAACCTCTTTTCCTTTACATTTGAGAGAGGAGAAGGAGAATCACAAGAAAATGAGAGGAGAGAACTTAAACTCAGCCATTTTTTGACAACCTATAACTCTGATTTTAATGTTAATGGGTTTGTTTTTAAGATACAAGCTCAATAGAAGTGGTTTCGGCCTTTAATGATGTGGAAAAAAAGTAGACTAGACCTAGAAAATTTATTTTAATTTGATTTTGAGTTTTTATACTAATTAAATGTGCTTTGTGATTATAAATGTGGTTTAAGAAGTTTTTATAATGTTTTTTTTTTCCTTAGATTAAAAGAACTTGAAATTGAGTTTTTTAGAATCCCAAAGCTAGGATCTTAATTTTCTAGCCATTAAAGATGACCGGAAACTATTGCATTGAATGATGCATTGTCTTCTCAAGTAGATAATGTGCTGTTTGTTATCTTTACAAAAAGGGTGAGGGGAGATGTTTAGCCTTGAAACCCAAGTGTTCCTGAGTTCTTTTAGAAATTCAAGTGTGCCCAGTGTTTATTTTTAAAGGACAAATGCAAGAACATGACCATGTAAGCCTAAGTGCATCTGGGTCATTCTTTCAAGCTCAGGCACGTCTAGACTTGGTTTTCTTGGCTTTTTTAAAAAAAAAAATTATAGTTTTTCTTATTATTTACTTCAAACAAAATCCTCTATTTAAATAGATAATTGCAATAATATTCGAAAAATCATTCAGTCATCTCATACTTTTAAAACAAGATTAGAGAGTTCTTCGAGGCCTCCATGAAATTTTTTTCTTGTGTTTTTTAAAGTATAAAAAAGTTGAGATTGGAGTTTTTTGTTCCCAAAACTCAAACATGATTTTCATACATCGGAAGATGCATAAAATTTCCAAGGAGACAAGGTGTGTCCATTGACTTTAAAAAATCGAAGAGACATGTGTTGTGTGGATTTTACTTTGTAAACATCAGGCACATGTGGGCCTCACCTTATAATTCTAGATGTGTCTAGGTTGCGTTTTAGATCTAGATGCATTTGAGCTTGGCTATTTTAACTCTCCTTTTTATTACTTATTTTTTTAATATCTTGAAATAAAATGATTGTGCTTTCAAATATACCGGCCGTTCTCGTTCATGTAGTGGTAGACAATTTCTCCATGAGCATTACCTGTAGTAGCAATGTAACCTTAGGAATTAGGACAGCTCTAGCAGCCATTTACAAGGAGCATCCTATTCCTTCTCTTTCTTTCTTTCTTTTGTTTTTATATATATAAAAAAAAACTATCGTAATTTGAGGTTAAAAACAATTAAGAGATGGTATCATGTTAGCAAATTAAAGGGCACGTCGTAAATAATTACTCCAAAACTATATATATATATATAAAGGGATTCTTGATTAAGTCCCAAAACTTTTTTTTATTTCTATTCAGTTGATGTGCAAAATTCTCATTTTAGTTTATTCAACCATATTCGTTTATGGATCTCCAAATAATATGCTTATGCATTAGAAATTTTTATTTTATTTGTCCAATTTATATGCTTGTACATATATATAAATAAATAAATAAACTATTTTGATGAGATATTAGTGGTTCTTTAAAAAAAACTACAAAGAACTTAGATAAATAGCTAAATTTTTAAAAACCAAGGTGATAGAATTGTCAAAAATCATCTTAACTATTGCATGTGAAGTTCAATAAATAATTTAATATCTATTAAAATTGAATGAATAGTTTTATATTATTATGATATTAGATATATAAAAACTATTTTGTAAATAACAAAAAAAAAAAAAGACTCCGAAATGCAAGGCTGGAATAATACCATATAAAAACTTTTCATAGCAAAGGAAAATCCAAATTGGCCATCACGGTAATACGGTATTATCAACTTATCAGTCAACGTCAGAAGTGCCTGTCTGCGCAACCATTTCTCAACGCAGCGGGAGCTATACGACCTCGCAATATTCTCCAATGGCCAGCAAACGTAGAAACCACCTCTGAAGTTTGTTTGGTGAACAATCCAAAAGGAATGTCAGCATTGATCACACACTGACAGCCCGTGAAAGCTGCCAAACAGATGAAATCCCCCATCATTTGCTACCGTACAAACACATGATCATACGAGCAGTTACATGAACATGGCATAATGCTGATCTAGTCCTCGCAAGATTCTTCCTAAGAGGCCACTTTTTGGAGTAAAATAAATTGTTCAGGTGAAGAGACCACCTTCATGAGTGGCTCGAGAGAATACTTGCCAGGGTCAGCATCATCACTCTTAATCCTTTGAGAAAGCAATCAAAAATCAAAACAGCACTTTTGACTCGAGCCACTCATGAAGGCGGAACACAATGATTAGCAGCAAGAAACACGTCATGGGAAAGTCAAAATTATAAAGGCCAGAAGAGACCAGGGAGCAGAGTCAAACCACACAAAAAAGCATGGAGAATCATTCTCCAATACCTCCTCTATTAGTCAAAAGCTAATAACCTCAGTGATGTTGCAAGAAAAGCATGCGGGAGTATTAGACGCTGCTAGCAAATGCATTTAGCTGCCAAGGGTCAGACTATAAACAAGATGCCAAAGGACCTAAAAAATCTTTTCTGTGGTCAAATGAACAAACACCATCCTAATAAATGATAGGTAAATGAACAGCCATCACAGCACAAGCATTAGGGGAAGAAATCCATCACAGCACAAGCATTAGGGGAAGAAATCACTTCATTGAGCATGAAAATATTTGATAAGTACATACCACCATATGAGCTCCAGGGCTGCTGCTCCTGAAACTATTCCTTTGGTTTTATCCTAGGCTAGATCTAAACAACAGCTAAAAAGGGAGCTAATATTTAAAAGCTAGAAATGCAAGTGATTACAACAATCTAAGCAATTCCACACCAAATTGCCCATCACTTCATCCTCACATCCTCAGCCGCTCCTCGTCATCAACTTACTCGTCGTCATCTTCCTCCTACAAAACAACCACCAAACAAGATTATCAGCACAAAACTCTCAAGAATCTCAGAAAAAAATAATACATGTTGAATCAAGTTTGGATTTGAAAACCACCTCTCCATCACTCTCATCTTCCTCATCTTCGTCATTCACTTCTGACTTGGACTTGTCAGATTCATCATCATTTCCTCCAGCCTAACATCACCCAGAAGAAACCAATCATTTTGACAGCAAACAACAATCACTCTCCATAGAAGCACAATTTCCAAAAATAAAAGGCAATCAAGGACAAAAAGGGTACCAGTCTTTTGTTGTAAGCAGCCATGTCCTTATTGTATTCAAACTTTCTCTTCTCGGCCTTCGCCGCAAAAGGAGCTTTCTCCTAATATTATTAACAAATGGAAACCCATAAACAAATGACCAGTTCAAAAACTAAATCGTGATATTTTAATCATTATAAATACTCACAGCTTCACTCAAGGATTTCCACTTGTCTCCACCTGCTTTACCAACCTGATTCGCAGCAAAACACATAATTACATTTGCATCCAGCAACCAAAATATTTACAAAATCAACAAAAAATAAATATATGTTTCAATTACATAATCAGCGATATCATCCATTGCAATTACATGATTGGCAAATAAAAAACAACAACAAATCACTTTGTTTGGAAATTAAACTTTTTATAAAAATAATTGCAAGTATCATAAATCAATAAATTTACTCTCTATTTAGCTATTAAAATCGAACAAATAGACAAGAATTCCAGTATAAAAGTAAACATATTCAATATCTATTTAGATAGCTTACAGCAGCAACAGATTTATTGTTTGGATGAGACTCCTTATACTGCTTCCTAAAATCCTCCCTTCAATATTAAAAACAAAAAAAATCAGTACACAATAACTCAAAGGCCATGAAAAAAAATTCATTAAAAAAAATGAATTACAGAGTTGCTTACATGAAAACGAAGAAAGCACTAGCAGGTCTTTTAGGCTTGTTTGGATCCTTCGCGGCCTTCTTCGACGCTTTGGTTCCAGCTCCTGCTCCTTTTCTCTTTAGCCTAATCAACAAACAATATCACAATCAAAAACCACAAAGCAGCAAAAAACCACGAACAAAGATCATAAAAACACAAGGAGATCTCAGATCTAATTAATATTATGTAAAACACAATTAAGAAAGCGAAAGCTCACTTGGCGTCATTGTTTCTGGAATCAGACTTTGATCTACCGCCTTTCATGATGATTTCTGCAAATAAAACGTTGAAAACCGGTGAGAACGGAGGAAAAACTTTGAAAAACGGTGCGACTCGGGGTGAGTCAGCGGCAAAGGGGGGCGAGTTTACCTTGGAGAGAGAGTTTCTAGGGTTTGTTTGAGGAGATGAGGAGATTTGGTAATTTTGGGTGCGGGTTTGTGTGTGGCTTAAAGAGAGGGATAGGGGAAGGGGTTTTTAGGAAACAAAAGAATTTATTAAAATTGAATTAATCACTGCCCTTGCCTTGCCTTGGCTTGCCCGCGGGTTTGGGCGGGATTTCAAATTTTTATTTTTTTTTTGCCATGCTGGCAATCCTTGTGCTTTTTCTCAGTTGGGCTATCAATAGGCATTTCAGTTTTTTGTGTTTCAGTTCCTCTTTTTTGTGTAATGTTGTGTGTATAGAAATCCAATTCTCTATGGTTTGAGTATACTTTCATTTAAATTTTAGCGCTCCATTTTGTTGATTCTATAGGGTTTCATTTGCACAAGTAAAGATTTTATTGAGAACTATTAAAAAAATTAATTATTTATATCAATATTGTCCAATGAGTCAGATTTAAAAATTTCCAATAAGAAATTTCAAGATAAAATTTGAAATCCGAGATTTTTTAAATGTTAAGTTGATGTAATTGTGCCTTTTCCTCCTGAATTTGCATTTAATATAGTTTGTGTACCATTATGGTTGGTTCAAATTTATTCTTTATTGTATAGTTTTATAGTCCATGTTTCTCAAAAACTGAATTGGGAAGACAAGTGAAAATCAGTACGAGGGATATCAAAATTCTTTTTAAAAAACTATAAAAAATAATTAAACAAATATAAATGTAATTTCTTTTCAAACGAAATTTATTTAAAAATAAAGGTTAATACACTCCTCAAAACAAGTATTGAACGGCGAACATGAAACGATCCTGAATGTGGCGTTTTATTTCTTCTGATCTTCCAAATAACTGTAAACACCTAAAATAAGGGGAATCGATTACAAATCTGTTATTTAAAGCAGCGGGAGGATTTTGCGCCCATCGTGTATCATTTCTTCCGTTCATTATTTAACGGTAATTAATTACTATGTATAAATATATTAAAATAATATTATTTTTTTATTTTTTAAACATTTATTTTTATCATTAACATGTCTAAACAATTAAAAAAAATAAAAATCAAAGTTAAATCAAAAAAATTATTTTTTTAAAATCACCGCACAGCGATACAAAGATATATTAGAATCACGTCTAAATACTCTTCGGGGATGGTAGACTAGTCATATTATTATATATTATAATGCTTTTTTAAAAAATAAAAATAAAAAACAAAACAAAACTAACGGGCTATACAACCGGTTTCAGACCATAGTAATATTTGCCAGCTAATCAATCAGCTGCTGGCTCAGCAGTAAATGCCGCGTACACGTGTGTTTTCTCCAAGGATAAAATGACGATCTTAGCCCTGTATAGCGACTCTTTGGGCAGGCTGGTGGTTGGGAACATATCAAAAGCCGGGAATATAAAAAGGATAGAGCGATGCCATGCCATTGACTCTAAGGAATTCGAGGGCAAATATGTAAACTCAACTTACTAGATATTTTGTGGGATTTCCTTTCCTGTCATGGACAGATATTTTATTCTAGACCATGGCTGCGACTTTCTCTAAATAATATTTTATAAAAATTTATTTTTCTTATTTAAAATTTATTTTTTTATTTATTTCAATGTATTAATGTTAAAAATTATTTTTTAAAAAAAATAATATTAATATAAAGTATTTTCAAGCAAAAACATCTTATAAAGTAACCACTACTATACTCTTAAATACCCCTAAGATTGGTATATACTTGCACTCATTCATTATTTTCAACCCCTCACTTTACTTTTATTGAAATTAAAAAATATCATATTGTAGATTTAGGCAATATTTTGTATTGTGGCCGCGGTTATTTTTCAAAATGTTTATTTACTTGAAAATACATCAAAATAATATTTTTTATTTTATTTTTTAAAATTTATTTTTGACATCGGCACGTCAAAATAATCCAAAAACATAACAAATAAATTTTAAACAAAAAAAAATCAATTATTTTACAAACACGCAGCCAACCACATTGTCAAACAAGTTTTTAGGTGGGGTTCATTATTGAGATAATGGTTAAGTTTTGGAGGAACATAAAAATGTATGTCTGGTTAAGTTTGAATCAGCATTTGTAAAGGGTGGGACCCGTCAAAAATCAAGGTTGAACCTCAATTTCAAGAGAAACACCCTAGACCAAGTTCTCAAGAGTTCTTGCCTCATTTTTTTCTCTCCGTCGACAATCACACCATCATGATGAGAGAGAAATAACCGTTGTAAAATAATAATAATAAAAAACCTTCCAAAATAACTCTCATCTTTCTGCTATAGATATGTTTGCAACACTACACACTTCTCTTAAAATTACTTACTCATCACCTTTTTATTTTTAAAAATTCATACTTTATTGAAAAACTCATTAATTGATTTCCAAATTTTGGCAAGTAAACAACCATGTCGTATGTTTGTTAGAGTGTGGAGAAAATATTTTGAATTAGCTTTTGTTCTTGTTCCTATATTAAGAATAATTTGTTCTCTTCAAAATTAAAACCTAGATTTGTCACCTCTTTTTTCTATCATTTCAAAATCAACCAAAATTTTAACTATGAGTTTGTTTGTTTATGACATATGCATGTTTGTTGTTGCAAAAGCTATTTGTAGCTCTATGTTGTTTTGTGAAGGCATAACATGAAGAACAACCTAAAAACTTCAAAAAAACAAGTGCGAAAGGTAATGTAGTTGTTTATTTACAAATTGATAACTGAACCACTATTTTAATTACATGAAATTGAAACTTGGGGTGTTGTTGATTGAGTTATTTATTTTATATTTTAGGCTTTTTACGCTAGATTTCTAACATATCAATCATTGTAATAAGCTAATGGTCAGGGTTTATGTTGTATTTTTATTAACATTGATGATGATCTTGATTTTTTATTGATGTTTGATTTAAGGATTTTTTAGGTTTTGCATATTTTTAATTTTTGATCTTGATTGTTGATGCAACGCTAAAAGTTGAGCTCCATGACAGTTAGGATTTAATCTGACAAGGTAGAGGCTTCCTCACGAAGAGAGATCCATCTTGAACCTTAGATGAGACTAACAAATAAAAACACAACTTATAATAACAATCAATCAACAATACAACTTACTATATATATGATGCAATGGGGGTGATACATCTTCCCATTGCACAACTAGTCTCATTATCTAGACTCTCGTAGACTATAGGTTTTTTAATGACCATGATACAAGGTGGCGACTCCCTTGATCATAACTTTATGATTAAACCCAAAACCCCCCATTAAAATTCCATGAGGCGGATCCGTCATTCAACACCATGCATGTCATGATAGGATGATGACTCATTTTAATATATAACTTTATGATTAAAACCAAATCCCTTCAATTCAGGAGACAGCTATGTCATTCTGCGTTGTGCACGTCACGACAATTATCATTAATTTCCAATAAAACCTATTTTAAATCCTTCAGTCAATACTGATAATGATCTAAGAAGCATATTAAGATAAGTCATATGAGAGAGTGTTTAATACTTCAAAGAGAAGTTGAATCAAGACATTACAATTGACAACCAAAATGAACTACGAATCAAAATAAGTCAGAATTATAACTCAAAAGTTAAAGAAAACAAAAGAAGAGAGCCCCATATAAAATGTTCTAGAATAAATGAACCACCTTTATACTACCTCATATAATTGAGAAAAGATTGTCTTGTAACATTATATGTCAATAGATATTAGACCATCTATGAAAAAATATAAGTAATGCAATATATTTGTATTATTCAATAATTATAATATCAATTATAATTCATTAAATAAAGGCAAACTTTCTTGCTAAAAAAATAGAATATCATACTAGACTTCTAAATGTTTAACTTATGAATAAGAAATAAAAACTTTGGAAGTGACATTTTAATCATCCATGAAACAATAATTTATATAAAAATACAAGCATATGTAAACTATATTGATCATTAGTTATTACAATTGCAAACTTTCAAACTTTATTATTCTCACCTAAAGTTCTCACTCAATAATAATGCAAGACAATAACAATATAAGTTCCATGAATACAACCAATATAAAGTTTGGCAAACAAGTTCCCGTACAATAAATAAAGTAAAGGCAACAACAATATAAATACAATAACTAAAAAAAGCAATTCTTAAATACAGTCTACATAATGAAACATTATCTAAATTATAAATAAAGAAATAGCTTCGTTATTTCTATAACATATTAATAGTGAAATGTGGTCACTATAAATCACTCCAGTCATGTCTATCTCATCATCGTTAGGCAATAGACAAAAACAGCAAAGATCATCCACACTTTATTTAAAACATAACAATTAACATTAATATATGGCTCATAAAGAATTTTAAACATACATAAACAACTTATGTTACAAGCATAACAAAAAAAATTGCAATTAATTATGTAACAAATACAATATTCAAAAGTCAAAGTCACAACACATAACAAAAACTTATTAAAGGAGGTTATATGCATAAAAACAAATCATATTTTCAATAAAGTTTTAGTTAGACTTTAACCAAAACAATTACATTAATATAAGTACAGTAAAAAGACAGAACCTCACCTCAAGGTGTAAGGCTTTGATATATTTCAAACAATAATTTTAGCCACGAAAATTATCTCTTTAGTCTCAATGCTACCTACATTTCCCTCTTGCCTTGTAAATAGAAAAACTCAATTGCAAAAGTGTGCAACTCGCTAGCAAATTAAATATCATCAATGACATAAACCTCTTGCATAACCTTTTTAATGCTACACCTTTTCTTATCCCTAAAAGTGGATGTATAATCACTCATTATAGAAACATTATTAACCAATCGATCAAAACATGAAAAAAATTGTACTCCCATTCCAAAACCCTTCTTTTTTTTTTCCACCCTTAGATGTAGATTGTTAAATTGCTTTTCTCTTGCCACGATTATTGTGGTTGCTAGATAAATTATCTAATAGCCACAATGTTGCCAAGAATTATGTCATATTTGGCACACAAAAATAGCTCAATATTAGCATGCCTAATCTTTCTTGTTCCTCTGATTTCCTACGAGAGATAAATTAAATACAATTAATGAAACTTAACGATGTAATGAAAAACTCCAACAAGATAAATGTAATTGGACAACTGAAGTAACTAAAAACTACATTAATTTTGGATTTCCACCACTTATCAATTGTTTAAGTTATCCCTAATCCACTTCCCCAACCCACTCGAGTTTTAGATATTAACTTCTTCTGTATCCTATAATCCTTCTTTATTTCATACTATTTATTCTTCAATTGTCCTTCGATGAATATATGCCCAATTTACTCTTTAAAGGTAGTTATCATAAATTTTCATCCAGTTTTGTCAAAATTAGTGGTTGATCTCATGCCTTTCTCAATAGCTTCAATGCATATATCACAAAAAATGTGCAACATTTCTCCAGTCCAAGATGTTTTATCATGACTTTGGGAACCTTCTATTTTCTTATTTGATAAGTTATTTCTAAATATACAATTGATCATTTAATGTTGTAGGTATAATATAATCATTAGTCTATAGCTAAAATGTTCATTTGTATTATATAATTTAGAATTCATTACGTACGGAAAATTATTGTCACTGGTTCTATTCATGAATACAATGCCTAATAAAGAGATAAATATTGTGGCTAAAAGACTTTTTAATGTAGCAATGTATACATGAAGTGTTACTGTTAGGTAAGACTAAAAAAAAGCAATAGAAAAGGAAAGGTTCACATAAAGTAGCATAACACAAAAAGAAAACAATAAGCTAAGGACAACCAAAAATACTATAGCTAGAGAAAAAAGACAAAATAGTAGTAAAAATCCCAATAAAAAACAAGGGAATGTCATATGAAATTAGCATTATTTAGCGGAGGAATACTAGCTATAAATAAGTATAACATATAAAAGTAGCAGTAAACTAAAGCCAAGAAATTGCAACCTAAAAAAAAAACAATAATAAAACTTATAACAAGCAGATAGTGTTGTTTAGAATTAGCTTAAATTAAAGGAGAAAAGGTTCAAAGTAATCAACATAACATATAAAAGAATAAATATGCTAAAGACAACCAAATATGTTGTACCTTATCCAATAAAAAGAAAAGTTAGCAAAAGTTCCAATGAGAAGCAGAGGAATGTCATTATAAACAACAGTAAAGTTCATATAACAAGCAGGGGAATGTTGTCTTAAATTAATAGAGAAAAACTAACTACAAATAAGTATGACAGATATAAGTTGTAATAAGCTACAAATGAGGCAATTATGTTCTTCATTGAGGTAATCTTGAATTTACATATTCAAAGAGTCTAAATGTAAGGGTATTTCACTTCAATAACCATAGATATAATAATAAATTTACCTCTCTAAATTAACTAGGCAACACTACGTTTATATCTTTCTTCTCTTGATTCTGATGTGTTGTCTAAGAGATATGAAAATTTTAGAAGTTGCAATAATGATTATGTTTAAGGATTCTTAAGACATCTTGTTGTAAATTTAGAAACAAAAAGTTTAAATATAATCAACCAACCATATGAAAAGACCATATGCGTCTTGATCATTGTGTTTTGAACTATAAATGTACAAGCCTATACTAACTATCTATATAACAGAAATGCAAGTCAATCAGAGACAATAACACCCTAAAAAGTCATAGAAAACATTATTATACTAATTGATATAATCCTAATATTTTGTCAATAAATGTTATTACTCTACAATATCCATATTTAAAATGCTAAAATTAAGACATGTTTATATGAATGATGTGTCATAATAAATCACCATATTTTTTAACAATATTAGTTTATCAAACTGATTGAAAGATTTAATCGGTGTGAAGTTCCTAAAATGCAGGGCTTTAAGGTTAAACCACATGAATCGTTTATCTTATAATAAAATTTAAGTTAAACAAGCCTAAAAAACTAATGCAATCTATGCAATCAACAACATCACATAATTGATATCATTGTAAATATAACTTTAAATTAAGGATTTTTAAGGAAAAAAATAGATTACCCACTTGGAATTCCTCGTCGGGTGTTTATATTACTATCTGAGTTGTTCTTCTTCTTGCTCAACCATAACAATCAACAAGGAATAAATTTTATTCTTACAATAACATGAAACAAAAGTTTGAAGATAATATAGAAGAAGGTAAAAATTGGTGCAATAACTTCAATATGTTTACTTACCAAGATCTATTAACACAAATGATATTAGTTTATCAAAACATAAGAGAATAAGAGAAAATAAAAGGAGATCTGCAAGAAAGAGATGATGTTTCTTGTAAGAAGATAAGGGTAATTTGGTTTGGTTGGGAGAAACTAAAGTGTGACATCAAAATTTAAATCTTCATATTAGAAAAGCAAATAAACAAGGCAGACAATTTAGATGATCCCTTGAAGATTACAAGAGAATATGAGGGTGTTTGTGAATGATGAGGGTATTTTAATATATTTATCACAATGGTTTTAAACAATATATTTTGGGCGGTAGGGAGAGAGAGGAAACCTAAGGTAGAAACTTAGTAAAAGCTCATTGCTTCCGCTTAACGTGAGCCTGTGATTGGACCATATTTTTCACTGGGTCCCACACTCTACAACTATGTTTTATATTGCAACCAAACACTTGATTTTGGTGGTTTGGCAAAAATACAGCAGCTGTCATAAAAAATAATTATATGGATTCAAGGTGATAATAAAGTTTCTATGAACATTTTTTTAAAAATATAAACTCATAGCATACATCGGTTGAAAACTTGATTTGATAAAAAATAATTATAAAATAATGTTATCCAATCTTTTTTTTAAGAAAAGCTAAATGACGCTGTTTTTAACGTAAAAAATGAGTAAGCCATTTTGAACTCATTGATAATGTCGCTAAACCTATTCCAACATGCAATATTAAAACCTCCCAAATTGATTCCTTGCCTAGCCTAAGCTTCAAATTAAATAGCATGAGAGTTGCTATGACATGATCTATTCAATTTGGTGATTTTAAATGCATCATAGAAAAACAATAAAATTATGGTTTATCTTAAAAAAAACCAGGATGACAATAAATTAGATTGATCCCAGTCAACTCAATTTAACTCGTCAACTCATGACTTGGGTCATGGACACGACTAGAATGAGCTAACTTTGTTAGCCATTTGTCTCTTTTTTTTCATTCCTTTTGTCTCTCTCTATAATGGGCCTTCATTAGGCTCGAGTGAGATGAAATTCAGGACTTAATTGAAGAGTTACTAAAAAATCAGGGATTAAATTGAATGAAGAGGGCAAAAAAATATCTAGCGCGTGTATCACACGTGCTAGTATGTGAGAGGATTCGTCGCACTAAAAAGGAGCATGTGGTTCCTCTAATCTTTGATAACAGCCTTCTTTAATGTTGTTGGAATTGTCTCAGCTAGGGTTTCCTTTTAAGGCAACACATATTGGCAATAAAGATTCAGTGTAGCTCCAATGACTAGTTCTTCTTCTCTTCATTCTCTTAATTTTTTCCTTTCCTTTTCTTCTTGTTTTCCATACGTAATTTATTATCTGTCAAAGAATAAGGCTGCATTTTGTCCTCAATTTCAATTATAATCCCTTAATTTTTAGTCCTTTGTAAAAAAAAAATCTAAATTATTTTTTTATAAAATCAAGCGCTAACCCAATATTTTTTTTTTGATATTATGAGAACCTCATATCAAGCCAATAGAGTAGATAAAATCAAACTATAAAACCTAATCTCAATTAAACAACAGAATCTAATCTCAATTAAACATAATGTAATAGGATCGAATCAAATAATAATAAAAAAACTACGGCACTGAATAAAAAAAGGCAAACTATGAAAGAGAAACATTGAAACACCTAGTGGAATTATTGTTTTCCTTAATTAATTTTATTGAACGTAAAGCCGAAGGATACTTGGAACAGTTTTTTTTAATAATCTTTCTATGCTATTAATTGGCTTCAACCAATCCAAATAACAGGTAATTTTATTTACAAAGATCTCATTAAACCTAATAAAATTATCACAGATGCACATTCCTTTTGCCATCGGATCCAAATTATAATGAAAAGTCAAAGATCAAAGGAATCAGCATTAAAAGCATCCACCCTTGGAAAAATCGAGGAAAGTTTCGATTTTTAATATATTAAATATATTTTTCATGTGTTTAATTTAATTATTAATTATTAAAAAGGCCATAAAAGTCCTAATGGAGCCCACAGGTACTCTCAATTTATGATTTATAGCTAAAGCCCACGCTTGCAAGACTTGGGACCATTCATCTTGTTTGGAGCCCAACCAATGTGGTCGGGAATCGTAAATATAAATACAACAATCCGGAATTAAGAATAGCTCTTCAAATTCAAGAAAACAAAGAGACCTAAAATAGAAGAGAGACATCATATCAGGGGAATAAATCATGGGAGAAGAAGAAATTCTAATCGGAGAGCAACCAAGGAGGTCTCTCGCGGCACCTCTTATCTTCTTCATTGTCGTTGCCTTCCAATTCGTCTCTATATACCTCCATCAATTAAAGAAGGTAACTCACCCTCTTTGATGGGTTTCTTGAAACTGGGTTTTAGCAATGAATTGCGGGTTTGGGATATATGGGTCGACGTCTAAATGTTTAGTTTTGAAGGGACTTTTGTTTTCTTTTGTGTTTTTTCAGAAGGGATCAAACAGTGCTGCAGAGATTCAATTACGTGCAGAAATTAAGCAATTATTGAAAGATGCCAGCGCCTTGTCTCAGTGCGTGTTATATTATTATTAATATTTTTTTTTTAAAAAAAGTTTTCGATGCCAACTCTACGCAATAATATAGCTTTGATATGTACAATTTATGTCATGATATGTCAATGGCAATGGGTTTTAATTTGATTTGCTTCGACATGTAGGCTGTAATTCGATATGTTCATTGACTGCAAATGCTTTGTTGTGAATTACCATGACTCATAAAATTCGAGGCTGTTGTTTTCGTGTGATTGGATTTTTCTTATTCAAAATCTTCATTCACTTGATATTAGATAGGAAGAATTTGCCTTGGTGGTTATTGTCCAATTGCCCTAGAATTCGTCACTACAACTAGAAGAAGCTATTGGGCTAAGAAGAGCTCTAATGTTAGGCCTTTGTTTGACTTTTGGCAATGGCAACTTGTTGTATTCGAGAATCTAGATATGGCAATTTATGATAAGAAAGTGTGGTGTTTAAAACTGTCACAGTATTTGCTGCACCTTGTTTTTTCGTTGTGTTTTTCTTTCTAAAAGATTTTCTAGTTTTTCTGTAGCTGGAAGGGAAAAAAAAGGCGTAACATTGCTGTTCTAAAGTTGGATTAAATTATAGGAAGCAACTGGAACTCAGTGCAGGCAGAGTACTTCTTATAATCTAGTACATTTAAAAGCTTGTCAGGTTTTATGAGTATGCTTAATATTTCATGAAGTTTGAGTTCCAAAAGTATGTCTAGATAGTTTTGTTTTATTGAAGTGAGGCTGTACTATCTAAGAATGTCAGTTATGCAATTTTTGATTGGTATCTTTCTTGGTTACAGGCCATCAACATTTGCTCAGGCAGCAAAACTTAGAAGGTTGGCAGCTGCAAAGGAGAAAGAACTTGCAAATTGTAAGTCTGTTTGCTGTTGTAATCCCTTTTATTTGAATAAATTTTTGTTGCATGTATTTGAGTAATTATAATTTCTTAAGCCATCTTGGCTGTGTGTGGAACAACTAAGTATTTGCTGGAACCATTTCTGGTTGCTGGAATCAATGCAATATTGCAAACCCTCTTTTTTTATTTTTTATTTATTTTGGTGTGTGGTGAGTTGGAGTTTGGAGGTGGGCCCTTGCTGTAGCTTGTAAAATACACCTTATGATCACTGTGGGAATTGTTGGTTAAGTGGTGATCTGTCATAATATTCCCCTCTCAACTTGAATGATTGCCCGCTGAGGATTATCATATCAACCGTTGGTTTCTATTATCATGGCCTAAATGTTACTGATTTGAAATGCCAATTTCCAGAGTTAATTTAGGGGCATTATTTATGTACTTCCAATTTTGTAGTTAAAAAACTATTTAATGATCAAATCACCAAACCAAAATGGAATGTCCCAGAAATCTTGAGAGATGGAGAGACTGATTGAATCTGCTGCAGCAGTTCTTATGGTTTCATGCCTGATTGCTGCTTTGTTTTTCACTCAGATAAAGAAGCGCATGACAAGGAGATGAAACGTTCTTCTGATTCATACCCGAAAATTCTATTTATTTCAAAGGTCTCAGTTCATTCATCGATATTGTTTAGAAGTTTATTTGTTTTCTTCAGCGAGATCACCAACAAACTAACTTGGTGCACAGGTTGTTACATACTTTGTGCTCATTTGCTGGTTTTGGAGGACTCCTGTTGCTGAAATATCTCAGCAACTTGTGCAGCCTTTTGGTAACACTTCCTTTTCATTCATTCATGCTGAGTTTTGTTGCCTTTTCCCTTTCTAGTTTTGTGGATCCATCATCTTGAGTTTTTGTCAGTCTACTTAACATGCTGATTGCGAAAAAAAAGGGGGGGGGGTTGTTATCTGTACACAATAGGACTACAGGAGTGATTTGTTTGAAAAAGAAAGAATAGACAGGAAGTGATCAGTTCCTTCTTTGTTTGTCCTGATTTGATACATCTGCCTGTTTACAGGAAGGTTTCTATCTTGGAGGGCTGGAGGTCGTTTAAATAACAATGTCATGGTAGTGAATTTTGAACCTTTTTTACTTGTTCTTCATATTGTGGTTAAAATTTTCTTGAGGATGGGGATTACTCCTATCCTATTTATCTAATTCATATTAATATACCTGTTTCAATTTAGAAGGTTTTTATTTTATTTTCCTGCTTTTGACTCTGAATGTTTAGCGAGGGATGCTGTGTTTAGTTTCTAGGTCTTTCCTTCAGTAATGCACTTTCTGTTTAGATACTCATCTTGGACAGCTATCTCCCTTGATTTCTTCTTTGGGATTATTAATCCCAATATGCCTGTTTTCCATTAACGTCGAGTTCTGATCATGGAAGTGTTTGGTAACTTTTCAGCCCTAGACTATTTTGAAAATTTGTGGATTCCATGGGAATCTAGCTCAGCTAAATATTTTCTTTTCTTTTTTGGTGCGACAAATAAAAGTCAAATGATAGGCATGAGCTTCCTTGTTCCTTCTGTGCTCTATGTGAATGCGAGGGTGCATGAAAGACCAACTTTACTAAAGTTAGGACTATATTATTTTCAAAATATAGGGAAATTTTGAACATATAACAAGACGGACCTTAGTGATTTTCAAATATGATTTTGATTGGTCCCTTTAACTGCAGGTTGGAATTATACCTTGGTTGATATTATCTACCAGGGTCAGCAAATTTGTTTGTAGACTTATCAAGTATTGAGGAGCATTCATCAGAAGGAAAAAATGAAGTAATCATCAGCTCTGATTTTTGTTGGAAATGAGAGGGCTTGGGATTTAACAGCAACATATTTTCCCTGTATATTGAGCTATGATTTTAATGTTTATTTAGCAGTGTAAAATTCAGTTCTGGTGCAACGGCTGGAAATGGGCCTCTGCTTGATATTCTTGTACGTTATGGAAAACACTTGACAAGACGGAAAAAAGAAGAGACAAAGCGAGAGGGTGATTCCTATATCTGAAACAATTAGCTTTTCATCCTCAACATGTTTATGGATCTCAAGTAATGTTACCATTCCATTTTTTGAAATATAAATACTTTAATTTGTTTTGCTGGATTTTCTTTTAAAAGAAAAATGAGCAACAAAATTGTATCTAGTCCCAATCCAAGAGTGTTTATTTTTGTGTTCAAAAAATGTTTTTGAAAATTTGGGTCATTTGCTTCATTTCCGACTCGCATGTGTGTATACAAACTTCACACCCGACTCCTTGGAATGTTACTTGGGTATGTTTCTAATCCTGGCCTTAAAGTTTGCCATCTCGACTTCATATGAAGGCCAGGGCATTGCTAGCTGTCTGCATGTAAATAGCAGTGTAAATCTGTTGTTTTCTTACACTTCGACACTTTTAGAGAGATTTGATGAGAAGAGGGAGAAGTGAAGGAAAAAAAGAAAAGAAGAAGAAGTGGAGAGAGACGAGAAGAAGAAGTGGAGAGAGACGAGGATAGAAGGGAGAGGGGGAAGGAGAAGGAGAATTGCAACTCTTTATTATTTTTTATTTCATTAATAAGTTGTCTTAGATAAATTACATAGAAATAGTAAAATCCTAGTCATAACCAATAATTGGATTTATAACCCACTAAATCAAATGTTCAACACATAACATAAATTAAACCTAATAATAAACCCAAAGAAAAAAAATTCAATAGCATGAGCTTGGACATGCTCAATCTATTATCATCATACATATGTGTAATATGTGATGTGAATATGACATACACATGTAATGTGGATATGACATAACCACCAACGCTTCTAGGTTTAAAGAAGCTTGACCTTGTGAAGTTTAGCTCTGGGTGGCTGCAATAGTACTCCTATATATTAGTATCAATATGCTATAAAGTATCTCTAGTAATCCAAGTATAATATGAATTTGGTCAGCTTGTCCATAAACTATGATGCGTTGAATTTCATCATCTTTGTTAAAAATAACTTATGCATTCAAAGTAGCATTATATGTGTCATTTTGTGCTAATAATAAAGGTAATGAGGTATAAGTTTCAAAAGCATCATTAGGGATAAGTTGTTTTTTATATAAAACGATGTCATTCATGTTAAAAGGAAAGCTAATATCGAAATTTTGATGGCAGCTTAATGGCATAACTTTTTAATTCAATCATTTGTATCACTTTAAATAGTTTAACAATACTAACTTGCAATTTTAATTGGTTTATGAAATACACCGTTTAGGTCTAATTTGTATTATAAGATAATCTTCTATATTAAATGCGTCATTCTACTTATGTAAATCAATTTAAAGTTTGTATTATTTATTACTTGCTTGAATTTTTTATAATCCTAACATGTAAATTATAAACTTTACATACAAAAGACTCAGTTGACTTAGGCATCGACATGCTTCTAAGGTTTGTAAATATGAACACTATATGACTAACAGTATGGAACGAAACAAACATTATTTCAAATTTGAATAGATATGGATTAGACACAACTTAGTAAATTATGAGTATCTCAATCTTTCTCGTCATATGTAAGGGGTAAATGATTAAGAAGCTCAAACGCCACTCAAAATCTATCACGTTCTAGATGTTAAGCATAGGAAATAAGAAATTAGAGAGCTCAATAGGACAAACATCTAGAATTTTCTAATACTATACTTACCTCTTCAAACGATTATAGTAGAGAGTTTCCTGAAACTTTCTCTACAACTAAAGTATATATAATACTCTTTCTTAACCTTGTTCTCAGACTCATTTAGACTCGTTTTGTGAAGTTCCTTTTTTTTGTATCATTTTAATATTGGTCACTAAAGTCTTTATGATTGAGTGTCAATGTATATGTTATATAGTCAATTGATTGGTTACGATTAACATTAACTTTATTCATATAAATATATTTATTATTAATAAAGATATTTATTATTTTTAATATTCATTTATATTTGATTAATGAGTCTAGAGTAAAGATAAATTCAATGAGACAAAAATATTTTTTAAAGAAAATCATGAAGTTGTTATAATTATGAGATTCCTATTGTATCAAAATATTATTCCTAAATGTTCCTAGTCGATACTCTATGAAGACTATATATTAATTTGAGTTGTTGAGATTAATATATATTTTGTTTTTTTATTAAAAAAAACAATCGTTCTCATAAGCTGAGATATGATAGATACCAAGGGTTTTGCCCACATGAAAGGCCTTGCTTAGAAAATGCACATTCAAACTCTTTTACAAATATCTCAGTGTTTTTTTAAAGAAAAAATAATCAAATTTGGTAATTTCTAACTAAAAAGTACATGTTTTTGGCCCATTATCCACCAACGGTATTCAAAGATAAACAAATCATCTTAGATCATTACTTTTAATCCCAATTGGGGGTAGCACATCCCCTTAGTTTGTTTTTATTTTATTTTATTTTAAATATGTAAATAAATTTCTTCTTTAACAATTATGAGTCCTTTTAATATGTTATCCACTAATAACATTTAAAGGTAAATGAACCATTGTAGGTCATCATTACCTTTGATACTGATTGGTGGTAACAATTCCATTTTACTTCATTTTAAAAAAAATAAAGATTCTCATTAAAATGCATGAATGTTTTTGGTCAAGTTATTCATTAATGATATCTAAAGGTAAATGAACCGTTATATGTAGTTACTTTTGGTGTTGATTAGGGGTAACTACTTAGTCAATCTATTTACATGTAATTTTCTCCCATTGTCAAATAATGATAATAAGTACGATAACAAACATCTTGAATGGTTATCTATTGATATTGTTTGTGCATGGATGAGTTTTAATAGACTGATATCCATAGGCTTTGATAAGGGAAACATTATAAGAAAAGTAAACAATAAGTATGGTTGCTGATAGAATAATATGTTTTAGAATAAATGAACAATCATTGATCATTATATTAAAATCACATAATGTTTTAGTCCAACAAGGGATATTTGCTTTAAGTACTTTCATATCTTGCCTCCAGGTAGATGAACCAATAATGATCGTTGCTTGAGTACAAGTGGACGGATGTATAAAAATCATTCAACAAAAAGATTTTGCAAATAATTTTCCACTAGGATAAATGAACCATCACAAGTCGTTATCCTATTATTTTGAACAAAGTGTAAGGTCAGGTTAATATAACCCTATATAAGCCCACCATTTTATTCATTGATGATGTTTGAAAGGCCAACACTTGCTATAAGCCATTGCAGGAGTGCTCATTCATTGATTGTTATAAAATAAATGAGTCATTGCATGTTGTTGTTCTGGAAATAACCAGGAGTGGTGACGCAATTTAAACTTTATATTCGATAGACTTTAATCACCCTTTTTACCTTTAAGAATGGTTCCTTGTTTTAAAATTAATCTTTAGCCATAAGATTTCATGTACTGGTATAAATAAATCTTCAACATTTAAGCATATTAAAAACGTTAGGAATAAAAGACAAGTAATAATATAGGTTATCCAAGGTAAAATGTTTTAGAGTGATAATATATTTTCTTTAGCATAACCAGTTTCTTATCTAGAACTCTGAAAAACCAACTAGGGTTTCTAATGATCATAATACTAAATAATAATTCTTTAACTTCTCAAACATGTTTTAGAACTTTTGCCCTCTCTCAACATAAAACACTTAGAAAGAGAGGGTGGACGTAACGATATCAAGTGCGACAATGATATTTGAACAATAAAAAAAGATTCATAACCCTAAATAAATTAAAAAATATTTCACATATTCTCGAATAGAATCTTGCTCAAGGTGAAATTATCATAATTGATTTGTCTAGTTTAGATTAGAGTGAGCTACATTCATCAAATTACTAAAACCTAACTTATGTAGATGAATTGAAAGGATTGATATCTTAACCAATCTATTGTCAAATCCAGCATGGATCTGGTTTTTTATTTCAACAAATTATTAAATTTACTTTTTAGAGTGGACCGCTTTGAACAACTATGGTGTAGAGCCTGTTTGATATTGTGGTAACAATTACTTTTTAAAGTATTTTTTCTTTGAAAATAAATTAAAATAATATATTTTTTATTTTTTAAAATTTATTTTTCACATTAACATATTAAAAAAATATAAACAAATAAAAAATTAATTTAAAATAAAAAATTTTAATACACAAAAGCAACAGTCCGTGGTCCTAGTAGTCCACTTGCCCGTGGAAATCCCAAGGGCATTTCAGTAAATGCATAAACTTACCACAGTACTTAATAAAGCCATAGCCGAAGCAGAAAATATAAAAACACTAAACAGATCATCGAAGGCTATCACTATTTTGACCCTATCTAGGGTTCTTAATTTCTCTAATTTCTCTCTCTTCTCCTCTCTCTTTCGCAAAACTCGAATTAGGGGTTTTCAATTCTGGCACAGACAAGTAAATTTATTCTACAGACTCAAATCTTCAAGACCTGTAAGGATTTCAAAGACTCGGAAACCATGTACGGATCCAGAGGGTATGTATAAGTTAAGCTTTTTTGCTTTCTTATTGATTCTGTTGCTTGTCTTTATGATATTTGGAATATGTAATTAAGGATAAGAAAACAGTGTTGTGGAGTTTGCTGATGGTGTGTGTTGATTTCTTGAAAGTTTAGTGTTTTTGTTGCTTTGAATGTATCAATAGTGGTTTTATTTTTGTGGAATATTAGGAATCAGAAGGAAAAATCGAGATTTAAAGTGTGGTACCATTGATTACTGGCATGTGCTGTTTGACATTGAATTTAGGTTTAATAATAATTAACTGAATTGGGAAATAAGTAACGGAAAACTTTTAAATAAGGCATTGATTTGCTGTCGTTGATAAGGGTTTTGTAATTTTTCAATACAAGGAAAAGAAAGAGAAAGATAATAAACTGAAGGATTTGTGTTTCTCGAAGAAAGATTTTGTTTTAAGCATTAAGGTTGGGTATAGAGATGAGAATAGTATTGAAAAGGTGATATTTAATGCGTTTATTTTGAAACTGCTATCTAATTAAGTTATTATGTTTTGTATGACCAAAAAGATGAGTGTGTCTTTGTGAGTTAGTGTCTTATATGAACTAAGCCTTAAGGGTTTGGTCACTGTTTTGTTTTTGTTTGTTAACCCCTTCTTGTTGCCTGTTGCATTAGTTAGTTTAAATGTTTTTACTGCAATTTGTGATTATAAAATTTGCTTTTGCATTTGGGGTTTATGTGTAGTTCTATTTTTAGGATGGATGGTGTTAAATACGGTGCATTTTGTTTAAGAGTTAAAAGTTTTAGGAATATTTGGGTGTCAGGGAAGTGTGGGTTGGGATTGGTTTTATTAACAGGTTTAGTGGGGATTTTTTCCTTTTTTTCTTTTTGGGTTTGGATAATTGAAGGGCAATGTTGGGAAGCGGGGGGGTTTCGGATGGGTACGAGGTCGGCTCAAAGAGACAAAGAATGATGGAATCAAATCCCTACTTCGCAGTGAGCAGTGGTGCGAGTGGCTTTCAACCTTATGGATACGGTGGTGGATTTCAGCCCCCACCCTTTCCTGTGGTTCGTCTGAGGGGGCTTCCTTTCAACTGCTCAGATGTTGAGATTCTCAAGTTCTTTGCTGGATTGGATATTGTGGATGTCTTGCTGGTCAACAAGAGTGGGCGGTTCACTGGAGAAGCTTTTGTTGTCTTTGCTGGACCTATGCAGGTTGAGTTTGCTTTACAGAGGGATCGACAAAACATGGGACGGAGGTATGTGGAAGTTTTTAGGTGCAAGAGGCAGGATTATTACAACGCTGTTGCTGCGGAGGTGAATTATGAAGGAATCTATGACAATGATTACCATGGAAGTCCTCCTCCATCTAGAGCAAAGAGGTTCAGTGATAAGGATCAAATGGAATACACAGAGATCTTGAAGATGCGGGGTCTCCCCTTTTCTGCAAAAAAAGCTGAAATAATTGAATTCTTCAAAGACTTTAAGCTCATTGATGAAAGGATACACATTGCATGCCGCCCAGATGGGAAAGCTACTGGAGAGGCATATGTAGAGTTCATTTCTGCTGAGGAGGCCAAAAGAGCTATGAGCAAGGACAAGATGACAATTGGATCGAGGTATGTTGAGCTGTTTCCTTCAACACAAGATGAAGCTAGACGGGCAGAGTCGAGATCAAGGCAGTGAAAAGAAGCCGACTGGCATGGGATTTTATGCCGCCTTAGGTTTACTGTTTGTATTCTGGCCATCTGTTTAGTTCACATCTGACTCAAATAAAGTTCAATGTGGTTATTGTTATATGCTTATAATGTTCAGATACGAGATACCTGTCTTTTTAATGATCTAAATTTTGCTTCTTGTGAAGATGTTATGTTTAGTATCATTCTGCCATAGGTCAAATTTGTTCCCAGTTTTCTGGTTCAGGTACTTAATTGTTTGCATGGAAATAGTGGAGGATTATGAAAGACTAATTAGTTTTTGGAGCATGGTTTTATTTATTCTTGGATACAACAAATTTTAGACAATGTGTAGTGCTCAGGGAGTTAACTAAAGATATCCTATCAGAGATGCACAAAAAGAAAAGAGAGAATGAAATCATGATGTACAAAAGTGATAAGAATATTTTTTTCTACTCGTATTTTTGTTTTTATTAAAAATGAGTTAAAATAATAATTAATAAGATGTTCTTAGTTATTCACTAAGCAATTTTTCTACCTGTAGCTTGCTTTTCCCTAATTCATAGAAGTTACTGCATTTTCTTCCCTGCACTTACTAGAACTTGCATGTGTCTTTAACTTTTCGTTATCAACATCAGTGTGTGAGTGTTACTCGGCAGTCATTCTTTCAGCAAGATTAGCATCGGCTTCTAGCAGTGTAGAATGAATGCCTTGCATGCATGCATCAATAGCGTGCTCGAACTCTTGAAGGGTAAAATATAGCCTCTAAGAAAGGCTACAGCCTGGCGCAATGATTTATATGTAATAGAACCGAGCATTAGAATTTGCCCCATGAA
This sequence comes from Populus simonii, assembly GCA_007827005.2. Taxonomy (NCBI): domain Eukaryota; kingdom Viridiplantae; phylum Streptophyta; class Magnoliopsida; order Malpighiales; family Salicaceae; genus Populus; species Populus simonii. Next base: position 17,241,913 of record CM017468.2, read on the forward strand.
TGGAGGATAATGTTGTGTGAAAAAAATTACTGTTGATGGAAAATGATACCTGTGGATTCTAATTATGGGATTTGCATTAGCCTCCACATAAATTGCACGGATTGATGTATTGCTTCGATTTTCCTCGGAAAGAAGGTAGGTATTTCCTTTTCCTTTCCTTTTTTTTTGTGCATTCTTCTATGCTATTAAATCCATCCAAATTTAATTTTGTACAGCATTTTTTATTTAGAAGTTTCGAGCTTGAAATCTCTTCATGAGGAGTACCAATCATAATTGAGCTTTCGCTGTTTTAGCTGCCGAATCCCAATTCATACGAAGCCCGTAAGCTACTGATAGAATTTTGGACCCTGCTCGTCCCTTTGCTACTAGATAGCCACAAATTGGAAGGGTTAGGAGTGGTGCAACCACAATTTTAGTAAAAAGGCTAAAATGTTCGAAATGAAAACTGTGCGAGCAATTTAGGCTTTGGCCACTAAGAAAGTCACGGTAAAACCTTCAAAACAAAAGACTAGAAAATCAAACATCTTTCAAAGTGAAACTAAAATCCTAACGCAACAAGAACACACGAAATTGCCTATAGAACCCATCTCTCTCAAATCAAGATTTACAGCGTTAAAACCTAAGTTGGGAGAATTTGTGTAGGAAATAGGGTCTTGTTTTATGTTTTTGTCTCGAATTGTTGCAAAAAAAAAAAAACCTCGCGCAAGTTTAATTTGGATTAATGTGGGCTCGAGGACATTATTTTGTGCAGAAAAATCAATTGATCTTATGTTAAAATCAGAAGCAAGTCAGTATGTGGAGTTCAATAGTGTTGATGCCAGTTTTGTTGGTGATGGAAATGGAAAGTTATGGAAAGTTCCTGATTCTAGAGCTGCCATAATTAAGGATAAGAGTTTGACTCTGATGGAAAAGAATCAGTTGATGAGGTTTTTCAAGCTGGTGATGGGGATGGAAATGGAAATGAGAATGATGAGAGGAAGGGAAGGCGAAGATTTCAGAGGAGGATTTGGAGAGGCCGTTTGTTGACTACTTGTCGAAAATGTAGTCGCCTCCAACTATTAAAAATAGTACAGACTGCTGTCACCCTGCTGTATCAGTTGAAGAGAGTAATATTGTTATTTCTGAGCGTTCCCCCCCCCCCCCCCCCCCCGATTGGTCTGAAGTTTACTTGATTTTGTTTATCTCTGCTTGTCTGCAAGATTATTCTGTATGCTATAGCAATGACAGATTATGATCAAGAGGACATGGAGGCACATGGGTACATTTTTTACATTTCCACTCCAACATTTGTCGAAGGCCTTGAATGTATACAAGTGTCCTGGCTACCTGACTATGGAGGACCCAGTGGAGGGGGGCTGGTCTTCCCGGTGAAGTGAACACGATGATATTATAGAGAGGAATATTAGTCTCCTGGCCGGAAGAAGTCGGAGTATAGGCCGGTACAACCAAAAATAAAGAATGTTGACTTGTTTTTCAAAGACATATTAACTCAATTCTGCAATTTGTTTTAATTTTTTTTACTCTTGCTGTAACTAGGTGCTAGATAAAGACAATGATGAAATAACAAAAATAAAAGATAAAGAAATATAAATTAATTTTAGAGTGTTGCTTTAATACCAACTAGTACGAACCTCATAGATATAAAAATCCAAAAACCTAGAGTCAATATGATCCTTTTTCAAGAAAGCTAAATTTAGACTTGTAATTAAGTTTGATACAACAATAACCTGTACTGAAACACCAAGATTATAGAAACCGAATCTCCACTCAACGCCTATAAAGAGATACGAACGAGAAGTATAGAAGATGTCGCGAAACTTGTTTAATTCTTTGACAGGTAAGAGTATTTCTATAAGAACCAAGAATAAGAGAAACCTCTCACACACAAACTTTGATTTTAGAATAATATTTGTGTTTGTGTGTGAGGAAAACTCGTACTTTTAAGTTTGAACTAAAATTGATTTTTTGAAGAACAGCTATAGTTATGATGCTTTCCTTATACTTTTCATTTTTGATTCACTAATTATTAGGTGGAGGTTTGAACTATAATAATATTGGTGTCTTGATTCAAGGTAATTGTCGTGTTATATTTTTTATCTTAAATCTGATTTTTAGCTTTCTGAAGTTGTGTTCAAATTTATTTGTAGGTTTTTAAATCTTTATATTCACAGAGCTCATATTAGTAAGGAGGAGTAGGTCCAAGTTAGTTCCGTCATTGATATTGTGTTAAATGTTAATAAGAGAAAGCTAGTTAGCTAGCTAGGATTAGTGGGGAAAGTTTATGTATTAGTGGAAGAAGAGATGGAATGAAGTGAGTAGCACTCATTCCATTTTGTTGTAAAAAGATATGTGAAGTGAAATGCAAATAGAAGACAAAGAAAGGAACATGTCCTTGGAATAGCTTGCGAGAAGCAAAATTATGAGGACATCCAAAATTGTAAATAATTCACCTATAAGATTAGGGAAGTTTCTTATAATTGGGACATAGTTATCAAAGCTAATACGCTGGTCCGAATTGGAAAGTTCTGTCATACAGGTTTTGTCAGCGCCAGTTACTGCCTTGCTTATGGAGAAGGTGCTAAAATATGCATATGATTTGCTTACAACATGGATAACATTAAACGAGTATAGCCATTTGTCAGGTGCAAAAGAATTATCTTTTATTTCATACTTTTTCAGGAGGTATGGAACTCTTACAGCCGCGTGGGAAACTCCAAATCCGAGAAATGAGTGGAAGCTACAAAGGTGTAAAATTGGCTTCTGGCCAGGATATCTTTAGCCAGAAGCTGGTTTTGGATCCATCCTATACTCTTTTATCACCGCCAGCCTCTCAATCAGATCTTCTGCATGGAAGCATCAGAGATGTTAAATGGAGGGTGGCCAGGAGGATATGCATTGCAAGGAGTTCCTTGAATCCAGAACATCAAACCTGCTGGTCGTATATCCCCCTCGATGTAAGGTCAGCTTATAGTTCTGTACCTGTTCTCTCTTCCTTGTTGGGGTTGCTTGGTATAAATACAATTCTAACTTTTTTTCTTATTCAAGCTCTCCAATTACAAGCTCTCCAGGCATGTAAATTTTGGCTTGTTCTTGGAGAAGAGATGTAATATCATCTTTTTGTTTACACTTTGACTTTCTGATTCTACTGTCGACCATCTTTTATGACTGTGCATTTGATAGCAATTAGCATCTGTAACTCGTATTATTCATTCAAGATCACCTTGAAAACATAAAAGGGAGACCTGGGCCTTACCCAGTTCATAGAATTTACGAGGACTCTTTGGAAACGATCGAGTTTAAGATAATTCACCTATTTAAAAACACATATGTTAACTGTAGGAAATTGGAATGTAGCTAGTGTTGGTGTAGTTTGTAAATGAATAAAGAAATGATGTTTATCCCACATTGGAAAGAAACACCCCCTCCTAATGTTTCTAAGTGTGGGTTTCTATTGTATAGTAAATTAAGCCATGATGGATATTTATAATATCATTTGGAACTTGGAACTTAATATGAATAGTTATACTATTTGATGAATAATCATATTATTTCATCAACAATCATATTGTTTGATGAACAACCATAGTGTTTCATCAATAGTCATAATGTTTGATGAACAATCATATTGTTTCATCAATAGTCATATTGTTTGATGAACAGTCATACTGTTTCATCGTTATGTTTCAAGTCTATAAAAGCATGTTACTATACAGAAAAGAAATAACAACAAAAGACATATTACATATTCTTTTCTTGGTCTTATCTTCTCATTCTTTTAGAGGTTTAGAGGGCTTAGTTGTATCCTGGAGGTGTTGTCTCTATGTGGGACAAATAAACACCTTAAAGATAGTGTTTTCACGCCTCTAAGCCAACTCCATATTTGTTTCCATCCTAAATTTTCCTAACAGTTTTAAGGTGTTTATATTGATGGAGACAAATATGAATTCTAGCGTCAAAGTTGCTAAGGATGTCAAAATTCAACTAGATCGGTTTGATGGTACGAATTACACAAAATGGATGTACAAGATGATATTCCTGCTTACTTCATTAAAGATTTACTACATTCTTGATCCGAATCTATCTGCACTACCTGAACCACAAGAAGATGAATCTGCCACTATTAAGACTGCAAGAGTAAAACGTGAAGAAGATGAAGTGCTTTGTCGAGGGCATATACTGGATACTTTGACCAGTCGACTTTATGACATCTTCTCCAAATTAAAGTCGCCAAAAGAAATTTGGGCTGCCTTGGAGACACACTACAAGCAGGAAAAATCAGGTTCTGATCGTTTTCTTGCTTTAAAATTTTTTGAGTATGAGATTACTGATAATAAGCCAATCATGGATCAAATCCATGAAATTCAAATGCTGATATCAAAACTTAGTGATTTGGATATCAAAGTTCCTGATTCACTTCAAGTGGGGGCTGTTTTATCAAAACTTCCTCCATCCTGGAATGAATATAGGAAGAAGATGTTGCATTCTACAGACAATTATACCTTTGAACAGTTTCAAACACACTTGCAAATTGAGGTTCAATCTCGTATGCGTGAATTGCAAGCAACAAATTCTAAAGTGAATTTGGTTACTGAAACTGGTTTGACAATGACTCAAAACAATCTGAAAGTGCAAAAGAAAGGAAACAAATTCAAGAAGAAACAATATGCTAATAAGAAGCATAGAGTTTGTTTCCATTGTGGAAATAAAGGGCACTATATAAAAGAGTGCAGATTCAAGAATTTCAACAAGAAAGGTGGTTCTTTCAAAGTGAATATGGTTGAAAAAGACGAAGTCAGAGAGTTAGTTGCCATGGTTTCAAACATTCAAATTGGAATGATTACCGAATTAAATATGACAACTAATATTGTAAAGACTTCAGATTGGTGGCTGGATTCTGGTGCAATAGTTCATGTTTGCAACAACAAAGCATGGTTCAAGACTTATGAAGAATTGAAAAAACCTGAAGAGGTCTTGATGGGCAACTATAATTCTGTCAAAGTTTTGGGAAAAGGAACTATTGAGTTGTACTTTACTTCTGGACAAAAATTGTCTTTACTCAATGTGTTTCATGTTCCTGAAATTAGGAAAAACCTTGTATCTGCTAGTCTTTTGAGCAAGAAAGATTATTTTAGAGTCTGATAAGGTTATTGTAACTAAGAGTGGGATGTTTGTGGGAAAGGGTTATTCCTGTGATGGCATGTTTAAGTTCAGTATTAATGAAATCAATGTTATTTCTGCTTATATGGTTGAATCTACTTCTTTTCTTTGGCATGCAAGATTAGGACATCTAAATTATAGATATTTGAAATATATGTGTAAGCATGGTTATATTTCATATCAACACAATAATAAAGAAAAATGTGAAGTATGTATTCAATCAAAGATGACAAAGAAGCCTTTTCCTAAAGTAGAAAGGAATTCTCAATTACTTGAGTTGGTCCATTCTGATATATGTGAAATAAATGGTATGTTAACAAGGGGTGGGAAAAGATATTTCATAACTTTCATTGATGATTATTCTCGTTTTACCTATGTTTACTTGTTAAGAACTAAAGATGAAGCCTTTGGAAAATTCAAGGAATTCAAGAAAATGGTAGAAAATCAAAAGGAAAGGCAAATTAAAGTTCTTAGAAGTGATAGAGGTGGAGAATACTTTTCTAAGGAGTTTTCTATATTTTATGAGGAAAACGGAATAATCCATCAAATGACAGCACCCTATACACCACAACATAATGGACTTGCTGAAAGGAAAAATAGGACCTTAGTGGATATGGTCAATGCCATGCTTTTGAATGCTAAATTACCAAATAATTTATGGGGTGAAGCCTTACTTACTGCATGTCACATTCATAATAGAGTACTATCTAAAAAATCAAATGTTTCTCCCTATGAAGCATGGAATGGTAGAAAACCAAATCTGAATTATTTTAAAGTGTGGGGGAATGTAGCTTTTTATAAAAGTTCTGATCCTCAAAGAACAAAATTAGGACCCAGAGGTCTTAAGAGTGTTTTTGTTGGTTATGCACAAAATTCAAAGGCTTATAGACTTTTGGATTTAGAAACTAATGTGATTATTGAATCTATACATGCTGAATTTATCGAATATAAATTCATAAGTGATTCAAATGTGTAAGAACCAAATCTAAAAGTAATGACTCCTAGCTCAATGTTAAGTGAAAAACGCAAAAACCTAGAAGTAATAGGTTCAAGTGAACCTAGAAGAAGTCAAAGAGTTAGAAAGGAAAAACACATAGATACAGATTTTATATCTACTGATTCGATTGTATTTTTAGTGGAAGGTGATAGAAATACAATATTAAAAAAGACACCTATGATCCTAAATATAGAAGATGATCCAAAGATATTTGGTCAAGCTATGTCTTCTAGGGATGTTGCTTTTTGGAAAGAAGCGGTAAATGATGAAATGGATTCAATATTGTCTAACACTTGAATCCTAGTAGATTTACCTCCAGGTTCTAAGCCAATAGGATGTAAATGGGTGTTTAAAAGAAAATACAATACCGATGGTTCTATACAAACCTTCAAGGCAAGATTGGTTGCCAAAGGTTTTACTCAAAAGGAGGGTGTTGATTATTTTGACACTTATTCTCCAGTGACAAGAATTACATCAATTAGAGTTTTATTTGCATTAGCATCAATTTATAAATTGTATGTTCATCAAATGGATGTAAAGACAGCTTTTCTAAATGGAGATTTAAAGGAAGAAGTGTATATGGAGCAACCTGAGGGTTTTATACTTCCTGGTAATGAAGAAAAAGTCTGTAAATTGGTAAAGTCCTTATATGGTTTAAAACAAGCTCCGAAACAATGGCATGAAAAGTTTGACAAAGCAATTTTGTTGAATGGTTTTCATCACAATGGTGTTGATAAGTGTATGTATTCTAAATTTACAAAAGATTTTGGTGTGATTATTTGTCTCTACGTAGATGACATGTTAATATTTAGCACCAATATGATTGGAATAGTTGAAACCAAAAGGTATCTCACTTCTATCTTTAAAATGAAAGATCTTGGTGAAGTGGATATAATTTTAGGTATCAAAGTTAAGAAACATAGTAATGGCTATGCACTTAATTAGTCACATTATATTGAGAAAATGCTCGATAAGTTTAAGCATCTCAATATAAAGGAGGCTAATACCCCATTTGACTCTAGCATGAAGTTAAATGATTATTGTGATAAAGCAGTAGCACAACTAGAATATGCTAGTGCCATTGGAAGTCTTATGTATGCTATGCATTGTACAAGACCAGATATAGCTTTTGCTATATGCAAGTTATTAAGATATACAAGTAAGCCGAATACAGATCATTGGAAGGCTATTACAAGAGTCTTTGGTTACCTAAAAAGAACGATTGATTTAGGCTTGTTTTATTCTGATTTTCCAGCTGTGATGGAAGGATATATTGATGCAAGTTGGATGACTAGTTCAAGTGATAATAAGTCCACATCAGGATGGATTTTCTCACTTGGAGGAGGTGCAATATCTTGGGCATCTAAGAAACAAACATGCATCTCTCATTCTACCATGGAATCAGAATTTATTGCTATAGCTGCTGCAGGTAAAGAAGCAGAATGGCTAAGAAATATGTTGTTTGATATCAAGTTGTGGCCACAACCTATGTCAGCCATTTCTTTACACTGCGATAGTGAAGCAACTATGTCTCGAGCTTATAGTAACATTTACAATGGTAAGTCAAGACATATAAGCATTCGACATGGATACATTCGAGAGTTGATTACAAATGGTGTAATCACCATTGTTTATGTGAAGTCTGTGAATAATTTAGCGGATCCGCTCACAAAAAGACTATCTAGAGACATGGTACGAAAAACAACTAATGGAATAGAGTTGAAACCCGTTATTAAAGATACCAGTAATAGGAACCCAACTTCGAATTAGCAAAAAGCTTATCTCTTAGTTTAATGGGTAATAACAAGTTACTGTTTTGTATCTGTTGGACACTGATAATTAATTTAAGTCCCTATTCTGATAGTATTCTGTGTGTTCTATTACGAAAAGTAGGATGAGCGTGGGCTCTTAATAGAATTTAAAGTTCGTGTCTAATGTAATAGAGACATGTATAATTCCACCTATATGAATATAAAAGTGGTGCCGCTTTTGACAAGAGTTAGGGTTTTCTTTTGTAAATATTCAAGAAAAAAAAATATGATTTTAGCACATGGCCATAATAGTGCTAAACAGTTGTAAACCTCTTTAAGAGTTTGGATAGTATTATGTGTGTAGTATCTTTTATTCTACAAACAAAAGTTTTGGTTTAATCTGCGGACACCAATAACTTTAGTAAGATTCAAGTTCTAATACTAATTGAAGGTTTAAATTGCAAAATACCTTCTTGTAAGCATAATTCTATCAAGTGAAAAGACCTTCATTACAAACTAGTGGGGGATTGTTGGTGTAGTTTGTAAATGAATAAAGAAAGGATGTTTATCCCACATTGGAAAGAAACACTCCCTCCTAATGTTTCTAAGTGTGGGTTTCTATTGTATAGTAAACTAAGCCATGATGGATATTTATAATATCATTTGGAACTTGGAACTTAATATGAATAGTTATACTATTTGATGAATAATCATATTATTTCATCAACAATCATATTGTTTGATGAATAATCATATTGTTTCATCAATAGTCATATTGTTTGATGAACAGTCATACTGTTTCATCGTTATGTTTCAAGTCTATAAAAGCATGTTACTATACAGAAAAGAAATAACAACAAAAGACATATTACATATTCTTTTCTTGGTCTTATCTTCTCATTTTTTTAGAGGTTTAGAGGGCTTAGTTATATCCTGGAGGTGTTGTCTCTGTGTGGGACAAATAAACACCTTAAAGATATTGTTTTCACGCCTCTAAGCTAACTCCATATTTGTTTCCATCCTAAATTTTCCTAACAGCTAGGAGTTATAAATTCAAATTGTTTGTGTTTTTTGACGCTTTTTGTGACTCCATTGTTGTTTGTTCTATGAGGTCCTTAGAGCAGCCTGCTTGGATGAAAAGATATGTTGAGGAAAAATTTATCGCTTATGGCTCCTCGTGTCATTAAAAGAAAATCCCATGACGTCAACTGAATCTCAAAGGTTATGATGATGGAGCTCGTGACTTATTGCCCGCTAACTTTCCATGGTGGCACAATCCCAAGCTTCTAAAAAAAATTCGGGATACTTGAGTTGATAATTCTCTGATTTTGTTTAAGGTCTGTGCTGTATCTTTTCAGCTTTGTGTGATGATGCCAATCAAGGAAAGAGGTTGCTAAATGCAGCCATGAATGCCCTTCTCACAGTTCCTAATTCTGTTAATTCTGAAAGCAGTTCCACCGTTCAGCATGAGAATATCGAAGAAAAACCTACTGTACTTTGGAGAGAGCTGTATATACAGGAGATCACTATGGTGCATGTGCTTCTCATCTCGTCTGTTTATCTCTTGTTCATATGGTTGCATATTTTTTTGGCAGCTTAGTTAAAAGGATCAGACTTGACTAATTATTTCGGAATGGTTAAATTTCATCTTATGCGCTGGCTGGTTCAGTTTATTCTTACATGTGGGGGTTTATTTATATAGAATGGTTCATGACACTGACATAATTACTTAAATATGCTGGATTTTGCTTGGTTAGGTGATGAAGCTTGTCAGGGGATTAATGGACGAGTTCTTCAGTTATCGAGGGCTGCATTAAGGCCATTTCTCTTTTATTATGTTCCTGACTATCTGGAGTTTTAGGACTACAGGACTTGATAGTTATTGGCCTTGTGTTCCCCTTTTCTTCCTCTCTCGAGTCTCTCTCCTCTTCCACTTTTTCTGCACTCACTGTGCTTTCATTTTGTCTCCTTCTATGCTCTTGATGTCCTCATTTTTTCTTTTCCTCGTACTTGTCTTGGTTGGCTGGAATCCATGAAAGTACTTGTCTCTACACTTGAAAAGTCTCTTTTGTTCAATTATCAGCTGTTAGACATCGATTACCTCTGCTTCTTTTTTCATTTTTGTATCAGCATCGTCAGTTGAGTCAATCCCTAACGCTCAGGTTACAAACCAGCCTCAGTCCCTGCATAAATCTGATAATTCCATTACCCATTGTAGCTCAGCTTAATTAATCTATCCAAGAAGAAAGAGTTTAGGCTGTTGGGAAGAGTTGTTAAAACTAGAAACCTGTGCAAGTGTGCATGATACACCTGTTTTTATTGATTGAACCAGAGATGTGGGTTTTGGATGTATGAAACCCAGGATGAGGTGTTATAGATGTGCGAGCATTTCAGTTGATATTAATTTTACAGTTGATGCCATCTCGTTTTGTTTCAGGGTCAGTTTAATTCTACTGTTAGTTTGGCTTCCATGCCTAATGGAAGTCTGTACTGCAATACAACAATATTCTAGATGAAGCTGTGAAGGTATTTCATCTTTAGTTTCTCTATCATAATGCTTCATAATCCATCATGCCAAAACTCTTAATCTGTCACCTTAATGTTCTCCCATCACCGACTTTTTTCCCTCATAAGTCATAAGCACCGTTCAACATTTTGCAAGAGGAAAATGGACTCCAATTTTTTGCAAGAAGACACCACTTGTCTACTAACACCATGATCATGCATGGGTAAAAAAGGGCGAAGAGTGCTGGAATGTAGCTTCGGCATGCTGGTTCTGTTTTGTTTCTTGGGCTAGGCAGAGCTCCATGATATATATAATAAGCTCTGCTCAAGTGTTTGATGGGGGGCCTGGACACTTCCAAGCCTGACTCTGTTTGAGTCAAAGCTTTTTGCTACAAGACAAGAACACGAGAACTTCCAAAATCTCATGAAAGACCACCGGTTCCAGCGGTCCAAGCTCCTCAACCGAGGCAGTCTAATGGCATTTTCGTTAATTCTGAATCATTCCAAGGTCTAAAATACTTCTCCCTTGAACTTCTTTTGCCACTTTTCCAGCATGCATCCAAGGTAGTTTTGGTGAGGTTTTCATGAGCCATAAATGCCTGTGCTCTTACCACATTACCCTTGATGATTACTGTATGTAGGTGTTTATGGGGATTGAGCGAGGGCATTTTGGAGAATGTAAGTTCACAGGGGTAATGTGTAATTTTGTGGAGTAATCATGGAGATTAGTGTCAAATTGTGGTTGACGAAGAGTCCAAAAGGAAGAGGTTGTTTTCATGGATTTTAGTGATACAAGACAAAAGGTTAAAACCTAGGATTCTTACTCCCACCAAGAAAAGCTTTCCCCAACTAACTAATGTCCCTTTTAATGACCTAATTTATTTATTTATTTATTTTTATTATAAATCTTATGTTTACTGGATCATTTTGTAACATTTTAAAATATAATTTTATTTGAATGCACTGGAGTAAATACTTTTTTACTAGTTTTCAGAGAATAAACTTAGTTTTCATTAGTATATAAAGGACTCAAAATACTTTATATAGTTTCCTGAAGAAAAACTACTCAATGAAATACTTTATTTGGTTTTATGAAGACAAAAATTAACTAGATGTATTCAATTCATTACTTTATTGCCCAATTCATTACCGAAAAAGATTTATAGGAAGTATAAATACTATGTTTGATGAGTGGTTTTCTTGGTTTTATATGAATAATCGGTTGATTAGTTCTGAATTTTCTATAAATTAATCGGCCGGTTACCTTGCTATTTTTAGTTTTATATGTATTTTAAGGTGTTTGAATTTTTTATTGTTTATTTTATTTTTGTTTTAATTGTATTATAATGTTATTTACTAGAAATTATCAATATATAATTAGTTAAAAGTGTTTGAATTTTTCTATTATTTATTTTATTTATGTTTTAATTGTGTTATATTGTTATTTATTACTTAACTAAAATTATCAATATATAATTAATTAAAAAATAATTATAATTTTACAATTCAAATTTATATTGTGTTTTTCTTGCCGTGTTAAAAAAATATTTTTAACAACAAAATATTTTTAACAACCGTGCATATGATTGGTTGATTAGTGCCTTAGAGCACCAATTAATGTTCACTTAATATTATTATTCAATTTTTATGATATGATTTAATATGAAAAAGTTACCATATAAAATGAAAATAATTTAAATTATTTAATTCATAACTTTCTTTTTTATTTGATTATTTTTTAAAATTCATTTAATAATTATTAAATGGAGTTTAATAAATATATATTTTAATGACTCGCCCCTTAGATTTTTGCCTAAAATAAAAATAAAATTATCATGAAGCAATTTTCACTAAATCTCTTCCCCAGCTTAACTAAACCATTGGATAGAGCCAGCCAACTTCTAAGAACTTATGCCGTGGCAGAGCAGAAGTGTGGGAGACACTACTAAAATAACACGAAAATTTACAAAAACAGGGAGTGAAAAAGAAAAGGCCAAGGTACTAAAAAAGAATCATGCAAAATATTCTAAACAAACCTTGATTCTGCTGCCCCCTTCAATTCACTAATATCTGCCCAGTGCCCACTGTATTTCTTTTTACTAGTTACCTCTGTTTCTCACCTCCAAAGCATGACCTCTTGTTATTCTTCTTCTTCTTCTTCTTCTTCTTCTTCATGGCCTCTTCTTTGATAGCTCTATTAGTCTTTGAGAACAATATCAATAAAGGTACTCTCACTCAATCCCTCTTTCTATCCCATTGCATGTAATTGCAGTTTTTGTTGATATTTAGATGTGTTTTAGATTTTTATTTGAAAAGGTTGCTTCTTTTTGGTGTTTACTTCTTGTTAGGAGCTTGCATTTATGATATTAGTGAGTTCTAGATAGAATTCCAAATGGGGTTGGTTTTTACTTGTAAAGTTTTTTTTTTTTTAAATTGTTGTTTCATGTAGTTTGCAGAGTTTCCAGCCTGCATCTCTGTTATTGTTGATTTTTTTTTTGATAGAGTTACCATTCCCATAAGGGGTTGGTTTTTGGTTCATATTGGTATGTTGTGTGGTTTTGCAGAGTTGGTAAGAAGCTTGCATGTTTACAGATTGAAGGATGGGAAGGAAAAGGAAGTTGAGAGGGAGTTTGTTTTCTCTGTGGATGGTCCATATGTTGAAATGAAAGCAGGCCCAATTCTTAGATTGAGGAGATTTCAGGTTTTGGAGCTCTTTGAAGGGCAAGTGATTGGTTTGTGGCGTTGCATATTTGCATTTCATGTCAATAACCCTCCTCATTTGAGCCACAGTTCTTTTCTACTCTCAGTTTCTAGGTATATTCCTTTTCCCATTCTTTTTATCTTGTTATTTATTAGTCCAATTCTACCTCCTAAACTCCAGATTTTCTATTAGATCCGTATTTGCATCTCTTGACTTGAGCATTTATATGTTACTAATAGAGTTTCCCGAGTGTCTGCTAGGGAGTTCATGTCTTGTCATTTATGCAAGTGTGGTGAATCATTAATCTTGGAATGCAAGAACTTTCTGTACAATTTAGAAGGACTGAAAGTTGCTAACTTGATTGGGTTAATATTACTGTTGCAGAAGTGCTTTCATCATAATTGTTGTTGAAAAAGGTAGGATTTGGGTTTTCCCAGATAGCATCATAGATATGTTGGGTTCAGTGGCTAAATGAAGCAGCATAATAAAATTATAGGCTTAACCTCTAACAGTTGCTGCCGTTTCTTGTTGACTTATCCAACGAACTTTATTTTGCTTTTAGCTGACATGAAACTACACTCACCCACCTGCCTTAGAAGCCTCTTTCCAGCTTGGCAAGGGAAGTAAGCATAGGAATGACTCACCACTCGATGTAACCCCTAGAACTAATCATCTTTCAGTAAGAGATTGTATATTCTGCAGGTTTCTTTTTTTTCTTTAAAAATGCAGCATGCGGCAGTTGATGCGAAGGTACTTGCCTTGTAGCAGTAATTAAGGGTGCTCAAATTTCAAAAACTTTTCCGAGTAAAGATGTTTTTATGCCAGACTATTATTCTTATTGATGAGTCATACTTGCCATCTATTCATGTATTTTCAAGCTTATGCTTCTTCTATCGAGAATCAAGCTTGAATAGAATTCTCATGATGTCTATATAGATCATACTCCCTGCTTAGTGATGGAACATTAATGGTTCTTTGATTACTCATGCATATCTAGACTCTAGATGCCCCATGGAAGTAGAATAAATTGTGTCTCAGTTTGGTTTCAGATGAAAGTATCGTGCTTTAGATGTATCTAAAATCTAAATAAATCTATTATCAAAAAAATCTAAATGAATCTCTATACATCTCCAAATTCCTAAGATTGGGGATACTTTGGAGAGCTAGATAGATGATACCATTCCTCGTCTTTGATGTTTTAAGGTAATATGTGCAGACTCTATTACCAACATGCGGTAATTACTCTTTCAATATAATCTGACATGTTCCTAACTCCTCCTTTTTCTGTTGCTTTATAATTTTTAATGTTCAGAAACCCCAAGCTGAAGTCAATTCCAACACTGGCCAAAGATATCCATTTCATTTTGAAGTTGAGCTGCAAAACTGACAATGAAGAGCCATCAAGGTTTTCATCCAAAGAAATATGTGAAGTGGACAGAGATAATTGCCATCAGTCAAAGAAAAGTCTGCCTGTATTAGACCAGGATCTTAACTGCCTTCCTTATTCAGTTACTCCATCTGAATTATCAAAAAGCGAACAAATTGAACTGTGCGCAGCAGGTTTTATTTGAGCTTCCTCTTTATGGAGTTAGAAAAAAGAGAAGATATTCTTGCATCCTTTTGTATATTAACATTCTAAGACTGATTACTTCTTCAAGCAACTGCCTTTCCTGATTCCTGACCTGAGTTGCAACAAAGAAAAATACTAGTTTTAATTTGAGGACAAAGTCATTTTGCTGAAACATTGATGCTTCAGTCCAACAAATTGCACAGAACTTGCTAGTCATTGGCTATATAAGAATATTTATATTTCTTCTTGACTTCTAAGGATTTCTGTAATTCATCACCATGGCTTACTAACCAGAAAACTGCAGGTGTTATGGAAAAGAAGAAAAAAAGAGCAGCTAGTGAAGACATTGCTAGAATTGCTTTAGAAGATGTCGTTAAATGCTTTGGTCTACCAATTGTGGAAGCTTCAAGAAATTTAAAAGTTGGTCTCACAGTGCTGAAGAGAAAGTGCAGGGAATTAGGCATCCCTCGCTGGCCGCATAGGAAGATCAAATCCCTTGACAGTCTCATTCGTAGTCTCCAGGTTACCTCTCTATTCCTTGTTTCAGAATATTTTATTCCACTGCACCACATGTAAATAACATCATTTAGGATTGTCAGAATATTATATAGCATAGAAAATCACAGTGACTGAATGAACTACATCACATCTGCAACCGATAGATGTTGGTGAAAGATTATGTATCTTTGTAAGTAATGTGAGATTGCGATCAGTTTCATGCTTACTTCTCTATATACATGGTTTTTGATAAAGAATTTTGTGTAGGAAGAGGCAGAAAGGCATAAACAAGATAACGAGGATACAACTATGGCAGTGGCCAAGAGGCGAAGGATGCTGGAGAGGGAAAAGGAAACTATAGAGAAGAAGCCATTCATGGAAATACAAAGTGAGACCAAAAGATTCAGGCAAGATGTTTTCAAAAGAAGGCACAGAGCCAGAGCTCTTGGAAACCAGGGTCTATAAATCTTCCCCAGTCCTGAGAAAAAAAATTAAATTACAGAAAGAACTCTCAAAGCCCAATATGTACAGTTGTGCTTTCTAATGCTAATGATTTACCTTCAACAACTTTGTGATTTTGTGTTGTACTGCCAGTACATTCAGGGCATCTTTTCGGGTTATTGGAGCCAAATAGTTTTCTGGGTCATCAGCGCGCCTCATGCACTTCATGTTGGCATAACAGGAACTGGATTGGAAAGTCGTCAAAATATCCTCAAAAAGAAGGTTTTCCTTCTGTATTTTTTTTGGAATTTCTTCTGCCTCTTCATTTTATTAAAAAAAACCCCATCACTTTAAACGGTTTCATGCCTGAATTCTCCGCATCTGTCTGGTGTTTTTGTCGACCCTTTTAGGAGTCTACTACTTGCACTGCACATGGCAGGGCAGCCACCAATAAACAAGGTCAACTTCGTGTTCCATTGTATGGTTAAGGTTTTTATAGGCATTGAATTTCTTTGCAGGCACATATCCTCTGGGTTTTCTTCACCCTTTGAACCTCATGCATCATGTTTTTCTCTTCCACCATTAGAATGTCCTCGTGGAATTATACAGATTTCATGCCTTGGTGAAACCAAGTCTTGAACATTTTCACTGCAGTGACTTTTTATTATGTACTTCTGCTCATGAATCGAAAAGAAACTGAGAATAATATCAAACGACAGACTAAACACGATTTCATCAGAACACTCTAATTTGCATCCTTATTTGTAAGGTCTTGGAGATGTTCAAGGAATGGAAGTACCATTGAAAAAGAAATACTTGGGGGGTTAACTATATCTTAAACTTGCTATATTTGTGAAGATTGTGTTAATATTACAATGTTATTTTTTTTTCTTTAAAAAGAAATATCATGTAAACATTACTAGGTCCAAAGTTACATTTTCGTTCACTATGCACATTGATTCAGGAGCATTGCACTGTTCATATGAAAACTGTAATTTTTTTTGGTCTTCCTATTTTATTTCTTTGTAATATCATAATTTCAAGTTATGTTAGCATAGTTTTATATGTCAAGAGTTTTTATTTATTGTTATCTTTGCATGCTTCACATATATGGAGTGTCGAGGAATATGAAATTCAAAAATAAAAAATGACCCCAAAGTTGAAAAGGCGTTAATAATTCCTTTATGTTTGATTTTATATATTGTTTGGTCCCTAATATTTTAGGATTTTATACTTTGGTTTTAAACTTTTATTTTTATATATATTTTAGTCATTGAATTTGATAAAAAAAAGTCATCAAAAAATATAAAGAAAAAAATAATAATTAGATGATCATATTTTGACCACAAAAAAAATAAATAGCGAGTTTGTCTTTACAATATGAAAGTTCAATAGATGTGGTGTTTCCTTTAATTACTATAGAAAAAACAAATAAGGATCTACAAAAAAAATTTTATTCATTTATCTTTTTTATTTTTTAGGGTAATTAGATAGTGTATGAGTTATAAATGAGTTTATTGTGGTTCTTAAAATGTTTTTAGATGAAAAATATGTTTTTGAACAAAAACAATATTGGGCACTATCTTCTAGCAATGTAGTCTCAACTCTCAGGAAGATTGATTTTAAACTCAAAATATATTTTAGTATGTCTAATTGAATGGATTCCCTTTTGTGGTGAAATGTTTGGTTTATTGATTAATTTGTGTCATTTGATGATAAATATTGGGAGTGATATCATTCTATTAAATTGAGTACATATATATATATATATATATATATATATATATATATATTTTTTATGGTGATGTGGATCGGTTGATGATGTGTGAATTACAAGGGATTATTGGCGATGATGAGATTAGAAATTGTTGGTGTTGATTGGGTTGTCATGTGATTATTACAAGTATAATCATGCAAATGTATATTTTATTTTGTCATAATTCGATTTGATGGATGATGTGTGGATGCTTGAGAAAAATTATTAATGTTGGATTGTGAAATTGTTTTATGATTTGGATGTGTGCCACTAAGATTAGATTTATCTTACTTGATTGAATCCTTGATTTAATTCTTGGATTGATTGAGATTTGGTGAGTTAGTGGGTAAGAATTTTTGGTGATTTAAATTGAAGATAAAATCTTGATTGTTGGTAAAACAAAAAAGATGTGAATATATGCTTTCAGATGATGAATCATGAGAAATAGATTGATTTTGAAAATGATTTTTATATGATATTTACTAATACTAGACTTCAGAGTATTATCTCGAATCCAATATTTATTGACGCTAGAGATAAAAATATTGAGGTACCATAAGTTAGGTGAACTCCGTCAAAACTCTTTTCATGAACTTTTCTTTAAATTTTGAGTTGGGTTTCTTGAATCTAACATAGATCCACTGATACATTCATATACATAACTTGAATTATTGTGATATAGGATGACCAACTTAGAGTTTTCAATTCATCAAATAATTAGGAGTGACAAAAACCAACGAAACCTTTATAATAGATAGTTATTGAGCTTTTGACCGGGATTTAACTCTTTATAGTAAATTTATATGCACCTAATAAATAAATCACTGATAGTTTAAACATAATAATTTATGACAAGATGAGTAATGCAATTTACTTTAGATATGATGTTTTAGGAGTGATGATATCTTTTATTTATTATATTCAGTTCCATATTATAAACATCTGAATACCAGTTAGAATTTTTAATGATCATAATACTATATATCAAGATAAGTTTATACCTTTTTCCAAAAAAACATCAAAATACTAGGTTTTTTTCTTAGGTTGTCGCGATGTCAAGTGATCGATAGCTATTAAAGAATATATCATCCATCCTCAAGGTTCACATATGAATATTTTTCATTGTTTAATTATGAACAATTATTATTCTTATTAGGTTGACATATGAATGTTTATTTTTAGTATAAACAATGCTTCATATATTCTTTAGTTTATAGAATAAATAAAAAAATATTTCTCTATCATATTAGTATTGAAATTGATAAAAGGAATTGACCATTAATAACGTGGCTAAATAAGCATTGTTTGATCAAAATGTAAATAATAGTTTTAAAACGTATAATATGTTAGCCAATAAATATATTTTAAATGAAACGTGTTCTAAATTTGAGGTTGCAACTTCTACTGATTATTCAATCAGTATCCCTTCTTCATCTTTTCCATTAAACGTGTAATTTCTTAAGAACGTATCCCTTAAGAAATTCCCTCTTAAAAAAAGATTAAAGAAATATTCTTTTCAAAAAGATTATGTGAATCTTAATATATGAAGTACATCCATCACAACTTGGCCTGTTATTTCTATTCTAAACTACATCAGCTGGTTGAATAATAAGATGTAACAACACTTTAGTGAATAATGAAAATACCTTGAAATTTTTAACCATAAAGTTTGTACTACTGTTATTTCAAATTAGCAATAATTGATTGATCGATAATCCCTATAAAAAGGATGATGCTACCTATCTGACCCGTTTAAAAGCTTGAGTGGACTCGGTGACCTGACTGACTTTGACAAAACCTCGTTATAAACCTTTTGCCTATTTTTATTTTTTGTCAAAACAATGTCATTTTAATTATTTTTTTGAGATCGATCTGAGTCCACTTCTCAACCTGTAACTTGAGTCTTGCCTCTCGTTGACCCACGAGTCATGTTTTAAATTATGAACAAGATATGATAAAATGCACAAAATTCTGTTTTATCCTTAATATATATATATTACCATCAAACTTGCAATGTTTAAAACAATAACTAAAAATTATTATTTTCATTTTAGTTTATAATAAACATGAACTTTTTTAAACTAATTTAAAATGTTAATTTCTTCACTTGTCAAAATCATGCAAAAATCTTTTTTGTAATCATTGTAAAAACGATAATTGCTATAAAAAATATAATTAAATTATGGTTTAATCATTTATTAAATCATATTTTCAAATATATTTAATAATAAAATAAATAATTAAACCAATCATATGATGCAACTAAAAGTAATTATATTAGGAATAGAATAACAAGAAGACAAAAAAAAAAAAAATCACAAAAAAGTTCAAACAAGAACCCTAACCGTTTTATTATTGTTTAAATAATTATTTTTCCAAAACCTCAACAACGGACTATATATGTTAAAATAGGTTTAAAACCAACCATAACTAGAAAAAGGAAATTCAAATCCTAGATAGAAAAATTAAAAAAAATACAAAAATTAAAAAATAAAACAAAATCTTCTATATCTAATTTGAACACCTTTCTGATCTTGGCGACTTATAGCCACCCAATCTGTAGAACCTTCAAGAAAAAAATTATGCATGATCTAATATGTAGATTAAAAGTTTTGGTCATTTTGGTTGGATATATTATTTGGTGGGACCAAACATCTTTATAGGCTTGTATTTATTTATCTAATTTATAAAAATATCTGTTAGGCTATCCATATGATTTAATTACATCATATTTATATTTGATATTTTAGAACCTATATCGAATATTATATCGAATAAAATATTTGTATCAACCCAAAATTAAAATCTAAAATAGATGAGATGCAAGATAATAAATTTATCATAAATTCACATTTTTTATTATCATTTAATTCCTAAGTCTTTATCATTAAATTTTATTTTTTAAAAAAACATAATGTATTTTCATTTTTCTATATTATGTATATTTTAATTATTTTATTAATTTTTCAATAATAGTATTCATTATTTTTCTTAATATTAAAAAAAACACTCATTCGGTAAATTTGTTTTTCATGTTATACTTTTTAATATAAATAACTCTTTAATTATTTAATTTTATTCAATTCATAAAAAAAAAATTTACTCTAATTTATTTATTTTTCAATTGTTATATATTATTAAATAATTTAAATAATTTCCTCTCCTTTTCTCTTGCTTATATTTCTCATTTTTTTTTAATGAATTTTGCTTTTATATTTTATATTTTTTTAATTTTATTGGTAGAAACTAAGTTAATTAAAACCAATGATCCAACCTGAGGTTAAATGTTAAAATTATAAAATGTTTAAAAATACAAATTTAGAAAGAAAAAAACTTGGTGTCAGTTTTTTCTTTTTTTTTAAAATTTTAAAGGAACAAAAATAATTATCTAAGACGAAGATAAAGACACCGTTTGGCATTGCGTTTGTAACTATGTTTCATCAAATTTTGAATTTTTTTTTTGTTTTTGCTAAAATTGAGTGCGGTTTGTACCTTTTAGATCGTTTTGATGTGCTGATGTCAAAAATAATTTTTAAAAAATAAAAAAACATCATTAACATATATTTCAACATGAAAAGCTATTTAAAAAATAACCACTACCACACCACCTAACTCGCTCAAAGACTTTTATACACACACTTCGCCTCCATGATTTGTATTTTTTATATCTGCGAGACAGCAAACAATACTCGTGAGTCGTGACAAAAATAGCAAAATGTTGGGCCAAACAAGACAAACAGCCAGCAAAGTGAAGACATGGTAATTGCCTAGTCTCCATTCACCAATAAAAGAACAAAAAAACATTCTTAATTTCTCTCCCTTTTCTTTCTTGGCTCTTTCTTGGTTTCTGCCTCAAAATTTCAAATCTCCATAAACCATGAAGAGTGCTGCTACCATCTTGCTAAGGTGGTCTGAAGATTACTTAGCTTTGATGAGTTACTGAAAGGGCAACATGGGTAACTGCCTAAGATCTTTCTTTTATGATCCTAGTCCTAGCTCCATAGCCAACAACAATCCTTCCACCCCAGGTATCCTTCTTGCTTTACCTTGTTTGTGGATATCTTAAGAGTTCATATGTTATATGTTGCTTCTTGTCTTTCCTTTTTAACTGATCGTCTAATGATCTTTTCCCATTTTTCGGATGCAATATACAGGGACATCCAATAGTACTTACAGCAGCACCACCATAGATGTCTCAGCCACTAGTAGTAGTATTGTTTGCAGGAGTCAATTCTCTGAGGCAGCGAGTCATGATGAAGGAAATGAAGTGATAAGTAATGCAAATGGGCAAATATTGGAATCATCAAATTTGAAGGTGTTCACTTTTGCAGATTTGAAGAGGGCAACAAAGAATTTTAAATCAGATACTTTGTTGGGCGAGGGAGGTTTTGGTAAAGTCTATAAAGGTTGGATTGATCAGAAGACTTATGCGCCCTCCAAGTCCGGCAGTGGCATGGTGGTTGCTATAAAGAAATTGAACTCAGGAAGTATGCAAGGACTTGAAGAGTGGCAGGTATTTTCAATTCTAAATTTCAACTGTCTTAATATTCAAGAAAGTTATATTTGGGCATTTAATAGCCATTCCGTTATCAAGTTTCATGTTTTTGTTGAGTTTGTGACCAATCCATGAATGGATGGGGAGAAGGATAATGGGAAAGCAACTATGGTTTTTAAATATTTTTCTATAACGGGTCCCACCTAGCATGACTTTGTGTATGCTATCGAATAGAATTTCAATGGTATGATAGTTGGTAGAAGATGCCCTTGTCATAAGGTAGCAATTGCGGTCCAATCATTACAATTACGAGCTGTCTTTAGATCAAAATACCAGGAAATACACCTCCTTGCATTGAGGGTGTGGTTTGGGGCACAAGCCTCTAGTTCCGAGCCACAGACCAATGCTTCATTGGCCACATTTTGGCATGGTGTTTATTGAAATGTAGCCCCTATTGTTGATGCTAAACATCTGTTCCATTTTTCATTGGGTATGCAGTCAGAGGTGCACTTTCTAGGAAGGCTATCGCATCCCAACTTGGTTAAGTTATTGGGCTTTTGTTTGGAGGACGAAGAGCTACTCCTTGTGTATGAATTTATGCCGAAGGGAAGCTTGGAGAACCATCTGTTTAGAAGTAAGAGTTGCTGAAAAATAGAAAGAGGAATATGAAGTGTAAGGAATTAGCTAATTTCTAGATGGGTTGGTTTGGTTGTTTGTGCAGGGAATCCTAATATTGAACCCCTCTCTTGGGATATACGGCTAAAGATAGCCATTGGAGCAGCTCGAGGTCTAGCTTTTCTACATACCTCAGAGAAGAAAGTCATTTATAGAGATTTCAAGGCCTCTAATATCCTGCTTGATGGGGTTAGTTTATTTATTATGATTATGTATTTTATATTTGAGGCTTAATTTTCTTATGATACTCCCTATAATTTGTTGCTGAAAGAACAAATAAATTGAAAACCAGTAAGAAATATGGTGGTGGATGTGAATTGCCCTTTGTGATTCTAAGTTTCCTTAGATTAATTTTTACACTGACATATGTGCACATTGCTAAAATGTGATTGACAATGCAATATCAGATTAGTTATTTTGCAGCGGAAAGGAATGTCATTTTGTGAACTTAAGCTTCTGTACTTTCCCTTTCCTTTCCCCTCATTACTGATTTTCTACAGCTAGTAAATGGAGCCTTATGCTAAATTTAATTGATTATAAAAATTTGAAGATGATGCAAAATAGTTCAGAGGGCGTGACGCCGATGTTATACCAAGAACACTTTGTTAAGATGCGTTTGATTACACAGGGGAGAGCTGGAGATCCAAATCTATCCCTCTAGTCGGTTGCTTGAATTTTGATGTGTTAATAAGATGATTAGCAAAACTTTGGCTGGTTTCTCTAAGAAAGACAACTAGACTCTCTTACTATGTCTAGAAGTTATGGTGGAGCTATCAATCGTCAATGGAGAAATGATATGGTATCATGTGTTGCAAGAAGGCATTAATAGGTTTTGGGTGGGTCATCTCATTGAAAACTTCAAAATAGACATGCATGCAAGGTAGAATAACATCATCGGAGAGCTGATGGAGCTTTGGGGCCAAGGCCCTGCCTACGTCCCCTGCTTCTTGAAACACTAAACAGATAAACGGCTTGTTTTTTAGGATGTAGGATTTATGAACCATCATTTATCATCACTAATATCCAACCCTTTTCATCTCAACTGCATTGTACAGAAATATAATGCCAAAATATCAGATTTTGGCCTGGCGAAGTTGGGGCCTTCTGGTGGAGAGTCACATGTGACAACCAGGGTCATGGGAACCTATGGTTATGCTGCTCCTGAGTACATTGCAACAGGTACGTGTTCCGTGCCTTCCAGGACATCTGAAATGCTACTGGAACAGGCTGTTAAAGCAATAGTTTAGACGATAAACATGTATACGTAACTCTTGGCATGTAAATAAATCATCTAATGTGAAACTTCATGATAAACAGGTCATTTGTATGTAAAAAGTGATGTGTATGGTTTTGGTGTCGTGCTACTTGAAATGCTGTCAGGCCAAAGGGCGCTCGATAGGAAGCGACCAACTGGTCAGCAAAATTTGGTTGAATGGTTGAAGCCATTGCTCTCAAACAAAAAGAAGCTCAAAACCACCATTATGGATTCAAGGATTGAGGGCCAATATTCGTCCAAGGCGATGGTACAAGCAGCACAACTAACTTTAAAGTGCCTGAAAGCAGATCCTAGAAACCGCCCCTCCATGAAAGAAGTTGTAGAGGTGTTGGAACAGATAGAGGCAATGAAGGAAAAACCAAAGGCGACCAAAAGCACTTTCGTTTCCTCACATTCTAAACCCCATCGCCGTGGCCAACAACCAACTCAGCATCGTCCCCTCCTCATTCCAGGGCGCAGGGTGCCTAAATACGAGCACGAAGTGAACATTCGTAAAATAACGAAAAAGAAGGTAAAGTAAGCAGAATTGGACCCAACAAATTCTATATGCAAACAAAAACAATTACTCCTTTAACTTAAAAGTCATGGTTTTTTAAGTGATTCCTTTTAGAGGAGAGCAGATTCTGTTGTTGTAGTTGCCATTTGTATTCAGTGAGATGATGATGTTGCAACTTGAAAAACAAGTAGTGTGATTCTTTAATGTAATGAAAATAGAGTGGGAAAAAAAATACTGGTGTTTTTATGCGGCTTTTCTTGGGGAAAATATGACCCATCTCACTCTTAATTTCAGTGGGAAGTGTTTTCTATAAGATTCATTGGCATTATTCTATACATGGTTATAAAACCTAGCTCTGCCTGATAGGTCGATTTGGGATCCGTATAAATTGGGACTTTAGCCATGTTTCAAATTACAAAAAACCGAGTTTATAATTGGTATAATTAAACCCAAGTGATCTTGTGGGGGTAAGCATATCATATTATACTTCACATTTATTTTTTATAGTCTATTTTTATATGGATTGTTTTTTAATTTTTCAATGTAAAGTAACTATATATGATTTATATTTATATAGATTGTTTTTAAAAATTTTAATATGAGATAAGTATATTATATTTTAAATTTTTTTTTATAGCTTGTATTGACCTGAATTGTTTATTAACTATACTACACTGCATATCTTATTTTTTTTATAATCTACATTCATATATAAACTTTTTTATATGGGATGTTAAAATCTCAAATATATATATTTTTTTATTTTTATCTTTATTTTTTCAAGTTGATCTAGGTGTGACTTGAAACTTGATATCTTAGCCGGAGGAGGATCAACAAAATGAGTTGAATGACTATGACTCTATAACAAACATCTAGTAGATCAATAAATTAAGTTCATTTTATTATGATTTCTGAATCTGTCCTGATAACACGTGTGCTTATGCATGATGGAAGGTTATAGTGGTCCATTTTTTAAAAGCATGTTTGGAAAGGATATTGGTTAAAGTCAACCAACTTGAATTATTTCATATTTATTTTTGTATTTTAAAAATATTTTTGAATTTTTGAATTTTTTTACTTTAAATTAATATTTTTTTGATATTTTTAGATTATTTTGATATATTAATATCAAAAATAATTATTTTTAAATAAAAAATATTATTTTAATATATTTTATAAATAACAAGGAACGCAGTTCTAATACCTAAAGAAGCACAAGATAACATAAAAGCAAACCCTCCACCTTGCATAACGCTAATACCTAGCTTTTCGTTTGGTCAAAATTTCTCAAAGTCCTTGACATTTAATGCTGAGATTATTATTAATTAAAATTAAAAGAATAGACGAGATCACTGTTAGTAATTGATAAAATCGGATTAACACAGAAATATCAAGATTAATAAAACTGATAAAAAGATGAGGAGAGAAAGTAACATAGGAGTACACTTCTGAATTAGTATTTTTTTTTCTTACTTTGTATTAATTCTTAGACATTACAGTTTATATCATATTTTTTATTATCAGCATTAAAAAATCAATAAAAAAATTTGAATTATTTACAAGATTGTCATTATATTTTTAATTAATAACTACAAGCTTTTGTTTTGTTACAAATAACACAATTACCTCCTTTTTTTTTTTTTTTTGCCAAGCATAAAACCCTAATCACTGGTCTCCAAATACTCAATCTGGCCACCCAAACCCATCAAAAATTTAGATCATTATCATCATCAATTTACAAATTTATTTATCTATTCATCTTGAAAACCTGGCAATTTTTTTTGTTTCTAATTTTGTTTCCATCTTCCCTTAAGAATTGATTTTTTTTCCTGTTGTCATTTCAAGGAAATCCAATTTAGATCATATAATGACTTTCTTTCATGAAATTTATGATCTTTGATGGACTTTAAATTCAAAAGCTTGAGACTTCAAAGCAAAGATTGAAATATTTTCCAAGATAGTTTCATGGGAAAAGATGTACAAACCAATGGCGAATAAAGGAGATGATTTATATGTGTGTGATTATGGTTGTTTTTCAAAATACTTTTCACTTAAAAATATATTAGAATAATGTTTTTTTATTTTTTAAAAATTATTTTTGACATTAACATATCAAAATGATCTGAAAATAAAAAAATAATAATTTAAAATAAATAAAATAAATAAAATTTATTTTTTAAAAAACGCTTTTAAATCATAAAATTAAACAGTATAGAAAAAACAAAAATATATTAAATACATTGCCTGTGCGCCACCGCATGTTTGCATAGTAATATGTTTGATGGTGTTATAAACCAATGCTTAATACATAAAAGTAATTGAAGGTGTGATGGAAGCAAAGTTGCATGAAGCTAAAAAAGCTGTTTAGGTGAAGCAAAATTGAGTGAATCTGAGCAGAATTTGCTGTGCGAAAGAGATTCATATCTTACAATTTTTTTTTAAAATTATTATATTTTTTTTCAAATAAATAAATAAATATTAAGGGTATGATATAATGGATCAATAAATACCTAATTGACAAAAAACTTATCTCCTATAGTCACTGGTAATTTATAAAAAATACTGACAAAAAAAGTTTAAATTTTGGAGAAACCAATTGAGTTACAATGAAATGAACATTTTGTTTTTAGCAATTTTAAAATAGTGATAAAATAATAAAATAACTCAACTAACAACATTTCAAGCAAGAAACAATATTAAACGTGAAGAAAAAAAGAAGCTCATTTATGCTCGCTCCCCCGATAACTTATATACACATATTGTTAAAAAACTATCTCATCTAAAAACTTAAATTATTAGGTGAAATATAAAAATATAATGTATATTATTTTTTAACACACTCTCTCAAATAAAAGACTCATATTATATTGTGCTTAATTTTTATAAAATAAATAAGAATGGTGAGATTTGAACTCGTAATCGTTAGGTCATCAAGGCTTTAATATTATATTAAAGAATCATCTCAATCCAGTAATTTAAACTGTTAGATAATATTTTAAGATATAATTTATATTATTTTCTAATATCCATAAGCATCACAACATAATATATGTTTAACTAAATATGTGTATCTCTTGGGCTATGTAACAGTTCATATATTTAAGGCTGAATTATTTTTCATCAAGAAATTAATTTTACCCTACATCTCATATACCTATTAGAAAAACTTTATGGTCTGTGATCCTCAAAATCACAATGACTACGAGCATGTTTGGGAATGCGGTTTAACCCGTGTTCCCAAAAAATTTGAAATTTTTTTTTTGTTAAAATTTATTATTATTTGTACGTTTTGGATCGTTTTGATGTACTGATGTCAAAAATAAATTTTAAAAAATGAAAAAAATATTACTGGCATGCATTTTGGCACGAAAAGTTATTTGAAAAGCAGCCGCAACCACACTGTCAAACAAGCTCATGAAATGTGACCTATTTGATTATGAACTGAATTTTTTTTGATAAAATAAATATTTTATGAGCTTTTATTTTCCTAGTAAATTTCAATTACTTCAAAGTGAATATGTGCTTTCATGGAATTTGAAAATGAATATTATATATTGTTATGAGATTTTTATTTGGGTTAAAAAACTATTTTTGTTGAGAGAGAAATTGTGTATGAATATAGAGGAATTTTATTTAACTGATTTGTGGGTGTTTATAATATATATATATATATATATATATATATATATATATATATATATATATATAAAAGAGTAGATTTATCTTTTTATATAAATTTTAAAATTATATTGATCTAAAATGTAATTTATAATTTTTTGAAAGAATGAAGAAAAAATAAAAAAAATGTTAGAGTATAATAACAATAAAAAACCTTCGATCTATAAATTTACATTGGCCAACAACACGGCTACTCTCTAGCCTTTACATTAAAAACCAATAAGAAATTTCCCGCTTCCACACAACCACCACAAAGAGAGAGAGAAATTCCCGAATCGACGAGAGGTGGTCTTAACAAAAATTTCACTATAATAATTCGAATGGTTCTCTCTTCTGTGTTGCTAACTACCAAGTGTCATGTTTTTGTCCCTGTCCGTTTCTCCTTGTTGGTGCACACAAATAAACTAAAATAACATTAATTATTTTTTACTCTCTGTTTTTAAGGTTTTTAATATTAGTTTGATTGGATTCGCAGGATCCAAGTTCTGTTCGTGGAGATTCATGATTGATTTTATCTGGTTGCAATATTGATCTGCACAGATCATAGGTAAGAACCTATATATATATTTTTTTGATATTCGTGATTTAAAGTTGTCTAATGTGGTGCTTTAATCTTTGCGTGACTGTTGTTTAGGTAGTTTTGTTGGTCTTAATTGAGTTCATTCGAAGTGGGTTTACTCTAATAATGTTAAAGATTAGATTTTGATTCAAAGTTTCTATCTTTGCTTGTCTGATTGCATTCAATTTGTCTCTTTTTTTCTAATTAGTTAGTTAGGGACTAGGGCTCAGTCGAGTTTGGATTTTCTTAATGTAAGGAAGAATATAGAGGTTAGATTGAAGTAAGTAATCTTGTTGTTTTTGATGCGTTATGGATGTTACTTGTTTCGATGGTGTTAGAACTTTGAGGTTGGCATGGTGGTCTTAAATGAGATAAGCTGATGTGGGATTTGAATAGTAATGTTAAAGATTGAGACTTTGATCTATGATGTGGGATTTGAATAGTAATTTTAAAGATTGAGACTTTGATCTAAAGTTTGCAACTTTACGGGTGTTGTTGTCCATATAAAATTGCGTTTATTGTCATTTAATTAAGAATCTAACTTGTTTTGGGAGAAGGATTAGTTGGCTTTGATTTTATTTCTGTTAAATGAAGTGTCAAGATGAGTATTTTTGTTTTACTTCAAGCAAGGATGTAAATGGCTAGCTTGAACTAGGAAATATTGTTGTTGGTATAGTTTGGGGAATTGGGTTTTTACTTTCAAGCGGTGTAGCTATATCCTCAGGGATAAGGATTGTGTTACTTTGGATGTTCTCATTATTAAAATGCTGAAGTTCATCGGTTTCTTTTATTTTTGTGGTGAATTATCTTATTTTTAGTACAAGTGCATGGGATTCTATGGTTCCAATTGATTGCTGGATCTGACTTGGTGTTCACTGTTTCTTTCTCTTGACTAATTAGCCTTTAAGAGCTACTAATGATGCCATATTTAGCATTGGCCTCAACCTAGCTTTCTTTGTTGTTGCATGAATTGTTTGTATTGCTTTTCTACTTGTATATCAAAATTGCCTGAAGGACCAATCCACTTGCTACTAACACAGTAGCTAATCTTGTGACTTCTGAATCATAGTAGTCTCTGCATTAATATTGTGGATTTGAAACACTGACTTAGCATAGAGAATAATCGTATGGGTGTGATTTATCCTGTCATAGCTCATCAAAGATGTTCATTATATGCATGTGTTGGAACTTGGAATCCATGTTTTTGAGCTGTGCAGAATGAATGAAACATACATTACTGCTTGCTAAATCTCATTGCTATTTATGTATTTTTACTGGAGCAACTTCTCTTTATATATTGCACTAATTCTCTACTGATTCTGGAGGGGTCAACTCCACTAAAGTCAACTAATTTTCTTTCTCTCTTGAATAGGTCAGTTGACACTTGCAATTCTCGTTTTAGATACAATGGACAAACACCGTGGTAGTAGATTAAGTGAGCTGTTTGGTAGTTTGGGTAGTTTCTTCAGAAAATGCATGTTTTGCATTCTATCTATGGGTCCCATCCCCAACCATTTTGCTTTCATAATGGATGGAAATAGAAGATATGCTAAGAAGGAAAAATTGGAAGAAGGTGCTGGTCACAGAGCAGGATTTTCAGTTCTTATGTCCATGCTTAAGTACTGCTATGAGTTGGGAGTAACTTATGTCACTATTTATGCCTTCAGCATTGAGAATTTCAAAAGGAAGCCTGATGAGGTTCAGAACCTGATGGATCTGATTCTGGAGAAGATTGAAGGGTTGCTCAAGGAAGAAAGCCTTGTGAACAAATATGGTATCAGGGTGTATTTTATTGGTAATTTGAAACTATTGAGCAAGCCTGTCAGGGTGGCAGCAGAAAAGGTTATGAAGGCTACTGCTAACAACACCAAGTGTGTGCTTTTGATCTGCATAGCCTATACTTCATGTGATGAGATTGTGCAAGCTGTCCATGAATCCTGTAAAAATAAGTGGGAGGAAATTCAACCTTGTAACTCACATAAAAGTTTCAGTGGTAGGGTTGAAGAAGTAGATGGCAAAAGCATAGATGATGGCGTTGGCCACAGTGTTCAAGAATTGTTCGGAGTTCAAACAAATGAATTACGAGCAACAAGGGCAAGCACATTCTGTAATGACGTGGCCGAAGGAGTAGAAAGGACTGATAAAAAAAGTGGTGTGGTTGGGCATGCTGTCCATGGATCCTGTGATAAATGGGGTGAAGTTCAATCATTGGAGGCAAGTAGAACCGGAGATGGTGTGATTCCAAATGTAAAGAGTGAGAAATTGCTGGTGGATCTTTCGATATTAAAGGTGGTTGACATTGAGAGCCACATGTATATGTCAGTAGCTCCCAATCCTGACATTGTGATCCGAAGTTCTGGGGAGACCCGCCTCAGTAACTTCCTACTTTGGCAAACTAGTAACTGCCTGTTGTATTCTCCAAATGCACTATGGCCAGATATGAGGTTGTGGCACTTGGTGTGGGCAGTCTTAGACTTCCAGCGCAATCATTCTTATTTTGAGAAGAAAAAGAAGCAGTTTTAACCACATTTTGACACTACAGAAGATTCTGTCTTCTCTCTCATATTATAGTAGTTATGCATCTGCGATTGAATTCTATTGGAAACTGGGAAGCTCAAGAGTCAGATGCCTCACCCTTTTGTTGTAATCTAAAGAGTTTAATTTCCAAGCCTGGGCACTTCCAAATTACACTGATGCTTTGGCACGGGTTACTTCCAATTTTGGAACCATATGGAATTCCTTGCAGGCAACAATTATCTTTTTATATTTTGGAAAATCTTGAATATTAGCTATGATCTCTTAGCCGGGGGTTTACTGATTATATCATGTAATTGCAATGGACATAAATGATAAAGCCAAAACATTTGAACATGCAGGGGAGAGAATACTAAATGGAAATAAATCTGTGTTCTTTTCAAGAGTACTCAACACCAACTTTACTTGATGACTACATAAAGCTGTGTACAAGAGTCAGAGTCAGGTACTTTGAATCTGTTCTATAGCAATTGTATCTTCCGTGGTAGCAAAGATTTTTCAAGGCATTTAGAAGAGCATGGATTTTTTTTTTCTCAGGGTACTTGATTCTGTCGAGCATACTTTTCTTGTCTGAGATAATCTGGGCATTGATTATTATGGTGTTTGCACGATGGATCTTTGCATAAGATTATCTTATCTTATTTCATATATTTTTTATTGTTCATAAAGGCAAAGTCATTTTCCTATGTGACACCAGCAAGATATATATATATATATATATATATATATATATATATATATATATATATATATATATATCAGATAACTCAGTCTTGCATTCATATAATTTGTCTCATTCCCCACTCAGATGCACTGGAGTTGGCGATGGATCAATTTAGACTGAAAACGTGTTCATTAATTTGCCATTGGTTATAGTTGCATGTGTCTGGCACGCATCTCCCCTGTCTCAAACAGATAAAAGCTTTTAACCTCGTTGCTGGATTACCCACTGTACTGTTAGGTATATAAACGATGGTAGCTGGAAAAAAAATTATTTTATAAAAAGTATTTTTAATTAAGGTTGGTTTGGAAAAATATATGTTTGATTAAAACTGTGATTGAAATTGAGGTTGAACAAAAAGTAGTTTAATGTATTTAGTTAAAAGAATACTTTTTAAATTGAGGTTATATATATATATATATATATATATATATATATATATATATATATATATATATATATATATATTGATAGTTTTAATTTAAATATTTTAGATTTAACTTCTGTTATTATATTATGAAATAAATAATATTGATATCAAATATTTTTTATTATTTTATTAAACTATATGCAATTTTATCACGTAAGTACTAAATCTATTCAACAAGGACTATATTTTCCATGGTTTCTTAAGCGTGCAACAACATCAGGTAATAATATCATCAAGAACAAAATTAGGATTACAATTAAATTCTGTAAATGTTACGTCATCAAACGATCTTCTTCTAATTTTTTGAATAAGACAATTAAAAATAAAAATAAAAACTGAATTTTTTTTAACTTGGTCGGACCCGACAAGAACAAAATTGGGATTGCGATTAATTTTTGCAAATGCTACATCATCAAGCGATTTCCTTCTAATTTTTTGAATAAAACACAATTAAAAATAAAAATAAAAACTGAATTTTTTTTAACTGGGTCGAACCCGGCAAGAACAAAATTGGGTTTACGATCAAATTTTGCAATCAAATTTTGCAAATGCTACGTCGTCAAACGATCTCCTTCTAATTTTTCAAATAAAACACAATAAAAAATAAAAATAAAAATAAAAATGGATTTTTTTTTAACTGGGTTGGATCCGAGAAGAACAAAATTGGGATTGTGATCAAATTCTGTAAATGCTACGTCATCAAGCGATCTCCTTCTAATTTTTTGAATAAGATACAATTAAAAAAAATAAAAATTGATTTTTTAAAACTTGGTCGGACCCGGTTCAATATATTAGCTTCAGACTAGATCTAATCGGTCTGGAACAGTAACTAGAATAGTAGAAAGTGATTCTACTATTCAAACAGTGAAGAGTGAAACTCTCCATGTATTGTTCCGCAGGTTTGCAGAAGTTGCTTTCCGCAAACCTACGATTTTATTAAATTTAGAGCGTGTTTGGCAGTATAGTTGCGAGTGCTTTTCAAATAACTTTTCGTGCCAAAATGCATGCCAATAATGTTTTTTCATTTTTTTAAAATTATTTTTGACATCAGCACATTAAAACGATTCAAAACATACAAATTATATTAAATTTTAATAAAAACGGCCGCGTTCCTAAACATTACCTCTTGTCTTAAATTTAAGGGTACCCCCACCTCCCTCCAAAGCCAGCATGTGCTAAAATCCCTTCACTTTACTTTGTACCAACATGACACCTTGAACGAAACTGGGCCAGGTCTAACTCAAAGCACAGGACCTTTTGGCATCTTACACATGCTTTGCAAGATCCCTTTTGACTGTTACATCCAACTCTTCTTCTATGTTGTTCCAAGGGTGCTGCTAAAATCACTAAGAATTTTGTTATTCCCACTATACCTTTTAAATTGAACAGCAAATTTGTAGTTCTGTTAAAAAAAGAAGAAGCAATCAACGATTTGAAGTCACTGCAAAGGTGTTCATTGTCAAACGAGTCCTATAAATGACCCTGATCTTTCCATTAACGACACCAGAGATGGCCATGGCTCAACCTCCACCCCTCTATCTTCTCGCTATTTTATATTTTGCTCTTTTATTCAAGGGCACGTCCAGCACCCAGCAAAACCACAACGAACTCAAATCCCTTCACTACTTTGTTCTCTGCGAACATGCCACTCGGAATAAAACCGGGTATATCATCGTGAATGGTGTGGCTGGACCAAATCTGCCTCACACCACATCAACTCTTGGCACCTTGCATGTTTTTCGAGAGCCCATGATTGTTACATCCGACCCATCTTCTAAAGTTGCTGGCACTGTTTAAGGATACTTATGGCATCCAGTTTTGATGGGTTTTGGGTCCTTGTTGTTCTTAAGTCTACTTCACAATTGAAGCAGCACAGGGGGTCCATTGTCATTGCTGGGGGCTTTAGTAACTGAAAGCCGTCTGATGTTCCAGTTGGTCAAGAAAGAAATAACTGTGATTGAAAGTATATTTGGGAGGTAATTTTCAACCTTGTTCGCGACTCTCATAAAACCTGTAATGGTAGCATGGATTGATCCGGTGACAAAGGGGGTGAGTTGTATCATTGGAGGCGAGAGAGCGAGAAGTTGCTGATGGATGATCCTTCTATATATTTATATGCTGTAAGGTCTTGAATATTAGCTTTCTAATCTTGAAGCCAGGGGTGTGCGAGAAAAACCGACTAAACCGTGCCATAAAGCCCACTGTCCGATCACCGAGGTGTTTAGAGGACGTGCTCGTACGATTAACAGAAGTAACAAGATTGTTTTTTTTTTTTTTTTCTCTTGCAATTTTGTGAAAGGTTTGAACAGGGAGCTTGATCCTGTTAAGCAGATCAATTCTCTTCAGATCATCGCTGCTAGAGACCAAATTATACACTCTTATTATTTCAATTTAGATAATTGAGTGTCTATATTTTGCTTCGTGGCGTCTCTTTATCTATGCATTTCAAGTTTACTTATCACTTTTTTTTATTTTTAAGAGACAATACACATGTTAGATTTTTATTATTTATTATGAGAAAAATAAATTTTGATTATAAATTCCAAAGATAATTTTTTTTAAAAAAGAGCATAATTTTTTATTGGTTTTCAATTCTTTATTTACACTGAAAAAAACCTATCACTCAATTTTAGAAATTAAAATAAAAATAATGATTTAATAGTTTTTGTTAATTCTTATTCATTTACTTATGTTAGATTCTTTTGATTAGTGGTGGAGGGAGAGTAAAATAACTGGTTAATTTTTTTTAATAATGTGGATGTTCGGGTCAGTTTGTGTATATTTCGACTAATCCTATAAGTTTTAAAATTAATGATTACATAAGTTTTCAATAATCCTAAAACAACTTAAATTTATAACTATTAAAAAATAAATTTAAAATCTAGATCTTGATAAATTAAACTATAAATCAAAATTTAATTACCTTAAGTAGTTTGTATAGCGACGACCATAGCGGCTGCTCTTTGAAGCTGCGCTCATGCCTTTGTATACTCTTGACGACATTTTATGGCATCTTCCAGAGCATTGATTTTTTCCAACAATTATACTAGAAGTTAAGAAATTCTGTAACACTACTGATATTTCTCTTCCAATTTTTATATATATATATTTTTCTGATCAAGCACTGCACTTGACACTGCGGTGGACTCATATTTTTTAAAATTTTAATTTTTTTTATGTTTTTAAATTGTTATAATATGTAAATGTTAAAAATAAATTTTAAAAAATAAAAAAAATATTATTTTAATATATTTTCTAAAAACAACTTTAAAAAACAATTCCTATTCAAAACAATCACATCATACATGCACCACTATAGCTCTGAAAAAAATATAAGTCGAAAATGGAGGCTAGCGGGTGACTTTTGAGCGCACAAGTCTGATTTATAATTTGCCACTAATCACAGTAGTACATGCGGTGGCATGCATGATGCTTATGGTTTGAAAATGAAGTTTCATCTACTTCCAAACTTGTCAAACACTCCCATTTGGTGACTCGCATGCATAAACACGTTTTTCTTAGGAATTTTCGAGGGTGTTTAAGAGTGTATAGTAGTGATTACGAAACATTTGAAAACATTAAAAAAAATTTAATTTCAAGAATTTTCTTTTTAAATTTTTAAAAAACACGTATTCGAAGACTGCTTTCCTTGCTTCAATGTAGAAGCATTGACTGATTCAACCAGTCTCTATTGAGACAAAATTATCAAGATACTAGACCGATTTGCAAGTGGCTGCTGTCATCGGAAGTCTTTGGGCGTTCAAGTCCTATAAATGACCCTGAATTTCTCACATACTAGCAGCAACAAACATAGAGCCATGGCTCAAATCCTGCACCTCCATCTTCTTGCAACTCTACTTCTTGCTCTTTCTTTTAAGGCCACCTCCTCCTCCCGACACAGCGGCAACAACGGGCTCAAATCTCTCCACTTTGCACTCTACCAGCATGAAACGATAAACAAAACGGGATACATCATAGTGAATGGCGTGGCCGGAGCAGGGGTTGGTCAAACCACAACACCTTTCGGCACCTTGTTTGCTTTCCAAGATCCGATGACTGTGACGGCCAATATATCTTCAAAGGTCGTCGCGATTGCTGAAGGCACCTCTATAACATCTAGTTTTGATGGGCTGAGGAGCATTTCCATCGCTAAGATCACTTTGAGGTTGAAGAATCACATGGGGTCTATCTCTATTGTTGGGGGGACACATAACATCAAGCCTGCTGATCATCCCGTGGTAGGAGGCACCGGTGACTTCATGTTTGTTCAAGGGTACGTGACATCCTCTCCGGTGGATCTCCAGGGACTCACTGTTACCTACAAGATTGTGTTCCACCTCTACTGGCCCTCCTATGCAAATAAATTCTCACTTCATGACAAGCATGTGGGAAATGATATAATTACTTAGAGGATAGCTAGTTATTTGAATCGATCCTGTTGTGGCTCACATAATTATTTTTGGCAAAATAAATAAATAAATAAATAAATATACAAGCTTTTTACATGTGTTTTTTTAAAGAAATTATAATTATAAATAAAAAAACTTATGCATGCATTTAATTAAATATATCGAGAACAATCTGTGCCAATAAATACAGAAAATAAAGTGTTAACGTGTCTATTCAACTCGTCTCACTGCCTTTTGTTCTAATGCAAAAGAATTAATCTGTATATATTATTGAATCAAAAAGTTAATGCTTGCATATAATAAACTATAGTAAAAATCATATACGTTAATAAAAACAAGTACAATCTCAGGTTAATTTTTAACTTAGTAAGAGAATAAAAAAAATGTTGCGATTGCAGTGAAACACCATTCCCTTAATCTTTGTATAGTAATTTTTCAAAAAAAAAAAACAATGTAAAGAAAAAAAATTAAAAATAAATTACAAAAGAATAAAGATAAGAACAAAAAAAGGGTAAAAATAGGTCAAGTGTGAAGTAATAAATATTTCAAGTATAAAAAATAAAAAATAATATTTTTTTTCAAAAAAAATGTAAAGAAAAAAGAGAGTAAAAACTAAAAAAATATTAAAAAAATAAAGATAAGAAAACAAATGGTGATTAATAGTTCAAGTGTAAAATGATAAAAATTTCAAAAATAAAAAGAAAAAAAATATGAAAAGCTTGTTTTCTGAATAAAAAACCAAAAATTTTAATTTTATCACTTCTGTAATAAAAAAATTAGCAGAATTTATAATTATACTATTTATACAGGAAAATACGGTTTCGTACATGTATAATTCAATTTTCTTTCCTTCTGTTTTAAGTGTCCTTGAGCAAAATTGTGAATCCCAAATTAATTCTCCCATCCACTCATAAATACGTCAAATTAATTCCTAATACATATAGCTGGATTGCATAATAAAATATTTTTTTTTATTCCTAATACTTTCCAGAAAAATAAGCAGTCATGTACACACACTAGTCTCTACTCGTGCTTTGCTGTGCATGGTGCTAAATAATTTTTTAAATAAAAAATGATATTTAGATACTAAAATTAAAATAAGTAAAAAAAAAATGAAAAATTGCTTATGAAAAATATATAAAAACTCTAATTAAAGCTAAACTGACATGAAATATCTCGTCAAATTCATGGTCTAAATTATATGATTGGAATAACCCAATTAAAAATAAAAAAGAATTATAAATTTTTTTTTAAAAAAACAATTGTTAATTTTTTTAAATCCATGACCTGAGTCATTAAACTTGAAGCATCTAATTTAGAAAAATCACAAAGTCTAATTAAAAAAATATATATTAAAGAATAAAATTGAAAAAAATAATTCTAATCATACAAAATGATTTTAAAAAATAGTAATTCAAAAAATGAGGATCAAGATCACTATACCTATATTATTAATAAGTAATACCATCACTATTACTATTATCATTATGACTATTATCATCATCATCATTATTATTATTATATTTTTTATTTGCATCATCATCATTATTAATATTACCATAATTATTGCTACTATTATCATTATTATTATCATTATCATTAGTATTATTATTGAAAAAATAAAAACCATGAACTTGAATTGAAGGATACAATTGAAAACTATAAATTTTTTGACAAAAGAGCAAAAAAAACAATAAGAAAAAAAAAGGACCAAATTTAAATCACTATTATCATTGAAAAAATAAATCATAAACTTGATTTGAATGATGAAATTCAAGCTATAAAAACTTTGGTAAAAGAGCAAAGTAAAACAATTAAGAAATTAAAAGTATAAAGACCAAATTGAAATACGTTATATATACAAATTAAGAACCAATGGTTAAATTAAAAATAAAAAAACTTCAACAAAAGAGAAAATGACTAAAAAACATCAATCAAAACTCAAAGGTACGAGAGAAAAAAGAAGGAAGGAAAAAAAAAGGGTCATAAGAGATAAAATAGCTAGATTTGAAGAACTCACGCCACCTATAATGGAAGTGGAGATGACGAGGAATAATCTGAGACGATGGATGATCATTTTTTACAACAAAAAATCATCACACGCTCCGCCCTAAATGAGGATTAAGCTTCATTGTCAAGCCTAAATCTCAAATCACTATCCTAGAAATTCTATCTCCAATAAATACAAGTATTTAGTTTATGCAAAATATTAGCATGTATGCACAATAAGTATTTTTATTATTAAAATCAAATAACAATATATTTTACCTTAAATAGAATTTTTTTTGGGTGATTTTTATATTTTCTTTAACATAACTAGCCTCTTATTAAAAAATATTTGAAAGACTAGTTATGATAAAATTAAATTGAAACTTATTTTCATTTATTTTACCATTCTCATATAATCATATCATTAAAATGTCCCTTGTGACAATGATGGTGCATATGCGTCTCATGATTTCTACTAAAAATGATTAACACAACTAGATGAGTTGGGAACAACTATGTTTGAAAGAGTACATGACAATTACAGTAGCTACTGCTAACAACACCAAGTATGTGCTTTCGATCTGCATAGCCTATACTTCATGTGATGAGATTGTGCAAGCTGTCCATGAATCCTGTAAAAATAAGTGGGAGGAAATTCAACCTTGTAACTCACATAAAAGTTGCAGTGGTAGGGTTGAAGAAGTAGATGGCAAAAGCATAGATGATGGCAGTGGCCACAGTGTTCAAGAATTGTTTGGAGTTCAAACAAATGAATTACGAGCAACAGGGGCAAGCACATTCTGTATTGATGTGGCCGAAGGAGTAGAAAGGACTGATAAAAAAAGTGGTGTGGTTGGGCATGCTGTCCATGGATCCTGTGGTAAATGGGGTGAAGTTCAATCATTGGAGGCAAGTAGAACCGGAGATGGTGTGATTCCAAATGTGAAGAGTGAGAAATTGCTGGTGGATCTTTCGATATTAAAGGTGGTTGACATTGAGAGCCACATGTATATGTCAGTAGCTCCCAATCCTGACATTGCGATCCGAAGTTCTGGGGAGACCCGCCTCAGTAACTTCCTACTTTGGCAAACTAGTAACTGTCTGTTGTATTCTCCAAATGCACTATGGCCGGATATGAGGTTGTGGCACTTGGTGTGGGCAGTCTTAGACTTCCAGCGCAATCATTCTTATTTTGAGAAGAAAAAGAAGCAGTTTTAACCAAATTTTGACACTACAGAAGATTCTGTCTTCTCTCTCATATTACAGTAGTTGTGCATCTGCGATTGAATTCTATTGGAAACTGGGAAGCTCAAGAGTCAGATGCCTCACCCTTTTGTTGTAATCTAAAGAGTTTAATTTCCAAGCCTGGGCACTTCCAAATTACACTGATGCTTTGGCACGGGGTACTTCCAATTTTGGAACCATATGGAATTCCTTGCAGGCAACAATTATCTTTTTATATTTTGGAAAATCTTGAATATTAGCTATGATCTCTTAGCCGGGGGTTTACTGATTATATCATGTAATTGCAATGGACATAAATGATAAAGCCAAAACATTTGAACATGCAGGGGAGAGAATACTAAATGGAAATAAATCTGTGTTCTTTTCGAGAGGACTCAACACCAACTTTACTTGATGACTACATAAAGCTGTGTACAAGAGTCAGAGTCAGGTACTTTGAATCTGTTCTATAGCAATTGTATCTTCCTTGGTAGCAAAGATTTTTCAAGGCATTTAGAAGGGCATGAATTTTTTTATCTCAGGGTACTTGATTCGTTCGAGCATACTTTTCTTGTCTGAGATAATCTGGGCATTGATTATTATGGTGTTTGCATGATAGATCTTTGAATAAGATTATCTTATCTTATTTCATATATTTTTCTTTGTTCATTAAGGCAAAGTCATTTTCCTATGTGACACCAGCAAGATCTATATATCAGATAACTCAGTCTTGCATTTATATAATTTATGTTATTCTCCACTCAGATGCACTGGAGTTGGCGATGGATCAATTTAGACTGAATACGTGTTCATTAATTTGCCATTGGTTATAGTTGCATGTGTCTGGCAGGCATCTCCCCTGTCTCAAACAGATAAAAGCCTTTAATCTCTTTGCTGGATTACCCACTGTGCTAGCTAGGTATATGCATCAGAGTCCTATAAATCCCCTGGTCTTCTTGCATGCTTCTGGCAACAGAGACAAACATGGC
Organism: Populus simonii; assembly: GCA_007827005.2. NCBI lineage: Eukaryota > Viridiplantae > Streptophyta > Magnoliopsida > Malpighiales > Salicaceae > Populus > Populus simonii. Next base: position 17,282,765 of record CM017468.2, read on the forward strand.
TCATTATTTACACCTATCATGATACCTTGTGAATAATTTGCTGCAGAAGAAAAGTTGAATAATGCAGAAGTAGAGAGAAGAGGAGAATGAATTTCTTTGTGAGAAAGAAGAAGAATTATACGTTTAGAAAATCTGCAATCTGCATGCAACATTTACTTCTTTTATTTTTCTTACGTTTCTCAGAGTACATGAATACATATATATACACATATTCTAACTAACTTAACAGTTATAACTAACTCTATATGTATTAGTTATAACTGCAATTACAATTTATATGAGAAATGACAGAATGACCAGTCTTCTTAGTCTTCTGTGGATGTTGATTCTTCTGCATGCGTGGCTTTCTCTGCAATCTTGGAAGGTTTCATATGTTCCTTATGTGTATTGATAGTTTGCTCTAGATTCTAATATCCCCCCTCAAGATGGGAATGAATATTCACCATTCCCATCTTGCCAAGGATAGGATGAAGTGTGTGATAACCAAGTGGTTTGGTTAATGCGTCAGCTAATTGAAATCGGGAAGGAATGTGAATGATGGTAAGTTGTCCTTCCTGTAGTTTTTGCGAACAAGATGACAATCAAGTTGTATATGTTTGGTGCGTTCGTGATGGACTGGGTTGGAGGCGATTTCTGAGGTCAGTTTGCTGTCTGTGTATAGCAAGGCAAGCTGAGAGTAAGGTATGTGGAAATCTGCCAACAAATAAGTCAGCCATTGAATTTCACACGATGTAGTTGCCAAAGCCCGGTATTTAGCTTCTGCTGAGGACCTATTTACAGTAGGTTGTTTCTTTGATTTCCAGGAGATGAGTGAATCTCCAAGAAAAACCAGATATCCAGTTACACTTCTTTTAGTATCAATGCAGCCTCCCCAATCACTGTCAGAATAAGCCTTTAAATGAAAAGTAGAATCAGCTTTGAGAAGTAATCCTTGACCTGGTGTTGCTTTAAGATACCAAAGAACTCTCTCTGCAACTTGCATATGCATTGTATGCGGGTTGAACATGAATTGGCTGAGAGTTTGGATGGCATATGATAAATCTGGGCGTGTGAGTGTGAGATAGAGAAGTCTACCAATGAGTCTACGATAAGATGCAGGATTGGACAAGGAAAAGCTAGCATCATGGGTACTGAGTTTCAGTGTGGATTCCATTGGAAAACTGACTGGTTTAGCGCCAAAAAAACCATTGTCTGTAAGTATATCTAAGGCATATTTTCTTTGGCAAAGAACAATGCCTTTAGCAAATCTAGCTACCTCAATACCGAGAAAGTACTTCAAGTTTCCCAAATCTTTGATAGGGAAGGTCGTGCGAAGGTACTGTTTGACTTTGTTGAGTGCTGTAAGAGTGTTGGAAGCGATGAGTACATCATCAACATAGATTAACACTACAATGAAGTCGTTGGTAGATTTCCTGATGAAGAGGTTAGAATCTGATTTTGCTTGTAGAAATCCGAAGTGTAATAGAGATGTAGATAGCTTGGAAAACCATTGTCTTGAAGCTTGTTTTAGACCATATATGCTCCTTTTGAGTTTGCAGACTCGAGGATCAGTTGGATTGGAGTAACCCGGTGGTAATTGCATATATACTTCCTTATGTAAGTCACCATGTAAGAAGGCATTGTCCATATCAAGCTGATGTAAATGCCAATTGTTGACGGTAGCAATGGTGAGAAGAACTCTAACTGTTGTTATCTTTGCAACAGGAGAGAAAGTGTCAAAGAAATCAATGCCCTCTTGTTGTGTGTATCCTTTTGCTACCAATCATGCCTTATATCGTTCAACCTTTCCATCAGCTTGGAATTTAACTTTGTATACCCACTTACATCCAATGACAGATTTATTCTGTGGTAAAAGTACTAGGGGATTTTGTTTTGCTCAAGAGCTATGATTTCATTTGTCATAGCATTTTGCCAATGAGGAATGGAGGTAGCTTGTTTGTAAGTTTTTGGTTCAAAAACAGATGAAACAGAAGAGGTGAAAGCACATTGTTGTAAAGATAATTTGGAATTAGATAAGTAAGAAAAGATAGAGTATGGCTTACCAGGAAGGGAGCAATCTGAAGAGCTTGGAGTTGCTGAAGGAATCTTAGTCATATTTCCATAATAATACTGCTTTAAGTAATTAGGTGGATGTTTATTTCTTTCAGACCTTCTGAGTTGGGAAATATTATTATGAGTTAGGGGAGAAGTTTGAGGAACAGAAGGTTGTAAAGGTAATGTTGCAGGAACAACAGAATTGTTTAAAGGTGACTGTGCTGGGATACAAGGAAATGAGTCAAAAATTTGAGGATAGTCAGGAAACACAAGGGGTGTATGAACTGTGTTTGGAATAGGTGGGAATGTGGATTCATGAAACACAACATTACGAGACACAAATGTTTTGCAGGTTGATAAGTCAAGCACTTTGTATCCTTTAATGTGTGGAGGGTAGCCAAGAAAAATGCATTTCGTGGCTCGTGGTTGAAATTTTTCTCTATTGTGTGTGATTGTGCTAGTAAAACATAAACAGTCGAACACCCTTAAGTAATTATAATGTGGTGGTTTGTTAAAAAGAACCTGATAAGGTGTTTGATTTTGGAGAATGAGAGAAGGGGTGCGATTGATTAGGTGAGTGGCTGTGAGAATGCAATCTGTCTAATAAGTTAAAGGAAGTTGGGATTGAAACATGAGATCTAGCTACATTTAGCAGGTGTTGATGTTTCCTTTCAACCCTTCCATTCTGTTCAGGTGTTTCAACACAGGTTAATTGATGAATGATGTCATGTTTTTGGTAAAAAGTAGGTATATTAAACTCTTGTCCATTGTCTGATTTGAGAGTTTTAATCTTGGTGTTGAATTGAGTATGAACATAGGCTAGAAAGTTGCTAAGAAGATCTCGTGTTTCAGATTTAGATTTCATTAAAAATAACCAAGTAAATCTACTGTAATCATCTACAATGGTAAGGAAAAACTGATAACCAGAATATGAAGTAACAGAGAAGGGTCCCCAAATGTCAATGTGAATTAATTAAAAAGCCTCTATGGATTTATTAATAGATAAGGAAAAGGGCAACCGTTTTTGTTTAGCTAGGGGACAAATTTCACAAATGGAATTGTTGCTAATAGTGACTGAAGGATCAGTTTTGTTCAAAAGATTGATTTTGGAAGTACGGATGTGGCCTAAATGTAAATGCCAAAGATCAGTGGCAACAACACAGGACTTGATTATTGATCTAGGAGGTAAGCCTTTGATAGTTTGATTAGGGTGTTTGTGAAGACTGTATAGACTTGATTCAGCTTCAACAAGCCCAATCATCTTCCATTTGCTTAGATCCTGCAGGATACATTTCGTGTGAAGGAAAAATAAGCCAATAGTGTTATCAGCAGTTAATCTTGAAACAGAAATCAAATTAATATTGAAAGCTGAAACATAAAGTGCATTGTGCAAAATGATGTCAGGAGAGAATTTAACCGTCCCAGTGAAAACAATTGGTACATGTTGACCATTTGGCAGATGAACTTTGGACTGAGTTTTAGGCAGAATAATGGATTCGAAAAGAAGGGGGCTACAGATCATGTGATCTATTGCTCCTGTATCAAGAATCCAAGAAAATTTGTTCTGAGGTGAAGATACTGTATGACATGAAAAGGATATACCTGATGTAGATACTTCCTTAGTAGTATTATTTATCTTTGAGTTGGAAATGCTATTTGCGGAGTGAGTAGATTCTGCATCTGTTCTTGAGAGAAAACAATGTTAGGAGTGTCAAGATGTTGCTCCAAGACAGCAGTATTATGTGCAGTGGGTAATCTTTGAAAATTTCTGCTGGCATGTGGCATGGTGGCAAATCTTTTCCCTCTTGGCCCCTTCCATCAAGAAGGGTATCCAATAATTTGAAAACATTTATCAACAACATGTCCAGGATATCCATAGTGGGAGCAGGTTGCCTCAGCTTTTCCTTTTTGTTTAGCAAAGTGTGTAGTTTATGTTGAACCTGATCTGGAATTTGGATTATGGTATTGTTCAGCAACCATTGCTTGTGAATCAATGGGAATCCCTACTGCATTTGTTAGGGACCTCTGACTCTCTTCTTGCAGAAGCAGGGAAAAGACTCTGCCCATGGATGGCAAAGGAGTTTGGAGTAATAATTGACCTCTGACTGCTGAGTAAGAATCATGAAGTCCTACCAAAAATTTCATAACATAATCTGATTGTTGTCGATCTGTTAGATGCTTTAAAATGTTGCATGAGCATGAATCAAGATTTCCACATTTGCAGTTTGGGATTGGACGATAACTGATGTATTCATCCCATAGTGCCTTGAATTCACTGAAATATTCAGTGACAAATTTTGAGTTCTGAGAAATGGAACTTAAAGATTTCTCTAAACTGAAGACCCTTGGTCCATCACTACTGAGATACCTAACTCTTAATTCTTCCCAAATGTCGAATGTCGTTGTGAAGTAAAGAAGGCTGCTGCGAATATCCTTGGCAATTGAATTCATCAGCCATGATAGAACCAGATTATTTGATCTTAGCCATGCCACACGAAGTGATTGATTGGTGGTGTTTGGTTGAACTAAAGAACCATCAATGAAGGCAATCTTGTTTTTCACTATTAAGGCAATTGTCATGGATCTACTCCATGCAATATAATTTTCACCAGTGAAAATTTCAGAAACCAGAAGTGCACTAGGATTATCAGAAGGGTGGAGGTAGTAGTAGCTACAAGAATCATCAGAAAGATTTAGAGTAGTGGTATTGAATGAATCTTTATATGCTGTAGAAGCATTTTCTTCAAGATGATCAGATATTTTGAAGTTTTTGAAGGAATCAAGAAGATGATGGCAGAAAGGTTTTTAAACTACAAAGATTTTGAATCTTTATGATGATGATGAAGGATTAGTTTATATTTTCAGAAGTATAGCTCTGATACCATGAAGAATTTGATGCAGAAGAAAAGTTGAATAATGCAGAAGTAAAGAAAGAAGAAGAATTATACATTTAGAAAATCTGCAATTTGCATGCAACATTTACTTCTTTTATTTTCCTTACCTTTCTCAGAGTACATGAATACATATATATACACATATTCTAACTAACTTCTTTTAACTAACTTAACAGTTATAACTAACTCTATATGTATTAGTTATAACTGCAATTATAATTTATATGAGAAATGACAGAATGGTCAATCTTCTTAGTCTTTTGTGGATGTTGATTCTTCTGCATGCGTGGCTTTCTCAACAATCTTGGAAGGTTTCATATGTTCCTCATGTGTATTGATAGTTTGCTCTAGATTCCAATACCTTGAACGAAACTGGCCAGGTCTAACTCAAAGCATAGGACCTGTTGGCATCTTACACATGCTTTGCAAGATCCCTTTTGACTGTTACATCCAACTCTTCTTCTATGTTGTTTCAAGGGTGCTGCTAAAATCACTAAGAATTTTGTTATTCCCACTATACCTTTTAAATTGAACAGCAAATTTGTAGTTCTGTTAAAAGAAGAAGAAGCAATCAACGATTTGAAGTCACTGCAAAGGTGTTCATTGTCAAACGAGTCCTATAAATGACCCTGATCTTTCCATTAACGACACCAGAGATGGCCATGGCTCAACCTCCACCCCTCTATCTTCTCGCTATTTTATATTTTGCTCTTTTATTCAAGGGCACGTCCAGCACCCAGCAAAACCACAACGAACTCAAATCCCTTCACTACTTTGTTCTCTGCGAACATGCCACTCGGAATAAAACCGTGTATATCATCGTGAATGGTGTGGCTGGACCAAATCTGCCTCACACCACATCAACTCTTGGCACCTTGCATGTTTTTCGAGAGCCCATGATTGTTACATCCGACCCATCTTCTAAAGTTGCTGGCACTGTTTAAGGATAATTATGGCATCCAGTTTTGATGGGTTTTGGGTCCTTGTTGTTCTTAAGTCTACTTCACAATTGAAGCAGCACAGGGGGTCCATTGTCATTGCTGGGGGCTTAGTAACTGAAAGCCGTCTGATGTTCCAGTTGGTCAAGAAAGAAATAACTGTGATTGAAAGTATATTGGGGAGGTAATTTTCAACCTTGTTCGCGACTCTCATAAAACTTGTAATGATAGCATGGATTGATCCGGTGACAAAGGGGGTGAGTTCTATCATTGGAGGCGAGAGAGCGAGAAGTTGCTGATGGATGATCCTTCTATATATTTATATGCTGTAAGGTCTTGAATATTAGCTTTCTAATCTTTAAGCCAGGGGTGTGCGAGAAAAACCGACTAAACCGTGCCATAAAGCCCACTGTCCGATCACCGAGGTGTTTAGAGGACGTGCTCGTACGATTAACAGAAGTAACAAGAAGAGCAAGATTGTTTTTTTTTTTTTTTTTTTTCTCTTGCAATTTTGCGAAAGATTTGAACAGGGAGCTTGATCCTGTTAAGCAGATCAATTCTCTTCAGTGAGATGTTCTTGACGTTCATGATACTGTAATTTGGTGCTATATATACGATAAGATAATTACACTTAAATAAATATTTGATTTGGAGGGGAGGCTTTTGAAAGAATAATTAAATATATGTGGATGCCATATCTCACAATAGAAATTAATTAATACTTAGATAATTATCTAGCAAGAACCTCCACCATTAATGCTCAGATCATGCCAAAGCATCATTGTTCGTAAATTGAAAATATCATCGCTGCTAGAGACCAAATTATACACTCTTATTATTTCAATTTAGATAATTGAGTGTCTATATTTTGCTTCGTGGCGTCTCTTTATCTTATGCATTTCAAGTGTACTTATCACTTTTTTTATTTTTAAGAGACAATACACATGTTAGATTTTTATTATTTATTATGAGAAAAATAAATTTTGATTATAAATTCCATAGATACAAAAAATTAAAAAAAAAAGAGCATAATTTTTTTATTTACACTGAAAAAAACCCATCACTCAATTTTAGAAATAAAAATAAAAAAAATGGTTAAAAAAGTTTTGTTTTTGTATATTTTTGATATATTAAAATAAAACCCTACCACTGAAAATGGTTAAAAAATTGTGTTTGATATTGCAATTGAATCATACTTTGAAATATTTTGATATTTTTTTAGTTTTATAATTTTTTATATTTTTTATCATTTAAAATAAAGTTTAAAAAATAAAACATATTATTTTAATATATTTTTAAATAAATAATATTTTAAAAAACAAACTTTATCCCTCTTGGAAACAATGACATCATACATTCACCACTGTAGCTCTGAAAAAATTAAAGTCGAAAATGGAGGCTAGCGGGTGACTTTTGAGCGCACAAGTCTGACTTATTATTTGCCACTAATCACAGTTGTACGTGCGGTGGCCTGCATGATGCTTGTGGTTTGAAAATGAAGTTTCATCTACTTCCAAACTCGTCAAACACTCTCTAACTCGTCAAACACTCTCATCTACTTCCAAACTCGTCAAACACTCTCATTTGGTGACTCGTATAAACTTTTTTTTTCCTAGGGTAGGGAAGTGTTCGGGAGTGTATAGTTGTATGGTTATGATTTAAAATATTTTTTATTTAAAAATATATTAAAATAATTTTTTTATTTTTTAAATAATATTTTTAACAATGTTTTCAATATATATATATATAAAAATAAATTTAAATATTTAAAAAACACGTATCGAAAAACTGTTTTCTTTATTCCAATATATGTTTTATTTTTGCGTTTCGAAAATGTTTTTGAAAAAAATTAATTTTTTTTGTTATTCTTATATTATTTTAATGTGTTGATGTTAAAATAATTTTTAAAAAATAAAAAATCTATTATTTTAATATATTTTTAAATAAAAAATATTTTAAAAATTATAATTAGAGTATTAAACACGATAGTAGAAGAATTGACTTACTGATTCCACGTTGAGACAAAATTATCAAGATACTAGACCGATTTGCAAGTGGCTGCTGTCATCGGAAGTCTTTGGGCGTTCAAGTCCTATAAATGACCCTGAATTTCTCACATACTAGCAGCAACAAACATAGAGCCATGGCTCAAATCCTGCACCTCCATCTTCTTGCAACTCTACTTCTTGCTCTTTCTTTTAAGGCCACCTCCTCCTCCCGACACAGCGGCAACAACGGGCTCAAATCTCTCCACTTTGCACTCTACCAGCATGAAACGATAAACAAAACGGGATACATCATAGTGAATGGCGTGGCCGGAGCAGGGGTTGGTCAAACCACAACACCTTTCGGCACCTTGTTTGCTTTCCAAGATCCGATGACTGTGACGGCCAATATATCTTCAAAGGTCGTCGCGATTGCTGAAGGCACCTCTATAACATCTAGTTTTGATGGGCTGAGGAGCATTTCCATCGCTAAGATCACTTTGAGGTTGAAGAATCACATGGGGTCTATCTCTATTGTTGGGGGGACACATAACATCAAGCCTGCTGATCATCCCGTGGTAGGAGGCACCGGTGACTTCATGTTTGTTCAAGGGTACGTGACATCCTCTCCGGTGGATCTCCAGGGACTCACTGTTACCTACAAGATTGTGTTCCACCTCTACTGGCCCTCCTATGCAAATAAATTCTCACTTCATGACAAGCATGTGGGAAATGATATAATTACTTAGAGGATATCTAGTTATTTGAATCCTGTTGTGGGAAATGATATAATTACTTAGAGGATAGCTAGCGATTTGAACCGTGTTATTTGGACCATATTTTGTCGTGGGTTGGATAATTGTTTTAGGCAAAAGAAAAAAATAAACATGTAAGCTTTTCAAATATATTTTTTTTAAGAAATTCTAATTATAAATAAAAAAAGTTAATTTATGTATATATTTAATTAAATACATTGAGAATAATCTGTGCTAATAAATACAAAAAACAAAGTATTAACACTTCTATTTAACTCGTCTCGCTGCTTTTTCTTCTAACGCAAAAGAATTAATATGCATGTGTTATTAACGTGTTTTTTAACATTGAGTAAAACATAATCGGGAATCAAAAAGTTAATGGTTACATATAATAAACTATAGTAAAGATCATATACTTTAATAAAAATATGTAAGATCCTAAATAAATTTTGAAGTAACAGGATAATAAAATAATGTTGCAATTGCTACAATGAAACACTATTTCTTTAGTTTTCGTATAATAATTAAAAAAACCAATGTAAAGAAAAAATTACAAAAAAATAAAAATAAAAACAAAAAGAATGATATAAATAAGTCAAGTGTAGAGTGATAAATATTCCAAGTATAAAAAATAAAAAAATGATATTTTTTTTCCTAAAAACAATGTAAAGAAAATAAAAAATAAAGATAAGAAAATAAATGGTGATAAATAGGCCAAATATAAAATATTAAAAATCCAGGAATAAAAATAAAAAATTTATTTATGAATAAAAAACCAAGAATTTTAATTTTGAAACTGATACAATAAAAAAAAATTAGTAAAATTTATAATTATACTATTTCTACAGGAAACACGGTTTCCTTTCAGTACTACATGTATAATTTCCATTCCAATGCAGTAAATAGGAAATCTTTAACTATGATTTTGATTTTCCAGTAATATTTAAAGTAAAATCCTTCTTGTTCTTGTTGTAGTATAGATCCTATCCATTGATTAATATAAAGCAACGAACGGATCATAAACGCGATTTTTTTTACCAAATAAGTTAATAATCTTTTTTCAGTATTACGTACGGTGTCGTATAATCGGATTCAATTTTCTTTCCTTCGGTTTCAAAAGTATCCTTGAGCAAAATTGTGAATCCCAAATTAATTCTCCTATCCATTCATAAATAGCTGGATTGCAGAATAAAATATTTTTTTATTCCTAATACTTTCCAGAAAAATAAGCAGCCACAAACACTAGCCATGCATGATACCCGTGCTTCGGGGCGTGGCTAATAATGTTTTGAACAAAAAACAATATTTATATACTGAAAACAAATAAAAAAAATATAAAAACTGCTTATTAAAAAATATAAAATAGCTAATTAGAGTTAAGCTAAAACGGGATGTCCTATTGAATTTGTAGTCTAAATTATATGAATGAAATAACCCGATTAAAAATAAAAAGAATTATAAAGTCTTTTTTATATAAAAAAGTGTTAATTATTATTATTATTATTATTATTATTATTATTATTATTATAAGTAACATTACATTAATATTTTTTTATTAGCATCATCATTATTATTAATATTACCATGATTATTGTTGTTGTTGTTGTTGTTGTTATTATTAAAAAAAATAAAAACCATAAACTTGATTTGAAAGATATAATTGAAAACTATACTTGATCAATAATAATTTAAGATTAATTAATCTTTGTACAAAATTATAATTTACACGTCATAACCTGTCATATTATATATCACAAGACTCAAGCTAGTAGGAAAAAGAGCCATTCTTATTACTGTTCATCTCATCTTTAGTTATCATAATCATTTTATATATTTTAAAGAGGTCATCAGTAAGATACCTCTCTACTACAATCATTCTGTTTTTAGAGAATATAAAGTTGTCACTCTTAGAGACCTTCTTAAAATTATATTTGAATAATTTATTATACTCTTCTATTCTCAATCTCAAGATGACATTTTCAACTCTCATTTTCTTGCGTTTAAAGTAATTTTTCAAGTCTTTTTAAGATAATAGAGATTTTTTAATAGTTGTAACTGTTTGGAAGCATTCACTCCAAAACTTACCTTTAATATAAATATCATGCAATATGAGGTGAAATTATTGAACTTGGCACGTAGTAGTCTTTGAATTAACCATATTGAAATTCAGAAATTTATCGATTATGATTCTTTTTCATACCAACATCTTCAACCTTGTGTTTTTTATCCAAAACTTTTCATAGTATCTTTGCACTCTAGCTTGAACTATATACATTATAGAGTGTGTTATTCAATCCATTCAAGATATAATTCTCATAAACAAAATCATCGTTATTCTATATGCATACAACTACCACAATGATATTATCATATTCATTATCTAACAGATTTGATGCTTCTTCAATCAAAAACTTTGCTAACTACAAGGTAGTTAGATAAAAAAAAATCTTTTACTACCATTACTTAAGGTTTAATCCATTAAATTTTTCAAGTTTCTAAACATGCACCAAAAAATATGATGATGGAATCAACCCTGCCGAAGTAGAATTTTCTGAAGGAACATTGGTTAAAACATCCACAACTTGAATTGATGTCATATCAATTTTCTAAAATAATAGCCAAATATTTATCATCAAAATGTGGATATAAATATGTAAATTAAAAAATTCAGTATATAATTTAAACTATAAAAAATGAAGACCCTTTGTCCTTGACACTAAAATATTCATTTATTGGTACAAATGATCCTGTTACAAATAATCTCTAAAAATTCCAATAATTTAACTTTTAAAAAATGTTTTTTTTTAAGTCTACTACCTGAAGGAATAAGGAAAGTCAAAATATCTCTAAGCTACCACATTTTTAAAACCCGGCCCGGCCCGGCGTGTCGACCCGAGACCCGGCCGACCCGAACCTGGGACCGGGCCGGGTCTAAGTAAAAACCGGCTGAGGATTTGGCACGGCGAAACCTGGTCGACTCGGCGGGTCGACCGGGAACCAGACGACCCAGGTAAACCCAGCTGAAACTCGGCTTTTACACACACGTAAAACATCATCGTTTTTGCCTTATTAATTCTTGAGAAATTCATAAAATCTCTTAATTTTTCCAACAATTGCATCTTGGACAATTTCTCCAGAATTGTTGTTATTTTGTTTCAATGATCATCAAAGTTGGAATATGGATCACAATGAACAAAATGTCCAAACCAACATTCATAGTCTTCTAGTAGATGGGATGTCTACGGTTTGACAATAAAAGGACAGAAATGAGAAAACCTAAATTACCCAATCTCATAAATCTTCAAAGCCATTTCAGTTGCGATTCGCGAAGAAGAACAGAGGAGCAGAAGACGTCAAGGCAAGCCATACCGATTCAAATCTGCGAATAAGGTTAGATGAAGTTGATGTTGCTTGTTTCTCTTCACGACTCTCCTTCTTTCACTCTCTCTCTTCTTTATTCTCTGCCTCTTTTTTGAACTTGCAATTCTTAATCAGTTGATCTGGCATCGATTCTTTCTTAAACCTAGATGATGATTTGGATGAAATCGTTTGGTTGCTTGATGAGTTGGTTGGATTGTTTACTGGTGTTGAAGGATATGGAAATGTTGCCGTTGGTGTTAGAAATGGTGGGCTGGAGTTGGTTTGTTCTATTTGTTCTAACATTTCTATTGTGTATGAGAAAGTTCTCGTTTCAGTTTTGAAAACATTGGCATTGTTAATTCATGGTATGTGCTTTTTTTCTGTACAGGATGATGCCTTTTGTTCTTTTAAATGGTGGGTTTATGGATTTAGAATTTGAAGTGTGAATTTATGAGAAAATATTTTTTTACGGAAGGCAATTTTGTTTATATTTCTACTATATATATTTTTTAGTTTCATTGGATCTTCAATGTTTACTTTCAGAGGAAAAAGATCATGACTTGATTCTATATTTATTTGTTATTGGTGAGTTTTTCTAATGTTTGTATCCTTGTAATTTGCAGATATTTAAAGTATTGAAATGTTTCGGTCTAGATGTCGTGATGGACAGAAGATGGTAGTTGGCATTTTAAAGGATGGAAGTGAAAGTTTAGAAGTATTGAATACTGGGTTTGCTGTTGTTGCTGCAGCAGCAACTTGCATTAGATTTTTTGAATTGACCCGGATTGACCAGGATCAACCCATCTGACCCGTGACCCGATCATTATACTGGGTCGACCATCGGATTGGGTTTAAAAACTATGTAAGTTACATAATAGAGGGAAAAGATAGCAAAAAGGTAAGAAAACTAGAAGCAAAATAAGCTGAAAAAATAATGATAATAAAGGCAATAATAAGTTGTTGGATAATATCTTCCCTTCAACCCTCTATTATATGATTTTTGAAACCATAATTGTTACATAATTAATTTTAATAATTACCATAATTAATTCATGCTATTTTGCCTTACCCTTCATAAAAAGAATTATAACATGACATTTTCCCCTTAAAAACCATACGTTTTGCGTTTGAAAATAAATTGTTTACGAAATGTGGACTGACAAACTAGTGGGTTGGTAAAAAATAACTTTTTATGTGCTAACAATCTTCCTTGTTTTGGAGATTTTTGTTTTTTTTTTTTATCTGAGGTGTTCCGCGAGAGTAGTATAAATATGACCTGTTCATGTTTTATGTATTTGTCATTCTGACTGTTCTAGGTTTTGCCCAGACAATTTACAAGGCCAATGGCTCATCCAGCTCTACACCTTTACGTTCTTGCTATTTTACTCCATGCTCTTTCATTTAAGGCCACCTCCACCTCCACCTCCACCTCCACCTCCACCCACAACCGCCGCGGACTCAAATCCCTCCACTTTACACTCTACCAACAAGAAGCCATAAACAAAACAGTGTATCTCATAGTGAAGGGTGTGACAGGACCAGACGTTAGTCCTTCCGCATCCCCCTTTGGCTCCCTGTTTGTTAACCAAGATCTTTTGACTATTTCACCTAACTCGTCTTCAAAAGTTGTTGGAGTGGCAGAAGGAGCTTCCATAACATCCAGTCTTGATGGACTCACCAACATTGTTATGGAGAAGATCACTTTAGAACTGAAGCACTACAAGGGATCAGTCTCCGTACTTGGAACTGCTCACAACATCAAGGTTATTGATCTTCCTGTCGTGGGAGGCACCGGCGATTTCATGTTCGTTCAAGGCTATATAAAACCATCTCTACTGACCTTCGAGAACCCCAATATTGTGTACAAGATCGAGTTTCACCTGTACTGGCCTTCCTATGTTGCAAATCATTTTTCTCATATTGATCGAAGTTCTACTTTGAATGGTGTCTAGAAAACTCCCACTGATATCTTATTGCTGTCCGAGTTCTCAACTCTGATGCTTTTCTTCTTCTTCTTCTTTTCAATTTCCATGTGTATCATTATATTCTGTCTCTCCTTTTTTTTCTTAGAAATCAATCATCAATTTCTTGCCTAAAAAAATTATCATCAATTTCAAGCTAGCTGACCGTTCGCACAATTTCAAGGAAATGGTTGATACCTTAAAGAAATTATTGATTTTTTCTTGCTTATGCATGTCTATTCAGAACCCAGAAGCTGCTGAAACTTTGTTAAACGAATTCCCATGGTCCTATATGCTATTGTCGAACTTTGTTAAAACCGAAGAGTGTGACTGCTTGTCTGCTTCAGCGAAGGAAATGATAAACGAAGGGAAACCAGAAAGAATCATCAATTAATTAAACATCAATATCATTGTCCCGTCAATAACCACAAGATTAAATAATGATCCCAACAGAAATAATGCAGTTCTCACGTACATTGTTTTGGAAAATGATGAGGTAATTCTGTCTTATTTTAGGTTCTAACAGCTCCGACGATGCTGATATCTTTAACTCTCTCTTAAAGCACTTTTCCTTTAAGCATATATTCCATTTCCCACCAAATAATGCGTTGAATAAAATATACATGGGGGCAATCATATTAAATTTTCGCGAAGACTGCTGTTTTTATAGATTATGTTTGTTTTCTTGAGAGAAATTTTATGTCGATAGTTATCCCATAATTCACAAAAGATATAGAAACAAAGAAAAACGGGAATATGAGAAAACATTATTCATCAACTAGCTTAAAATAATAAAATCATTTTGATGAGTCTTCTGAATCTATTTTTATTGGACCATGAAGTAATTATTAGATATCATGACAAAGAATAATATTATTAACAAAACTTTAAAACACGTATAGGATCACTGTAGTATATACTTCATAGTTTCAAAGTAAAATTACATTTTTATTCTTAAAAAAAAATTTAAAAGTTTTAGAACGGGGTAATTTAATCTTTTCACATAACTTATTAGTCATTAAATGATTATCCACGGGTATATGCATCTTTTCAAGTTTTTTGAAATAATAAAATAACTAATTAAATAGCCCTCCGAGTAAAAAAAAACTTAAAATTGTTAATCAAAGGTGTTTCTATCTTTTTATTTAAAAAAAATAATAAAAAAGATATTTTTTCCATTGGATTAAAGAAAAATACACTAGGGGCTTTTTCCTCCATTCATGGTGGGTTTTTTTTTTTTTTTTAGTGTTAATAACATAGCAATAGAGGTTTATTTTTAATAATTAATATAAATATTTAAAAAATTACTAGCACATGCTATGTACATGTTTGTTAATGTATGGGAAGCGCTTATATCTTTTGAGCGGTGCGTGCAACACCTATTAATAGCCAAACCTATCTTTTTGTTGTGTCTTTAAAATTGCTTTCATATCATCTTCATCTTGGTGTGACATGAGTGGATAGCGGTAAGACAGTTTATTGTTGGTATGCCTTTTTTTTCCCATCTTTTCTCTCTCCTCCCCCCAAAAGTATTGGTTGGTCCTCTTTAATTTTGATATTTTGATTTTAGTCTCTATTATTTTGATTTTTATTTTTTGTTCTTACCTCTTTTATAAAAATTTGATTTATTTTCAATTTAGTCATTCAATTATAATTTTTCGTATATTATTTTTTTCAATCTAGTCCTTATTCTTTTAAATTTTAATTTTTTTTTTCTCGATTTCACCCTTTATTGTTTGATTTATTTGGGCTCGTGCTTTTAAATTAAGTTAAGTTTTGTAAAGTAAATTAATTTTACAATAAAATATATGGTTATAATATTAAATTACTATAAATCATCGATCTATAGCAACTCACATGGGTCATCCTTGAAAATTTAACTTCAAGTCAAGCGGTTATCTTAATGTTATTTATTTAATTGGAATTATATCATGCATATAATTTTATATTAAATGAAAAAAAATCAAATTTTAATTTATTATGCATATAAAATTTTTAACTATTCAATTAGTAAAAAAAACGTAATACAAATAATATGCTAGATTAATGGAGAATTAAATGCAATGACTTGTTTCGAAAAAATAAAAAGTTACGAAATCGTGTTAGCTTAGGTAAATGGATCTCTCTCCCATTAATTAAATAGTAGGAAAAAATATATTGAGTTACAAAAGTAAATTTATAAGCTGTATATCCAGAAATAGTGTTGTTAATTAAAATTTGGTTGTAATACATTTTATATCTTTCTCATGACCTCGCTGACAATATCAATACAAATTTTATTTTTTTAGTATTGGATTGGTGATAAATTATTTTTATATTTTTTATCATATAATAAAATTAAATAAATAAATCGATCAAGTGAAGTCTATAACTTAGGTAATGAGTTTGGTGGATTGACTAAATATTAATCAAAGATTCGGGTTGGAATTTTTTGGTACTTTTTTTTATGTATTTTTTGGTTTTTTTTTGTTGAATAAATATTTCACTTGACTAAATATTCCATCATTTAATGTGAGGTTTTTATTGAATTTTATCCTATAATATTAGATTGATAGTAAATTAATCTTGGTATTTTTTTCATATAATAAAATAAAAAATTTAATTTGACCATGTGGAGTCCAAAACCTGAATTGCAGGGTTGATAAACCGACTAAATATCAATTAAAGAGTTGGGTAGAGATTTTTTAAGTCTAAACTATTATATCAAGTTTAATTACAATATTAAAATGTTTTTAATAATCTAAATGGTTTTTCTTTACATGTTTGAAAAAAATTACATCCAAAATGTAACAAAAGCACATGCGGATAAATTATTGTATTCCTATAACTTCTAGTTTGCTTAATATATAAGGAACTTCTCCTTTCGCATAATTTTTCGAATCTTAGCAATATACAGTAGTGTCCAAGAGACAACACTAATGTTTCTGATGATGTTCCAAAATGTTTTTAACAATCTAAATGATAAATGATGGTGACCACATGTGTTTATGCTCATGTTAATGTTCTCTTTTTTAGAGTTTAAGAAGTTGATAATTAAAGATTCAACATTTAGGATTTTATTTTTTTTGGGTGAGATTTAAGAACTTTTTGATGATAAAGTAAATGACTTTTAATAAAAAAATTATAATAAATAAGAGAATGAACTTTAAATTTTTAAGAAAAGAAGATTTTAATCTTAGTAATGTATAATAAATGCTCTGTAAAAACAAGAGTATGGGTAGAGAATAGAAAAATTTTGAATCTTTTACCTGAGTAGTTCAAAAGGTATATATATATAACCTTTGAACTTTATAATGTTACTTGAATGGAGGGGTTGAAGCATTATTTTCTTATGATAACATTATATATATATATATATATATATATATTGTGTAAGAGATTAATGACTGAGAAATAAATATTTCTTACACAAAATTAATGTCGATAAAAATATAATAAGTCATTTGGAGACTTTTATACTCCTAAAAATATAAAGAGAAAATCATTCTTGACTTTTAACATTTTACATTAAGACATGAGAATAAATAAAAAAAATCCACGTGACCCAATAAAGGGCTTAAAAGATTATCAACTCTATATGTATTGGGTTTGGAAAGATTCCAAACCTAAAAGTGATGGGTCTGACACCTTGTCAGACCCATATGCACTTGAACTCAACACATTTATATTTAGGCTCAACATGTAGATAAATCCAAGAAAGTTGGGTCTGACATCTTGCTAGACTCATATGCATTTAGACTCAACATATAGCTAAATTCAATAATGTTTGGGTTTGACATGTTGCCAAACCTATGTGTCTTTGGGCTCAACACGTAATTAAACCCAAGAATATTAACTTTGACACCTCGTCAAACACACATGCATTTAGGCTCAACACGCAATTAAACCCAAAGGTGTTGGGTCTAATAATTTGTCAGAATCACATGTATTAGGGCTTAACACATAGTTGAACTCAAAGATATTAGGTTTATCATTTTACCAGATTCATATATATTTGAACTCAATAAGTAGTTAAACTCAAAAATATTAAATTGAAAGCAATGTCAAGCTCATATCATCTAGGTTTGACATTCTATTGCAATTAAATATGTTAAGTTATTATTCTATTTTTGACGCTTGTATTTCTAGATTTTTAAACAAAAACATATCAAAAATATATTTATTCATCCGTAGGGTTGTGTAACATCCAATATTAATGTTGATGAATTTCAATTCTGACTTGTCAAAAGTTGCAATAAAGTCCATTAATGACTTACTGGATGTAGGTGGCCAAATTATATCGCTTGCATGCAAACTTGGCTAGCTCAACCATGAGCTACACTTGTCCAACTAATTGGTGTACGCACACCAGCTGTTGGCTCGTAGTGAAGGCATTGTTCAAGTTGTATGATGACCAAGTGATGTAGCTATAATGCAAATATTATTATTAATATTTTATGAGGTATGACCAAATTTTAATGGAGTTGACCGATTATAGGTAAAACTGACCTAACTTCTTTCTTCTTCAATAAATTAATAACCTTAGAATTTTTTATTTTTTTTAGATTTCCGCTGAGGTGGCCTCAAGTCATTAAAACTAAATCCTCCACTTCAATTCAACTGAAAGTATATTATCCACATTGAGCTGAGGGATTCAAGACAATTTTATTTTTCATAATATGACGTGGGATATTATTACAAGGGATCATCACTTGTTAATAAGATCGCTTTACGATTGTAGAATCACAAGGGATCATCTCCATTGTTGGAAATGTGCTCCATAATATCTAGCCTTCTGAGGTTGCTATTATAAGAGGCACTGGTGATTTCATGCGTGTAGCCATACGAGAACCAGTCCAATTGATCTCAAGTTCATTTATGCTATCTACAGGTAGAGTTTCTCCTCTATCGGCCTCCATATGCAAAGCAATCTTCTATACATGAAATGTTGTGGAACTTCGCATTTCCGTGCAAACATTTAATGTTGCTTGCCCCTTTTTTTTTTGCACACTTCAGTCTAGAGAAATGCTTTCAATTAAATAATGAAAAGGGCACAAGAAAATCAAAAACTCAAATTGGAATCATCAGATTTTAGATATGATATGTGGGATACAAGAATCCAAAGTTGTTTCAAAGAATAAAAAACAATAAGCAACAAGCTGAAAATCTGATAAGAAATATTTCTGTAAGCATTCTGAATCTATAATTAAGATCGAGGCTTGTTCAGACGAGGCCGTTTGCAGAAAATCCGTCCATTTGCCTTCACAAATGCTCCAATAGCAACACTAAGACTAGCCCACATGATTGAGAAGAACAAGTGTCGGAGGTCATACCGAACTGCATGGAAGATCAGTGTAACAGAAGAATGTCATTGATCAATATGATATGTAAGATAATTTTCCTTGTAGCCCTTGGTCATGCTTTTTAGCAGGAGTCCTAAAGCGTGTACGCCTCATCAAACACAGAATTTTAAATAGGCATGGCCTTTTTTAATCCTCTAACCGTGAAGCATAAGCCTTGCAATATCCTACTTAACTGCTTCTCATGAACCAAGGCACAAAAAAGCCAAAAAAAGAAAATAGTGGGGATCGTATTTAGCTTAGCAAAGTGAGGTGCTGCAAATAAAGACCGTCTGTTGTTCTTGTCAAATTAGCATAACTCACCTTGCCTAAGTGACATCAGGGCCAAAAAGAACCCAATCAAGACCAATGCTAAAGCCACTGGGAAAGACTGCAAAACAGGGGGAAAAGATGAGGTTACAGCACGACAGTATATAGATGCACCCAGGTTCCAACTAAAACCACTAACATAAGAAGGTTGCATATATCAAAAAAAAAACAACAAAAAAAGCATAGCATTTCAGCTCAAATTTATGTTTAGACATGAATTCTGTGCTGTGAACTTCATAAATTCATGATACTGAAAATCCAGAGAGATGCATAAAACATATTTAAATTCCAGCCAACCGGTACTCACAGCTACACTCTCAAGGCCTCCTGTTTGAGATGGAGGGGTTGTCTCTCGGCTTACAGAAACAATATAATGTCCCTGTAAGAGATCGATTGAATCCTTCATGTCCATGCCAAAAAAGAAAATAGAAAATCGAAAGTCAGGATCCAAACTAAGAATTTCAAAATAGATGGTTGTCTTCTCACAATGCGGGAACAACGGTATAAAAGGGCCCAAAACCAACATAATAAAATAATAACACATATTTGTAATAAATCTTAGGTCATGTAAACCATGCTTTAAATACATGATCACCCATACAGTGCAGGTTAATACAGCATAACAAGTATCACATTGATCAGCGAGAATAGCTTGCTGAAGCTTCTCAATACAAAAGATTTCATCAACTAATTCAAAGCAAAAATTTGTAGCATTACAGACTAAAAGGAAGAATTGCAGATGGAGCTAAATGTTAGTACTCTAAAAATAGTACAATTTCTTAATCGTCATTTTAAGCAACTAACTGAAAAAGAATGAAGAATACCAACCTGTTTTGTGCCATCAGAAAAGTTATTCAAATAATAACGGGCAAGGGAGTTCCAGCCATCATTAAGGATCCCCTGGATACTCCGCTTGCCAAATCTGAAATTCCACAAGAGAGAAAAAAGTTACAGTAGAGAAAACCAATAGTTTTCATGCTAATGCAAATGTCACCATCATTTACTCTCAAATATAGCCATCATAATAGCAGCAGCATGGAGTATTATGAAAATAAAAGGCCAGCAACAAGTAAACAGAGAATATGCAACATGTACAACTACATAAGCCTGACCAACTTCCATACATGCACCGACTCATTTCAAATATATTGCCTGTATGAGATCAAGATGCATCTCAGCCATTTCAGGAATCATAGATGCATTTCACTAATGATCTTCAGTTGAAAAATTGTAAGAATGCATGCATATCTCTTCAAAGGAAAAACTCGAGTAAATCCATGGAAAGTACCTCACAAAGTCTCCTTTTAAAGCAGGAGTGCCAGAATATTGAATACTTATCTCATCTCCATGATTAGCCCATACTAAAGATAAAAAGAACAGTAGAAAGTAAAAAATAAAGGCATTGAGATGTTAACAAATCAGGTAACTGTAATAGACCAGAATAAAACGATGCAAAGAAAATAGTAAGCTTCATAAATGGTTTTTAGAGCAAATGTAATATGTGAAAGTACTCACATATTTTATAGCTTTCGTCAAAGTTTGGATGGGAGCTAATAGTTTCTTCAGCTCCAAAAACACCAATCCTTCTAAGTTGGATTTCTAACATTCGTCGCCCTATCATGCTCTGTAAACATTATTTAAATATTGTTTATAAGAAGCACATGATTCAAACATGCAAGAGTTATATTCACATAACAGCAATCTCTACACTAGATATAAAAAGGACAAGTCTTTAATTTAGACAGCTCAACCAATTTGCAGTTTTAAAAAGAGCTTTTATTCAGAGAAATTTGTTAATTTCAAGGTAGCAGTCCAACAATAATCTTATAAGTGCAGTTCCTTTAGCATCACCAGCTAAATGAATCCATGCATATGGCAGAGGCACTACAATCCAATACTCTGAACCCTTTCATCAGAAAAAAAGAAAGAGGAAAAGAAAAGCAAGAAAGAAAGAAAGGAACACTCTTTAAGACCCCAAGAGAATACAACTAACAACTTCCCAGGTATATGATTCATATATGTTCTGACTCTGTCCACTATACTTCAATAGAATTACTCGAATGTTGGAAATTAACCCACCTGGGTAACATTTGTACGGTCTAAGCAATCAATACAGTTGGTCCTCACAACCCCAGTTTGCTCTTTCATTTTCTCACCCTTTTCATTCAACAAAAGGTACCTGTCAATGACAGGTTAGAGAACAGCATAAATTCTATGATCAATTATTTAAGTCAAACCAACCTTTCATAAGCATTACAAGTGAAGAATCATCAGTCCCTCTACATGAGCAAATGAAATAATAAATATCCAGTTTGAAATAAAAGCTCTTTAGTGAAACTTACACGTTTTTCTCAAGGAAATCAACAATTTGGTCGTAGAGGATTGAAAGGTTCTCAAAGTGAACATGCCCACAGATTTTATGAAAATCAAAGTGCAGATATCTGCAATATTCAATAATCTTTCACATCAAATGGAAATGTCTTGAAAATAAAAGAGAATAAAGGTTACGTGTAAGGAAGTTCTACCTTACATCATCACTAATGACACGATGCATTGCATTTGCATATTTTTCGCTCAAGCGCCCCTCACCTCCATGCTGATACAAGATGAAGGTGGATCATCAACAAATGACTCGAAAAGGTGGTCTAAAGAGAAAAACAACACATCCACACACACACATGCAGGAATTTAAATCGCATATACAAGCAATTTGTTTGCATGTAGAATGCACAACTCACATGTATATGCATGTCTATTATTCACTTTAACAGTATATACACGCACGCCAAATTTACCAAGCCATTCTAATGTGGAAATCATCATGTACAAGAGTATAGTAACAAAATATGCTATTTAACTATCCAAGTTTCATCAGAGGAAAGTTATATGCACCTTGTTGACAAGATCAACCGCTAATACACTCCCATATTTTTTTCTCAAATCCAGAAAATGCCGCTCCACCACTCGAGGCTGGGCAAAAGGCAACCAGCAAGACATCAATTTAAAGAAGCAAATCCCAAAAGTGTATATTTTAACAGCAAAGACCACATAATACTCACAGCCTCCTCAGGTCTCACAATCTCAAACTTGGGCTTGTATGTCAAATCAACAACTTGCTCCCAAAGAAATGGAATTGAACCCCGAACCTACAAGGCAATAAAAAGAACAAGTATCATGAGAAGGAGACAACTATGAGGTAATTCCATGTTTGACTATAACTTGTCATGCAAGCCACTAGAACATATCCAATCGATAGCATATAAGCAACTATCCAAATTATTTATCCTACAAAATGGAAGCCAGCATCATATTACACCATTATTCTTTTTATTCATGAAATTCCTTCCTCGAGTACCTAGTTCAGCATAAATTTCAGGCCCTACTGCTCTTTCCTTTTAGCATTTATGACTCTCTTGTGATGTTCAGTGCTGCTCTCATTAAAGAAGGAAACTCAAAATAATACGGCAAGTCCATGACATAAGTTTAGTAACTTATTAAAGATATCAAAACTTCACCTGAACAAATGATGATGTGAATCCATTCATCTGAACAATCTGCTCAGTTTCCACAAAATTAGCAACATACCCATCAGAATCAGCTCCTCTTCTCCACATGCGAGTGCCTTCAAAAGGTTCAAATTATCATCAACAAAGATGAGAGATCAAATAAGGATGGCACTCAATAAACTTAAAGCAGAATGTCTATTGGCATTTTGATATACCAATAGGTAGAATCAGACAGATGGACACTTCTACTAGATCTAGAGCATGAACAAGAAGCTTGAATTTTATCAACACAGGATGTCAAAAATCAACACATATCCTTTGTTATTGTACACAACAATCAGTTATTAAATGTTTCCATTCAATACTGTAAAAGGCAAAGATCAAACATCTCTCTCAGACACAAATTTATAATATGGTTTTTTCGAGCTTATTTTGTGAGAGATATTTAGAATGTTTCCATTCAATACTGTAAAAGGCAAAGATCAAACATCTCTCTCAGACACAAATTTATAATATGGTTTTTTCGAGCTTATTTTGTGAGAGATATTTAGGCACCAGACCTGTAATTATTCTCTAAAATGTTCTACTTATGATCAAGGCTGGCAGGATTGAAAATTGATATCCAGAATGCACTTTTAATGCGCAACCACCCTTTAGTATACGCATAACTGAAATTACTATGTTTTTTTTTTCTTTTTAAAATAACAAGAAGTGCAACTATGAACTGAACATATCAGGATTTTCATTATCCAATAAGCTTTAATTACCATTTCTCCTTGTGCATCTCCTAGCAATCAGAGTAACATCAACAATTTCTTTCCCAATGGCTGCTTGAAAGTTCTGAAAGCCTGATCATCAGTTGAGGACAAACTCAAAAGGATGGGCACTTAAAAGTCAGATAGTGGTTCTGTCATGCACAAGCTAAGATTATTTTCATATCAAATAACAAAAACTTGGGAAGGATACTGCCTTGGACAACAGGAAGTAGGTATGGATCAAGCTGCAAGAGATACCCAATATATGATCAGAACTTCATTAGCTAGAAACTCAACAGAAAAGAAAACAGTGAACATAAAGTTAAGTAGAGTAAAGGGAACACCAACCTTGTTGTCTATGAGAACTTCCAACATATAGTTGTTCCACAGAAACCTAGGTTCTGCCTGGAACAAACATTAATAAGCAATACTTCCAATTCAATGGATATTAATAATCACAAGAAACATCAATGAATATAAATTATTGACTCAAAAGATTGAAAACTAATATTCTCATACACTATAGCAGGCAAAACCAACAAAAAAGAGTAGCAACTTCAAATGCCAAGGGCTACCTGTCTCCAAAGAGGAAGTAATTTAGACTCATCACCCAGATCATGCAATCGCTGAGCACTATCACACAACAAAACATATAAACGTTTACAATTTCAAAAATGTACATGCATGCATATGAAAACACAGATAAATATATTTCTTTTATGAAACAGACAACTAAGATTAATTAAATTGATTTGAGTAAAAATGGTATAAATATTACATGTCCAAATTCAATGGCCTTTTGCTCAATTGAAACATTCATATTAAGTGTTTTACCTTTGTTTAACAATTAGCATCTTGTTTAAAATTCAATAATGAACTCTGTTTTCAATATTCATTACCCATTGAATTTGGAGTTTTGAGTTTACCATGATTCTCATGAAAATTTCAACATGAAAACTGCCATTTTTTTTTTCTTTTCATAAGTTCATTGTCCTTATGCATAATTAACAATTTCAACTTGCACTTCTTATTGAAGATAATCTTGAAGAGTTAAAGCCTACAACCACTTTTTCCTTGCAAAATTTCAAGATCGTAAATATTGTCTACATGTCCATATTCTGAAATATACAAACCATAGGATGATCTAGTAAATTTAAACCAAATTTAACCACCAGTGCATCAGGAAGAAAGCCAACTAAGAGAGTCGCCTAAGGTCTCCACAACAATTTTGAATGTGTATGAGAGCATGCACTTTCTTTAATTAAAAATAGACATACATGAACCAAATGGAAAAGTAATTCACCTCAGCGTTAAATTGGAGTCATATGAGAAATACAGACCAGAAGTCCTCTCTGCGACGTTAAGTAGCCCAGAGAATTCAGTCTCCACCTTTTTCTGCCAAAGTCATTATGTCGAATAAATATTCAAATCGTTTGCTGCCTTTAGAGCCAATGAAACAATAAAGCAGCAGCAGGCTTACCTGTTCTGCGTTAGAATTTGTAACGGATTGGTCACAAGGAAAAATCTTCAATGATGTAGCTTTATAGATAGGATGTCCTAAGTAGGATCCAACACATTCACGATCTGTAATAACTATTAAGTATGACCCTGAAAACATAGCGAAATACAAAACCACGTCATAAAAAAAGAAAATCTACAATCCCTTAACTGGAAAAACTTACATTCTGGTTTAATTTACAATTCCATTAGAAAAACAAGCACCTGATCATCAAAATTAAATGGCCACAATCAACATATACAAGCAATCAAAATGTAAGCTGTATGTTAAAGAGTACAACTTTTTTACCTGCCACAAGCTTTAGCATCCCAATGACACCAAAAATGATCCTAATTTTAGGCACCCTGATTGAGCTACACTCAGGAACTTCATCTACATGCCAAAAATACCGAACACCACCAAATCAATCAATCTAAAAACAAAGACTTTACAATCGAATTCAACAAAACTTAACAAAATAAAGCAACAAACCAATCAAATTCATTGACCCATCAGCCTTATTGACGGCCAAAGAAGAACCACAAGATCCATCAGTTGGTTCAATCACATATTGATCTGGGAATTCCCATAAACGCATCCGTGTGTACAGTTTCTGCCCTGACTCTGCTCTCTCCATCATTATTAACAAAACCCCAAACTTCACAACTTTCAACAAAAACACACGAAAAAACAACTCAAAATGTTTGAACTTTTCAGATTCAAGAGACCCACCAAGGAATAACAAGAAAAGGGGTTACCTTAAAAAAAAGTGTATTAAGTGTAAGATCCAATGAAACTTTTCTATTGGTTTGGTTTTCTGATAGGGACTGAAGCTGAGAAAAACAAGACAGTTCCGTGTTTGGTTTCAAGTTTTTAAGGATTTGAAGTTTACAACGGAATAGGACTAAAAGAATGGCGAGGAACTATGCCTGTATTTCGGGTTTTTGAATTAGATTTGAGATATATATGACATGACATGGTCAATGTCAAGAATTTATAGTGGTTGACAACCACCGGTTGTTAATAAGTCTAGGCTGATGGATCTCTGAGGATAAAGTGGACAGTTAGCACGGTAAATTAAAAAAATAAGATTAGTGAATTTATATGGTTTGATTATATTAAGTTTTAGAAATACTATATTTATTAAATATTATTATTTTTAAACATGATAATATAATTGTTGTGTTATAGAATAGTGATATTTAATAAATATTATATTTTTAAAATGTTATATAATTACATTATGTTATTTTTAACTTAATTAATCAACTAGTTTGTGATTAATCAATAACTTAGTAGGATTTTAATATCTAATGTTTGATTTCTAAAGATCTGATAATCTATATAGTAACATAATTTTTAAAAAAATTAATCTTTTAAAACTCTTATAAAAATCTGAATTTTAAGTTTCTATAAAGAAGTATGGTAGAAATTATGTGTTTAAAAAAAATATTAAAAATAAAATTTTAATTTTTTAAATTTATTTTGTTCGAACACTCCTAACAATGAATAGCATGATTTGGGTTTTGGCCCTCACAAAATTGATGTTCCATTTACGTGGGCCCTAGTTGCCTTGCCACCATGATTTTTGTATCGTATTGTGAAAACTGAAAAGAAAGAGTATGACAACTTAGTCACTGTATTTGTACGAAACTAGACTACTAGTCCTTTTAGTTACACAAATCCTATATCTAATCCAAGTATGTATTTTTCGTATCCTTTTGTAATTGAGTCCCTCTGTCAGTTGTCCGTTATTGCAGTAGCTTTGAGCGTTAATGGATGAGGCAATAAACGGTCGAAGTTGCTCAATAAATTAATTTATGAGTTTTGAAACTGAAGGGACTAAATTAACTTCTTTTTTTAGAATTCTTGCGAAAATGAAATTTTGCCAAGTTTGTTTTCGAATGTCTTGCCAAGGAATATCATGCAGTTAAATTCTAATAAATGCATGAGCAAGCTCTTAAATTTTAAGTTTTATTTCAATTATGGTTGGAATAATGCATATTCAAGAAGAATTTTCTTCTTCTTTTTTCTTTTTTTTAAAGGGGTTGGTTAATCACAAATCTCTTTTTAAAAAAAAAAAAAAACATTATTGCATTATATATAGACACCGTTTGGAAACTCGATGTAAACCGCGTTCCACAAAAATTTAATTTTTTTTATATTTTTTGGATCATTTTAATGTACTGATCTCAGAAATAATTTTTTAAAAATAAAAAAAAATATCATTTTAATGTATTTCAACACAAAAAACACTTTAACAAACAACCGCAACTACAATCTCAAACAAGCACGTAAACCAACACTAATGTGAAATTAGTATCCCACTGTGATTTGATTATTCTGGAAAAAGGAGAAAATAATTAGGTTTTCCGATTTCCATGAGTTTTCTATTGGAACTCCGGCAGGCCGGTAGTGATTTTGGGTGAACGGAAAATCATAATATTTTAAGATGAACGATTCTATCAATGGCAAATTAGACGTCCACCATTTGCTGGATTGTGATGTTAGTGCTGGTGATGGCCCACAGACAGAGCATCCTTCTACTGGAAACAGAGCATGCCAAGCGGTAATGAGCAGCACAAACAATGAAAAGGCATTTTTATTATATTCTTTTCAACGGCTTGCCGCTTCCACTAATTTAAGGAGTTTCTTTTCTTCAAAAGGAAAGCTTTCAAGGGTTGTCATGAGCTGTTTCGAAAGACTTGCTACGAGCAGCTTACACTGAACCCTAGGCCCCAAAAGTAAAGCTTTTTCTTTAATTTTATTCCATCTTTTTTTCCCCACATGTTTTTTTTTATTATAATTTTATTCAATAAAACATTATTTTTGCTGAATACTATCAAATAAAATGAATTTCAAACAGTAACCGGTCAAAATATTTCATCCCTTTTTTCGTGGGTTTCTTCTCTCCCTCTCATTTCTCTCACTTGATTTCTCTTCTAATTCTAATTTTAATTTTAATTGTGTTTAGATTGTTCTCCCCCTCACTATGTGGCTATATTTTTAGTTTCTCTCAAGGTTTTTGGTATGGAACTCTCCAGTTGTTTTCTCTTTTCTTCTCCTTTCTCTATTTACAACTCAGGTCATCTGTATATACAGCATGAAAAACTAAAATTTCCAGTTTTTCTTTTTATTTATGAAAATATCATTAAAAAGTTTCTATTTTACTATTTTACCCAACTTTTGACAGTTTCTTATGGCCTTCTTGAAATATAATTGTCCTAAAATTTTGCTTGAAGAAAAAAAAAATATATTAGAAAATATATTGATTTTATATAAAAAAGTTGATTTTTCTTGTGTCATCCTTGTATTGACCATATTAAATTCTCAACTAAGTTTCAAGGACCATTTTCTTATTCCACAATACATTCATTATTTATTTTATTTATGAGTTTATTACTGTCTCATGGTAACATTATTAATTTCATTTAATATATATGCATAAGCTCATTTAATAATTTCTCTTTTATTTATCGTTTATTATAAATGTCCAACTTTAAGGGGTTTACACTAGCTATTAGACATGTGCTTCTCTATGGGTAGGGTAATTTTATTTTTCATTAAAAAATATGAATATCATTTTCCAACATGTTTTTGGCCATAAAAAAATTCTCAATAAAAAATCAAAAAGATTATGCAAGCATTTGATTAAATAAATCAATAATTATCCTTCCAATAAATATAAAAAAAACCATTAATTATAAGTAAAGACTAAACTGCAAAAAATCAAGAAATAGATGTAGATCAAGACAAGTCATGTACTAAATTATGTCTAATAATTTTGTTTCTTAGAATAAATTTTTTATTTAATCAAACAATAATATAAACAAACATACAAATGAAAGTGGTTGAATAAAATCAAAGAAAAAAATATTATGCAAGGCTACACATATTAAAAAAAAAAGTTGTAATTTTATGTGAAAATCAAGTAAAAGTTAAGTGATATTTAACCTAAGACTAAATTACCAATTAAAAAGTTAAGAGATAAACGTGGTTGTTGACATCTAATCTTAAAATACATGTCATAAACTTGATTATATTTAATAATATTATTTCTTGAAATGAATGCTTTGTTTAGTGAAATGATAATAAAAAAAACACGTATAGAAAAATGATTGAATAAAGTTTAAGGGAAATTTAATTTAAGTTGAGCTATAAAGAAAGAATGCCTTTAAATATAAATTTTTTTTTATAAAATCTTACCCATAAAATAAGAAGAAATTAAGTCATTTTCTATCAAACAAATATCATAAAATTTGTTAAAAAATTATTAAAAATGAAAATAAAAAAAATCAATAAAGGATGAAATTTCAAGAAAGAAAAATAAAAGACCAAAAGATCAAAGAGAAAAAAAGGCCTAGTCGCGCGGGCCTCATCAAGTTGGCCCAACTAATCTAAATTTAAAAAAGCTCAGGCGTATGGGCCTTTCAACTTAGGCCTGTGTGACAGGGCTATATATATATATAAGGGTGGATAACCTGTCATACACCCCTAATTGTTTATAAATGCATGTACGATGCTTTGCTTGTTGAGGTAAACGATATGTTGTCGTGGATTTGATAAGTTTTGTTAATTTAATAATATAATTTTAAAAAAACATCGATAGTAAATAAAGTGAAAAAAAAAGGAATAATTAACTATAAAACCAATATCATTCTTGGATGGAGAAAAAAAAAGCTCGTTGAAGACTCAA
Organism: Populus simonii; assembly: GCA_007827005.2. Lineage (NCBI taxonomy): Eukaryota > Viridiplantae > Streptophyta > Magnoliopsida > Malpighiales > Salicaceae > Populus > Populus simonii. The sequence continues at coordinate 17,312,795 of CM017468.2, forward strand.
TGGTGCTCCGCCATAGGATATCATCCCACCACTAGCACAAGCTATGACCCAAAAAACAAGTCAAATAAAGTATCATGAAGTGAATATCTCATGCTTATATTTAATTAATTTAATTCAAAAACTAAAATTCTTCTAAAAAAACTAAATTTAACAAAAAAAACGACAAAAAAAGCCCCGAGATAACTTAAGTCATTTTAAATTCAATGAAAATTCCTATAAAAAACAAATAAAAAAAATAACAGAGACTAATAAAAGTAACAGACTCCAATATCCAATTAGATAAATGCTAGAAGGAAAAATTATGAGCTTGAAAAAACATGAGCTTGAAAAAAAAATAAACAAGTAAACCTAAGTGAATCTTCTAAACCTAGGTTAATCATCTAAACTCCCAATCTTTGAAATCCTTGTTCAGGCTCAATAAAAAAGATCAACTCTCAACCAATTTACTATTGAAGAATAAAACAAAAAAAATAGTAATTTAAAAAACTTGTTAAAGCAAAAAAATAGCATTCAGAAGAATTAGGATAAAATTTAATATAAAAAAATTGAATGATGATGAAATCATAAAAACAATTAAAAATATTTTTAAATAAAACAAATAGCAATAAAAAAATAGAGATCAAATTTGACAGGAAAAAAAAATTAAAGGATGGAATTGAAAAAAATTCTAATTTTCTAAATTAATATAAATAAAATAAATAGTAATAAAAACAAACATGAACAAAACTGGAAGGAAAAATAAATTATAATGCTGCTTTGAAAATTTGCAAGGTTAGTCATGAAAATTAAGGAGGAGAAAGAAAATATAAAAAACAAGGTTGTTAGCGTCACATCAGAGGTCAACAAGCCACATGTGTTGCTTGGAAATAGAGAGGACGGCAAGACAATTCAAACACTGCCCTAAAAGCTACAGTGTGGTTATTCCAAGCCCCCACACGTGCACCTAAAAGGCGTGGAAACAACCCTCGTGCTAACGCGAGCATTGCACATGTCAACTACTTTTCTTTCAAAATAATAATAATATATTTAAAATAATTAAATTGCCACTATACCAAACTAATTATAACAAAAAAAAATATGATGAAATTACCAGAATATTCCTGGAAGCTCGTTAAAGAGATTTTACTTTTAAAGATAATTTAATTATTTTACTTTGATTGAAAACCTAAAAGTAAGAAAATATCTCTGGACACAATGTTATTTTTTTTAATTTAAGAATAATTTAGTTATTTTACTATGTATTAAAAATATAAAAAAAATCAATTTACCCTCAATTAATATAATAATAACTAATAAACCATTATAAAAAAGATCATATTACTCTTAATAGCTAGTTAATGGATTGCTATACTGAAAAACCAAACTGTTTTAGATTTTTTTATTAATATTAATAATGTTTCGGTTGTTATTTGAAAATGTAGCAAAACAACTAATATCAAGAAAATCTAATTTGAGCCCTTAAATGTTAATAAAAGAAGACCAGCGTGAAATTTCTTCGTGACAAACCCACATGTCACGACAAACCTATTTAGAACCACATATTAATTTAATTGATAATCTATTATAATTTTTATGTTTAGAATAAAATATTAAATTATAAAATTAAATTCAAATATACTATTTAAAATATTTAAAAAAATAAATTAAATAAATAATATTAACTATTTTGCGATTTAAATCTAAGCGAACATAGGTGTGATAGGCTATCTCAATAATTTATTGAGGACTTATTTTCGAGTTGCGATATGGATCATAAATTTCTTTAATTTAATCTTTTATTTGCTTTTAGTTATTTTTTAGCATTTGTATTCTATTTAAAATTTAAATTAATACCATAAAAGGATTCCAAACTAGAATTAAATTCAATTCCAAGATTGTGAAATAACATATTATTTCAAAGACACTTACTATAACAAAGCCACCCTGGAAAAGGCATGATGATAATTATCTAATGGAAGAACGTCATTGTTGGTGTTTGAGACATCGGCTTTGCTTTCTTGGTGGCTCTCGGCTTCAAATGTTTCGCGCCTAAAGAAGCATCAGCCTGCAGCAGTAAAACAAGGTTAAGTTACTCAGCTAAATTAGTCAATCAGCACAACAAAGAGCCATTACCCTTCTTGCAGATAAAAACGAATCAAAAGTTAACCCTGCAGATTTGCAATTATTGTCAAACGTTACAGGAAAACAATAATCTCTCTTGCCAGTGAAAATGGAATTCTTTCCCTGCCAAGATCAGCAAGCTTTTCCAACTAATGATGATCCTCAAGTAGAATTGGACCTGTAAAACAAAAAATCACTTCGAATTCTGATTTTGTAGAGGGCCCTTCTCCCTATAAAACCATGTAGATTCTGTAAACTAGAAACTTCACAATTACAATCTAACATGGATAAACAAAACAGACAAGAAGTTACACTGCACAGGGCATTGCAGATTTTACCTCTTAGTCCAACAGTAGGAGAAGATTATAATTCTAAACTAGAGCCCCAGAATTTATAGTTAAGAACTTGGAATTGTAAGCTCTTGACAGATGGTCCTGCATCTAAATGAATCAAAAGATTGAAACTAGCAGCAAACAAAATGGATATAAATATTAACTCGATTAAACAGACACATTGTAAGTTGGCCAAGGATTTGAAGGTGTAAGGAGTTAAAGTTGGTGCCTTGTAAGGATCCATGAAGTCTGCAAGAGAGAAAAGGAGGGAGCTAGCTAGCTTTGCATGTAAGAAAAATATAGAGTGATGGATGAAAGATTACTCTCTACATTCATTTATTCTTATTCTTTGCAAGTTTGATGGTTTCCATTTTAAGAGGAACTCAGACATGAAAGAGCAAGTCTTTCGCATTCATTTTTGTCCTGCTGTCTGTTTAGCTCAGCATGTTCCATCCTTAAGCAGCTGCGTGGTTCATTGAGCCAGTAATTGCCTATGATGCTGGAGAGAGATTAATATCTACTCTTCAATGTCCTCGTTGGTTCATCAATGGGGTTCTGGCTTCACTGGCAGCAATACTCTTCCTTTGAGGAGAGGCTGTGGGTTCGATTCTTCAAAGCCGAGTGAACCTCATTTCCTAAGCGCGCCCCCCCTTCCAATCTTAACTGGGATTGGTGCGTATGCTTGTGGTGGTTTTTGGATGTCTGAATTTCCAAAGATTTCATCACCAAAAAGAAACAATTTCCAAAGATTTGATTTCAACTTTAAATTGTGATAAAGAGTTGCCAAATGTAGCACATTGGTGGACCAGTGATAAGTTGCAACCTGCAGGGCCAGCTCCGGCAACTGTCTAGCAGTCTCTTCTTTTTTTCAATGTCCCGGATGATGTCTTGATTTAACACTGTTCAAGACTGGTGACTCATTTTGCACCTGCTACTTTCCCTACAAGATTTGATACCCTGGTGTCATCTGTGACAAACCAGGAAAAAAAAAACACACGGCAAATTTAGAGGGTAAACTGATATGAAAAGAGGCCTGACTGAAGAGCATAGGGAATCTGCTTATCCCTTAGAAATCTATGGAGAACACAGCAGGGATTTTTATTGTATACAGAAACCTTCATATGACACAATATAACATTTTATTACAAAGACTCTTCAATCAGTACATAAAGAAGTCACAAAACAGCATTAAACCCAGTATACAAAGGTACAGCAACCAAATGGAAAAATGTCGCCATTTGAGTCCTTGAAAAAAAATATTTTTGCTTTCTTTACTCCTCTCAGCACCAGAAACATCTTCAAATGCTTGGCCTCATATTGAGGTGAGAAGCAAGCTTCTGACCCAGAGACTTGTCAGCCTGTAACCAAACATAATAATGTAGTAATAATTGGTTGATGCCATCTGAAAACTAAAATGAACTACAGCGATACAACTATATAATCAGCTTAACATCAACCAAAAAAGTAGATGGCAACACAGAACTCATGCATTTTATATATAGTGAAAAATATTCATTCATCCAATCAGGAGATTGATATGAGTATAAATGTTTGCATGGGGATGGAAACTTCACCTGAGACCAGTATGATATCCAAATACTGCGGATTTCATATGTAACCCTTGGGTCAGACAAGGCCTCAACCCAACGGCGAACAAAGCGCTCTTTCCTGAAAAAGTAAATCAAAAAGGAAAATTAAAGAACAAAGGACTTAGTTTGTTATATTGGAATCTAAAACATGATGAATGTCTCAGAAATCACAAGATAAGGATACCTGTCTGGTGAAAATGAACGGTATCTCTCACCAGGCTGCTTGAAGTTATTCTCCTTCTCAATTATGCACTGTGGTAATGAAGAGAGACGGACAGCACAGAATTATACAAAGATAAATTAGTTCAGTGGGATAATTAAGAGCTAACACTCTTGATACAGATAAAGCAACCCAGAGTATCATGAAAGCATCAGTTCAGTTGCAGGGTTAGAAGGTATCGCGAAATACATTTTCACTGGCTCTCTAAAACCACAGCTCAATTCTAACCCAAAACCAGCCTACTTACCACCCTTCAATATTCAAAACACTGAAGGAAATAGAGATACAAACCTTCTCACGCTTGCCAGTGTGAATGACAGAAGGATTAGGGTATCTCTCAGCATGACGGACAGGATCAAACCTTGAGGGGAAGTAATTGACCTAAAAACAAGCCCTTATCAGTTAATGATCCTAGGATAGCATTAAGTCCAAAAAAGTAGCGTATACATGAGCTCAGAGAGAGAGAGAGAGAGAGTATACCTCCTCGTCCCTATGCATAAAATTCATGAAACCTTCATGGTGATTGTTGTGATGAGCACACTTTGGAGCATTTGCTGGAAGCTGGAGATAATTTGGCCCAAGGCGGTGCCTCTGAGTATCAGCATACGAGAAGATTCTAGTTTGCAGCAACTTATCATCCGAATAGTAGATACCAGGCACTATAATAGCAGGGCAAAATGCTAGCTGCTCGTTCTCCGCAAAGAAGTTATCAATATTCTTGTTCAACACCAAGCGGCCCACAGGCATCAAAGGCAAGATGTCTTCAGGCCAAGTCTTGGTTACATCAAGTGGGTCAAAGTCAAACTTGTCTTCATCAGCAGGATCAATTATTTGAATGAAAAGCTTCCACTCAGGGTAGTTTCCAGCCTTGATGGAGTCATAGAGATCCTGTGTGGCATGACTGTGATTGGATCCACCAACTTTTATGGCCTCGTCTTCCAATAAAGACTTGACCCCACATGTTGGTTTCCAGTGGAATTTCACATAATATGCCTTCCCAGCCTTGTTGATTAGAGTATAGGTGTTAACACCAGAGCCTTCCATGTGCCTGTAATCTTGTGGAACACCAATGTCATCAAGCAGGAAGGAGAACATGTGCAAGCTCTCGGGATGGTGTGAGAAGAAGTCAAGTATCCTCCAGTTTTCCTGAATGTGTGATTTAGGGTTGGGCTTGAGAGCATGAACCATATCAGGGAACTTCATCCCATCACGAATGAAGAAGACTGGGAAATTGTTGCCGACCAGATCAAAATTTCCCTGGTGAGAGCGGTGAAACAAAATTCATTGAACCTTTCAGTCAATAACTTCAAATGCACAGTCAATTCCAATTCTACAACGGGAAGCATGTTACTATGATATGCATTGATCAGGTTTTCCGTCATGTATTGATAAACAAACACATCATAAGGAACACCCTCCGCATGCATTAAGCATGTGTGTCATATTGATAGAATCTCATAATGAATTGGGGGGGGGGGGGGGGGGCATCCTTTTAAAATTTAAAGATGAAAAGGCAAGATAACAGCAAGAACATTCTGAGTTATTGATGCAACATAAATGATAGACTGCCAACAAATATACGATACCAATTACCTACTTCTGTGATTTTTCAGTACAAAGAGGAAGAGAAAAAACAAGAAGAAGTCCTTGAACAAAAAACAGAAAAATATTGTTACCTCTCTAGTGTAGAATTTCACAGCAAAACCTCTGGGGTCTCTTAGAGTTTCAGGACTGCCGCGTTCATGGATAACAGTAGAAAACCTGACAATTACAGGGGTCTGGACTCCAGGGGCTCTAAGGAAATCAGCACAAGTGAGATGAGATATATCATTGGTCACTTCAAAAAACCCTTTAGCACTCGCACCTCTAGCATGAACAACACGTTCTGGGATTCTTTCCCTGTCAAAATTAGCAAGTTTCTCCACCAAATGATAGTCCTCAAGCAGAATCGGACCTTCAAAAGAGAAGTTCTACTTCAAACTCTGAGATTTGCATAGTGTTCACAAACTAACATGGTTTCAATGCATCGCAAGTAAGCTGAATTAGAAACTACAAAACCCAAACCAAAAGGTGTAAAAATACCTCACTAAAGCTCAAGCCATCACCTAAAGCACTCTATAATGAACTCGGACATGAAAGAAGTCCACAAACATGACAAACTTTTACCTCTTGAACCAACAGTAAGCGATGAGTTATTATTCCAAACTGGCGCACCAGAATTTGTAGTGAAGAACGGAGAGTTGTAAGAACTTGATGGACGATACTGCATCATGAAAACGCATCAAAAAGAGACATCAAAACTGTATAGAGTACCCAACAACGAAAATCAAAGAGAGTTTGAAACATATTTAACAGGAATATATGTGAATTTCAGACCAGTAAATTAAACACATCATTTATTTTTTACTTGTATTAAGCAGAGACATGAATTTGTTTGAAGAGGGAGAGAGGTAGAATAAGAACCTTGTAAGGATCCATGATGTCTCGTGTAAGAGAGAAAATGGAAAGATTTAGATGAGAAAGAGAGGTAAGTGAAGAGTGGAAGGTGGAAAAACACTCTTATGGTCATGCATTGGCAATTCTTCTAGCAAGTCCAGTAAAATGACAAGAGAATTCCCTAAAATAAAACAAGAAGAAGAATTAATGAGATGAGGATAATAGTAAGTTTATTTAATATTTTTTTTTTATGAGAACGTCATGCATTGGCAATTCTTTATCTCTTATTTTTGTGCTCTCATGTAACCTCACCCAGATGAGCTTATGGTCTTATGGCAGAGGATGGTTTCGGACCTTGAATTGTGTTTTTTTGGATTACTAAGCTTATTGTCTTTCTCTCTCTCTTTTTTTTCCTTTTTTTTCTGGAGGGGCTTTCATGGAGACGTGAGCTATTATTAGCCACTAGGAGAGTCACGTATATACAAGAAAATATTAGCAGTTTTATCTCTATATGTATGTATGTGTCAAAAAATGGTACATGAAAATATATATTAGGTTATGGATTGATGAATGCCTGTGATATTTAATTATAATTCAATAATCCATCTAGCTAGTTTATTAAAATTAATTAATTAATCCTTGTAATATAAAATATAGTTAAATAACTCCTTGACCAATGTTGAGCATGCTTAACTTAATATATATAGTAAATTCAACGTCACTAGATAGCGTAGCTATGATACTAAATACAAAAAATAAAAAATCGAACAAAGCTTGTTCTTATAATTTTGCAGAGCTCTTTATGTAAAGAAGCATTTTGTTCAATCTGGATATTCGTTGGTGTTTTTTTGGTTGATTGAGGGTGAATATTGAAGTGAATTCTTTCCAATAATTTTTAGCCAATTAAATGTGATTGGAGTGTTTAATTAATTATAGCTAAAATATGGGATTTAAATGAAATGAGTTTGAATGAAAAAAAGGGTTCCTAATTATTTTTTCGGTTTCTTGGTTAGTTAAATCAATCACTCTTTTGATTAGAAAACATATTTGCGATAAAATAAATATTAATATTTTGATATAATTAATTTAGTAAAAGTATTTATAAATTCATATTGATGTTTCTCCACCTAATATAAATTGTTAAACAATTACGTACATTATCATCACAAAGTAAAAGTATTAATTTTCAATGCAATTCATTGTGTAGTCAGGTGTGTTGATGTTCTTCAAGAGATTCTATGCTTAATTAGAGCAACGAATACAAGCAACTTTTTAATCAAGTATAGATAATTCTAATTTAGTAATATAGTATTAAAGAGTAATATAAATTTATTTATCATATTTCGCTTGAAATTTTGAAATTTTAAATTAAAATAATTCTTTACATGATATAAGAACTTAGTTGACCACACATTAGAAAAATTTATGCTCTCATTTTATCTAATTAAACTAATGAACTTAAGTATAATTTTTTTTAGAATAAGTTGATATATTGAAAGGGCTAACCAGATGAACTTAAGCATAATTAATGCAGTGGTGAGAGGTTTGTAAGATGGTGATGTAAAATCATAATTTTAAATTTTAAATTAATTAATTAAATAATTAAGTCTTTAACATATAAAGGTAAGGAAGAGAGATTTGGATGCTATTTATGAATTTTAAAACATCAGTCTATTCGAACATTAATTTTGAATCAATTTTTATTTTATTTTTTTATTTTAAAAAAAGAAAAAACAATTATGTTTCCATAATTGAATAGAAAACTTTGATCGGGTTGTAAGATATCAACAAATATATATAGTGTATATGACCATGATAATTAATAAGTCAATAAATGATTGTTTAAATATACTGTGATTATTGAAGTTATATTTATTTATGTTCACAATGAAATGTTTTTTTTTTTTAAGCAGCATGCCTCCACGTAAGAAATCAATATTTTCTTTAAACATCTTATTTTTCTATAACAAGAATTTTTTTGTTCGAAAGATGATAATAATTATTTTTTAAAATATTTTTTATTTTTTAAAAAAATTATATTTAACTTGAACATATCTAAGAGGACAAAGAAAAGAACAGACAAATACAAAGTATGAAGAACGAAGATGAAGATTGTCATCAAAATCTTAACGTTAACCGATAAATCAACGATTAATGTCTTTTGAGTCTAAAAGGTCTGTGTATAATCAAGAACTGTGATTGAAATGTCCAGATGTTAATCTCTTCACCTCTCCTACGTATAGCACGAATCGAATCAAATGGAACACATTTCTACTCTGACAAACAAGATGTTTTCGAGTTAAAACCTATATATTCTGTTGATATTCCCGAGTCGTTCTACGTTCAAACACGCAGTTTATCGGCCAGTTGGACTGGCATGGCATACCGGTTTCAAGAAATTACAAGCAGAAGATGAAACTACTCTTCACAATTTTCTCAGAAAGAAGTCAATTCCCTTATAATTTGTAATGCCAGTAATCCATCTGGGACTTCTTTGTTTAGGCGTAAAATTATCATGGCATTTAGAATATTGCTTATTGTATGGTGGACTGTGGAGTTATAAGAGAGTAGTCGCCAAGATGCTTCAAGAATTAACCCTAACATCTTTTACATGATGTCTCTCCTTGAATATCATCACGTACGTTGGACAGAAAGAACAGAAAAGAGAAATGCTCTTAATTCACACTTTTTTGTTACAAAAGCATGGAAGGGGGAGATAAAACAAAGAGATAATTTGCAGGAAGCCATATCGAGTACAAACAAGTACCCAACGTTCTTGTTATCTATATATATAACAAGAAAGCGTTTATTAAAACAAAAAGAAAAGGAAAAAGAAAATGAAGAACATCTAAATGCGATCATATTTCCACTAAATGGACAAATAATTTATTACAACTCTAAATCTCTAATACTCAAATGAGCATGATTTAAAAGCAAGTAATAAAACATAGGTTAAAAACATCTTTGAGCAGCCTAATTATAATTTATTTGGATGCTCCCTCGTTGCCATCGTTATGATCAGCTTTCGGAGGTTTATTAAGATCAAACCGGTTTCCACTGCTTGGGGGAGAAGAAGATCCAGAATTACTTTCTGATTCTCTCGGTGGTTCCGTATTCAAATCAAAGTTTCTTCGATTTGTCGAAGAACCAGCCTCATGACCTTGATCGTGCTTCATCTGATTTAGAGTCTCTATTGCCAAATTTAGCAGCCTTGGTGCTAATTGGCTTCGTAGAGCACTTTGATCTCCCTGGTGGTCATTAGGCTTTTCTGGAGACCATTCCGGAGGGGGGAAGGCACCTCTCCAGCCGCGATCAGGGTGTGCACGCATATGACCAAATACTGCCTTCCAGGAGGCAAATGTTCGGCCACATGTAGAGCACGTCGGTTCAGCGTCAGGATTAATGTCCATCTCTCCTTTAGCCTTCTTGGACACATGAGGACTGCTCTCTTCACCCTTTCCAGATCGTTTTCTCAAGGACGACCCTTCTCCAGCCACTCCAGTAGCAGCAACAGTACTGGGATCAACAACAGCAGTACCACTCCCTCCAATTCTTACAGGAGTTGATGGGCTAGCACCACCAGTTAAAGTCACGGCAGCAGGAGATGCACCAACTTCGGTTCCTGCCGGCCTGGCAGGACCAGAAACAGAAGAAGGTCCACCGGTTTCGACAGTAGACCGTTGGACTGTTGGCCTTGGTGGGGCAATAGCCTCCTCTTGATCGTTGAGGTTTCTTCTAGGGCTGTTGGCTGCTTCTGAATGCTCATTGGCCTTATCAGGGATGGCAGCAGCATCCTTCTTGTTGTTGTTGTTGTTGTTGTTGGTCATGGTGAATCAAGAAAAATGAGATTAAGAACAAAGACAAAGAGATTAAAGGGCTAATTACTTGTGGTTAATTGTTGTGCTAGGATCAAGCAAATCAAAGGCGTATTTAAAGAGTTGCGGAGGCAAAAAAATATTTAAAATGGCAGTTAGTTACAGTTACCTTTGGTGTCCCTTCATGTTATGGTACTGTTTAGGTCTATGGTTAAATGATGTGATTCTTTAATTCTGGACGTACACGTGGTTTATGTTAGTGTATTGGACGGTAATGATGTGGTGTATTCTTGGTAGTGAGGGGGTGGAAATTGGTGGCATTTCGAAGAGGAGGGAAACTATAACGTTGGTGCCTCGTTGGTTTATTAATTTACGAATGTGCCCTTGATGGTGTTGGTCATGAAAAGTTGTATCCTGCTGGTCATAGGTGTGCTATTAATCAAAATAGGAAAAGTTTGATTTTTTAACTTTAATATTTTATGCCTATTTGGTAGTCCAAATAAAAATTGAGAATAAAAATCTAGTATTTATATGAATTACCTTTTTTATCGTGATTATCTTATCAAAAAGTTTTAACGACATTATTTTTCGAATATGTCAATCATCGAATTTTGTTCGTTAATAGATAAGATTTCAACATATGAATTCGGTAAAATTAGCAATACACTAAATAATTCACTCATTTTAGATTTTTTATGAAACCATTTTAGGAAAAATAAAACTAGAAAATACAAATTTAGTATAGTTGTGAATTGCCTTTTTATCCAAAATTTCCACAACATTACCTACCAAATATTTCAATATTGGATTTTATTCATGCATTGATAAGTAATTTCGATATCTATCTAGAAGACACAAATCTAATATAGTTGTTAATTACCTTTTAAGCCATGTTAATCTTATCGAAACATTTTTATTACATCACTTATCAAATATTTTAATCATTAGATTTCATCAAGAATAAAAATTTGATATAGTTGTGAATTATTTATTTAGTCATGCTAATTTTATCAAAAAAATTTCACGACATCACTTATCAAATATTTCAGTTGTTAGATTTCATAAATCAAGTATTCATAAAAAAAATCTCAAACAAGTGGGTTATATAATGTAGTGCCGAATATATATATTCGGCACTACATTATATATATAACGAGTATAATCCACTTGTTATATATATAATGTACTGTCGAATATATATTCGACATTACATTATATAATGCACTAGTATTTATTCAAGTTATAAATATCACTTATAAATTGCTTGATATGGTTATATATATAATGTAGTGCCGAATATATATTCGGCACTACATTATAACGTATATATATAACGTATATATTCGGCACTACATTATATATAACGACTACATTATATACGACTACCTAATATATATAATGTAGTGCCGAATATATATTCGGCACTACATTATATATATAACGACTACATTATATATATAATGTAGTGCCGAATATATATTCGCCATTACATCATTTAATACACTAGTATTTATTAAAGTTATAAATATCACTTATAGATTGCTTGAAATGGTTACTTAAATTCATTACAATTTTAGTGCCACCAAGTTTACAAAGCAATAAGACACATTTTATGATAGCACTAAGTAAAAACACTTTTTAGTTTAAACTTATATTTTGTAACCACTTAAAAATGACTTTTTAACAACTTAAAAAAAATTCTTTTATAAGGTAAGAAAAAAAATTATTTGAAATTCCACTAATATTAATTGCCTAACAATTACTTAAATTATAAAAGGATAGGATGATTTTTTAAAGTGCAATACATGTATATAAATCTATTTAATAGTTTATACACTACAACATTATCCAGTTTTACCGACGGACTCATTCCGTCGGTGACAACAATGAAATCCGTCAGTGAAAACAATTTCGACGGACTCGCTGACGGAACACGTCCGTCGGTATAACAGTCGTCGGTAAATCCCATTTCCGTCGCTAAGTCTGTCGCAAATAAAAAAAAAACGCCCACCGACGGTCTTACAGACGGATACCGCGCGCCAAAAAAAAAAGTTTCCCGCGGGAACATTACCGACGGAATAAATCCGTCTGTAATTTCAACGGTAATTATCGATGGCATTACCGACGGAAATTCCGTCGGTAATGATGGCATGGATGGTAATTGTTCGGCAACTCTCTGTTAAATACCAACGGATATTAGCCGTCGGTATATCCGTCGGTAGGTATTTAAAATATATAAAAATAATAATTTATTAATTGTAAAAAACCTTAATAAACAAATAAAAATGCATTAAACATTAAAAATGTAAAAGTAATGTTAAATAATATTCATTACAAATTTAATGTGTTTAAAAAACAAAATTAAACTAGAATAGCGGCGGAGCTGGAGGAGGAGGCGGAGGAGGAGGAGGAGGTTGGTTGTTCCCGGGACCATACGGCCAAAAAAAAGCTGCACAAGTATCGTCACCCATCTTTGATCTCATCTCCATGACTATTTGACGGAGCTCATCATAATTCGTCGAGAGTTGTTGATATTGTTGTTTCAACGCAATGACTCCTCAGACTGGGTGTTCGATACTGATGGAGAGCTTCCAACAGTTGAGACACTACGAGTCGAACGCAAGTTGTCAGCCGTAGTGTTGGAGAGCCTGTAGACCCTATTTTTATCGCCTCCATCCACAAATCTGGATGGGTCGACGGATTGTCCCCATATCTCTCCCTCAACCGGCTATTATAGGTCTCCTGAAAATTCCATCGGTAAAAAAATCATCAAATGCAATTCAAGATGCAATTCAAGAAAATAATAACTTACAAAATAAAATGAATGAACGAACATACCACGAAGTGCTGAGCATGGTTGTCCACGAACTGCTGCATCCCCTTTTGACGGCCTTGACTCCGCACATGCGTCTCTAGAAACAGCTCCATTGGACTTGGTTCACGTCCAAGAGACGCAGCCTGTAAGGAAAAAATAGGTTGAAAGTTAAATATATTATAAGGAAGGACAAATTAATTAACGATATATTTCATTAAAATTAATCTTACCATCCGCTTTGCATGTGCGCTGAATGGAACGGATCCGCCAGCGTGCGTGGTCACCGAACCATGAATTTGCCGGTTCCGGTTGTCGGCGCCGGATTGTGAGCGCCGTGAGAACCGCTCTGAGGTCACGTGCTCAATATATGCCGTCCATATTTCCCCCGAGATGAATGGCGGTTTGAATTCCTGTCAAACCGCCACCTCATTCCATCCTTCAAGACCGTTATCCCTCGCATGTCTTCTTGATTTTTTTTGGGTGTCATACCAAAAATCACGCAACCTACTTCCATAGTAACAAATTAGAATTTAAAACATAAAATTATAAAACAAAAATAAATATTATTTTCGATGTTACCTAATTGCCGCGTGATTCTCCCATACCCTCCTCACAACATTGTTGTCCGCCCTATCCCACTCAAATTTGTTCTGTGTATATAAATAATTCATATAAAATAAAAATAGTACAAGATATAAATTATAAAAATCATTTATTACAAATAAGCTGGAAATTAAAAATTAACACCGACCTGAAATCGCTTAAATCATGCATCGATATTAGGTTTCCACTCAGGATGTTTGGAAACCTGGCTCCATTGAAACAATGGAATCTCCATCGACAATTTAAACGCCAATGGTATAGTCCTTGCAGCCTCAATGTTTGTCAACCTGAAATTAAATAAAAGTAGTAATATTAATTAGTTGTTCATAAATTATGTTATAAGTATATAAAAAAAAAACTAAAACCTAAACAAACTTACATTGAGAGGTCATCCTTCCATTGTGCCTGGTACTTGCGGGTGAATTGACCCCGCTGTGAAGGCACACCGCTTCTGCGCTGTGAAACTGCGCTGTGAAACCGCGCTAGAAGAGGCAGCATCACAAGTTGGCGTAGATTCCTCGTCGTGATCAGCACCTAAGGATACGTCCTCCTCGCTGCTAGAAGAACTAGCTGCAACCGTCTTCTGACGACGTGCTGTAGATTTCATTCTACGCATCTACACAAATGTATACGAATAATTACATAATTAACTTCGATTATTTAAAAAAAAAATTCGACAGAGTCTCCCCTGTACTGGGGGGTCCCAAGTTGTCGACAAAATCATATTACACTTCCAATTTTATTTCACATCCCGATCCAATCATCCTGGATCTCAACCCAACTCATCATCATCAACACAACATTTTATTCAATAATATCATATAGAATTACAACTATGAACATTCATTGTTAAATTGGTACTTAGAGTTACAAACATTAGATTAAAGTCATACATTCAAATTTACGGATTAATATTACATTTTTAACATAAATTCAACAATAACAATTATAGCAATACAAAAAATAATATCCTAAATTAAGATAAACTAATTAAATGCAATTCTATATATATAAATTAACATTTTTAAAATAAATCAACAATAACAATTATATATATAAATTAACATTTTTAACATAAATTCAACAATAACAATTATAGCAATACAAAAATAATATCCTAAATTAAGATAAACTAATTAAATGCAATTCTATATATATAAATTAACATTTTAAAATAAATCAACATAACAATTATATATTAAATTAACATTTTTAACATAAATTCAACAATAACATTATAGCAATACAAACAATAATATCAAAACTAAAAAACTAAAATTAATAAATAAAATTAAAAAACTAAAAAACACTACACAACACACAACATAAACACAAAACAAACAATACACAAAACTAAAAAAAATTATATCAATTCAAAATAAATTTGGGAATAAAAAATGCTTACCTTAATAATGTGTTGAATTTAAGATTTATCTACAAACAATACACAAAACAAAGAACACCAAAAAAAAAATCATAATTAAAATAAAAAAATACAAAGATAAAGAAAAAAAATACATACCTTTTAAAACTACCACCAAAACAATAAAATCCTTCTAAAAGCTAAATATAAACGAGAGAAGAAGAGAAAGGGAGAAGAGGAAGAGAAGGGAGAAGAGGAGAAAAATGAACAAAGTGGGGGGGTGGGCGGTATATAAAGCAATATTTCCAACGGAATTACCGACGGAAATTAATTGTTGTCGGTGGAATTAAATTTCGTCGGCAATTAATTGAAATGCGCACCAAAAAAGTTCGAAAATCCCGCCAAACTTTTCTCTCCGTCGGCAATTCCGTCGGTCATGGTGCAGACGGACATGTGTCAGACATGCGTGATCCGTCAGTGATGCCGTCGACATTTTACGTCGGACATTCCGTCAGTAATGGTGCAGACGGACACGTGTCAGACATGCGTATCCGTCGGTGATGCCGTCGGTATTAGACGTCGGCAATTCCGTCGATATTTGTGCAGACGGACACGTGTCAGACATGCGTGCGACGGATCTGTCGGTGATTCCGTCGGTAGTGGACGTCGAAAACGCCGTCGGAAATCCGTCGGTGAATGTGGCAAAATCCCGTAAATTTTTTTGCAACTCTCTGTGAAATACCGACGGGTTATATTCCGTCGGTATAGTTGTCGGTGAATGTGGCAAAATCCCGTAAATTGTTTTGCAACTCTCTGTGAAATACCGACGGGTTACATTCCGTCGGTATATCCGTCGGTGAAACGGTAAATTTTTCTTATTTTTTTTATGTAACCCTGTTAAAAAATCTTGAATTGCAATCTTACAGCACACACAACACAATAACAAAGGCTGACCCTTAAAGAAGAATAAATATTTATGTTTCAAATTATTACATTATAAAAATAAGGCTTTATAACATGTTTAGTTAGTCGGAATTTTCATCTTCGTCCTCTATTGAATTGTTATCATCAGCTTCATCGCACTCTTCAATTTCGTTATCATCTTCTTCAACAACATTCTTTTTTCCACTAGTAGAGCTCAGAACAACATTCAACTCCTCTGCATCAACATCAACAAGACTATCGTTGAAAACATGAAAATTCAAATTTTCTTCTAAGTCAATCGACGGAGCAACTCGGTATGGTTCAACCAACTCACTAGCTTGAAAGACTTCATCTATCACACTTGTGTCTTCGTTCTCATCTTGAACAACCTCGACACGACCCTTGGGTTTTGTTTTTAAAACGGATAACCAATCAACTCTTGATCGGTCCTTTCTAAAGGAAGGGGTGTATGTGTAATAAACTTGTTGGCATTGCTTTGCGAAAACAAAGACGTCGTTTACGTTGCGGTGTCTAGCTTTTGAGTTGATTTCAACGAGACCATAGTGAGGATCTACTCTGATTCCTCTGTCAGTTGTGTCATACCAATAACATTTGAATAAGAACACTCTATTTTGCTCGCTATAATATTGCAGTTCGATGACCTCTTCCAATCTACCGTAGTAGTCAACTTCAAACTCACTAGAAGTCGATCCCTTAATACAAACACCGTTGTTGTATGTCTTTCTTCCATGCCCGTATTCTTCAGTATGAAAGACATATCCATTGACAAAATATCCATTATAACACTTGACTTTTCTTTCAGGGCCCAGACATAGTAAAGACAGTGAAATAGCAGCACTACCTCCCATTTGATAAACCTAGCTTGTAAATTAAATACAACAATAATCAATAAACGGATATTATGTAACATTGACTAGAATTAATTACATTGCAAGAGATAATGAGTTTGTGATAGGACTTACATGTGTTTTAAACCATGTGGCAAATTGTTCATCTTGTAATTGAAAAATCTGGGATTCGGTCAGCTGTGAGTTATTGGACAATAAGTATCGTCGATGTTGCCTGCAAGGTTGTTCCAAATTATATGAGTGTATGGTATCACAAAACATAAATAGTACACTCTTGACAAAGTTTAAGTCGAACATCTACTTACTTAATAAAAGGTCTAACTCATCACAGTTAAATAGGACATAATTGTGTGCTTGTCTGAACTCTATTTCAGACAAATATCTTCCCCTCACGGCATTTTTAGCTGTGGGTCGTCCAGGATTGGAGAATATTGACAAGTTCCCACTTGAATGCACTTCACCACCATCATCATGCCGTGGAACACGGTTTATCCTCGTTTTCAAATGAGGTTCGAAATAGTATGAGATAAATGTTGAGATCTCCTCAACAATATACGCCTCACATATTGACGCCTCAACATGCGCCTTGTTCTTAACCTTTTTTTTTAGATTGAACAAGTACTTGCATATTAATAAAAAATTATCAATTAAAAACATTAAAATAAAAATAAAAACATTTAATTATAAATGTCATAGCAACTGTAATATCTAACCTCTCGAATGGATACATCCATCTGTACTGGACCGGTCCTCCAACTTTTACCTCAAACGGTAAATTTACGGGTAGATGCTCTATTGAGTCAAAAAATGATGGAGGGAATATCATCTCAAGTTTGCATATTGTCTCGATGATATTCTTTTCAAGCCTTTCAATGTGATCAACATTCAACTTGCTGGAGCATATGTCTCTGAAGAAATGACTAATCTCCGTTAGTGCATCCCATATCCCCTTTGGCAACAAATCACGAAAAGCTAATGGGATGAGTGTTTGCATAAACACATGGAAGTCATGACTCTTCATTCCATATAATCTGCATTCCTCTATATTAACTAGCCTTGATATATTCGAGGCATGTCCATCGGGGAAACGCAGACTCTTAAGCCATTTGTAGACTAGTAGTTGTGCGTTTTTCTCTAGCACGAAGCTTGCTCTTGGTTTTGCGACCCGTGACCCATCACAAATCAACTTCATATTTTTACGGTTACAGAACAGCGCTACATCCAATCTAGCCTTGATGTTGTCCTTTGTCTTCCCCTTCACATCCATGACGGTGTTGAAAATGTTCTCAAACACGTTCTTTTCAATGTGCATGACGTCAAGGTTATGGCGGAGAAGATTGGTCTTCCAATAAGGAAGCTCCCAAAATATACTTCGCTTCACCCAATTATGGGTCAAACCAAAACCAGGAAACTTCTGCTTACCTGATTGGAGACCAAACATAATTTCACCGTACTCTGACACAACATCAAACAATTCTTCACCGGAAAGACGCGGGGGTGCAACATCATTTTCAACTCTGCCAACAAAGAAATCCTTTCTGTTCTTTCTGTACCTGTGGTTATGTGGCAAGAAACGACGGTGACAGTCAAAAAAAGAAGCTTTACCCCCGTTTGTTAGCGTGAATGCCTTGTTGTTCTCCATACAATATGGACATGCTAGCTTTCCATGCGTGCTCCAACCAGAAACCATTCCATAAGCTGGGAAATCATTGATAGTCCACATCAAAGCCGCTCTCATAACAAAATTTTGTTTCCTCGAGATGTCATAAGTCAAAGCTCCAGAGGACCACAACTGCGTCAACTCATCAATCAACGGACGAAGACAAACATCTATATTCCACCCCAGACTGCTCGGACCTGGTATGACCATAGATAAAAACATGAACTCCGGCCTCATACACATCCCCGGTGGCAAGTTATAAACCGTCAGTATGACCGGCCAACAAGAATAAGGAGCAGCAAATGACCCGAATGGGTTGAATCCGTCTGTACATAACCCAAGACGCACGTTCCTTGATTCAGCTGAAAAGTGAGGATGCATACTGTTAAAGTGTTTACAGGCTTCACCGTTAGAAGGATGAACCATCACTCCATCAACCGCATGGTGTGATTGGTGCCATGTCATGTGCTCAGCAGTCCTTGGTGACATGAATAACCTCTGCAGTCTAGGTGTGATTGGGAAGTATCTAAGTTTTTTATATGCCACGAGAGTCTTCCCTCTACCAGTTCTGGGTTTGTAACGGGAATGCCCGCATGTCATGCACTCGGTCATCTCAGCATTTTCAAGGTAGTATAACATGCAGAAGTTAGGGCATATATCAATTTTCTGGTATCCTAAACCGAGGGGTTTCATCATGGACTTGGCAACATAGAAGTTCTCTTTCAGCCTGTTCCCTTCAGGTGAAATGCTTCTCGCCAATTCAATAATCTTGTCATAACCGGCCTCACTCAACCTGTGATCTGACTTGATGGTGAACACCTGTGCTACGGCTGATAATTTACTGTGGTTCGTGCAGCCATCCCATAATGGTTCGTCAGAATCTCTCAACAGATCAAAAAACCTTACTGCATCTGCATTAGGTTCTTCTTCTACGATTGGACATTCCCTGACATTACCTTCACTCATTCTCATTGCATCCATAACCATATTCTTGTAAGGATTACTGTTCTCATTTCCAACTTCATGCATGTTGCTAGCACTAGAAGTTGACCCAACCACCTGTTCTTCCATGCTCTCATCAGGAACAAATAGTTCTCCGTGAGCATACCAACATAGGTAATCTTCCATGAAACCTTTGGTTAGAAGATGCATCGTTACAACATCTTGATGCAGAAACTTTAAATTTTTACACTTCCTGCATGGACACCTAATACCGCCATCAGTAAAATTCCTCGGAATAGATGTTGCGAAATTAATAAAACCCTGGACACCATTACAATAATCCATCCTCCGCAATCCTTGGGGTGAGTCCCGATACATCCATGAACGATCATCCATGACTTCTATTGAACCTCTATAAAACATAACAAAAATATTGGTTTTCCCCGACATTATCCAACAAACTAAAACAACACTTATGTTAAATATTCATTATCAATTATCAACTATCGACGTTCATACATACAAATTTATACATATATAAATTTACAGAAATCACAACTTCGAAATATAATTGATAACAATTAAACAAGACACTTAAACAAGCTATTAATTATTTATTTCATCACAACGACACATTTAATTCGGTGTAATTCAAACAAAATTTCAACAATTTACAAACAAATATAATTTGACAAAATCTAAAACAAACTATAACAACTACAAAATTATACATTCATACTACAAGTTTCTTTGACAAATAACAATTAAACAAGTACAAACGCTAACAAAATACATATACTAAAACAATAAAATTCACAATTAAATATTAAAACTAAAAAGGATAGATTTACTTACAAAAAAATGATAAAATCTACAAGAAACGGATATTGTGACCACGTACAAGATATAAGAAACTTGAGTGCTCGTGTTGAGAATAGTGGAGAGTTTGGGATGGGTGTCTCGCTACAGTTTGGGAGGGGAGCTGCAGTTTGGGAGGGAAGAGCTGGGATGGGAAAGAAGAAGAAGGAGAAACAGAGGAAGAGAGTGTCGGCAGATGGGTGCATATAATGGTTTTTTCCGACAGAATCACCGACGGAATCAATCCGTCAGGGATCCCGTCGGTGACAGTGCCACGTCACTGTACGGCTATCTCAGTTTGAATCCCTCAGTAATTTCCGTCAGTAAAATCGCCTGACGTCACCACGCCGTTGCATATTTCCAGATGAGCTGTATAACCCGTCGGCGAAACCGTCGGTATATACCGACGAATTTTGAGACGGAATTATTTCCGTCGGTATATATTACCGACGGAAAAATTCCGTCGGTAATTCCGTTGCTTTTCTCCGGTTTTCTGGTAGTGATAACTGTTTATTTATTATGAATTAATAATTATTTGTTTTATTTTTTAAAGTAAAATGGTACCCTTTTTTATAATCAAAATAAATTAAACCTATAAAAGGCAAAACAGAGACCAGATGGGCCTGCAAGGCAGTAAAAAGTAAAAACAGAAAAGCAACAAAGAACCATGCACGCAATGCCCTAGATAGCTCAGAAGATCAAACAAAACAATCAAAGACCCAGCCCCTGCCTCCGTATCGTCCTAGATGCCAATATCAATCAGCTTCCTCAAGAGTTATATCAGTATCTTCCCCAGCAAAATCGCAAACTGATCATAATTTCTGGAGACACTTCGTTTAGCAAGTCCATCAGCCATGTGATTAGCATCCCTTAAGATATGAGAGGAAGACACTGGACCCATGTATGAAGAGAAACGAGCACCGCACCCAGAATGAAGAGCTCATGGAATCTCCAGTACTGCCTAATGGAGGAAGTGGAGATTCAATTATAATTCCCACACCAAACAAGTTTACTATAGATGAAGATATTCTAAAGCTTTAATCACTGCTAACAACTCAGCTTCATTAGATTCTTTGATCCCGACTGGAAAAGAGAAAATACCTAATACGTAACAATCCTTTTTTATCAGGAATTAAGAACCCCATTAATACCTGCACATTTAACCAGGCTTGCTAATAGAAGATCCATCCACGTTCCATTTTAACACTTAAGGTTCAAGGGGAGACCATGTGATTATAGGTCTAGAACTCTTGATGTTAGACCATCTAATCAGGCCATCAATAAAGATCAGTAAATCAAGAGCACAATGTGGAAAATAAAGAACGTGAAGGATTAAAAAAAAAAAGAAGATAAAAATACTTGGCTCGAGTATGTCAATTTTATAGCCTGATACGAGGTGGGGATGACTCTATACAAAAAAACATTGAATAAAAAAATAAAGATTAACTCTCGAACAAACTAAATGATGAAAAGAAAAACTAAAAAAACAATTAAAAAAAATTTCAAGTCAACTCGGGTTAACTTGACTAATCTGCAATTCAGGATATGGGATCGGGATAATCCCCCATAGAAAGAAAAAAAAAAAAAAACCATGAAACTCAAGGTCCAATAATCTAATATAGAAGGATGAAATAAAAAAAAATTTAAGAAGATCAAAGTGAAATCAAGCTAATCTTTGAAACACATGACCCGGGTTCTAAAATCGAGATTACTCCGTAGAAGGCAATCATAAAAAAAATCATGAAGTAAAATTCTCAACCATTCAAAAACTCAAAATTAAAAACAAAACAAAACAAAACAAAACAAAGAATAATCAAATGAATGGGGACCAATTCTCATAAATAAACAATGAAAAATAAAATTAATCAAAAAAGAATAAAAAAACAAAAAAATTAATAAAAAAATGAGTACTAAACCTATTATAAAAATTAAATGAAATGAAATAATAAGGAATGAAATTAAAAAATAAAATAAATCAAGAAACCGATAAAAAAAATTAATTATTTAATAGTTTATATGTATTATGATGCTTGGGTGAAAATGTTAAAGAAAACAATATGAAATGTAAAAAATATATTAACATATATATAACCATATGATCTAGAGTTTTTTTTTATATAGAACTTATTTTCAATTATCAAATTTAATAACTAAATAATCATAAATTTAAATTCTATCATCCCTAATTCCTAGCAACAATATCTAAAAGAAAAAATATCATCATTTCATTCTGGTATCTGCCTGGTAATTATAATTAATTACTAAACCTGAATTGAATCTCGAAACTGAATTATAAAAAATAAAAATCCCCATTTTATATCCAATACCTTGTATCATGAACTGTACCAGTGTTTTTAATTTGTTTTCAAAAGTAAATATTAAAATTTCATAGCTTTATTAATTTCTCATTTGATCCAAAATGGCACACGCCCACGAAACGTGAAAGAAGGAGCTTATAATATCTGTGTGTGTGTGGACTTGTTCGTACACATCTTCCGGGAAGAACACAATGGCTTGGCCATAATCATCTCAGCTCCAAGGAGCATAAAGGTCCCATGGTGATTTCTTTTTCTCAAGACCAATACATATGATGACAACCGACAGAAATCCTTCAAAACGTAAAGACTATATGAACAGAAATCTCAAGCTATATGATCAGAAATGAAACAATATTTCTGAATCAATAAATGCGAAATATGATTTATCCTGTTAATTAATTAATTATTCCACACTCCAGGAAAAAAGAAATGTTTATGATATCACACTTCCTAAGGACCAAAAGTTGATCTTGCGAGCATGCATAATGAAATAATTTCTTCTTACAAATTACAATTACAAATAAAAATAAATTAATTCTTGGATTTTACTGTTCACTCAGTCAAAAATTATTGTGTGCCGTGAATGTGTTAATTATAGTGTTTTTTTTTTTTTCCATCCTTTAGTCTTTTGGTCACTTAATTTATTTTTTTATTTGATCCTTCTGATTTTGGTTTTTTGAAGGTTTGGGTTAATGATTTGTCTCAAGAATCAAATTTGATAGTTGAACAAAGTTCCAGGCTATTTTTTTGCTACTGTAGCTGAGGCGTGTTCTTAGCATTTTTACTCCCTCAAATTTTTTTTGATAAAAAGTTTAGAAACTGACTTTTTTAGTGATATAACTCGCCGTTCTTGTTGTCCATAGGTTTTATTTTATAAAGAGAGTTCCATTTAAGTCTACTTCCCCATTTATCTTGCTCAAAAAATTAGATCTACCTTTAAGATTTTTTTTTAATTGGGTTATTTTTTTGTTTTTTTAACCAATTAAATGGTGATTTAATGCCAAAAATAGGTTTTTGAACTCCTTGAGATGTTTCTTAGGTTTTTTTTTTTACTAAATTTTTTTTAAAAAAATGGATCAAAGAGGGTTTTTTTTATATCTAGGAGATGACTATCTGATTATTCGACCACCTGTAATGGCTAGAAACTATTACAGTAATTGACAGGTTG
The DNA here is from genome assembly GCA_007827005.2 of Populus simonii. NCBI lineage: Eukaryota > Viridiplantae > Streptophyta > Magnoliopsida > Malpighiales > Salicaceae > Populus > Populus simonii. The sequence continues at coordinate 17,336,807 of CM017468.2, forward strand.
TCTACTGTTTTCTTATAAAAAAAAACAAGCATCATCCATCTCTTAAAGAAAAATATTAAATAGGTCAAGGCGCATTGGGCCAAGCACACCCATGAGCTTGTTGTTTTTGTTTTTTCATTTTTTATTGGTGATTTGTTTTTTTAATTTTATATTTTATTTATTTTAAATTGAGTTATATCATTTCATTTTGATATTTGTGAATTTATCATAATTTAAAATAATCTTGATACACCCAACTCAGATGTTATTTAATTAAATAGAGAATAATTTAAAAAAATTATAATCTTAGAATTTTGGTTTTTAGTTTTGGTAGAAAATAAAAAAAATTGCTGCGGATAGACATTCTTTATATTTTGTTCAATTTTTTTTAACAGGCCTGGGTGGGGTTTTTTTGGTTCAAATAAATTTTTTAGCAGGCCACCGCGTAACACGGCCTCCTATCCTTGCGGATTTCATTACTGTCACAGACGCAACAAGGGCCACCTTCCTGCATTCACTTCCTTCTACCGTTACCAAAACTACCTTAGCAGTGTCTTTGTTGCACACCACGGGCCAAGATTAGGAAACACATGTAAAATTTAGACGGGCACTAAATACTCCCAACAAATGAAATTAATTAGGAAATAAGTGAAGAAAAGATAGAATTAGGGATGGTAGGGCTGTGAATTCCTCGCGTCCCAAGAAGATTTTCAAACAATTCATATGACAAATCGTAATATAAGGTATGTACAATGACACTTGCAGCCTGACACCTCACGAGACACAGAAGAAATGGGATTATCCAACAATCATAGGCACACAGAGATCGTTCACAGCCCTTTACTACCATAATTGAACTTATTCATACTGAAAACTGCGGGCTTGAAGGTAACTCATGTCATAAACTGACCAACTCGACGCTAACCACGTAAAAAGATGGAGTATGAATCAACTATTGACCAGTGCTTCCCAAAAGTCGCTCCACTGCAGCATGGACATTCCCTGCAGTTGCAATTAGTGCTCGTATATTCTCTTGTGTGTCAAAGAAACCCATTTCTTGAAGCTGTGACAACTGGGTCGCATATAGTTCTTCTGGGGGCACTGGGTATGCAGAATGTAATGAGTGCAAAGCAGACAAAACTTAATAGCAACATTACAAAACCCGAAAAGGAAAAGAAAAACACGGAAGGAATAGTAACCATTTGATCTGTTGGGAACAGCCAGGCTGCCAGCCCCAAGCCCACCAAACATATTCATTAACATCTCCAAACCAGCATTGTTGGTTGTTCCTGCAAATGCGGCAACAGTACAAACCCATAATTGATCAAATAATCCTCTCAAGACAAAAGGAGAGCTCCTTTTTTCTCCTTATTGGAAGGATCCTGGGAGGGAAATATGTGAGAGAAGAGTCCACTATAACCATGGACGCCCACAAATGAGGTTTAACATTTAAGCTACAGTTGTGGATCCAACATGGACCCCAGAGCAATCAAAGGCATTAACACAACAGATGTATTAACCATTTATGGTGCAGCTATGAGCGAAAGATAGAATTCTCAAACCGCAGGTTCATTATGATGGACCTAATATACTCACATTTCTTGCATAATAGCTAACATATATCCTTTTAAAACTGCAGGTAATTCATTATGATGGACCTAATATACTCACATTTCTTGCATAATAGCTAACATCTATCCTTTTAAAACTGCAGGTAATTCATTATGATGGACCTAATATACTCACATTTCTTGCATAATAGCTTACATATGTCCTTTTTACTGATAAAAACTAAAAAGTAAATAAACTCAAAGGTTGCTCTCTTGTGTTTTATCATATTTCTCTTTGTTAGAAAATAACCTGTGTTATCCATGTTTATAACACCAGAAAAGCCACTACAAGTTCACAGAATCTTTCACGTACATCATATGCAAGCCCCGAAGAGTTTGACATAGACACAGAGAAATGTTGAGACATATCATGTACTAAAATTTTAATGCTGTCAATTTCCTTAAAAATAAGAAATAAAATCCTCTGCTGCCTAATATTTCAGAAATTAAAGAATTCAAATGACGGAAAACTATGCTGTTAATGAAACAATGACAAAGATATTAAGCCAATTTTAAAAATTTCTAAATTAAGGCCTGCCTACCAGACAATTTGCAGTTTGAATCATGTAAAGACAGTTGAAAGGGGAAAAAAAACATATCAAAAGTAATCACAAGACATAGTTTCAACTAAAAGAAAAGACACGGTATATTATAGGTGATATCTTCAATACCTGTACCCGCACCAGTCTGACCTTGTGCCCTGCAATGGAGCATCGAGTTAGCCAACCAAAAAAGAAGCTACTGATAGCTACTAATCAATATGAAATCTAAAACCATAGCTACCCCACGCGACTTATAGACAAACTAACAAAATAAATTGCACCATCACTTACTGGGTTGACTGTCGCTGACCAAGTTGAGACAAAAGAGATTGCTGGAAAGTCAAAAGTTGCTGCAAGAAGAGAAATCAAATAATGGCTTAAGCTTACTTTTGAAAACTGTATGGGCACTCTTTTCCAGATTAAATATAATTCACAAAAAAAAAATATTTGTTGCTATTAAGCCACTAGTTAAAGCTATTGACCAAAAAAAAATTGCAAATGCCCATGAATAGCATGAAGAAGCATATAATACTCAATGTCTACTTGCTTCCAAGCCTATAGTTTGGTTGTGGTAGTGGCTGTGGCTGTGGCGCCGGCAGTGGTGTGTGTGTGTGTGTGGTTGGGGGGGGGTGTTTTGTACAAGTGCTTTGCAGGCATCTACATGTGTTCATCAGAGAGGGGAGAATCTAAGGGCGTGCACAAACAGCTGTAAAGTTCTTATACCTGCATTGTCTCAGGAGACGTCAATTGACGAAGAAATTCTGGGTTTTGCATCATTTCTCTTAGTTGAGGATTGGAATCAAGCATGCTACGGAGTTGGGGATTCATACCAAGAATCTGAAACTTGATTGATATTAGTAAGAAGGAAATTTCACCCACAAGAGTTTTACCAAGCAACATGATAAATTTATACCTGGTTCATGTACTGAGGGCTGGACATGAAGCTTTGCATCATTTGTGAAATAGCTGGATTTTGCATCAACTGGCTCACCATAGCAGCATCTGGCATAGCACCAAACATATTGTCAAGATCAGGGAGACCAAGTCCACCAAGCCCAGTAGGTGCCTGTGGCCTAGTATCACTGGTGGGATTCGACCTTGTGGTGTTAGTTTGGGCACCTCCACCTGTCAAATTTATACAGAGTGTACAGTTAATTAAAACAAGCAATTAATATATAATCTGCATTATGAAAACAAAGCATAAATGAAGCAAGAAAATATTTACTTTTAAGACCACAAAAGTTGAAATTCCTCTTATCAAGCTGTTAAAAAAATCAACAAGTTATCTTGTAAATAGTTTTAGATTGACAAGAAAAGGAACAATACAACACACTGACTAGCAACAAACAAGTTGTGCCTCTTGCATTGGTATGTAATTTTGTCATATACAAACTGAAATGTTACAGAAAAGTATCAGTAATTGCGATTTCCAACGTAGTGAATTTCACACGTTATCAGGTTAAAAAGAATACAAGAAGGGGAGACAGAGGTGAGCAAGGAGCAGAATAACATACACCGCACATAGGATTAAACTAAACTGCTCAATCTAACCTCCTCCTAAATAGCTTCAATACGGTAAGAAGAGAAAGAGAGAGAGAGCTTACTGCTCCAAGGGTTCGGAAGTGGGTTGGTATTTGGAGCAGGAGAACCAGTGGTGGTTTCAGAACTAGTGGTTGACAGATTAGTTGATCCATCTCTGGCATGGTTCCCAGTTTGGGTCCCTAAAAGAGCTGCAAATGGGTTTGCACTATCGCCTCCAGCATTTCCAGCCATTGTAGTTGCATTAAGAAATGGCTCTTGAACAGTTTCATACATGCGCCTCAGCATGTTGAATCCCTCAGGAGAAGATTCAATGTTGCTCATAGCTCTATCTGTGTTGCGCATCATCTCACGCATGAGCTCTGGGTTTCGTGCAGCTTCAAGTGTTTGACGAAGAGTGCTAGGATCATTAAGTATATGTGCCAGCTCAGGATTTCGGTCAATTATTTCACGCATTTGAGGGTTGTTCATTAGCAAGTTCCGCATGATTTCAGGGTTGTTCATTAGGTTCTGAACAACAGGCGTGTTCATTATGTCTCTCATGATGTTGGGGTTCTGAGTCAGCTGTTGCTGCACTTGTTCAAACTCTGGAAGTCCAGCTCCAAGCAAACCACCACTGCCCCCCAAGCCATTTAAACCAAGTCCTGGAAACAGTGATCCAAAACCAGATCCTCCGAGTTCTCCATCATCAGTAGAGCCAGCAGCTCTAGTATTGGTCGGAGCAGTATTCGAAACTCCAGTATTGGTTGCAGCAGTTGCATTGACTGGTGCAGATGGTGCAAACCCACGAACCAAGTGGACAGCATGATCTGCCTCCAAGCCTATCAACCATTAAAGAACAGCGACGTCAAGTTGAGTACCAGCATTCGCATCAAAAAATGCGACATTTTATTTACTAACACCAAAAACCCGTCAATAATTCCTATAAATAATGTCACCTCTGGCCAGCATCGTATTTCCGTACCTCAACAACTACCAATCTGAAATGCTAGCTACTTAATCCCATTAAACAGTTAATTAATCAATTAATTATCCAGATCAATAATTTTAGAGCACCAAAAAATTTAAGAAATTAATCAAAATTAAAAAGGAATTTAATTATAATGAAAATAATGAAAATAATTATTGGCTTTTAATTTTATTACCATAGCTTTGTAGAGTTTGATCATCCTTTAAGATCCGACCCTTATAAATCAATCGCTGTTGATCAGACGGCACATCACACTGATTCGCGATAAGCTGCTTAAACGAATCAACGGTTGACGACAAGCTAATGTTGACAGTGAATTTTGAGCCGTTGGAACATCTGATGTTGACATTCACTTCGTCATCTCCACCGTCGGTATCGTTGCTGCCTCCTTCTACATCTCCATTACCGCCTCCCATAGTCCCCTCTCCTTAACGAAGGAGACGGCAAAGCAGGAGAGATATTATTCAATTTGGCTGTTTTGATAACCCTAACCCTAGAAATTGATTATTATTATTATTTATCGAAATGAAGATAAGAAATTGGGAGAATTTGTGTTTCTAAGGGTAAAAAAGGGAAGGGGAGAGAGACAGTAGAGAGTGTGAAAATGGAATTTATATATCGTGGAAATCGAGGGGGAGAGAGTGAATTTTGTTGATTGTCCTGCTACCCCGGGGGAGGTCCTTTTTTCTCTTTCGTGGTCAAACTACAAAATAATCCCTTGAGAGCTTTTTAATCTCATACGGTGTTTAGGAGAATAATAGGAACAATTTTTCAAGTTAATATTTGCTTTGAAATATATTAAAATAATATTTTTTATTTTTAAAAATTTTAATATTGGCACATCAAGAAATCCAAAAATACCAAAAAATTAATTTAAAACAAAAAAAATCAAAATTTCATTAAACTTCAGTTGCACCGCTGCCTCAAACAGACTCTAAATATCTATTTGTGGTTTAACTCTGAAGATAAACAGTCCCTAAATCTTCTTAGTAGTATTTGGGTCATAAGAGATGAAGATATAAGAGAAAAATATATTTAAATTGTTGCACGTATACGTGTGGTGTTGCAGTGTCAAGATCAAAGAGTCGTCACCTAATTGTTTGATTCAAGGTCACTAAGAGACCTGAGCGGACTAGTCTTATCTGAAGTTCTAGGATAAGGAAATTGTTATGGCTAGGAAGGGTATTATCACCCCTAACGCACTTTACTTGAGGTAAACTACATTATATGGTTTGGATGTGGTTTAAAGGTGTTGATGGATTCCTAATCGGTGGTTCATCTATGGATCAGAACAAAGATTTACACTCATGAATAAATATGGCATTTCAAATTTATTATGAGCTTGTATGCCCGAGTAAATTCTTATAGAAAGAATTCATGTGGGTGCCTTGACAGGGTTCCTTTATCCTGGAAAACAAAAGTTTTTCCACAACTCGTATATTGTGATAAAAATACTTCCAATTAAAATTGATGAATATCAAAAATAATTCTGATAATTTTTTAGTCAACTCCTAGTACTTAAATGTCAACCTACTGATAGGTCCAATATTTATATCAGAATGTTGACCGTTAATTTTTAGGAATTAAAATTTTTAGGGTTATAAAAATATTGGCTAAATCCTTAAGGAATTTTACAAATTTATTGTAAATTCTGAAAAAGACACAAAATTTTTCTAAAACAATGCTAAAAAAATTCTCTCATTTTTATAAATAAAAGGCAATTTTTGTAATAATTGGGTCGTATCTAACAAGCAAAAATTATTTTTTATTTTTTATAGAAGGTTATGTTTGACAAAACCATCTTTTCTTTCCCTTGAAAACTGCCCAAATGAACTTAAGGGTGTGTTTGTCAAACACCCCATTAGGCCAAAAATCCTAAGAAAAAGTTGTCCAAACAAATAAAGTCATAAGTACTTGACCCAAAACAGAACCAAATGGGTAAACTCAAAGATATTGGTTCAACCATGAACTAAATCAAAAATCAAGGTTTGACCTAAAAACTAAACCAAAACAAAGGTTTAAATTAAAACCAAATCAAATTTGAAAATTAATACAAAACATAAAAATCTTCGAAGAAAAACGGATCAAACACTCAAATCGTGAAGAACATGAAAAACATTCGTCAAGAACCTAATAAACACAAATCTCAATCTAAACAAGTTTTTATGCAATCAAGGACAGGGTTTTATTTGAAATCATGCAAGGATCTATAATTTAGCACTCATTCACTTCGATTATTAATGAATCAACATGATTTTATTAAAATAGGTTTCGTTTCAAACCGAGACTTTAGGATTAAAACCCCACATAAACTTGTTGTTGATGCAAATAAACCCTTTATTATCTACTAGTCAAGTTTCCTAAATGATTTAGTGCACAAAATTCGACTAAAACTGGTCCAAATCATAGGGTTAAGACAATGTTCTTTCTAAGAACATAAAAAAACTGAACTCGGCAATCCATAAATTCTTAGCCTATTGTTAAACCCATAACTAGCCTTTTAGGTTTCTGAAACATGTTGTTTTTGGTCCTCCAAAACGATACTACTAATACTAAGCATAGTTGAATCCAAAGAACTAACTAATAACATCAAATCATCAACAAACATGAAAATCCAAAGTTTAAAACTACCAAAGCTAAATAGTAAATATATTTATACTATTTGGATTAAAAACTTGACATTGTTACTATATATATGTCGAACATACTTGTATGAACCATGAACTTGCACCAAAAGACATCAAATTGATCAACATGCTTTCAAAATCTTTAACCCATAAACAAATGCAATTTACTGTTTTATTACAAAACATATTCAAACACCAATCAAAATACCTCAAATACATCATCAACATGTTATTGAACTAAAATCACATAATCAAATAAGCATCAAAACCAAGAAATATGCCTTCAGTGCAAGCCTCTCTAACACATTATTGACCAAAACTCAAACAAGCTATCATAACAAAAACTTGAGTAATTTAAAACATGCTTAAAAAAAGAACAAAAACAAAACAAACTCTGTCAAAAAACATTAGATTATTCCAGCACAAAATCAAACCAAAAATGTAAGATAAGCTCAAACAACATCAAAAGAGGTTTAAATATTAAAAAAGCATGAATAGGTAGGCCACATGGACTTTAACCTTGAAATTTTACATGGTTATACCTTCTTCAAACTTGCTAGTTATGGACAATTATTTTCCTTCTCTTCTCTTTCTTTCTTTCCATTTCATTATCTTTTCCTTTCAAAGCTTGTTAGATCTTCTATGTTTTGCTCTTGAACCTTCATACTAGGATCTTTTCATAGTGTGTTTCTCTATGTTTTTCCTCTTTCCCCCTTTTCTTCATTTTCCAAAGGGTATTTATAGGGTTTTGCTAGGATTCTTGATGGATTCAAACATAAATTGATCAAAATAAGAGGGTTTTAGACAAATGTTAACAGTTGGAACCTATGTTCTTTAATGGTTTTAAGATGGTGGTTTTGTAACAAATTTGCCTAGGTGGTTTTCTTTTGCATAGAAATAAAGATATACATCCTTCACCTTCTGCTTTTGGATGAAAGATTTATGACCCTTGATAAGAACCCTCTGAGAATTTTTAAGTGTAAAAATATAAAAAATTTAAGTGGTTTTGCACAAATGGGTATTTTAGTCAAGGCTGATTGAGTTTACCAAATTTAAAGCTTCGCTGGAGCAACTCCGATGTAAATATTATTGGAGACCACTTGAACCTGATAGAGGAAAATAATATTTTTTTGATTGGATCTATTCTTGCTCAATCTGGAGGTTTGTAGCTCCACATTCAGTTGTTTGAAGGTGTCAATCCAATCAGTCGAGAATCTGAAAATGCAGTGATGGCTGATTAGGGAGAAAATATTGGTGAGTTCGTTGAAGAAATAATATGTAAATGTTTGATGAGAGTAGCTGATCTTTGTAAAAGGGGTGTTTATTAGTCAAATAGTGGTGCTTACAACCCTAGAAGTGGTTGAAGATGCCACATTCATTCGTCTGAAAATGCCTACTCGATCAGTCAAAAATGCCAAAGAAGAAGCTAAACAATAGTCAAACGACGCATCGTCTAGGTTAAACCCTAGAAATTAGGGTTTTTAATTTAAGATTTGACAAATTTCATTTTAGTTCATGTTCTTCCAATTACTTTTAATTGCATTCATAATTGCCTCTCAAACTCTTAATTTCATACAATTTCACCTCCGTCAAACTCAATCATCAGCCCCAAAGTTCAGTGGCATTTTCATCTTAGTCCTTGGTTTTTGATTTGTGCACTTGGACCATTAATCGACAATCAAACTTTTAATTTTATTCAATTTCGCCCCTGATTTGGTCAATTTCAGCCCCTACAATCATGTATCTTTTTCAGTTTGGTCATTGATTTTGGATTTTTTCAATCAAGTCTTTAATTGCCCATCAAACTTTAATATTATTACAATTAAGTCCCTAATTCGTACAATTAAACCTTTTAAAAAACCAATTAAGTCCCAAACTGTAATTTATTCAAATTAACACCCAAATTGCCTCTAAAAAATGATTTGCTTTACAATCTAGTCCTTAACAAGATTAATTAAACCTTCAAAAATTCACATTGAGTCCTTATCTATCAAAAAAATTTATTTCTTTACCCCAAATACATATATTTCACGAATGGGGCCCTTTTTCAATGAGAATTTGGTTGCTAATTTTGTCAATCTTATACATTTTGTTCCTCCAACTTTTTCACTTGTCATTTTGATCATTCACCACTAACTTGGGCAATCTTTTAAGTTTTCTTCATGTATATCCTCTTATATTTTTGGATTATTTTTTTTTAATTTTCTTGATTTTTTGTAAGGTCAAAAGTCAATAATAACATAAATGTAAAGATAAAATAAAAAAAAAGTTTTTAACTCTGTCTCAAGGACAATTTTAGCTAAATTTGTTTGTCACTTTAAAAAGAGAAACAAGGATAAGAGAGAACCAAGTCTAAAAAAATTCTTAGAATTATCTTTTTAAGTATTTTTTAATTTCAATATATATGATTTTATTTAGATATGGACCATTGATTTTAATTAAATTAATTTTTACTACTATATCTAAAAACAAAACAATATATAAAAGAAAGAATCATGAGAAAATATGAAAAATATAAGTAAATTGTTTTATATAATTTAATAATTTATAATAATTAAAAAAGAAATGAATTATATTAAATCATTTTTTTATGAATTGAATAAAATTAATTAACCAAATGGTGATTGTTAAGAAATATAAGAAGAAAAAGTTTTATCAAATGAGTGAGTTTTTTAACATTACAAAAAATAATGAATATTATTATTGAAGAAATAATATAATAATTAAAACATACATAATCTAGAGATATAAAAATTGATCATGTTCTAAAAAAATATTTAATGATAAAGATATGGGGGTTAAAATATTATCTTATATTTTCAATTATGTTAGATTTTAACTTTATATTAATACAAATATTATGTTTGACATATGATTGGTTTAATTATTTTATTTATTATTAAATATATTCAAAGTAATTATTTAATAATTAAATAAATCATAGTTTAATTATAGTATCTTCTTAGTAATGAATTATCTTTTATGATGATTAATAGTTCTTTTTTAATATGATTTTAATGTGCGAATAAATTATCATTTTAAGTGAGTTCAAAACAAATTAATGCTCATTACAAATTGAAATGAAAATAATTATTTCTATTTATTAATTTAAAAATTGCAAGTTTGAAGGTAATATATATCAAGAGTAGAACAAACTTTTACATATTTTATTTTTTCTCACCTTTTATCGATTAAATATAATACAATATATTTTTTATGTTTTGTACATCATCACTAAATATATATTTATTTCTATCTCATATTTTATTTATCTTTTCTATTTCAGCTATCTCAATCTTTTATATCCTAAAACAATAAAACACTACATTTAGATTTTAGTTCAATTGAGCTTATTTAAATTTAGCAAACTAGTAAGAGATTTCTTTCTCATAATCCTCCTATGGATACATATTTAATATAAATAAATATAGAAGTAAACTCATTTTCACTATTAGAAAATTAGAAAAACAAAAACAAAGAAAATACCCTAGAAAAATATTTTGTTGCAATGGAGATTTTTCATCAATAATGTTTTTTGAAAACAAAAATAGAATTATGGAAAGAATATTTCATGAACATTTCTAACATGTAAAATTAACCGAAAGGAATTCCATCTATGATTTTAATGGGAAAAAACCCGACATCTTTTTCAAATACAAACTCAACAAATCATTTTTTTTCTTTTAATTTTGCAGCTGAAACCTCCCCTTCTCTTTTTCTCCCTAAAACCTCCACTCATCTCCATAAATTCATCTACCACAAACTGTCAACATATGCGCAATGTCTCTTCGATTGCCCAAGCTTCCCTCTCTCGGTTCTTTTTATCGCAAGGTTCACTTTGTCAAGTAAGCAGACTTAAACAATTCTGTTCATTCTGCATCCGTGGATTAGATATGGAAGATGTCTGTTGCTATTCATGTATGTCTGCGATTGGTAATTACACCATTGCATGTGAAATTAACTCCACATTCCTAACAAAGACAAAGTATTATGAACAAGACTTGACATCTCCAGAAGTTATATTAGTATGAAAGCCAAGTGTATATTTAATAATGTTTTGAGTAGCCCATACATTCCTTACAGGATCTTTCATCTTCCGTAATTTTGATAATTAAGAACCACACAGCCCATCTTTTTGCCACAATATGCTCATATAATCATTTAGTTGGCTCAAAATTTAATCACTGCGAACTTTATCTCATTGCTTTACCCATTCATGTTCTTATTAACTTAGTTAAATTATTTATTTTATGGGTTTTTTCTTTATCATAGTTATAAACAGTATGACAAGTCATCGCCAAAGACTTCAACCTTCTCATTCTATTGATCCTGGCCTCCATTCCCAATACAACTCTACAACCCATTCTCATGAGAACGAAGACAGAATATATGGTGTTTGTGCAACTGTTGCGGCCGTGAGAATTATTCCTGGTGTCCGTACCAATGATCCTATATAAGAGAACATCGTCACTTTGAAGTTGGCATTTCTTCTACTCAGTTAGATGCTTCACATTCATCGAAGGTAGATTCATACTCAAAGGCAACTCCATGCGAACCAAATTCCATTAGGCTAGCTAAATTTAAACGACACAACAACTTCAGTTTGGTACTTTAATCCTGACATACCAGAAGTGTTGGCGTATTAACGTTAGTACGCTTTCTAGTCCTTATTATTAGCTCATTTAGTTTAAGCAATGTTTTTTTCTCTTTCAAGCGAATTTAAAATCTTTTCAACTTTAGCTTCAGCCAATTCCCTTCGGACATTAATAATTAGCCTTCATCCTCCAATGATCTTCTATCAATTGAAGACTAGATTCATGAAAATAGGTGAACAATCAAAGAGATCCTCTACATGAATCTATATGACCATAAGGTTAGCACACACTTAATTCATTTTTCTCTTTTCCGCACTCAAACCTATAGATGTTTTGATCATTTGTTTTTTCTTTCTTACATCATAAGCCAAGCCTTGTGTCTTGCTTATACAATAAACTTAGTTTTTTCTTCCTAACACAACATCTTAGGTTCACATGTCATGCAGCCATTGTCAATTTTGACCTATATAATGGGTGGTGGCACTGTAGTTGTCCTGAATGCTACAAGAAACTTGGTGGAACTGAAAAGTAGCCTATTTGCAGGGATCATGATGCCATCAATGGTTTACATGTCTCATGGTTAGCTCAATCTTTTCAAACTTTTTAATTTAGGTTTCAACTTCACTCTAATCCCTAATCTTTTTCGTTGCTTATTTAACTACTTTTTCATTGGCACAAGTATCGGACTGATTGTGTTATGACTGATGGAGAAGAAGTAATAAATTTCCTTATGGTTTGTAGATCTGTTGAGGATTTTTTTAGGGCAACATCACACCATTATATTTACGATAGGAAGTTCAACAATCCATCTGTCATTGCACCTCTGATGCTTAGCAAGCTTAACAAGACCAAGATTTTCCAGCTGCACTTTGGATCATTCATCTCTTCTTCTAATCGATGTGATAACTTTATTGTTAATGTCTTTGACAATGACCCCGAGCAAGAGCTTGACATACAACCTCAACAACCTATAGCAACATCCATACATATAGAAATGGATCTTATTGCTATTTTAGCTAGCAGTGCACTGCTTCCTCCAATCAGTCTACTAACACCAACAAACATTGTCTATGTCATGACATCGCTTCTGATTCCATAGAAAGCACACCAAAATACATCCCATATACTCTTCAACACAGTGACCATGCTGCAACAAAACATTGTTGAAAGAAAAAAAATGTGGTAGGAGGTTATAAAAAGCAAAACAAAGATATAAAACTTAAGAACAAGTAGAAGATTTGAGAGAAAGGCAATTTTATTATATGTTTTCTCTTATATATTCCTCTCAACCTATTATAATCATGCTTATGATTATAAGGTTATTTATAGGCCTCAAGTCATAGATAAACAAGGAATTAAACTACTCAAAGAAAATCCAAATCTGAACAGAAACGTATTATGTCATCTTAACTGACCGATCGTTTCTAAACCGATCGACCGATTCATTTAATTCAACTAGTAGATCGGTTCTTCTATTGTTCAGAAAAACTAAACTTTGGTTTACTTTCAACATCCCTTATTAACCTTGATTTTTTTTTTAACTCCCAGCATATCTCTTATCTTAGCAAAAACATCATATTTAAGTGGCTTTGAGAAAATATTCACAACTTGGTTTTGTGTCTTTACATGCTTGACTTCAACTTTCTTATTTGTAATGCAATCTTGAAGGTAATGAAATCTTATGTCAATATGCTTACTTCTGTCATGAAATACTAGATTCTTAACTAAAGTAATGGTTGAAAAGTTGTCCACATAAAGCTTCTCATGTGACATTCACAACTCTTTCAATAATCTTTTTAGCTATATGAAGAGATAAACATATGTTGTAATAACTATATATTCAGCTTTACAAGTTGATAATGTGACTATAAGTTGCTTTGTTGAACTCCATATAAATGTTATGTCTCCCATATGAAAAACAAAACTTGTGATGCTCTTTCTATCATCCATATCTTCAGCCCAATCACTATCATTATAACTTATAAGTTCAAAGCTATTAGAATATCCATAGAACAAGCTAAAATAAACAGTACCTTTGATATACCGAAGGATTCACTTCAATGCTTTAAAATGTGTTGTAGTTAGTGTCTCCATGAATCTACTCACAAGTTTTACTCCAAAGATAATATATGGACAAGTGCATGTCAAGTATTTCAAAATCCCAACTAGACTCTTGAATGTTGTAGAGTTTATCTTCTCTCCTTCATTATTTTTTGACATCTTCACTCCACACTCAACAAGAGTATTCATTTTTGCACAATCCTTCATTTTGAACTTCTTGAGAATCTCTTTTACAAACTTTTTTGTTTCACAAAGATTTCATCTTCTCCTTGCTTGATCTCAGTCCCTAAGTAATATGTCATAAGACCAATATTCATCATCTCAAACTCCTTGATCATTGCTTGTTTCAAGTTTCCAAATATCTTTGGATTATTTCTTGTAAAGATCAAGTCATCCACATACAAGCATATAATAAAAGTATCACTAATCTCTTTTATCTTTACATAGATAGCATAGTCATGAGGGCATTTTACAAATCCATTCTTTAAAAAATAACCGTCAATACAACTATACCAAGCCCTTGGGGCTTGCTTCAATCCATACAAGGCTTTGTTTAACTTTAAAACCATGTCTTCATGTCCTTTCACTTCATAACCCACAAGTTGCTTAATGTAGACCTTCTTTTTCAAGAAATCTATTTTGAAAAACTGATTTGACATTCATTTGATAGATTTTCCATCCATCTTTAATAAATGGAAAGAAATATGCTAAGTAAATATAATTTGCCCCAATATTTTTAGGTGGAAACTATAAACACTTTTTGTTATGTTTTAAATCGAGTTTTCCTTTAACTTATTTTACATAAAACTCCATAAGAGCTTTGGGTTGAAAGAAAACCTAATATCCCTTATTTTCATGTATTTAGATTAAAATATTTTATTTTAAATAACAAAGATAGTTTCGGAAAGTTTGATGCCAAATTTGATGAAGGTATATTTCTTAGTTATTCTTTTACTAGCAAAGCTTATAAAGTACATAATCATAGAACTCTAGTAGTTAAAGAATCTATACATGTTGTGTTTGATAAGTCTAACCCATTTTATCTTCAAAAAGTTAAAAAGGTTGGTGTAGGTATTATTCTTGATAGGTTAAAACTAAATGAAAGAGGACACTTCTAGAAAGAAAGATCAAAGGAAAGAACCTTAAATGAATCCTTAACAACATCATCAACATGATAAATAGCAACCTTTGCAAATTCTTCCCAAAATAATTTAAAAACTAAAAGGGCTTTCATAAGGTTCAATTATTGGTGATTTATCGAAGGCTTTCCTCCATGACTAATCAAGTCAGTAATGTTGTTTTCATATCTCAGCTAAAACTGAAAACCTTGTGTGATAAGTATTAGATACTCTCAATGATAGAAAAGCTTGATTAATCTGAAAGAAATCAAGTATGAGAATTAGTTCCTAAGCTCAAAGGTCATTCCATTATTAGAACTAAATGGGTATTTCATAACAAACTTGATGAATCAAGAGAAGTTGTTTGGAACAAAACTCGTTTGGTTGCCCAAGGATACAATCAAGAGGAAAGAATAGATTATGATGAAACTTATACTCTTGTGGAAATAATGAGACTATTCATATGTTTCTTGCATTTTCATATTTTAGAAATTTTAGAAATTTTCAAATTGATGTGAAAGTGTTTTTTTTTTTAATGGTTATATCCTAGAAAACATTTATGTTGATAAACCTTCTAATTTTGAAAGCCACAAATTTTCAAACTATGTTTTTAAACTTAAAGAGGCATTGTATAGTCTTAAACAAGCTTCTAGAGCTTGGTACAATAGAGTAAATAATTTTTTAATTTAATTTTTTTTTAACATTTATTTTTTTTTTAACATGGGTAAAATTGATTTAACTTTATTTATAAAATATAAAAATCATGATTTAATTATTGTACAAATTTATGTTGATATTTTATTTGATGTTACTAATGAATTTTTGTGCAAGGAATTTGAATATTGTATGCATAAAGAATTTGAGATCAGTATGATAAAAGAGTTTACCTTCTTTCTCATTAATCAAATCAAACTACAAAATGATGATATATTCATTATTCAAGCTAAATATACAAAGGAGCTAATAAAAAAGTTTTATTTGGAATCCATATGTTTAAGCAAACACTAATATACATGGTTTTAAGTTAAACCATAATATAATATTTTATGACAACACCAATGCTATAAATGTAACCAAAAACCCCATCTAACACTAACACTTTTAGACCAAGCACATAGAAATTAGACATTATTTTATTTATTATCATGTTAAAAAAATTGTCATCTCTCTTAAGTTTGTGTTTACAGATAAGCAAATAATGAATATCTTCACAAAGTCATTAGGTGAAGAAAGATTTTAAGTTTTACACATGCTAGCAAGTGGGAGGAATTTTGCCTTTTGGGAGGCATGTGTGGGCTCTTCTGGCAGCCAAACACCGCCTTTCACGGCAGCGCTGTGAGTGGTGCACCGAGATCTTCACAGTGGCATGACGTATATTAGCGGCTGAATGACGATGTGGCTTTAGTGAATTTTTTTTGTCCTCCCTATTTTCTCTCTGAAAAAATACAAAAATATCTTTTCATTTGGTTTTTTATATTTAATTCGGTTCTCATTCTTTTAATTGCTATTTAAAAAATATATATTTATTAATTTTTATCTTCAATTTAGTCCCTTATCATTTAATTTAATTTCATTTTTATATTAAATTTGGTCATTATTCTTTTAATTCCCATTTATTTTTTTTATCATTTTCCTAATTCAATTTTATTTTCAATTTTATCCCTTAATTAGCATTTGAATTCAATTTATTTTCATATTAAATTTGATCTTCATTCTTTTTATTACTATTTATTTTGTTTTAAATTCGTTTTTGATTGGCTTTTTCCCTCCAATTTCATCCCTCAACATTTTATGATTGAGAATCTTACTTATTTATTTTTTAGGATTTTCCTTTTATAGTGTTAGTCCTGAGCTCATGACAAGGGTCACGGATTTTAAATATTAACACGGGTTGACTTTGATTTTTTTTGGTTCTTTTTAAAAAAAATTTCACAATCTCATCCTTCAATATTTGATTTATTGAGAATCAATCTTCATGTGTTTTTTCTTTTTACTTTTCCATCTACGAGGTTATCTTAATCATATACTCATATGGATTGGTCGTAAACGAACTAACCCGGGTTGACTTGTATTTTTTTTGTATTACTCTTCTTTTTTTTTACCATTTGATATTGGATTATTTGATAATTATATTTTATTTTTCTATTTAATTTGTTTTTGATAGGGTTACTTAATATTATGACTGGATCATATATTTGATGTACTAATCTGATGGGCTTGAATCAAACTCTTTTTATTTTTTTTCCTATTAATTTTTTTTTACTGTTATATCATTTTATTTGTATTATCAAAATTATATATATTTATTAAATTTAATCAAGTTAATTACCTGAATCTCTTGTTTTTTTCCCTTATTTGAAAACACTTGCATCGTCTAAAACTATTGGTGAAAAAAATTTGGGCCAGCTGCAGGCGGGCAACCTATACAGTGACTAACTGATAATTTACTCGAAATGTTTTATACAATCATCAAAATCAAATCAAAAGATAATACCATTACGAACACTGTGGCGCCATAATTTTCCATCTTTTAATGACAATACTCCAGAGAGGCAAAACACACTTAATTTCCCGTCTCAAATTTCTCACCCCTTTACAGGTCTCTCTCTCTCTGATCTCAAATTCCTTTATTTTTTGTATTTATTTCTGTAGAGGCATTTTGTCGAACAATCTGTAAACAATGAATTTTCTTACTATTTTTTCTTTTGAAATTCGATGTTACAGAGATTCAACCATACTTTAACTAAAGAGGAATTAAACGCACCAGTCTGCCATGAAATGGGTCGTGATTTTCTCGCTCAACAGAGTAAATTTTTCAATCTTTGTTACTATTTTATGCGTTAGTGTTTTAAAGTTGTTAACGTTTGGGCAAGTAAATGCGGTGGTGAAGGAGAGTTTATTAGTTTTTGTGTTAATTTCTGTTGGTTTTTTTGTGTTCTGTTTAAGATTTGGGTTTTGAATTGTATAAGGTTTGATTTATGATGATTGGTGTAGGATATGTTGTTGATAGATCAAAATGGAGAAAAGTGAATGCTAGGTATCATGGTATAACTCGTTCAATGATTCCTGATGCTCCATGGACGGTTTTGAAACTTTTGCGTGTTGGAGGTAATCCATGTTTCTTTAAGCTTTTGTCTAGCTTTAATGTTCTTATTTTGCCTCCGGTTCATGTTTAAGTAGTTTTTATGATGCTTTGACTGATGTGGTTTGGTGGTTGGTAACTGAAAATGATCATTGTTGAAATAAATGGATTTTTGGGTTAATTACGCTGTTCAAAATTTACTTTCTCAATGCTGAAGAACGCTCCATATCACTAGCTATGCCAAGGGAGAGATTTTTCACTGCATAGGCTGTTGTGCTTACCCTCTTGTTTTCTTGTTGGAATGAAGGTAGGTACTGTAAGCGTGCCTCATTTGAATGTAAGAGGAGTGAGCATTGCACTGCTTGTACAGAATAATTTATCATGATGCTGGTGCTATTTGATTCTGGTTTTTGTTGTTTAGCCTGTGTCTTCATCATACTGATCTTGCTTCATATGAATGTTATACATCCTTCATGAACATGTGGTTTGATTACCCTGTCATATGCAGGATTTGAAGCATACTTAGTGGGTGGATGTGTGAGAGATTTGCTTTTGAATAGAGTACCTAAAGATTTTGATGTGATCACCACAGCTAACCTTCAGCAGGTTATATATTGCTGTTTTAATTTCATTGTTTATTCTTCTTGTTTGGTGAATTTCTATGACTACATGGGTGATTATGTTCATAATTTTTCTGTTCTTTTTTTAATATCTTATTACAGATAAAAAAGAAGTTTCATCGTGCACATATTGTCGGACGACGATTTCCTATATGCATAGTGCATGTCAAAGGATCAGTAATTGAGGTTTGTTAGCACCTTTAGTGATTACAATTGGTGTTTATTTAAGTCCTTCTTTAAGCCATGATGTAGGCCATTTTAAGCATTCTGCTATCTTTGCAGGTCATATATTATCTTGTTTTTGGCAGTAATTTTTTTAATTTTTTGGCTATAGGTATCCAGTTTTGAGACAAGTGCACAACAGTGTCAGGAAAAAGAAAAGGTTCTTTTATCTCAAATGCAAAGGAGCTGTGATGAAAAAGACTTCCTTCTCTGGAAAAATAGTATGCAGCGGGATTTCACAATTAATAGGTGTAGTTTCTTTCTTTTGCTAATTGTTTAGGGAGAATCAAGTTTAAAATTAATTTAGCATGATGGTTTATTATTATAGCAACTAAAACTCTCCAGCCACTCTATTTATTTGTTATAGGATGACATATAAGATCTGAATCTGAGTTTGGTCGATGCCAATAACTTGTTATATTTCATTAAATTGTGGATGCAGTTTGTTTTTTGACCCTTTCATGAATCGCATATATGATTACGCCAATGGAATGGAAGATGTAAGGTCACTAAAGGTGATTCTCTTTTCATTTACCAATGAAATCTGCTTTTCAGATTACTTCTCTAATTCATCATGTTAACTGAAAATTTTCTCAGCTAAATTTTTTTTCTCACATTTGATATTGTCTCAGCTACAAACATTAATCCCTGCTCGACTGTCATTCCAAGAGGACTGTGGTATTTGCTTTCACAATTTATATATTTGATCGTTTAGCTCCATGGAATTTTCATCTTCGTCACTGAATATGCTATAACTTCAACCTGACTAGACTCGTATATGCAAACTGTCATGCAGCAAGAATCTTGCGGGGCATAAGAATTGCAGGTCGTCTAGGCTTGTCAATTTCTAAGGATACTGAAACTGCAATATGTAAACTTCAATCTTCCGTCAAGAGTCTGAACAAGGTACTTCGAGTTTCAAACAAGACTTCTCTATGAAATCTTATTGTTTAGAGGTTCTAAGTTTTTCTTGGCCTCTGCGCTGGAGATATTTTCCTTATTTTCTTGGGCATTGTTACTCTTTTCTTATCCAGTTCTCAGTAGCTGCATCTTAAGTTTGCAGGCAGTAAGTGCCATTTAGTTTCATCAACGACATCATATTCTTACCAAGATGGCATCCTCTGTTTATTCAGGATAGGATAAAGATGGAACTGAACTACATGCTGTCCTATGGAGCTGCAGAGTCTACTATCCTTTTGCTCCAGAGATTCCACCTGCTTAAGATATTTCTTCCCTTTCATGTTTGTACCTCTTCAGTGTCCAACTTACTGCATTTTCTTCTTATAGTCACTAATTTACCCTTGTATCTGAAATGCAAGTTTTGATTGCAGGCAGCATACCTTCACGAGCAGGCTGATGAAGTATCTGCTCAGGGTTCCACAATGTTGATGGTAGGATTAGCTTTATGGGAAAGAAAAATTGACATTGCAATTTTGTCAGTGATAAATATGCTTCTAAGGTGTATGAATGTCTAGGATTTGATTAAAGTAATATTCTAGTAATTGATCGCAATAATATAGGAAAGTACTGAAAATAAGGTTAGTTACTATGAAAAAGAATGAAATTGCAATTTTATCACTGATAAACATGATTCTAAGGTATGTCTAGTATGGACTTAGCTAGGACATGGTAAAAAAAAAAGGAGTCTAGGAATTGATTACACATTAATGTAGGAAACTACTGGAAATATTAATGGACATTTTTTAGTCATTGTTGGAGAATGCTATGTCGACTCTCGCTTGGAAAGACCGTAGCATTCATTATTGTTGGAATATATATTAACTATTATATAATGTTTTGAATAGAATTGATTGAGATTATTCACTATCTGCAAGACTAATACCTGTACATATTGTGTTCTTTTGGATGTCATCTGGTCTGCTAAACATGAAGTTGATAATAATTATTTAAGTGAAAAGTTTTGTTTCTTTGGGTATGGCAACTCAAAGATGATTAAATGAAACAAGAGCTGCCAGAATTTACTAATGAGGGGAAGATTTGGTTCTGTGGAGATCAAACAGGCTGTGTCCATTTCATACATGGCATCCTCTACCAACATGCACGTGACGTGCTGGTAGAGGAAGTGACAGGTACTGGACTTGATGCCTGTCACTTTCAACTATAACAATTTCCACAGCAGCAGCATCTAGCCTCTTGAAACTTTATGTTGCTTGTGTATGCGTAATCAATTCTAGTTACTCCAAGCTTAATACGAGTTCAACTGAAACCAGTACGTTAATTAATTTTATTTAATCCTCTTCATTGCTTCAATTTGTTTCTTTTTGGCAGAAATTGTTATACAGTTTGGATAAAATAGTTAGCAGTGATCGACCTTGTGATTGCAGTCTATGGTAAGCCAGCTGTTTACCTTTTCTGATTAATTGTCTATCTAAATGTGACAGTATAATTGTTCTGCCTTCACCACCACCACAAGATATGGTTATTGTACCGCCAATTTCACTCCCCTTGAATTTATCCAGATTCGGGAAAGTTCTATCCATCCTGCACACACACACGCGCACACAAAGAGAAAACATGATGGTGATAATAAAAAAAATATAATAAATAACCTGTCTGGATATTAGCTCTTGAAGTCAATTGAAAGAACCTAAATGTCTTTGCAAGGTTAATACTCTTGAGATAGTCTTAAGGGGGACAGCGAACAAATAGATAAGTAGGCGAGAAGCTGCTCAAGCCCTGTTATAGATTTTGTATGACCACTGGTTCTAGCTGTACTTTACTATCAAAGATGGATGAGCCTGCTATCAAACCTCAGAACTCAACAGCATTGCCAGTGGCTGAAATGTGATCTTACTTTGCAATTGGTTTGGGAAACCCCTCATCCAGTGTAAAAATCATCTTCATTTTAAATACTTTGCAAAAAACTGATCTCCTTTTACTTCTTGGACCTTAATTTGAAGGTTTATCATGCTGCGCTCTTTCCTCAAAATTGCCGCCTTATTTTGATAGCATAAATTCTATTGTTCGGAGGACTATCCAGTTACTGATTCATGCTTAATCTGTACATGAGTTCAAGGCCTTGGGTCAATTTATAGTTTATTTTTTATTTTTATTGATCCTGTTCAGTAAGTAAAGAAATTATTATGTTAGCTCTGCTCTGGTGGGTCTAAGGTGGATTCTGGCCGGGGAAAAAGTAGGGTCATGCCAATATCATGTCTAGTTCAATTTTCACTCATGAAATACACATTTTCTTTAATGTTTGGGAATGTCTTTCACAAGTGAGTCCACTCCCATGCACCCTTGTTTTCATTCACACTCTAGGATTCACAATGTTAGTGATGGGTGCGTGATATTGGGTTCCATCCTGTCCAAATAGCACACCACTAATCTTATCTTTTCTTCTATGCTGAACTACATGAATAGTATGAGTGGTAGTGCACATATTTGTATATGTTTCCAGTTAAGGTTTTCTGCTGGGGACATGGCTGATGATCATGCTTTGTATATGTAACAGGGTTGGACTGCTAGCCTTTCACCAAGCATTAGTACTTAATCCACAAGATGCTTTTGTAATCTGGGCCTTTGCTTCTATACTATATTGTGGAACATGGCAGGAAGGTGTTAAATTTGCAAGAGAAAATGCAAAAGTGGAAGGGAGATTTGTACCAGAGTTCTCTGGGTTCTCTGAAATTAAATCAGATGAAAAACTTGCTGAAGATGTTTCTCGGTTAGCATCTTTAGTTCAAGATGCTGTAAATGCTTTTACAGATGAAATTAGTCTATCTGAATCCCTGTCCAGATACCTGGACCCCCCCTTCGATGTTTTTGTAAGTGTACATATTATGGTTTAGTGTGTGTGTGTGTTTTGCTAAAACTTCATAAAGTTTGTAGCACTTAATAATCCTCGGGTTTTTTTTTACCTGAGGCCCTTTAAACCTTCCATCATACACTGCCCTTGCCACTCTTCTGAATTAATAGAAACTGGCAGAATAAGCTAATCTGCATAGTTGATGTCTTTTACCATCACAATCTTCATCTTGCTTTTAGTATCAGATGCAAATGATTAGAATTGATGTGTGGACTGTCATACTAATGCTTAAAATTAGTATCTTGTTTACCATAACATGCAAATGTGTATAGCTTTACAAGCGCAGGCATGAATGTCAGACATTAATATATTTAGGAAATAACCAAGTGCGTTGAACTTATGAATTGGATTAAAGTTGATACCTGACAGGACATGAATCAATTATCCTCTCTGAATTAGGTAACCAGATGTCCTACACTCGTAGTTGAATAATCAAGCCACTGGCATTTTCTTGGTTCATAGAATAAATCCACCCTTTATTGTTCCAAATACCGTATCTATGTTATATTTAATGTTAGGAACGCTGCATGTTTAGAATTTGGAGGAATTGATAAAAGGGGCTTTCTGACCTTGCCAACAACATAATGACATTAACTGCCATTTCTCAGTGTGGAGAGTTTTGCTACATGATTTAGTCCTGCCATTTTTTTTTCCTGCTTTGTGAGTCTCTGGATATGTATAATTTATGCAATGGTCACTTGAATGAAAACCTTCTCAACTAAGCAATTCCTCATTATATATAATCTGCATTGTTTTCTTTGTTGAGTAAAACTCTTTGTTTGGTGCTACAGGTGTTTGTATCAAAGAAAATAGGTGAACATGCTGGTCTTCTTTTTCATATGCAATCTTGTGAATATAGAAGAGAGAGTTTCAAGATTGACTATGATCTGCTTGTGAAAGGGGATCTGTATGAGACTAGATTTGTCCTGGGCAAGGTTATTTTGAAAACTTTGAGTGGTGGGCTTGTTCAAGGAGGAAAGGAGATTATCAAGGAGGAGTTAAAAGTCGTCAAGGAGAATCATGAGCCAACACTTTCTGATCTGGCAAAGGATGGACGTGTGGTCAAGAAGGTGAAAGAACATGTTCTATTATCATTTGATGAACAAAAGATAGAGAAAGTGAAGCAGAAGGAAAAGGTAAAGATGAAATGCTCTTCAGAACAGAACATTAATAGCATGAAGGAAGAGGTAGTTTTGAAAGATGCATCCATGGAGATGAAGAAGCGGAAGGTAGAGGAGAAATTATGTTCACCACTGCAGGAGAGTGATAAAAAGCAAGTGGCTGTTGGCGATGAGGAGCACCAGCATAGGGCTAAGAAGCATAGGAAGATGGTAGAGAAGGTGAAGCGCCACGAGTTATGTTATAAAGAAACGATAAATAGTATGAAGGAAGAGGTAGTTTTGCAAGATACACCCATGGAGATAGCTAAGGAGCTGCGGAAGGTGGTTGACACAAGGCAGGTTTCTGAGGAGAAATTTCATTCCCCACTGCAGGAGAGTGATAAAAAGCAAGTGGCTGTTGGCAATGAGGAGCACCAGCATAAGGCTAAGAAGCATAGGAAGATGGTAGAGAAGGTGAAGCACCACAAGTTATGTCATAAAGAAACAATAAATAGCATGAAGGAAGAGTTAGTTTTGAAAGATGCACCCATGGAGAAAGCTAAGATGCAGCGGAAGGTAGTTGACACAAGTCAGGTTTCCAAGGAGAAATTTCATTCACCGCTGCAGGAGAGTGATAAAAAGCAAGTGGCTGTTGGCAATGAGGAGCACTGGCATAGGTCTAAGAAGCATAGGAAGATGTTAGAGAAGGTAAAGCACCAGGAGTTATGTTATAAAGAAACGAAAGAGCCATTTAATGTAATTAGGAAGTGTAATCCAAGTGAGGATGAGAAAATTAAGGGGGGAGAGAAAAACGATAGGCCTCCTGTATTGCAGGAGATGGTCAAGGAAAAAAGTGTCCAGTCTTGTCTATCCAGTCTCTTCAAGTGACGGTGCCCGTTTTATTGCAAGATACATGTAGCACTGGGGGAAGGCAATGTCATGTAACTAACAAATGAGGGGCACAAGTTAGTGGATGTCTTTAGCTATCAGGCACAGTTTCCTTGTCACTGCAGGTCTGCTGTAAAAGGGGCTGATGGTAGCTTGTCCCAGGTTACATTGGCTTATTGTCATTGTAACATCATCCAGTTTTGTAGTATTCTTTTGTTTCATAATTTAGAAAGAATTACAATTGTCGGCTTCAGTGGTCATCTTAACAGGCAAAGTATATCTATATGGTTTGTATTAGGTTATGTTTCGGGAAGGTCAAGAGCCAAAATGAGTAGCTAGCTCAAGCTAACCATGTAATTCTTTAGGTTTGGGAATTTCTGTTGTATACTTGGTTAGGAGTTGATGGCCATCAAAAGAATGTTGCTTCACTTGTTTGTCAATCCGTCTATTTGAGTATAATATGTGAGCAACCGTCACATGAATGTAGCATAATCTCTCGTTTTAGGATGGTAGATGATTATTTGTTTTTGAGTTTTTAAAAAAAAATTAAATTTTTTTTATTTTTTATTTTAAATTAATAATTTTTTTTGGTGTTTTCAAATTATTTTGATGTTAATATTAAAAATAAAAATATTATTTTAATATTTTTCTAAACAAAAAATAGTTTGAAAAGTAATTACTAAGATATTTTTAAATATTTTCTTAGTTTTCATTGTTTTTCACAATCCAGTTCTTGAAATGTTTGAAATATAATACCAGTTGTTTTTTTAAATATTTTTTATTTAAAAATATATTAAAATAATATTTTTTTAATTTTTAAAAATTATTTTTAAAATTTGTATATAATATTTAATTTTTGAAAATATTAAAAAATATTAATTTAAAATAAAATAAATTTAATTTTTTAAAAAATATTTTTAAACCCGTACAAGCTCCTAAAAAATCTTTTAGGACACTAATGTGCTTTATTGGGAATCCAAATTTATAGCATATCGAAGATTGTCATTAATGTTTGACGCATCTCACTTGATTATTTTGTTGTGGTTAGTTTACAGAGAGCCAAACTCGTCTAATATTTTTCACATGCGATTGAACTACTCGAACTACACAATCGATCATGGCTAACATATTTCTTATCTAATGCAAACTATCATCAATTTCACATGAATGTTTGATATTTGATCATTATTATTGAACAATTTTACCAAATCCCATTTCAGAATCCCGAAAATTCCAGTTTCACCAGTCAAATGATGTAAAAATCTTATTAGATCCTGAATTTGATAAAATTAGCATTATCTCTCTTCACCTCCACCTCTTACCTTCCATAATTTACCCATAACATTCGCAAGTAAAAATTAAAAGGTAACCATTTAGGTGGTGGTCCAGTGGTAAGAGCTTCGGATCAAGAGGTTTGCTCCCTTTGTAGTCTCAGGTTCGAGCCCTGTGGTTACTCATATGATGGCCACTGGAGGCTTACATGGTCGTTAACTTTAAGGCCTGTGAGATTAGTCGAGATGCGCGTAAACTGGTCCAGATACTCACGTTAAACTAAAAAACTAAAAAAATTAAAAATTGAAAGGCTCTAAAAGACATGCACAAATGATGACAAACGCAAAAATCAAAAGGGTACTCATGGCTCCTCCGAGTGCTAAACTTGCGAGATCCTATGGGTGTGTGTGTATTAGCCCTACCATTAAAGGACCCAATTACCCAGGACAGTCCCAAGTCAACTTGACCCTACAAGAAGCCCCAAGTGGGATAGAGCCTCTAGGAGCCAGCAAACCATACATACCCAACCACAATCAATCAATCATAAGCCTAAAAAACTCTAATAATTTGAAATCAGATGTGGCAAACCCACATGTATTGACAACCAGAAAATGACCGTTGTTCAGACAAAGAAAGAAAGAAAGCAAGCCCTTTTTTTGCCTATCCCTAATCCAACGGTCATATTTCACTAGCCGTTAGTTTTGAAAAAAAGGGTTGGCTACACAAACCTCTCTTCTTTTATTTCTCTATCTGAGGTTGTAGATTCCAGTGCATTATTCCAGCTTCTTCTTTTAAATGCACTTATTAGTGTCAAATCTTTAAAGGAGAAGGGAAGAGACGAGGGTTTGCTTTTGTTGGTTCTTAATAGTTTGGTGTGATTAATTGTTTTTTCATTAACAAAATGGATGTATCTAATGGGAACAGTCTTAATCTCACCATCAAACCCACAGATTTTCAAGGTAAAGTAGTGAGCTTTATTGGTTCTGAACATCAACCCACAGATGGGATGTTTTTTCAAGATCTAACATGGGTTTTGTTTTTTTTTTTTTAAATAATGTTAAGGATTAGAGATGGGTAACAGAAAGTTTGGACAGCAGATTAATAGGCAGAACAGGAGAGCTTTGAGTGTGTTGAATCAGAATTTTGTTGGAGGACAACAAGCATACCCTTGCGTTGTTAACAAGAGAGGATTGCAAGAGTAATTTCTCTTTTCTTGATATGAATTTTTAAGTTTCAGTATTGGTGTTCTGTTGATTTTTTTGTTCATTTTTCTTTTTGAAAAAAATGGGTTTTTTTTTTGTGCGCAGAAACCATGGTGTTTGTGAAGAACATCGACCCGTTACAAGGTTTCTACAACAACTCTTTTCGTTTAATTTTTTTCTGTGTTGTTTGGTTGGTGAGAAAATGGAGGAAAGAGAAAAGAAACACAAATTTGAATCCTGGATCTTATAAGAGAAAACAACACTGCACGTACAGTACGAGCTCTTTTTTTTTAATAAGCTACTTACAGCTAGAGCTACTACTTTTTTTGGTTGAGTTTTAGACTAATAGTAACAGATTAACACAACAACAAAAAATCAGATGTAAACCCTTTTTGTTAGTTTTTCCAGAGTTTAGCAACCCAATAGATCTAATAATTACTCGGAAAATTTTGATCTTGACATTGTGACCACTTTACAGGAAGTTCGCTGCTCAATTGTCAGGTACACAGCAGTATTGCCACCAGGTAGAAAATGGATTTGCATTTATATGTGATGATCTTCTTTATTTTTTTAAAGATAACGATGCTAATTTCTTGCAACATAATATTAACAGGAACTTAAGAAGCAGAAGCCATCGGTTCAAAGAACAAATGACTTTGGAGATTGCATATTTGTTGATGTGGAAGAAAACAAGGCATTTAACGCAGACCAACCAGTACCAATGTTCTTAGAGCAGACAGAAGCAAGGCCTGATGAAATGAACAAAATGGTATTCTATTCCTCTCTAACTATTTCAAGTCCCATTAGGAAAATGTCTTAATTCTAAAACCTATAATTGATTTGCTATCAGGAGGAGGTTGAAATGGAGGATATAATTGAAGAACCAATTTTGAATATTGATGATTGTGATGCAAAGAACCCACTTGCAGTTGTTGACTATGTTGAAGATTTGCACGCGTACTACAAAAAAATGGAGGTAAACTCAACTAGGAAAATAAGATTTTGGAATGTTTATGCTGTGTATATCAATTAGAAGATTAATTTTGATATGGAAGGTTGATAAAAGTACATTTCATGTAGTTAAGTTCATTTATTTTCCAACGAAACATAGGTTTAGCGATGAAAGACTCAAAGGTTGAGGCCTCAAGGAGTTCCTAGATTTGAATATCGCTATCCTTGAAATACAGACTTCAAGAGTTCCTAGATTCAAATAATAGGGTTAAGAATTGAGGTATTTTTTGGTAGCTAATGCTTCTGAATTCAGTGAGATGATTTTAGGGTTTCTAGACTTGAATCTAGGAAGCATTTGGTCTAGTGGTTAAAAACTAGAAGTATTTCTATGTACCTTAAATAGTAGGGGTAAGGAATGAGAGTGATAATAGAATGTGCACAATTGGTCTAAATAATAAAATGCCTTGATCGAGAATTCATTGGAGATATTATTTGCGGTAGCTAAAGCTTCTGAATTCAAACTTTTATCTAACACATTAATTACTTAGCTTCTTTGTGATCTACCTTAAATGGCAGGTTTAAAGATTGAGAGAGATAGAATGTGCACAATTGTTCTAAAATATAAAAATGCTTTGGTCGTGAATGGATCAGAGTTGTTTTCCGTAGCTAATGCTTCTGAATTCAATTTTTGAACTAACACGTTAGTTACTTAGCTTTTTTTGTGAAGTCTTGTTAAGTGCTTGACATACATCTTCAATTGTTTAAAAAAAACCCTCAATTTCTGTTTAATTTGATTGCTAAACACAACTTAAATCTGTGCAGAATTGTAGCTGTGTATCGCCGAACTATATGATGCAACAAGCTGACATTAACGAGAAGATGAGAGCCATCCTAATTGACTGGCTTATTGAGGTATATATATAAAGTTTTACCAAGTTGGTAATGTGCTGTACTTGGATCAAATGTTTGTGAATGACCATGTTTTTTAATCAACAGGTGCATGACAAGTTTGACCTAATGAAGGAGACATTGTTTCTAACTGTTAATCTGATCGATAGATTTCTATCCCAGCAAACGGTGATGAGAAAAAAGCTTCAGTTGGTTGGCTTAGTTGCTATGCTCTTAGCATGCAAATACGAGGAGGTTTCTGTTCCAGTAGTGGGGGATTTAATTCTTATATCTGATAAAGCGTATGCTAGGAAAGAAGTCCTCGAAATGGTAAGTGTTGTTCCCTGTAAAAATGCCAGTGTTTTTAAAGTTTTACAAGCTCTCGAAAGTGAGTGGCAATAATCTCTTCTTTTGCAGGAAAATTTGATGCTTAACAAATTGCAATTTAACATGTCATTTCCCACACCATATGTTTTCATGCAAAGGTTCCTCAAGGCTGCCCAGTCTGATAAGAAGGTTAGCACATTTTGCCTTGTAATTCACTAGTGAAAGATCGATATTTGAAAAGAACATGAAATTATATATGTTTTGCCCTGACAATTGTGTCATTTATGACTTGAGAACAGCTTGAGCTGCTGTCCTTCTTCTTGATTGAGCTTTCACTTGTGGAGTATGAGATGCTTAAGTTCCCGCCATCATTGTTAGCAGCCTCAGCCATCTATACCGCTCAGTGCACCATCTATGGTTTCAAAGAGTGGAATAGAACCTGTGAATGGCATAGCAACTACTCAGAAGAGCAGCTCTTGTGAGTTTCTGCTCTCTCTCATGATACATAGCAACTACTCGGTGATTTACCGTTAATTTCTTTGTTGAAGTCGTTTATCTCATCCTTGGCTTGCTAATGACTTTAGTTTCATGCATGCTGACAGAGAATGTTCAAGGTTAATGGTTGGTTTCCACCAGAGGGCAGGGACGGGGAAACTCACTGGAGTATACAGGAAATACAACACATCCAAGTTTGGATTTACTTCAAAATGTGAAGCAGCACAGTTTCTATAGCAAGGAAAATGTGTACAGCTACTAACTTTACTTGATTGGGAGTGGTGGGCGGCGGGCATTGCACACAATAATGAGCAACTTGGGTTGCTGCTGCACTGCTGCTCTTGGGAATTGAGAATATTTTGCGTTCTACAGCCGTAATTGGTTTTTATTATGTTCTAATTGAACATATTTCTGTTTCATTGAAAGCAATAATTGATGACAGTTCATAATTATTGAAAGAAGTTTCAAATTCTTGATTGCTGCTTTAGCAATATGAGAATTTGTGTATTATTTAATTTAATAAAAGGATGGATCTTTAAAATTACACAGTTTTAGGTAGTCATTCTACAGCATAATTTAAAGTGTCATTGACTAGAATTATTAAATGGCGATTCCATCGCGTGATAACATCATTTTAATTTTGTGACGAAACATATTCATAATGATTTGTGAAAAAATTATTGATTGATTAATAATCTTAGATTATAAATTAAATTCATCTAAAGTTCTAACTCATGTTCTTGAAATTTGAATTTTAGATTTTTGAATAGAAATTTAAAGTGCATGCGAGTTGGATCAATTTTATTTTTAATGTAAAAAATAATATTTAAACATTACTAATGAATTTTTTAGTATGAAGTTTTTTTAAACCATATTAAAAAATATAACCTAATCAACTTAGAAGGTTCATGCAACCAAGATAAACTGAAAATACAAATAATTTATTTTTAATATGAAAAAACTCAGGTTAATTAAAAAAAATTAGGTACATGACTAGGTTTTTTTAATATTTTTTGTTAAAAATGGATGACTCTTCTTTTTTTTTAATATACAATAAATCGTCTACTATAATATTTTTTTAATCATAAAAAAATCATAGTCTAAATTTTTTATCTCTAAAACTCAATTTTCAAGTCGATTTTATATGAAAACAACTTAAAAACACCATAAAAACCATCAAATATTACTTTTCAACCCAAAACACCTAAAATCCTCAAAAAATTTGAAAATCAACTAAATAAAAAAATTATAAATGGACCTTGATATGCTTTTGGGCATGTGTTCAAAAAAACATACAATTATCAAACTTTTTTTATCGAATAAAAATCTTTAACATAAAAATTGATTATTTTAATTATTAAAATGTATCTAGCCGATAACTTTCTTTGATCTATATCCTTTATTATTTTCAATAACGTTTTATTTCTTCTTTCAAATTAAAAAAAGTAAAAAACAAACAAAATAAGTTTTTAAATCAAAATTACAATTCAAAAAGCTATAGTACTTTAAGACCAAAACTACAACTCCAAAACTAAGGAAGATCGAGGGACTTAAAAAAAACTTATTTTGGCATGGATTTGAAATTAGTCACGTCGTTTTTTTTTAATTTATATTTTGATATTCTTTTGTTGAATTTGTTCTTTCTCTAATGAATCATATCAAGATGGTCAATAATTTTTTTTTAATAAAGAAAGAAAGAAAAAGGAGAAGTGATGGACTCTCTATAGTTAAGTCCTTCAATTAGACAAAGAAAAGGGATTAAATTAGGGTTCATAAACATGCAAATAAATCCAATCAAAGTTGAATTTACAAACTTAATGCATGAACATGTCATGCAATCCATCACCGAAGTCCAAAGTTCTTTTGGCAACTTCAATAAGGAATTAAAAAAAAACAAATTAAAAAAAACATTTATATTATTGCAAAATAGAAATCCTAGAGAAGTTGTAACAAAATGGTATTCCTTTGCCTCTTCCCTTGTCAACATCAAACACCAACTCTCTCACAATCTTACTGGATCTATGCAATGGAATGGCAACTTGTTAGAGCCCCTAGTAAGTGACCAAAAGATAGATGTGGCACCTTCCTTCCCACCTACCCCCGTCCGTAAAATACATGCAAAAAGACAACTAGGCAAGTACACCATGCCAAATCTCTCCCCTGGACTTAAAGACACCATTTCCCCCTTCAACACCCTCACCAACTCCATGAAAATTTGTACATTTAGATACAATTAATTAGAATAGTATTTTATGTTTTTTATTCTTTTTTTTCTTTTCAATTTAACTATTTAACAACCTAACTTTTTTATTTAATTTTTTTTTATTTTATCATTTAGGTTTTTTAGAAACTATGCTTTGCAAATTTTTTATTTTTTTATGTTCGTTTATATATCAGTCTCATGGTTTTATTTATTTTTAATATTAAAATGATAATATATTGAATCAACCTAGATTAACTATCAAAGCTATTATTCTAGTCATGAGACCGTGATAACCTCATAAAAAAATTTAAATAAATTACGAATCTCAATTCTCAATCAATCACATATTGAACGATAAAATAAAAATAATTAAAACAATAATTCGAGTGAACTTAGACTAATATGTCAGATCTGCAACTCCGGTCATGAGATAGAGATAACTTCTTAGAAAAAAAAATCAAAATAAACTATGAAGTATAATTTTCAATCAATTCAATATTAAAAAAAATAAAAAATAAATAATTCAAGTCAATTCAAATTAACATATCAAATTCACAATTCAAATTATAAAATCGAGATAACCCATTAAAACAAATTATTATACACATTATGTTTTGTTTTATGTTAAATAATAAATAATATTTAGGTAACAAATAACCAACATTCAATCAATATAATACAAATACAATAATAATTTTGCTGATAAATAATAATTATATTATAAACATAATAAGTCAGTCTAGGATTCACATAGTCATCCCTGTTCGTAACCCTTTTCCCTTCTCCTATATATAAAACTCTTCTCAAAGATTCAGATCTTGTACTGCAGCTAGCCACCACCAACCCCTGAAGAACGAAGTTCCCATCTTTCTTGCTAAACCTCATTCACCACCATGGCATCAAAACTAATCTTGTCATCACCAAACTCTCTCCTTCTCCAAAATCCTAATCTCCAACACCACAACCATCATCTCTTCCTCAAACCCACCACCAATATGGCATCTTTCCCAAATTTAACCAATAAAGTTAAGGCCTTTTCAATCAAATGTGCAGCAACTACAGCAACCCCGCTTTCTCAAAGTCAAGATCTTGAAGAGAGAGTCTTTAATTTTGCTGCAGGGCCTGCTACTTTACCTGAGAAAGTCTTAAAAAAGGCTCAATCTGAGCTTTATAATTGGCATGGATCTGGGATGAGTGTCATGGAAATGAGCCATAGAGGGAAAGAATTTCTTTCTATTATTCAAAAGGCCGAGGCTGATCTCAGGGCCTTGTTGAATATTAGTGAAGATTACGCTGTTTTGTTTCTTCAAGGTGGTGCCACTACACAATTTGCAGCCATTCCATTGAATCTGGTGAAACCTGAAGATTCTGTTGATTATGTTGTTACTGGATCATGGGGAGATAAGGCCTTTAAGGAAGCTCAAAAGTACTCTAAACCAAAGGTGATCTGGTCAGGTAAATCTGAAAAGTATACAAGGATTCCATCTTTTGATAGTTTGGAGCAAACCCCAGATTCTAAATATTTGCATATTTGTGCTAATGAGACAATTCATGGTGTTGAATTTAAGGATTACCCAGATCCTAAAAATGGGATCCTGGTAGCTGATATGTCTTCAAACTTTTGTTCAAAACCTGTTGATGTTTCTAAGTTTGGTGTGATTTATGCTGGAGCTCAAAAGAATGTAGGCCCATCTGGGGTTACTATTGTGATAATTAGGAAAGATTTGATTGGTAATGCACAAGGGATTACTCCTGTGATGTTGGATTATAAGATCCATGCAGAGAATAATTCACTTTACAATACTCCACCTTGTTTTGGTATTTACATGTGTGGTCTAGTTTTTGACGATCTTTTGGCACAAGGTGGATTAAATGAGGTTGAAAAGAGGAATAAGAAGAAAGGTGATTTGCTTTATAATGCTATCGATGAAAGCAAGGGGTTCTATAGGTGTCCTGTTGACAAATCTGTGAGGTCATTGATGAATGTGCCTTTTACACTTGAGAAGTCTGAATTGGAGGCTGAGTTCATCAAAGAAGCTGCTAAGGAGAAGATGATTCAGCTCAAAGGGCATAGGTCAGTGGGAGGAATGAGAGCTAGCATTTATAATGCAATGCCTTTGGCTGGTGTTGAAAAGCTGGTTGCTTTCATGAAGGATTTCCAGGCAAGGCATGCTTGAGTCTTTATTGATTGGATGATTGAACCCCAACATGGTGTTTTCAAGTTTTGAGACTTCGAATGCCTCCTATGAATGATTATTCTCAGAGATATGTAACATATGGTCTTGTGTTGTTTCCTTTATGTTTGGTTTGATCTCAGTGGTTGTTACAGTTGGGAATTGATGCAGTTTTATAGGCTGTTCTTATGGTCATGTTAGTCAGTGTCAAGCTCAATTTAGCGAGATCATATAGTATCTTTTTCGTGTTTTCATTTCATTCCTCAGATTATTTTTTAATGCAATGCAATGGAGCCTAATAAATGATGATATTACATGGCTTTTGACATTTGAGTGCACATCTACCAAACCTATTTTGGTAAAATGGAAATAGAGAACGAAAACATGATGTCTTAACCTTCTGCAAAAGATAATTGTTCAAAATTGTGTGTGATTTTAAACCGAGCTCCTTAGCACCCAGATGAATAAATTGGCATCTCCATGGATAATAGATATGAAAGTGGCGCAGTTGTCACTCGGCCTGTGCCTCCAAAGAGGAGAGGTGTATTGGGATTTTTTTTGAAGTTTTTTTTATTGATAAATATATTAAAATAATAATTTTTTAAAAAAATATTTTTGATATTAGTAGATTAAAATATTTAAAAATATTAAAAAATATTAATTTAAAGTAAAAAAATATAAAAATATTAAATTTTAAAAAAAAACTTTTAAAATATATATATAAAAAAAGAAAACAGAATAGATCCACAGTTTGAATCTTAGCAATGGCCAGAACCTTGAACCCGCTTATTTCGCGTGGTGTCCCCCCATTGAAGTGGTGAATGACATCTTGCTTAAGGCTACTGGAGTGCATAATTATCTCCAGCCCACCAACTCAGTGACCGACAGTCCTCAGTTGCACCACGAAAACTATGTATAATGAGATGAAATGTACGCGTGCTGTCGTGAATTTATAAAATAAATATATTTAATAGTGTTATAATTATAAACCAGTACTTGATAAATAATAGAAATTAAAAGTATAATGAAGCAAATATTTCATGGCGAAAAAAAAAGTTGTGTTGGTGATAAAAAACTTAGAGACTGAACAAAATCATTTGTAGCAATTTACCGTGTTTTGTGAGGAAAAATACAGTGTTTTCGCCACATGATTTAACTTTTCAGTTAATAAAAAAAAAATTACAAAGCTAAATTCTCTACCAACTTAATATTAAAAAAAAACCAACAAAGATAATTTTGGAAGGAAAAAAAACCAATGAGAAAAAACGTTGTAGCAATTGATAATGTTTTGTGAGGAAAACTATAGCGCCTTTTCTAATAAAATAAAATAAAAAACCATTTAGAGAAATATTGTAGCAATCCACAGTGTTTTGTGAGAAAAACTACAACGCTTTCCTCATATGATTTAGTTTTATTGTAATTATAATTCTTAACCAACTCAATATTAAAAAAAAATTGAATTTTGAAAAAAATCATAAAAAAATCACATGGAAAAACACTGCAACAATTCACAGTGTTTTAAAGAAAAAAATTACAAAGCTAAATTCTTAATCAGCTCAATATTAAAAAAAAAAATCGACAGAGACAATTTTAGAAAAAAAAATAACAAAACAAACACCAAAAAAAGAAGAAAAAAAAATCATGTTGGAAACACTGTAGCAATTCACAGTGTTTTGTGATGAAAGCTACAGTGCTTCCCTACATGATTTAGCCTTATTTGTAATGACTTGTAATTATAATTTACAAACAATTCAATATTAAAAAAATAAAATTAAAAAAGATAATTTGAAAAGAGTTAAAACAAAAAACCATACGAAGAGACACTGTAGCAATCCACAATGTTTTATGAGCAAAGCTACAATGTTTTCCCCATATAATTAAGTTTTATTACAAAGTTAAATTCTAACCAACTCAATATTAAAAAAAAAAATAGACGAAGATAATTTAGGAAAAAAATATCACAAAAAAAGAAAACACAAAAGAAACTGGAAGAAAACCATGTGAGGAAAAACTATATCAATTCATAATGTTTTGTGAGGAAAAACTTGTATTTACTTGTAATTGCAATTCTTAACCAGCTTAACATTTTAAAAAAAAATTGACAAAGATAATTTTAGGAAAAAACATTATAAAAACAAAAAAAAAAAACCATGTGGGAAAAAACACTGTAGCAATCAACAGTAATTTTCAAAAAAAGTTACAGTGCTTTCCTAACATATTGTAACTGTAATTTTTTAACCAGCTCAATATTAAAAAATAAAATAAAAAAGATAATTTTAGAGGAAAAAAAACCATGTGCAGAAACACTGTAGCAATCGATAATGTTTTAAGGAAAAAAAATTACAAAACCAAATTCTCAATCAGCTCAATATTAAAAAAAAATCGACAAATATAATTTTGAAAAATAAAGAAATAAAATAGAAAAACTATGTGGAAAAACATCGCAGCAATTCACAGTATTCTAAAGAAAAAAAATTACAAAGCAAAAATTTTAACCAGGTCAATATTTAAAAGGTAAAATCAACAAAAATAATTTTGAAAAAAAATAAATGAAAAAAAAAATAGGAAAGTTGAAAAAAAACAAGAAAAAAGAAGATAAAAGGGAAAAGTTAGCCAAAAAAAAAGAAAGGAGAAGAATCATTGTGGATTACTATTGTAATCCACAGTGAAGTGTGTCTGGGGAACAGTGATTCCCACACCATTTAGAGTATGTTTTAATATGTTGGGAGTTTATTTTTATATTTTAAAATTATTTTAAAAAAAAATTAAATAAAATTTTATTTTATTTTTTATATTATGTTGATGTTAAAAATAATTTTAAAAAAATAAAAAATTTATTATTTTAATGTATTTCCGAACAAAAAACACTTTAAAAAATAATTATTACTATACTTTCAAACATCATCTTAAAAAAATACCTTACACCGTATACATATTGTGTAAACTGTAAACTTAATTTTAAAATTTAAACAATAATATAAATCTATCCTCGTGAATAATTAAAAATTGTTATTCATGGGAAAAAAATCCAATTAATCAAAATCTAATTTATTTCTTTTCTCCTTTTGAGCACCATGGCTAATTTCCTCTTCTTTTTCAATCAATCTCCAGCAATCCCACACCAAATTTCACCCAAAAATCACTAGCCACCATGGTGAACTTTTGATTTCATGTACGAGCAAGAGTGGAAAGAGTAACAATAGTGGCATCATCCTCTCAATCTTAACAGATTCACCAAATCCCAATTGCAAATCGCCGCTATTTCAAACCTGTTCTTCATAGCAGATCTTGTTGCCTTAACAATCAAATCCTATTATCTTGACTAGCCCACTTCCCACTTTTTGTTGTCCTCCAAAAAAACAAGCATAGACGAGGAAATTTGAATCCGTGTACGAGGCATGATTATATTGGGATAAGAAAGAGAATGCAGAAGATCCTTTCAAGTTTGAAAAATTAACAACGAAAAGGAATGAAGTTTTTCAAGAAAGTGCAGCGGAACCTTTTTTCAAAACAGTGTAAAACATGACAGCCATGAATCGGTGTATCAAACACATTCTCCAAATAGTGGCAGAATCTCTATATTGAAACAAAAACGCAATTTCGTGTTCCTCAATTACTGTTCTTGCATATTAGTTTCGAAACATGCTTTCACCTATACAATGAATAATAAAAAATGGAAGAAGAAAAGTATAGCAGGGGGGAGTTTTTTGCCTGCCTAGCTTCATGACAGACCATCCGGAAAGCATAGCTGGGTACTGACAAGATGTGGTTCCTCCCTCTCTTGATACTTAACGTGTGTCATTTTCTTGTAGCTGTTCTTTTACAATATCTAAACAGTATTGTTGCAAAAAAAATTGCTGTGCACAAAAAGAATACATGATCCAGCCACGGTAACATCTCTGCTATGAATTGAATCTGCTGGCGAGCAGCCGCCGCCACTTCACTTTGATAGCAGTTGTAGACAGTTCAGTCAAAGAACTGTGGGTGTCATTTCAGCTGTTATGAAAATGAGAATCTCGAGAAAAGAGACAGACCGGATCCTGGAGTGTCACTTGCTGGGCTTGGTGGAACATCAGTAGATGCACGGTATGCTTGACATTTTTGCACCTGATTTTGCAATCAAAAGTAGAAAGCGAAATTTGATAAATTTGTCCTTGGGAGTGAAGAAACCCATGCTTTTATTTGATTGAACACAACATCATTGCCCAAGACAATCTTGTGAGCCAAGGTCACAGCCAGAAAATGGACTTTCCTTGACACAAGGACCATGTGAGCAATGACTTGATTTGGTCAGCAAATGGCCTATGTAGTACTTGCACATCTAAATTCTAATAAGGGTGGTTTTTCAACTACCGTAAAGCTTTCCCTTTTTTCATCAAAGAGAAACAGCGAACCAAAAGGTTTGCTTCTGGAGTAAAGTAAATACACAGCACACACAAACTTCACACACACACACACATATAAGGCAGCAAGGAATCAGCACTATTTATGGTGATTCTTACGTAACCATGTGCATTAAAATAAACAAGAAGAAATTGGGTAGCTAGTTCATGTTCTTCACACAGGTGTCAAGACATCACAACATTACGCTTACTAATTCCTGGACCAAACAGCATAACAATAAGCAGAAAGAGAAATTTCACCTCTTCAGGACTAAATTGAAGAAGCATTGCAACAACAGGCAGGAGAGCTTCCACTTCTCCTGTTCAAATAAATTTAATAAAACTAAATCAATACCATTAAACTTCCTAACATCACTTGTGTCTCAATCATTCCATCAAAAGGAGAGAAGAAAATGAACAAATTTAGAATTTTGTGATTGATGACAATTCAGCCCAGGTACCTGTTTCAAGAAGCTTCAAGATGACATTTTTTAGATATGTCAAATCTACACCGTCTCTTTTCTGCGTTCTTTCCATGTTGCGAAGCTCAGTCTTCAACATTGCTTCCTGCACATCAAGTTAAAAACATTCCATTATAGTAGTAGTAACAACAAACAGTTATCACAACAAGAAACAAAATCATGACCCAGCATATCCTAGCATGATACCCAAGTATTTTCACTACACATATTCTCCTTTTCACTAATCATTTTGGCTTATCCAATCAACAAGGTTTAAGTGCTACTTACTAAGAATTGAGTGACAAACACTTCCTACTTAACATTCAGTTTTATTTGGGGTCACATTCACTGTATATCATAAGCTATATAATCTTGTCTTTCTGACAATAAGAAACAACTTAGTTTTGGTATCTTTCCAAGTAACTTTTGCTTTTAGTCAGAGTGCTCATTTGATGTGGTAGGCAAAATCTCACCACTGATTGAATTTTCAGCATACCAAGAATCTTAGCAAGCTCCGTAAATCTTTTCTAGTGTAACTTCTCATAAATGCTTTAAATTATTCTTGTCACCAGACCATGCACCATCTCAATACTTTCACCTTTACCATACAGATTTGATAAAGAAATTTCTCAGCACGTGTACCCAGTTAAATGAGCAAAATCAGACTTTTCAATACCTGTTGGCTGTGCAGACGATTCTCCCGTTCAAGTTCCTCAATCTCCTCCTAAATAGAAACAACTATCAGAAACTTCACCATATGATAATAATTGAAAAAATCCAGATTGGATATAACATACTTGAAGTGCCAAAATATGCCGCTGAGATTGTGCTAACTCTTCCTCTCTCTGAGCTTGTTGCCTTGCCAATAGCTGAAATTTAGTAAGAGATTATTACAAAGCTATTTAGTGGGCACATTGAGTCCTGACAAGGGAAATGGGTGGGAAAAAAGGGCAAATGGCACATTGAATTGAACAAGAAGTGAATAATGGTATATGAAGAATAACATGACGATTCAAATATCTTGTTTAATCATCAACAAAATCATTACTACAAGTTATAGCTTATATTTTCCAGTCCTTCACACTTATTAACTGCGTAAATGACAAGAACGGGAAGATTGCTTTCCAGGTACCAGAAATGTACAAAATACATCACAACTACGCAAATTTCATATCCAAAGAAACAAAATAGTTAGAACTTTAAATGAGTTTCCCCGGGAAGTGTTCATTTTCATGAATAACTTGTGTGTTCACACTCGTGCTTTGAATAATCAAAGATATCAAACAGTATCCACAGAAGTTGCACAAAAAAACGCAAGCACCAGGTTCCATCTAAGAAACAACCCTTATGGGATAGGATAGTTTTCCTGTCTTCCTTGGGTGACATCCTTCTTTGGTATTCCATACAGACAATTGCAGTGGAGTGTCATGATATTCAGCAGGATTGCACTGCTCTTTTATGATATTCCTTTTGCTTTCATTTCATGGAGAACATTTTATTCTTCATCATGCTTTGGTAATTAATTTTGCTCTGTTTATATAATATTCTTTTATCTAGATGAATACCAAGCATGGTAAAGAGCAACTCGTCAAGAATGCTAGACTGGGATCATGAAAAAAAAAATGACTAGTAAAGAACACAAAAATGCAAGTAAATCATCACAAGTATTCAAATATATTAATCAATGTGTCCTCCAGGAATGTTTGAAACAAGCTTGTGCCTGTTCCAATGAAGTTTTACTCATGTCATGCTTGCCATGATATCACACTTAACAAGGTTATTGCATATAACAATAACAGTTCTAAGAAAAAGAAGCTTCTACCAGAATCTGCTGTTCTGCGATGGAGGTGCTTAGATTTGCTCCATCTTGTTTGTGCATGGCTGAAAACACCAATTCAAAAGGGATAGGTTAGAACCTAAACAACAAAAAATAATTGAAAACCTTCCCGTTATGGCAGAAAAGTACTACTTCTAACTAAAAAGAGTGGAAAAGGCAAAGGAAATATCTGTATACCTGTGATGCTATCATCGCTATGATCAACCTGAGACACATGGTGAGATTACAAATTACATAACAAACCATTTCATCAGAAAAGGGCTAAGCTCTACATATATTGAAAGAAAAAAAGACACATACACGGGGTCTTGATTCCATTGACTGATGAAGATTCCTGTTGGAGTCAACAAGTTTAGATATTTCTTTATCTTTCTCCTCCATCATTCTATCAGCAAGTTCCCGGAATGAATCATGCTCTTCCTACAATATATGAATCCAATTAATCAACACAGAGAACGAATAAAGCTTACACCATGCCCCACCCCCCAACAACCACCGACACCCAACTGGAATAACAGTTACCTTGAGTTTTTTATACTGTAGTTCGAGCTCTTCTAGTTCTCTCTGTATATCTTGTCCAGAAGGCACTTCTTTTTCTGCTTTCAGGGCTTCACATCTCACTGTCAATTTATCATTCCAAGTACAAATTTAATTCAAAGCTTAATCATATGCATCTCGTGAGGGCAAAGGAAACCATAGGAATAAGCAGGGGAAAAGATTCTCAAAATAAACATGGACATATTACATCGCCATGATTCTTCCAAATTCTGAAGGTTTATTTTCCATGTTTCTTTCTCTGATTGGAGATGAACATTGGCAGAATCAAGTTTTGTTTCTAAGCTCTTTATCTGCTGCATGGCATTGCTAAGAGCTGCATCTCTGAAACAGTTAAAAAACTGAACAGTTTAAGAAAAGTCTTCGCACTTGTATACAGCAAAAGAATGTTGCCGAATAACATTGAATACAAAACCAACAAAAAAAAAGGGATGGAGCAATTTTTGTAATCAATCATGCCTATCAAGCAAAAAGCAGCAGTTTGAAGGAACTGCATCCATTTCTGTGATTACACATTAAATAAACAATTACAACAGTCACACAAACTCACACAAACAGAAACAAAGCAGGGATTGAACAAAGGGAGATCCTATAATGAAGCTTTGAGCAACAGCTTACCTTATGGCAAGTTCTTTATCATGATTAGCCAATGCTTCCTGAAGATCTTGAAGAGCTTTGTCCCTTTCTACAGATGCCAATGATACTTCTGTCTCAGCTTCCTACAGAAAAAAAGCTTTATAATTTAATATCACCAG
Source organism: Populus simonii (assembly GCA_007827005.2). Classification (NCBI taxonomy): domain Eukaryota; kingdom Viridiplantae; phylum Streptophyta; class Magnoliopsida; order Malpighiales; family Salicaceae; genus Populus; species Populus simonii. Next base: position 17,379,091 of record CM017468.2, read on the forward strand.
TCACCTCAAATTATACCCTCCATAATAATAATTGAAGAGAATCTTAGGCATGTACTTTCAGTGCTTCCTCAATAGCTTTAAGTTGTTCAGAGTCCATAGCCGCAGCTAGCTCTGCGTCCTTCTTCTGAAGAAGTGTATGAGCACGGACCTTATACGAGGAAAATTCACTTTCAAGGCGGTTGATCTGCAAGTATAATCGATGAAGTAATATAACAGAGGCCAGATACGAACATCAAAATCCATGCAACTTTATGTTACAGACAAGTTTGTCTCAGGAAAGTATAACTAATGTGATGATATTCCCACATGACAGGTTTTGCTTTCTGAGTTCTGACTATTAACTAACTTGTGTTAAAAAGTCCAAATTCAATCATCTCCCTCATGTATTACAAAAGTCCTACTAGCTGACTAGCTTACTAAGAAAGTCTAATGAAAAAACACTTGGTACCTCCTCTTTGACAGCCAATAGTTCAGCATCTTTTTTACTTAGCATCTGGCTTTGGACAGACACTTCTAATTCCAGTTGACCTGCCAGTTCACAAAGCATGAATATCCACTCAATCATCATGAAAGTAGATGAAATTAACCATAGCACTGAGATGTACTTTTCATTTTAGTTGCTTCAATTTCAGCACGTATGTAATTCCTCTCAGCTATTTCCAGCTTTGTTTTCAGTGCCTGGGAGGCAGCTTCCCAACTCTCCTTTTCTTTCTCCTGAAATCATAACAGTTGTGGAAATGAACTCAAGTATACATAAACGTGTGTGTGTATGAGTGTGCACCCAATACAAGTACTAGAGAAAGAAGGAATGTAGTCCTAAATAAATGACATTTTGTTCCATTCTGATAGTTCATGCACCACATCTTCTGATGGGTGCCTTGCACCCCGGTATAGCAATGGGAACTTAAATGAAGATTATCGGTGCTTTACTAGTCTACTTGTTCCATGGTCTCAACATAAGTACAGGCATTTTGATCATATGTGCAACATCAAATTATGATATAAACAGGCCGACAGTGGAAAGATGCAGAAACAATTTCGGGGAGGTTAAAGATCTAAGCCTAAGACATTTAGAACTCAATCAAGTTTACTATATGAGACATGAACAAGGGAAGACAATTTGGAGCAATCCATCATGAAGACCACTAACATTTTACTGGATTTCACACAAGAGGCTCAATGGTTCATGCTATGGCATTTAGGTGGGGAGGGGAATTAATCTTCAAGTTTCTTAATTACTCATCATAAATTTCAGTTCATACATGCTCGTGTTTTTGATGAGCAAGCTCTCCTTTTACACTTTCCAAAGCAGCTCTTAACCGTGCTGTCTCACCACTTGAGGCTGCATCCATCTCTGCAATCTTAGACTCTTTCTCTGCGACAATAACCTGCAAAATATATCACTTCTTAGTGGAACTCATCTTTCTGAAAGCCTAGATAAAACTAGTGCATGTTACACATTTTAAGCCAGATGTGATCCCTTTGAATGGTGAGTTATCACATGTAAAATGTGAAGATCATAACTCATTATATGCAGCTTCTCTTTGAATTCTGAAACGGAATTAAATAAATAAGAAACCATAAAAAGGAGAAGTCTCACCTGCAATTTGGATATAGTTTCAGCAGCCTTGTTCCTATCTGTCAAAGCATCAGCAATTTGGCCTTCCAAGTTCTCAATATTCTGATGAAAAAATATAAACAGGAGTAAAGTTAAGACACACTTTGTACAAAATAATAGCACAAAGAAAACCATCCTATCTTTGTATTAAAAAAGAATTTATCGTCAACGCATCTGAAACAAATTACTTTCTGATGTTTAGCAGAAAGCTCAGTCATTGAAGCTTGTTTTTTTTCTTCTGCAGATTGTAGCATCCCTCGCATGTCTTCCAACGTCTGAACATAATGCAAGTAAACAGGTTTTCAAAGCCTTGCTTTTGGCATAAGCAATCAAGCAAACATGTAAGCATGTCTAACCAGTACCTGTTCTTTCTCTAAAAGCGTTTGTTGCAATGCCTCAAGAGCACTTTCTTTAGGTTGTAATGAACAGCGTAATTCTTCAATATTGTCACGGAGTCTGTACATCAATACATTTTTTTTTTTTTGGAAATATTTAGAAAGTAAAATTGCATAATACTAAATGTAAATGTTTTCAAATATCAAAAGTAGAAAGTTGTGCTCTTTAATCCACTAATGGAAAGTTGTTGAATGAAATTTAATGCGGAAAGAAAGCCGCTGGTTTCAGTCTAGCATAAAGATGCATTTATGGTGCCTAATAATTTCTATTGAAGGATAACAAGACGATCTGCAATGATCATGCAACAGAAGTTATTTATAATCCGTTTACAATATTCAACATGTAATTGAACTTGGCTCAGAATGAGATGAATAGACACTCAGGAGAATTTGGGGGTCTTCAAGCAAGAGGTTGGATCAGCAAGAGCTAAAATCAGCAGAGGCCCGATCCCAACTGCTGGGAAAACTAAAAGAGCACATGAATATGCACAAGCATACACAGATAGGAAGAGGGTTTTAGATCCACTGAATAATAATGCCTTTTCTTTTCACAAGGAAAACTTCCCATGAGGTCAGGGGGGAGCAATTTGAAAGAAAAAAAAAATTTCCCTAAGCAAAAGATCAAATCACTAAAAACTGAACTCAACAAAAACCTCCAGACTACTTGGAGAAAGGAAGAAAAACATGTTCCGGCACATAATCCCAGAGAGAGAATTTAATTCAATTGGAGTTAATTTTGCTCTTCATGAGCAAATAGCAGGGGAAGTTTTGGGATGGATTTGGGATGGAAGAACCACTTGATATCAAATTTAGACAATAACATGCAAAAAAGTCAGGCTACACTATCTTCTCCCATAAAATACAACTACAAGCACATGGACAGTGCAACATTTGATATTTATGTACAAATCAATCTCAATATAAGTTTCCTTCAAAAAGGGATAAATAAACCTTAGCATGTAGGTGATTAAAGAATTACTTATTGTTTGCACTTCTTAATTGTTGTCTCTCTGCATCCATCGCCTTCAATGCTTCATTTGCTTGTTGTCTTGTGCGCTCCAGCTCTTGCTTTAGAGATGACTGTTCTGATGATGCTTGCTTAGCAGCTTCATTTGCATCACGAAACCGGGCTTCAAGGTCATCTTTTTCCTGAAAATGACAATCTCCAAACAACATCTGAACTCAGTTTCTGCACAATTGCAGGTGCTCATTCATTCATTCTTTTCTTCTTCTTTTTTGTCTTTTTCTTTCTTTTTTCTTTTAGAACATAAAAATCCAACTATATACATATGTGCTTTCATGTGTTAAGTTAATATAAATTGCGCTTCTAAATGTTACCTATTAGCATGCATGCACACAAGAAAAGTAGGCTATAAATGACATAGGAAAAATATGCAATTCCCATTGATGGGCATCTTAACATCTAAATTTGGAAAGATAACATTGCAAATAGTATCTATCTATCTCTCCCTCTCCCCCCCTTCTCTTTTCAAGATAAATGATCACATTATCTTTAAGAACACTATAGCAGCATCATAAACAAGTAAACCACAACAAACAATCCAAAGAAAGAATTTACCTTTTGAACCTCTTGAATGCGTTGTTTTGCTCTTTTATGAAGCCTTTGAAACTTTGAATCAAGTTCAGTATATTTCTCCTCGCGGTCTTTGATTTCTTGATCCAATTTCTGTTGAGCTATGCAAAGAAACCATAAAATGTATTTAGATGAAGGCAGGTAAAGATATAATGATATCATTACACAAACTACAGAAACATGATCATGAAATTATAATAACCTTCCATTCCCTTTTTAAGATTTCTACAAGGCAAACCAGATCTCAAGCCTCTAGCACCTGGCTATTATGTTCATTTCTCTATAGTAGAATTGGTTCTCTAAAGATATTAACACAATTACAATATGTTAAGAATACAAACAGTGGAGGAAGTTTTCACTATGAAACAACATTATTTAAGCTGAAAGTTCTTCACTAATTGAGCAGACAATCTAAGTAAAAAAAGACTCCATTGGATAGATTTTAAAACCTTCAGATAAACAGGGGGGGGGGGGGGATCTGACCTTCAGCAAGCTTCAAGGAAAGCTCTTGGGCTTTTGCATCTGCCTCAGAGTACTCCTCACGGAGATGCTCCAAAGCAATCTCTGCTGCTCCCCGTGTCTGTTTTTCCTCATTAAGTTCTCTATTCAAAGACTGGATCTTTTCACGTAATTCTTTCACATCTGCGGACTCCCCACTTTCTTCTGCTTCCTGCTGGGACTTCAATCCCTCAAACTGAGACTTGAAGAACTCATTCTGAAATTTCAGCTCAATAACCATCAGAAAAAGCTGCTCATTCGTGCTCTCTTCCAGCACATTGCCATCATCACACAGCCCATTTTCCTTCAATACATTCCCATTAATATGCACATCACCAGCCAACTGGTTCTCCAACTTTAAGGGAGAATCTTCAGTTTTACTCTCCAGCATTTCACCAACACTACTACTTTCCTCCGTCGACATTATCCTACTCTATATAAATGACCGCCAAGCAACAACTCCAAACCCTCAAATCTTCAAAAACACTCAAAAAAGCCTAATCAAAATAGAAGCAGAAAAATACTAATGAGAACGACATGAACGAACGGAGGAAAAAAATAATCAATAAGAAGTTAGGGTCTCTTGAACTAAATAGCAGAAACACTAATAATAGTAGAAAAGGTAAAGGTGAAACATGAACCGGCATGGCATTAATAGAGATCCAATGCTTACAGAAACAAAAGTGGTAAATAATAATAATAATAATAATAATAATAATAATAATAATAATAATAATTATTATTATTATTATTATTATTATTATAAATCTAAATCCCTCAATATTACAAAATCACTCCATAAAATTGAAGTCATCACTCTCTGTTTCATTATGTACTGTACAGTTGTTTAATAAAAATTATGCAAACACAAGAGAGAACCAAAAATCTAAACAAAAAAGAAGAAGAAGAAAATTGTACCAGTGGAGGAAGAGGAGGAGGCTTGCTTGATTTGGCTCGCTGGAGAAGAGATCTAGAGAGAATTATGAATAAAAATCACTACTAATTTGCGATTTGAAGAGCACTGTCAAGAAAACTGACATCACGGAGGAGATGTTGTCGGTGATGATGATGATGATCTCACGCGAGAGTCCGGTGCGGATTATTACCCAACGTTACCGTTTTATCCCCAAACTTTCTGCCATTTTTTCGTTTTTAAGGTTTTCTTTTAGGAAAAATTGATGCTGATATCTTAGTGGACTCGGTGTTTCTTTTGGTTAGAACTATTTTCTGAATGACTGAGGTAACTTTTTGTTTTTGTTTAATTTTTTTTTTTTCAAATGTATTAAAATAAAAAAAAAAATTATTAATTTTATATTAATATATTGAAATTATTAAAAAAACATTAATTTAATATCAAATATATACTTAAAAAACACTCAAAGTAATTTTAGATGCAATCTCAAACCCCTTAAACTTGTCTACTGAATCTGAAGTAAAATATTTTAAAAAAAAAATTATTTTTGAGAGTAATGGATGATATTAATAAAATTTTGAACAATAGAGACCAAAGTGTAATATTATATAATTTCAAAGCAAAAATAAATTTATTAACAATGAATCGAAGCGTCATTGTATAAATAAATTTCAAGAAAAAAAAAAAGACAAAATTTGAAGACCTAAACAGTAATTTGACCTGTATAAATAAATTTTAGTCTTCCAATGGAGGGCTTATGGCCGTAGTAGTAGTGCGAATCTTCAAAAAAAAAAAAAAATTATTGATGGAACGTTTGTTTGAAGCCATACTTTTCTTTTCTCTTTTTTTTTTTTTTTTTTCCGACCACCAAACCTTTCAAATGGGCTTATGGCTGTAATAGTGTGAATGCAAGGTGTTTGTTTTTTATATTTTAAAAGTACTTTTTAAAAAATATATTTTTTATATTATTTTTATATACTAATATAAAAAAAAATATGGCTCCAATATATTTTCAAGTAAATTTTTTTAAAAAAAACAATTGTTATCATAATATTAAATAAGCTTCATAGATATACACAAAAATAAACTCATGTGTTTTTATATATTATTTAAAATTATAATGGTAGTTATTTTTTAAAATATTTTTTATTTATTAAAACATTAAAATAATAATTTTTTATTTTTTAAAAAATTATTTTTAATATCAATATGAACTAAAAATAAAATTAATTAAAAAAATTTCTTCCCATAAAAACAAACACTCTTACCCTCCGTTTGTTTTTAAGTTTTAAAAATATTTTTAAATAAATTTAAAAAATTTTATGTTTTTTCTTTGTTTCAAATAAATTTTTCATATAATATAATGATATCATAAATAAATTTTTTAAAATAAAAATTATTAATTTAATATATTTTTAAATAAAAAAATACTTTTAAAAATAATCGCTGCTACGATCATCAACTTTCTCTTTTCAAGTGTCAGTCATGTGAGCCATTGAGAAATACTTCTTCCATTTGGAATCCATTGCTGGACCGTCATCTCTTAGGTCCAGCCACGCAGGTTGGCAGCCACCTGGCATCTGGGAAGCACAGCCCAATAGTTTTGTCCTCCAGTCCAGATAATAACCATACATTCAATTTGTTGCCTGATTCTTCTCCGCCAAAAGAACCTCCTTCGGCCAGTATAACCAGCATTCACCGGGGGGGAGGGGGTTAAAATTGAAAGACAAAGTTCTTCCACGAAAACTTTGAACTACAAAGAATTGTAAGAGAACCTATATTATAAAGGCATATAAATGATAGCCTATTACAACTATTATAAACTTGTCCTTCGATTATTCTGCAAGTAAATTGCTGTCTCTAGACTATAGTGCGTTTTCTCCAACTGAGACAACGGCTTTCATTGGCAGAGGGAGACCTAAGCTAAGCCTGTGCGAATCTTCAAGTACCCTTGCCATTTTTCCCCTCATCCCGAGCTTCTGAAAACAAAGTAATTTAATTCAGTGATATAATCTGGAAAAGGAAAATCTTTATTGCTGCTTGAAATAAAGACCTTGAGAAATAGATACCAAAAGACTACAACAGCAGGTAAATACCAAATCCTCAATCGACATAATGACCGGATGACCGTTAGATCAATCATCCAGATTAGTTGTTTGTAATTACAGTAAAACAATATGAAAAACAAAAACAGAAAGGTGGTGCTCACCAGTTATGATTGGATCTTCCATCTCTAAAGTGACGGCCACATGTTCAAAGAATTCTTTGCTAGCATCTGTAATTCAACATGAGCATAAGAATAAAAGATATAAACGTGTGGCAAAAATCAGATTGTCCCAACATTGACCACAACATGAACTTTCAATTTTCAGTCCTATTTAAAAGGTCAGCATAAATGTACATTCAAAAACATTAGATGCATACTTCCAGTTCTTTGCCAACAGGTGCTTCTGTCCAAACATCAAATTTCTACATATTCTAAACCAATTTGCAATATTGGGTTATGGATGAACTGGGACTACTTAATCTGTTCCATTGCTTTGGCCCAACAAATGTATGGGTTCAGACCATTCTAATCTTTTATTATATACTCCTACATGATTTGCTAATTAGAAAAGCAAACAGGTTCGTACACACACATACACAAGACTTACCATGATTCATTGTTAGAGATGGATCTTTCTCATTTATGTATCCAATCACCTTTGCTGGCGTTCCTGCCACCATACTTGAAGATACCGAAACAAAAGGAAAATAAGCACATCAGGCGGGCAGATATAATTATGAGAAAACTAATTCCATAAACTAGTAATATCTGATACAAATATAATAGAAATTCCCCATCCTACCTGTGCGGGGGGACATCTTTTAATACAAGAGAACCAGCAGCTATCATAGCCCCTTCACCTATTTTTATATTCCCAAGTATTATCACACATGCTCCAATTAGTGCACCATCACCTACTTTTGGATGGCGATCACCAATTTCTTTCCCTGTTCCTCCTAAAGTAACACCCTGCCAAACATCTTTGCTATTATGATAACGCAAATATGCAATCGCAAATAAACAAGGCGTCCCATGCACATTGTCCTTTACAGAATCCATTCCTCCATCTATTGAAACATTAAATCGTCTTTATTAGTCAGATACAATTTTCAATACACGGTTTTACTATTCAGTGCAAGGCAACTAAAGCTTTTGAAACTTGGCAATGCTTGGAAAAATTTGTCCTCTAAAAAAGTGGTAACATAACCAAATCAAATTTACAAGTAAACCATATAAAATATCTTGACATTTCCCAATAGAATTTACAGCAACTTATCAAGCAAGACGTCAAACAACATAAAAATAAGAGAAAAACTGTAAACAAGAATCATGGAAATAAAATAGAAAACTCTCAGGAGAGTGGGAAAATTGGTGTTGTGACTAGTAGCAGAACTTAACAACACAATGCACCCAATTAAGCCAGGTACCAACATAATAGTACCCAGATTAATTCTTACATTAAATAACAGTAGAAGGGAAGGATCAGGGTGGCTTACATGCATTAACGAGACTCTGTTTCCAATGACAGCAGTTTCACCGACAACCACACCCGTCCCATGATCCAATAATATGCCCTCTCCAATTCTGGAAGCTGCCCAGTGAATGAAAAAGGTCAAATATTGGGCTTACAAGCAGTCAGAAACAATATCTTCATTATTTGATATGAATAAAAAGGCGCAAAACATCTTCCAAGAATAAATTTCTCAAGAAGTATGATTTATCAACAATTGCTTTTGCAGCAATGGAACATTAATATACTGCCTGAATATGCTAACATGCTTTCTAGATAATTTCAAACAAAAGTATATCTCTCTCTTAAGTAAAATTTCCCACCCTGATTTTTCCAGAATTAAGTAACAGGGTATTATAGAATACAATGACATGGAACATGCAATAAATAAATATATAAACATACCTGGATGTATGTCAATGCCAAAAACCTGGACAAAGTAATTGTGAAATTATGAGGAGAAAAAAAGAAAACACCACCCCATAAGAAAAATGGAAAGAAAAGAATAGTACAGATTATCTTCCAACTACCTCGCTGATTCGGCTTTGCAATGCCAAGGCCAGTACTGTCCGTCCTTGGTTCCACAAAACATGTGCTACTCTATAGGATTGCAGGGAATGGTATCCCTGTAAAAGAAACATGACATGCCACATGATGCTTGTATTGCCTATTTCAATTCAAACACTTTACTTTCACATCAGTGCATAAGCTAGGACTTTGAAAGATTAAGGGTGAACACATACTACCCTTGTTTCCCACCTCCCAAAAAAGAAATATGATCAACGGAAAAGTTTTAGCACAACAGTACCACTTGCAGCATCAAAGCATGAAAAAAGTAATTACCTTGAGATACAATAGAGCAGAACAATATGACAAACAGGCAGGATCTCGGTCTTTAAATGCCTAGGGGAAGGAAGATTTTCAACGTTAAGATAAGATTCTTTATTCTTGTCAATCAAACACTGTGAGCAGAGGCATGTATTCAGAGAATTTGATAAGTTACCTGCATATCTAGGCGAATAGAATGCTGAATACCTCGATCCTTCATTATTACATTAGAAATTGTATCCAATAATTGGGTTGCCAATAGAGTAGGATTTTGCAGCCGATTTGCGAGAACAAATGCCAATGCTTGCTCTAGGCAATCATGCGACAAAATACTAGCATACAAAAAGCTACTCAAAATCGGTTCTTTTTCCGCCTGCAGTGTTTTATTGCATATATATAAGTACTCAGTAGGAGCTTCTACTTTCGGGAAGAAAATGCTATTGCTGGACCTCAAAATAAAACATATTACATATTCATCCAACAAAAATTCTTGAGTACAGCACAAACAGCAGCGGCGAGGAATTCCTTGTCTACATGAATAATCACAAAAATGAAATCTTTACTGGGCATATTCTCCAAGGCTCCATTGAATTCTAAAATAACGCAAAGATAAACTGAAACAAACACAATTTCCCAAAATTGATTAAAATTGTTTCAATCCTTAATCTTTAAGGCAATCTCTCGTGTTCTCTCAATTTCTTCCACCGATCTTATGAAGCAACTAAATCATCATTGCACTTAACAATAATTTAGACAGCTTAGAAACCAAAAATTAAAGACTCTCCCACTTAGAAATACCAAAGCTCAAGCTTTTACTAAGGATATGTGAAAGTTCAATATCCATTTTCAGACTTAACAAGCCAGTATCAAGATTAAGCATTTTCCAGTCTAATCCACTATCCAGCCACACAAGAATTTAACATAATTAATAATAATAAAAAAGAAATAACTTTGAAACTGAACGTCAATAACCCGCCAAGAAAAAATCGTTGAAGAATCAAAAGAAACGAGTATTATGAATAAACCAGGGGGGGGGGGGTTACCTCTATCTTAGCCTCTTCTCTAACAGCATCCCAGATGGGGTCTCTGGAATCAGCCGGCAATAAAACAGGGTCCGATTCAGGCTTCAAAAACCCCATCGCATAAACAGGAAAAACCTTCTCGAAGGGAAAATTTGTAGAGTCTGAAGCAAAAGAATTTGTGGTTTCCTCTTCCTTCACTCCATCTTCTTTTCCTTCTTGGATAGATAATCGTTTAGATAGCATTGATGAAACCCAAGTCTCATCGCTTAGACAAGCCATGGGAGAAGGAGAAGAAGCTGAAATCTAAACAAAGGGTTGTAGTTTTTTTTTGAGATAAATGAATGAAAGAAAGGATTTATTGAAGGGAAAATAAAAATAATGAGACGTTGAATGGAAGACAAGTGGAGTAACAGTGGCCCTCTCAGCAGCCACCGAGTTGCTTTTTTATGATGTTGTTTACTTGTTTTGTTTTGTCTCGTGAGAGAGGGGGGGAGGTTTTATGTCTGGTAATGGAAAAGAGGAGATGGTTAATTGGTTATTATGGTCCATTAATGACATGTGATGTTTTGTTGATCATCACATGTGGTGGTTGTTTTTTGCAGGCCAGCCAAGGATTCTGGCTTTTGTGTGTAAATCCATTAAACACCTCTCTCTAATTTAAAACCAATGTTACTTTTTTTCTTCTTTTTTTGCTTCTGGGATTAGGGTATTGACTGGCTATCTTCGTCTTGGGTTCAGTATTTTTTTTTAGCAAAAATAAATAAATATAAAGGTTTTTACTTTTTACAATTCATTTTTTGACATGAAAAAATCGGAGGTGTAATTCTAAAAATTTATACAAGCATTTAATTAAATAAATTAAAAATTATTTGTGTCAATAAATATATATATAAAAATCATTAACAATCATTAAAGACTAAATTAAAAAAAAAACAATAAATAGATATAAATTAAGATATTCAACCTCACACCATATACCATCTATTTAGTTGTATTTAATGATTTTGTTATTATAATAATTTTTTATCTATTAAAATAATAGTAGAAATACATAAATATAAAATCAATTGAATAAAATTAAAGGAAAAAAACATCATGAAAGGTTGCACACATCAATATATATATATATATATATATATATCATTTTATATGAAAACCAAGAAAAAACCAAATGATATTTTACCAAAGAATAAACTAGAAAGTTGAGATAGATATAGATGAATGCAAATATTTAATCTTAAAACATGGATTATAAACTTATTTGTATTTAATAATATTGATTTTTTAGAACCAGTGTATTATTTAATAAAACAATAAAAAAAAACATAGGAAACCAATTTAATAAAATCAAGAAGAAAAAAAATTATTTAAGGCTACACAAAAAGATTGCCTCCTAGGATCATAAAAAGAAATTAAAAGCGTATTTGTAAACTAAGTAAAAACCTAATCATATTTTATTAAAAAAAAACATAAAATTTTGTAAAAACAAATATTCAATAAAAACTCATACACTAAAAGATAAAATTGAAAGAAGACATAAAAAAACTCAAAAAAAAGGCATGGGCTCACTCACTCGGGTTAAGTTAATTTTTAAAAATAAGCATGTTACGTGTCACATACTTCTCCCTATATTTTAACCGCTATAGTGGCTGAAAAATTAAGAAAATGAATTTTTTTTCAATCTAAAATCTTATTTTCAATACATTTTTTACCTAAAAAATGACTCAAATACTATATATAGCTTGATAAAGTCATGTATTTCATCAAATAACCCAAAAGCTTTACCGTTTAGGCTTTGATAAAGAAAAATAATACTTAGATGAGATTCTCATTGATACCAAAACTAATTTTTTTAGACTAAATCGGTTTTAACGAAGATTTTTTGTTTTTATTACAAAAATCTTGTGACTTTCTTTTTTTTTTCTCAAACTAAGAATTGCAAAAGTAAAAAAAAAAAAAAAAGTTATGTGCCACAGTTGAAATTTTGAAATATTAAAGGGCTGAATGTTTATAATTTAAAAAAGCATGATGAACAAACTAGAATTTCTTTTCTAATTTTTTAAATGAACACCTTATTTCTCCTTGTATTACAGTTTGCCTTCTTTTGTTGCAATCATGACGCCCCTTAACATTGCTGCAATAATAATTTTGGGTATAAAAGGATGCAATTGAAAACAAACAAATTTGAAGGGTTAAATTGTTAAAAAAATTCAATGTGAATTGCTGCAGGGGAAAAACTCACGTTTTAGTGTTATGTAAGGGTGAGCAAAAAACAAAACAATTAAATCAAGAAAAATAAAAAAATATCAAAAAAAATAAATTGAAAAAAAAATAACCAATTAAAAAATCAATTCGGTTCGGTAACCAAAATAATTAAAATAGCACTAGACCAAGTTGAAAACCAAATATAAATACTAATTTCTATTCTCGTGCTGGCTGCCTTTTAAACACAAGCATGCCATAACTTTTTTTTTTTCAAATGACCCTTCATTTTTTTTTCACTTAACTTTTTATTTTTTTAAATCTCTCTAAATAAAATAATTAAAATGATATTTAAAAAAAAACGATCATGTCATAGTGTTAAACTAATTTTATAACTTTTTTTTGTAATATTAACAATTATTTTACAAATAACTATAAAAAAAACTTGATTTTTTTTCATAAATTCAAATAGGAATAATTGAGACATTATTTTTTTTATTTATTTCTTAGTTGAAAATTTTTGTATAGATGATGATAAGTTTTTACATGGAAAACTAAACTTCTGATAAAAAAAAAAGAATTTTTCTTAAAAAAAATGAATGAATTGCAAAAAGAAAGTTTAGTGGAAAGGAATATATTTTTCTCTTAAATTTATATCATCTGAAATCTCACAAATTTCTATTTTAATTATTTTAAGTTTATATTGAAAAACCAAGATGTTGATAAAAAAAATAATGTCCATGTGAAAAAAAATACATAAATAAGAAGAAAAAATTTTAATTGGCTAAAAATATTTTTTATTCTATAATTTAAATCATTGAAATTATTTTAACAATAAAAAATTGAATGAAAATAAGCCCACAATATTCCTTGAAACAAACAAAAAAAACAGCATCCACCTGTATTTCAAGTTGGAACCTCTAATTTATAATTTTTTTAAAAATGCTAAGGTTTCGCTCTAATATTCTCTTGCAAATCTATTGGTTCTGGTACGGATGATTTGTCTGACAATATAAATTGATCTGAAATAGAACAAAACAACCAATAAAAAGCATTGATATAAAACCTGGCCCCACCCCAGAGGTCGACTCGGCATAGGAATGGAGGTATGGGGTCATGGTTGAGTTTCAAATAGTTAAAATTTAGACCTGTTACTGGTTCAGTCAAATAAATTTAGGTAACTTCATATAACTCGACTAGGAGTTGATTTTTATATATATATATATAATAAATTTAAAATTAATTTATAAATACTTATTCTCACATATTTTATTATACATTAGTTTCTTAACTTTTTGATATGAAATAACTACACATATATATTAAGAAGTCTATTTACAGTAGTAAGTGTTTTTTTAACCTTTTTATATGGGATAATTATATATACAGTATACATCCAAGTGTATTTTTTTTAATTTTTTTGTGGGTTAATTATATACATCTATATTTACATGAAATGTTTCTTGATTTTTTCATATATATATATATATATTACATCTACATGAATTATTTATTAACTTTTATATATTAAATATTAAATTGTTTTATTTTTTTTTTATTTAACCCGAATTAATTTATGTGATCTGAAATTCAGTTTTTTAGCCGGGGCAACCAAAAATTGAATTTAATAATCCATGATAAAAGTTAAGAGCTTGAAAGAGCAAAAAGTTGAGGTGAGTGTATAAAAAAGTGGAAGGGTCAGGTGGGAAGGAGAATTATAAGGGCAAAGGCCTTGTACATGCCCAAATACCCGGCTAGAGACATCCTCCATTATTTGATCTTGCGAATCATTGCTTCTGAGATCACATACGCGTCTGCTGCTTGCTTTCCTGTCATATCATATCATTTTGTTAGTGCTCTCTGGTTCCCATTTGGTACGGTGGTATTTTTTAAAAATAACTTTTAATTTATAATGCATTAAACAGTATTTCTTTTTCAAATCTTTTTACACTAATACCTTAAAATTATAAAATAATATCTAAAAATATTAATTTAATATTAATTTCAAATAAAAAAATCCTTGAATCTATCGTAATGTTAAACAATTACTTTGTCTTTACGGGGGAGGATATTAGATGTGAACGTGATTGAAGGGAATATTCTTTTGTATGTCGTGAAAAGCATGCATCCAATGTCGAGTCCTCGTGGCTGCTCATCAATCTCATCGAGCCATGCAATGCAATGATTACTTTAACGATATCCCTAATTTTACATCCAGGTAGCATTTAATTACCGCGAGGAAAAAATACACAGTTGAGATAAAAATGAAAATTATTAAGGCCCGGTTTATTTACAGGAATGTAGTTTTTTTTTGAAAAATAAATTTTAAAAAAACTGAATTTTAGAAAAGTAAATTTTAAGAAAGTATTTTTCAATATTTGATAATATAATAAAAAATAAACTAGAAAACACTTTCCAGTATTTAGTTATGTTATGGAAAATAAACTGGAAAATAATTTATTAATGAATTTAATTTTTTTTTCAAATTTATCTAATATATAAAAAATATTAAATATAAATATTTAATCACTTACAATAAAAGAATAAAATCTTAAAAGTATAATGATGAATTTTTTTATTATATCCTATATTCATATATAACTTATTTTATAAATATGTTTGTTTTCATACGAAGAAAGCAAAATTAGCTTATGGTATTAAGTAAGAGTTAGATATTTGAGTTTTTGATATGAAGATTTTTTTAAAAGATAAATAAATATAAAAATATTTTGATGGGTTTTTTGGATAAAGATTGTTTTTTTTTTTACGGGTATATGCAGTTATCCCTATAATATTCTAATATGATTTTTTAATATGCATTTGATAGGTGATTATTAGTCTCTTTTTTTTAATAAGTATTGTGTAGAGGATAAAATATTACATTAGGTTAACAACTATTTTAATTTTAATTTTTTGTCACTGAGAACCAATTAAATTTAATTTAGAAATAAAAATGTCTTGTAATTAAAATAAAATGATTTATACAAGCCCTTATGTTTGGATGCTGGGCCACCCACCCCAACCAAAAAAACAAAGAAATCATCAAAAGTGATAAACGTTCACCTCTATTCTGAAATTAAGCAAAAACAAAAGCAAAAAAGTGGACAAGACAAAAACCTTGTCAAAAAGAAAAGTTATATCCATCTGCTTGTTAGCAATATTCTGAAGAGCTGACACTTCCCTTCTACCCTCATTACATGAAATCACCACCGGAGTGTGAACCCTCAACTCATCCTCATTTAGTGGCCTACAAAAACATCATCCCTCAGCTGAAAATTAATCTAAAAAAGAACCCAATTTATACAAACAGAGAGACTGACCTGCAACGCACAATGACCTGCACAATGACACCCTTTTCTTTATGATCATGTTTACTGCTGGAATTGAAATTGAAGTACCCAGAACGCAGATCTCTTGCTGAGTTATCATTTGATCACGGAGTATGTGATGGGGTGATGGCGATGACAAAACCATACCTCCTCTTCTTCTCTGTTGTGATGAAGAAGAAGAATCCTTTTTTCCCTCAGTTGTGTTCGTCTTATCCACCAATTCCTCCAATCCCTATAATTACTTGATGACGGTACACGTTTTGTGAACAAAGAAAAGGAAAGTGTTTTCCTTAGAATAAGGAAAGGAAAACACTTTCTTGGCATAAAGTGTATTATTTTTCTAATTCTTTGACTAATTTTTCTTATATCTGCCAAACATGGGAAAGTGGGGAAAATGGTTTCCAGGAAAATGAATTCCTGGAAACAAACAAGGCATAAGAGTGTTTGGCAGTGTGGTAACGGTTGCTTCTCAAACAATTTTTCATGCTGAAATACATGTCAATGATTTTTTTTTATTTTTTAAAAATTATTTTTGACATCAGCACATCAAAACGATTCAAAACATACAAACCATATTAAATTTTAGCAAAAAACATTAATTTTTTTTGGGAACGCGGTTTGTACCGCGTTTCCAAACTGTTTCTAAAGATACATGAATAAAAATATAAAAATAAATTTATTTTTAAAAGTCAATTCGAGTTAATTTAGATTAATAAAAAATAAAATAATTATTATTATGATTTTAAATTCGATTTAAGAGTCGATCTTGGATAAGATCCAAATCACAAGTAAGGTTGATTATTGACCCGTATCAATATAAAAAAAATAGTTACTATTATAATTTTAAAATCTGAATTAGAGGTTAACTCAGGGTAAGGCACATGTCATGTGTTAGGAGGGTCAATTCAGGTTGACCCGAGTTAGCATAAAATAAAAGTGTTTTTTTATCAAAGTTTTAAAACTTGATTCGAGATCAATTCGAAGCAAAGTCTGGGTTAGGAATAAAAAAAGTCAACCCATGACGACCTGAGCCAATAAAATAATAAAAATTGTTATTATTATAGTTTTAAAATCTAATTTGGAGATTGACCAGGGCAAGACCCAGAGCATAGGCCAAAAAAGTCAACACGAGTTAACTTGAGTTAACATGTAGATAAAAATAATTATTATTATAGTTTTAAAACCCAACTCAGGAGTCAACCTGGTGTAAGGTTCAGGTCACTAGTAGGGAGGGTCAACCTAACTAACGAAAAATGATCAAAGCAACCTTGTTCTAACCACATTTCCCCCCTAAATAAGTCAACGAGCTTTTTAACTCGTGTTTTATTATAAATTGAACTGTTTTTTATCGGGTCATGTCGAGTCAATCATTCTTTTTTTTCTCTTGAAATCAGATTAGTCCTGATTTTATAACATGGTTATTATAATATTATTAATTTTAATACTCAATATAAACTAGAGTAAAAGAATAATATCTAATTATTTTTAAAAAATAAAAGTTTCACAATAATACATGTTAAAGGTAAAATATTTTTTTATGTTTTGTCCATTATAACCAAATATGATACAAAAATAATCACTTTATTTTATACATCACTACCAAACATAATTATGTTTCCATCTCATTTTTTATCTTGTCTTTTTTGTTTTCATTTCTTATGTACAGTAACTAAACACCAACTTAATTTAACTTGTGTTTAAGACTATGGTGTAAAGTGTTTTTTTAAATAATTTTTCACTTGAAAATATATGAAAATAAATTATTTTCATACTAAAAGCAAAAATTAATTTAATATTTTTTAAAATATATATATATTTTAAAAATAAAAAACAAATGCACTTCCAAATACACCCATAATCATTATTGAACATGGAACTTTACTAATAAATATTGCACGGTGCCCATGGGACCCATCCTACCTTTAATCGTGCTAAAATAATGACCATCAATTTTGTACTGGTCGGCTCACCAAAACTATTATCTCCTCTTATTCTCCATGATATTTTTTTTTTCAAAAAAAAAAAACAAATAATATAAATTGTTTATTTAGTGATTCATTGATAATGTGGTGAAAGAGGTTTTTTTAAAGTCTTTTTTTAAGTAAAAATATATTAAAATAATATTTTTTTTTTATTTTAATATTAACACATTAAAATTATTAAAAATATTAAATTAAAAAATCAGTTTAAAAAACATTATAAAATAATTGGTTGTAAGGTGTCACCAAAGACAACTTTAATATTTAGGGCCTGTTTTTAAAAGAATTGAAATTTTTTTTGTTTAAAATTAATATTTTTTTGTTGTTTTGAATTATCTTAATGTGTTAATATAAAATTAATTTAAAAAAATAAAAAAATATCACCTTAATATATTTCTAAACAAAATATATTTTAAACTACAGTTTATAATTCCAATCATTACTTATAAGCAGGGCAGAAGTAGGGAGAGGCGAGCAGGGGCGACCTGCAAAAAATTTTAAATTTTTTATTATTTAATATTTAAATATGAAATAATATAATATTTTTTATTTTAAACAAATAAACTTTTTAATAATAAATCTTGTTTTATTAATTTTGATATTTCCTACCTGCTTATAACCAGCGCCTCCCATTAAGCAGGCCCTCATCTTCGCCCGTCTATTGGGAGCGCTGAAACGAGCGGTTGTTCCTTCGTTAAAAAAAGAAAGACATAACACGGCTAAGCCCGTATGGTCCCACCGTTCGGCGTTCGGTGCCATAAAAAACAACACGTCACAATAGTATTTTACAAGTACACCCATATTATTTAAGGAAGAAAAAAAAAAAATAGTAGCAAAACTAGATAGGGACTCTGCCTAGCGTTATGTCACGGCCGATCAATTTTTTTAGGAATTTAAACTGGAGAATTATGGGTTTTGTAATTACAGAACAAGTGTTATTAGATGTTCTCTGTCAGAAAGATAAATCATAGTTCTCTGGTCTCCTTTTCATTCCAAAATTGTTGTTGCTGTTGATGTTGCTAATGATGACATTCATATAATGCTGATTCTAAAACAAAATTGTTGATGTTGCTAATGATGACATTCATACAAGTAGGGTGAATTTATTTATTAATTAATTTATTTTTTATTACAGGTAACTCAAAAAAAAAAAACTACGTATATAATCGAAAATTTTAAAATAAAAAAGGCAGTAATTTACCCGACGCATTAGTTACCAGGACTCCGTTCCGAAGAAGAAGAAAATCTGAGCCAACCTTCAGTTTTATTCACCATAACTAAAAATTAAATTAAATTAAATTATGGAACGACTCAGTCGCTGAGGGACTCACCTCTCTCCTCCTTCCTTAATTTAATTCCCCCGACACATTTATGCCAATTTGCACCTCTGAGTAATCAATCATTCAATACCAAAAACCCCTCCCTAAACCCGACCCGAACCCATGGCGAGACGCTCCTTACCCCTTCTTAAACACCTCCTGTCCTCCCCCTCCCCCTCCACCACCCCCACCCTCCGCCGATCCGTCACCTATATGCCACGCCCTGGCGACGGGGAACCACGACCGGTAACCTTGATCCCCGGCGATGGAATCGGCCCTTTAGTCACCAACGCCGTCGAACAAGTCATGGAAGCAATGCACGCGCCAGTATATTTCGAGAAATACGAGGTCCATGGCGACATGATGAGAGTGCCATCGGAAGTGATGGAATCGATCAAGAAAAACAAAGTCTGCTTGAAAGGAGGTTTGACGACGCCTATGGGAGGAGGAGTTAGTTCATTGAACTTGCAATTGAGGAAGGAGTTGGATTTGTATGCGTCGCTGGTGAACTGTTTTAATCTGCAAGGGTTGCCTACGCGACACCAAAATGTTGATATTGTTGTTATTAGGGAGAATACGGAGGGGGAGTATGCCGGCTTGGAGCATGAAGTGGTTCCTGGTGTTGTTGAGAGTCTCAAGGTATTTCCTTTTCCTTTTTTTTTTTACTGTTTGGGTCCCACATAGAGTGCAAATGACGGGGTCGAAGATTCTGGATGATTTGGAATTAAATATGATTGAATATATTGTTGCTGCTAATGTGATTAACTGATTATGGTTAAACTTTGGGATTTCGTGTGCTTTGCTATTACGTTGAAGAGTGTTTTTAATTTAAAATGTTTTGATGATATTTTTTCAGATTTGTATTTTCATCTTTTACATCAGCATATTAAATTATTAAAAAATAATAATCTGAAAAGTATCAATTGAATGCGCGAAAAGCATGTTGTATCGGAAAAATAAACACCAACACAAATATATGTAAGTATTATTGTGGTTTGTGTTTTGATCGATTTTAGGGTGTTTGTGGGTCCCACAGAGGCTCCAAATCATGGGTGGAAACTGAAATCTGGATGAATTGGTGTTAATTATTATTGAATATTTTTTTTTTGCTAATGAGATTATGGTTAAATCCTGGGAATATGGAATTTTGGGTTGTGAGTTTTGAAATATGAATGAAACTGGGGTGATTAATTATGATTGAATATGTGTTATTGTTAATGTGATTATCATGATTGAAGCATGGGGAGTTCTTGTTACGCGTTCCTTTGTCATAGCATGGTTCCACAATTTGCAAATTAAGAGCATGAGCGAAATTGGTGTTAATTAGGATTGGAATGTAATTGTTTTGGTGATTATCATTAAAACTTGGAAGTCTCTGTTATATATGTCTTTGCTTTAATTTTGTTTATGGAATGAAATTGGTGTTATGATATTTAAGTGACAATGGTTACATTCATAAATATCTTTGCTATTAATATTTAAGTGGCCATGGTAAAGTGGGTGTGATTTAGCTGTTAAGCCTTCGTTTCTAATTAGTGAATACTTTAATGTTGATTGAGCATAGGTGGAAGTTATTTCAGTTTGTGGTTTTGAATTGGGAGTTTGCTTTTCTAATATTTAGGACTTTTAGACTTGAAAGTTGTATTACTTTGCACTACAATTCACTTTGGAACTATCACTGCAACCAGCACAATGTTCTTTTTCCACATTCATGAATGTGAAGTGAGGGACTGTAAATACTCCCTCCTAGTCATTATTGGATAAATTCATATATCCCTATGTTTTGTAGATTCGTGCTTTGTGGTCAGAGACTTGAAAGCAGAATTGAAATACATGAACGAAAAATACCTTGTTATCACATATTATCGTTTTAACTATGTGGTTTTTTTATAATTAAATCTGGACTGCATGATTATTTACAGAGCTAGTTTTCCCTTTACCTTGTCCAATTTTGCATTTTTAGGGATTATTTTTGCATCTCATGCTTACTAATTTGATAGGTGATAACAAAGTTCTGCTCAGAGCGCATTGCAAAATATGCTTTTGAGTATGCTTACCTGAATAACCGGAAGAAAGTGACCGCTGTGCACAAAGCAAACATTATGAAGCTCGCAGATGGTTTGTTCTTGGAATCTTGTAGGGAAGTTGCTACAAAATATCCTGGAATCAAATACAATGAAATTATCGTGGACAATTGCTGCATGCAACTTGTCTCGAAGCCTGAGCAATTTGATGTCATGGTATGGAATAAGCACATGGAAAATTCTATATGTGACTTGCCTAGCTATTTCTAATCAATTGCTGTTGATACTATAGCATCAACTGCATTACATCTGTTCACTTGCTTTCCGAGATTTGACTAACTGTTCTGATCTACTTTATTTTTGTTTTATTACATCTTCTAGTTAATACAATGCTGTTTGGTTTTGAGTTTTCTTTTTAATTTTTTTTTCCCGACTTAAGATTTTCAATTTAGATATCTAGCTTATAAACTTAGTTTTGTCTCCTGTGTCAACAAGTCTTGGATCTTTGGAGGCAACAGCAACAGTGACATTTTCCCTTTATCACAAGTTATATATAAGAAGAATATCCTTCTTGGTTGTTGCTGTCAGTAATCAATAGTGGTCTGTGAAGCTCTGCTAGCTCTTCTTTCAAATCTCAATACTCTTCAGTTTTCCCTTTCCTTTTCTGAAATTGCAATGGGGAAATAGATAACAATGGAGCATTCTTTAGCTGATACCACTGGATTTACAATTTGCAGGTGACGCCTAATCTTTATGGCAATCTCGTTGCAAATACAGCTGCAGGTATTGCTGGTGGCTCTGGAGTCATGCCAGGAGGTAATTTGTCGATATATTTTGCCTCCTAACTTATTACTTTATTGTAGTTTTATGTGCTGTTGGAAAAACTGATGATAGAAAACACACAAGAAGTAGGTGATTGTGAAGCCAACTTGATGAATGATTATCATAGGTTTTCCTGATCTAATGTCTACTTCAAGGTCATGAGCTCATCCAAATGAATTGCTTTAAGCCACCTTAACATTGCTTGCTTTGCGAAATATTTGATAGAGGATCTCAACTAGGACAACATATATGAAAATAGGTGCTCTTTGCTGTGTAAAAAGTTTAGTGTTGGTGAATTTTAGTTGGTTTCTGCTTTTTTAAATTACCAGATAGCATTTGTGGATATTAAGTCAACACAATACTTGTATTCTTTTGATTACAAAATGAAAGGTTCATCTCGTGGCACTGGCTCCTTTGAGAGCCCAGTAGTGTTGGAGCATTTCTACGGGAGATTTGAGGTCATGAATTGAGCTATCAGTCTATTGGGAATTCAGGACAGCAGTTAATGGCCCATGGTGGAATGTTTTTTATTCTGTAGAATGTTGTGCTCAAAGTGACATTTGTGTGATAACCTTTGAACATTTGATGCTTCAAATGTTAAGATTATTCCCTACCAAGTCTGCTAATATGCCTAGATCTCTGGGTTGAATAAGTTTGCTGTTCACCAATCCTGGGCATCTTATGTCTTCGATGTAAAACTAGATGTTCACAACATCAGCACTCCTCTCCATAGCTAAATCCGTTCACATGATAATAAAAGTCCGGTGAATATATCTTATGTCTTTCATATGATGATGCTAGAGACAAGCGCTACTAGTTAGGCAAGCAGGCAAATGTTTATGGATGCACTGTAAAATTCTAATCCTTGGTGTCAATTTGGATCATTGTTTGCCTTCATTCATTTTAAAACATCTCTTTGGTTCTTAAACCACCCACCCCCCTCTCCTCCCTCTACATAAGAAAAGAAAGTTGGAGGAGAAAATTAATTCTTAGAAAGATTTTGTTCCACTTGCCCAAAGTTGTCTTTTTACATTCAGAATCACTGGGAATGCTAAGAATGAGAATCATTGTTGCAGGCAATGTTGGGGCTGATCATGCTATATTTGAGCAAGGCGCTTCAGCAGGAAATGTAGGAAATGAGAAACTATTGGAACAGAAGACAGCAAACCCAGTTGCGGTGCTTCTCTCTTCTGCCATGATGCTAAGACATCTCCAGTTCCCTTCTTTTGCTGATCGATTAGAAACTGCAGTCAAACAGGTAATCTCAGAGGGCCGTTACAGAACAAAAGATCTAGGAGGATCCAGCACCACCCAAGAGGTTGTTGATGCAGTCATAGGCGCTTTAGACTAACTGGGTCGATACTCATTTAGCTGCTCCTCTCACTAAAACATTTGCTGGTGCTGCTCAGAAGTTTCACCTTCCAGTATTCTTTCTCACGCGTCTACATTTTTGGATTTTATGTCAACCACACTCAAGATTTTATCTTTTATTTCTTACGTTTAATAAATCTCAATCCCATATGATGAATGATGTTGCTATTTGAGTTATATACCTGTAAAGGCGAAAAGATGGTCAGATTCCTGAAGCCTAATTTGTATTATAATACCATGGAAATCATGGCAACATTCCAGGGAAATCGAATTTGAATATGGTTGTCTACCTTTTACACTGATAAAGACCACTCTGTATGTGTCATAGTTGCACAAGGTTTTGAAGAGCAATCAAATTTATGGATATATGCAAGAAGCAACCCTTTTCTTCCTTGTGGTATTGTCTGTTTGATTTGAGGAATTTGTTTCCTTAATTAGTATTTGATGTCTGCTGTGTATTTTGCATGTGGAATTCATTATGACTGCGCTGGCAGGGGTTTTGCTAGTATATGTGCGGATTGATTTGCCTGCCTCAGTAGGGTCTCCTATTAATTGAGTTTGGTAACACAATTCATGTTCAAGAAACTCGTGAGAAAATGGATTTTCCTGAAAATGAAAATATTTTTTTGATCTTTTTTTAAGCTTGCGTGCTGGCATAGAAGATGGACGAAGCATGTATCATCTTTATTCAACTAATTGGAGTATTAATCTCCATATTTTCACAAGAATTTACTGGGTATTTTTTGTTGAAAAATGAAGTGTTTCATCGATCAAAATCAAGAGCTAGCTAGCCCCACTATACTAGCAAGAATGCTTATCAGATTGCATAAACAGCCATATCAACGTCCATGGTTTGCATATAGTAGAGAGAATAGGATTCAAAACAGCTTCTTCAAGAAGCTTGGATTTGCACACTCTACAACATGCTAGCTGGTATACTCATTTCATTAATGCATCAGGAGAGATCCCGGCACTTCCATGATTCCTCGCATTTCTCTGCTTCTATATACCATGTATTACACTTTCCATGCTATTCTCGTAATCACAGAATGAAAGTTGTCTTACGCAGCTGTTCTTTTGTCCATCAAAAACTCTAATATCTAGCCACCAACAAGCTTAGAAAACCCACATTTAAGCAAGATAGTACACCAAACAGATTTAAGAGCATAAGCAATTAAAATAAATAAATAAATTAAGGTGATCACGATCCTCATCAGCAGCACTACAAATAAGGCAATAAAACACTGATATTTCTTCCCATAAGAAGTTCCCTTGTAGATAGCCTGTTAAGAACACAAGCTACGATATAAAACTATGTCTAGGAATGTGAAAGGATTCTGATTAAGTCCCAAAAAAATTCAAATATCTTAGGAATAGGGTTCCGGATTGAATAATCGGTTAATCAATTGGTCCTTGATAATTTTATCTATTTTTCCTAACCAAGATAGTTAATACCTTATACTTGGTAAGCCAAGATAACTTGTAATTAGTACCTATAAAAAGTCTTATTTGGTGGGGGCGAGAACTCTCTGATACTTAAATAAGTATCTTTTTAGAGAGAGAAAATACAATAATATTCTAGAGAGAAATACTTTGAAAATATATATGCAATAGAGAATAAAGATTGTGAACCTTTGTTCTGAAGGTCTTATGGTATATTTATAACCCACGAGTCTTGTTTTTCTGTGAAGATGAATGTTTGGAGTGTAATTTTACTTTGATAGGTATAAATATTCATTACATCTATATTAAAGTTTGATAAAAATATAGTGGGTCACTGGAGGACATTTTTTACACCAAAAAGGTATAGGAAGATTAGGATTCAAAACATCAAATATAGCTGAGTCCATGGTGACCAAACTATTCCCCTAGGCTAGATCTAAGGGAACAGGATCATCCTATTAGGCATGCTTTAAAGAGGATGATCATTCCATTGGATGTGTTCAAAGGAGGATGGTGGGTGCGCCATGAGAGGTTAATCATTCCTTTACCCTGTTCCTATAGATCAAGATGTGCAGGCACCATAACAGAATGTTAGGCATTACATCTATTGATGAGAAATGTTAGTGCCTGTAGGTGATTGGCGAGAAAGGTTGACGGGTGATAGCCATTGACAATAAACACAAAAGATTGGCAAAACATAGTTAGAGAAGTAGGTATGTGATTTCATACTGACTTTTTAAAGGTCGTAACACTACATTGTATTATTGTATCCATCAATATTGGGCTCTTTGGCAATGAGCCTAAAAGTTAGGTCGAGGCCTATGATTTAATGAATATGGGATTTGCTTGGGTGAAGGTCCATTAGAGGACATGATTGTCCATAACACACAAACTAGTTGTCCATGTTGGCTTGGCCTAAATGGATAATGCTTTCTTTAACAGTTATCCAAGTTGTCTATTTTTTTTTTAATTTTTTTAGCGTATAAATAAACTTTAATTATTTCTAATTTTATTTTTAAAACCATAATCATAATCATACTACCATATTTTTTTTCAAACATAGCTACCACATTTTTATTTATCAAATTCCGAAAACTATTTCTTATTTAAAATGCTGTTGAAAAAAGATTTTTATCTCTAATAAACTTAATGTAAAATAAACTCATAGGAAGATAGAAAAATAAAGAATATATTAAACAAAATAATATGAGATTCAAAGTGTTTTTTTTTGCTTTACTTTATTGAAGTATTTGATAATGAAAGATACCAAATCCCTAAGAGTTGGGTCAAGGCCCATGATTCAAAAATGTTTTTGTAGTTTTGAGATTTTTTTGTTATTTTTGAAATTAGTTGGCCGGATTCACTGATTATTACAAATTAGTTGATCAGTTAAGTCAGAAATAACACATTTTAACCATAACTTGTTTTAGAAATGTAATATTTGTAAAATATTGCTATTCTAAAACTAGATAACTACTTTATCATGCTTAAAAATAACAAATAATATGATGAAATTATACTATTTCATTATTTTTTTTTTTTTTACTTCTATATCAATTCACTAATTTTTTTTTAGTGATGACAACGCAATTTAAATGAGCCCATTAAAGTGATGGATTCATCAAAGCCTGATTTTGATAAAAAAAAAATAAAAGAAAGAAAAAAAGTCAAGCCCAATGGCTAGACAAGTGGCACCAAATCAGTCGTACAATCAATTTCCACATGCGTGCCCTACGGTACACGGATCTACACAACAGCTTACTAAAAAAAATCATTCTAGCGATAGATAAGCATGTATATCTTCTTATGATGGGCTCCACCACTATTAATGACCTTCACTTCTTTGTAAAAAAGCTTAAAGATTTACATCGCTTTCTTCATTACTTTCACGCATACAGGTAATTACTGTTTTTTTTCACAATTACAATCAAGCAGATACCTGGTTCCAGTGTTCTTGGCAATTTTTTTTATTTTATTTTTATAAAAATACTGTCCTTTTGCTCTCTTTGTTTAGGTCGCCCTAGAAGATTTATTAATGCGGTCCATTTGTCACTTTCTTTCATCTCATCGTTAATTCTTGACAAAATGTCGTAAAACACTTATCCAAGACATCTCAAGTCACATGTTAAGAACCAATAGTAAAGTGGATGAATGCTATGAACATTCTTGTATATTATTTGAGGTTTATCCCATCAAAACATGATAGCACTACTGAGGAAACTAAATTCTAGATGGACCTTTGAACAAATGCTTTAGTACCTTCAGTTTCTTGAAAACTCCAAAATGAATCTCTTCTTCAAGAACCATAAACACTTAACTCGCTTGACATCCACTTTCAACAGATTCGTCAGTTCAAATTTAAGTAAACAACCTCGTGCACTGTTCTCAAGCTTTGCCAGTGATCTTCTTGAACCAGACTCATGGAAATCAATGGAGGGTCTTGTACGTTGCAAGGCAAATTATGCCCCTATGTCTCCTATAAGCTTCTTGGAGCGATCAGCTACAGTTTATAGGGACAGAACTTCAGTTGTTTATGGTTCTTTGAAGTTTACATGGGCTGAAACTCATCAACGTTGCCTCAAACTTGCCTCTGCTCTATCCCAGTTGGGAATTTCTCGTGGTGATGTGGTAAGCCTGTTCTTCTGTTTATTTTTTTTTAATATTTTTCCAGCAGTGGGGTTTGTCCGCTGCTTTCCACAGGCTGCTCCAGGTCACACCAATACTTTGATTCTGACAAGGATTCACCTTCTGGTTTTTTTCTCCCTTTTCTTTTGTATATAATTACCCTGTTATTGAGAGTAAATTTGATCTTGTGGGTTAAAATGGTATGACACTTTCTTGATCATTGCATGGTTACATAGATTTCTAGGCAGTAAGAGTTTTTTGGGTTGTTATTGAAATGTTAGTTGGTTCTGTTTGATATGGTTTCACTGTTTTACTTGGCATGGTTTAATAGCTCTTGTCGGAAATAATTCGAAAGTAGCATCAAGCATTTTGCATTTGATTGAGTTAGATAAAGGTAGATAAAGGCAGATAAAGGCTTACTGAATGCTACAGTCACCAAGCGTTGGTGTAGAACATAGACAATGATGACATGGTATTTTAATTTAATTTAATAGGAGATGACAGTCTCATTTGACGAGATTACAGTGGGCTTCCCAAAAATTTATTCATCACTAATCAGCAAAATGGAGTAAAAGGAGATATTACTTTCAATCTTGTCAGCTTGAGATGTTCTGTTTTGCGTTGTAGTTCTATCATACTTTTGGGAGTGAATTTGTTTATTTTGAAGGTATTAGTGGTTGAATCATTAATCATATATGCTTACCTTATCAAGTCACAACTGTTTTGATGTCTTGAGACTGTATAAATTTAATCAGGTTGCTGCTCTGGCCCCTAATGTTCCAGCAATGTATGAGCTGCACTTTGCAGTTCCAATGGCTGGAGCAGTTTTTTGTACTCTTAATACTCGCCATGACTCGAATATGGTGTCTATCCTACTGAAACATTCGGAGGCAAAGATTATTTTCGTGGACCACCAGTTACTTGATATTGCCAGAGGAGCGCTTGATCTTCTAGAAAAGACAGGGACAAAACCACCTATGGTGGTCTTGATTTCTGAATCTGATGTTTCTTCTCCCACTGGCTTCAGTTCAAGTAGTTACGAGTATGAAAGCCTCTTGGCAAATGGACACAGTGGATTTGAGATCAGGCAACCGGAAAGCGAATGGGATCCTATCAGTGTAAATTATACTTCTGGCACAACGTCAAGGCCCAAAGGAGTTGTTTATAGTCACAGGGGAGCATATCTCAACACCCTTGCGACGCTTTTCCTCCATGGCATTGGTACAACGCCTGTTTACCTTTGGACTGTGCCCATGTTTCATTGCAATGGATGGTGCCTCACTTGGGGTATGGCAGCACAGGGTGGTGCTAACGTATGCCTGAGAAAAGTCTCCCCAAAAGACATATTTGACAGCATTGATCAGCACAAGGTAACACACATGGCAGGAGCACCGACTGTCTTGAGCATGATTGTGAATTCAGCAGTTAGTGACAAAAAACCCCTTCCTCACAAAGTGGAAATTATGACAGGAGGTGCACCACCACCCCCTCAAATCTTTTTCAAGATGGAAAAGTTAGGTTTTGGTGTATCTCATTTGTATGGCCTTACAGAAACTTATGGTCCAGGGACTTATTGCTCATGGAAACCTGAATGGGATTCACTTCCTCTCAACGAGAGATCAAAGATGAAAGCTCGACAAGGGGTACAACATCTTGGATTGGAAGATGTTGACGTAAAGGATACTGTCACCATGGAAAGTGTACCAGCAGATGGTAAAACGATTGGAGAGATTATGTTCAGAGGAAACACTGTGATGAGTGGCTACCTAAAAGACTCGAAAGCAACTGAGGATGCTTTCAGAGGCGGCTGGTTTAGAAGTGGGGATCTTGCCGTGAAACATTCTGATGGATATATTGAAGTGAAGGACCGAGCAAAGGATATTGTAATTACTGGTGGAGAGAATGTATGCACACTTGAAGTAGAAACAGTTCTGTATAATCATCCAGCAATTCTCGAGGTCGCAGTTGTTGGGCGGCCAGATGACCTCTGGGGACAAACCCCTTGTGCATTTGTGAAGTTAAGAGAGGGATTTGACGTTGATGCTCAAGATATAATTAGGTTTTGCCAGGATCGTTTGCCACATTATATGGCTCCCAAAACTGTCATTTTTGAGGATTTGCCGAGAAACTCTACTGGAAAAGTGCAGAAGTTTATTCTGAGGGAGAAGGCAAAGGCATTGGGTAGCCTCTTTAGGTCAGAGACACAAACCACCTGCTGATATTATAAGTTCAGTCAAAAACAGCAAACTGTAAAGCAATTTCGTACACAGTGTTTGCAAAATTATTTCAATCGATAAATACAGCGATGATTATTTTTATCAAACAACTAAAGAGAACTTTCTAGCATTTGGATTGATCTTGAAGACCCATGTACTCAAAACTGGTTGAATGTGTGATTTTACAGGGGTTTTGCTCATGTTGTGGCTCATGCAGGATGCTTTCCCATTTCGACATGGACGATGTATGGATAGACGATAGAACCACGGTATATATGAATTCAATCTTCACCCGTAATTGAAGCCAGATAAAAACTAGTATCTTGAAATTTACTCAAATAAATTCATAGAAGTTTATTTCATTATTCTTTAATAATAACTCATTACAATTCTTTTAGAGTACTTATGCATTAGTAAAAATTTCTAAACAAAGTAGAAAAAACAATAAAAAAATTATGATCTAACTAGTAAAAGAAATCCTAAATCAACTAAAAAAATAAAATAAAAATCCCAAATTTTAAAATTTATTTAAATAAATTCATAAAAGTTTATTTCATTAATCTTTAATGATAACTCCCTGTTACAACTCTTCTCGAGCAATTCCAACAATTTGTTGTGGCTTTTCTTTAGTTAATTTAACCTTAATATATTTATTAACTTCAATCTGTCATTTGAATTTTACATTTACTTCATGTTTTAATGATTTTTTTAGCCTATTTATTGACATTAGGTTGTTCCTCTAAAAATAAAAATAAAAATGACAATAATTATTGCTCTCTTGCTTCTTTTAAAACAAACTATATAACTGGAGTAACTAATTCACCATTAAAAACATTGGTTACTAAAGCCATAATACTACATTCTGGGTGTATATGATTCTAGAATGAAAATCTTTTTTTATTTTTATCATCAACCTAGATAATTGGGGCCTCCACTTTCTTCTTCTTCATCTTAAAAACTTTGGGTTAGGGTTCCTTTTAAAAGGTAAAAGCATATAACTCACACCTCCTTATTAATCTTATATAAATTATCTGCATATATACAAGTATATAGCTTCTGCATCATTATGTCAAAGTCTACAATCTACATGTATTTATATCTACCATATCAGAATAAATCTCATCCTTATACTTCCCAACAAAATATTAATAATCAAATCAAACAAGGTGTTTTTTTAATGGTTCATTGGATATTAAATTTTAAATAGAAGAACACCATAAATTATACCTCATCAATAGCTATAATTAAGGCTGTATATACTCTCGTGTATAAAAGAAAACACTTAACTCGCCATGTATAGCTATAAATGAAGTCTAATAATGTATTCAAATATTGGTTGATGGACGGATCAAAGGTCACTCGCCAGATTTTCTCTTCTTTAATAATCTTTGGTTGAAAGCTCCATTAATTATCACCTCGATGTTGTTGACAATGTAATAAGAATCAAGATCGTGATTGATACAGATGTGCTTTCCACAAGCATTAAATTTCAAACTGTTATTACAAACTACAACTGTGCTTCTCTGGCATGCTTGCCTATATTATTAGTAATAAACATTTATACTACAAGTTATAGATTACACAATATTTTCCATACAATATTGCACTGACTGTAGCCAGGTAATGTACTAACAAAGCAACATTTACACCTAACAGCATTAACCTAATGGTCCAACACAATTTAAAATGTAAAAGGTGGGCATGAATGGAACTCTGCAGCAAGGAAACAAACACAGTAACAACAATTTGTTTCCACTTCCCAGCATTGCTTAGACATGACATACGGAGACATTGCCGTGCAGCAATGTCGCGACCAACAAACAAGAAAAGAAGAAGGATGGCACTGTGTTTCAATTGGTTTGGAAATCAACATTTATAAGAGAACAACGAACAAACAAAATATCAAAGCTGGACAGCAAATTATAAATCAAATTTCGGCAGTGAAAGAGATGTATGAGAACATGGCAAACATTGAAAGTTAAAATCGGAAAGAGCTATGATTGAAGAGAATACAATACGTAATTCAACATAATCAAACATGGAAATCAATGTACATTCCATTCCTAATATAACAAAGCATATAAATCTATACCGAACGACATTACACCTTTATAAAGTCTTCATCTTCAACAGATTACAATATCTTCCCCAAGAACAGCATGCTTTTTATTTATAAAATGAATAACTCTATTTGAACTTTAAATTGAACAATAAGACAAACACTAAGTTTATTTTTGGAGTAAACGATGACATATTAAAGGTGGGTAATTTTCCCTGGTTACCTACACGATCTGGGTTGATGATATGTAGCCCAGGGCCTGCAAGTTTTTTTGATGTCCGATCTGGGAAGAATAATCTCACTTCTAGACTCTCAGAAAACTTTGACACAAAAAAATACAATGATAAGATTTTGAGCATTGACAGCAGCCGAAATTACCAATGGGAGTGTTGCCACAATTAGAAAATAGTTATTTAATTCATTTTCTGTCCCTGAATAATTTCTATAGTTGAAAAAGAAACAAATCTTGTCCTTCGACCATTTCATAGCCAACAATACTATAAGTAACCAAGAAAGAAGAAGATACATTATTAGAATAATATGATAAAAATAATTGCAGGGTGTGGGATAATGCGAAGAACATCACTTCATAGGGGTGTTGCCTACACTGTGGCTCGTGCAGGATGCTTTGTGACATCAAGACGGACAATGTAGGGACTGACAACGGAACCGCAGTATATATGGTTTCCAATCCTGATCCCACTTGAAATCAATGCCAAACCCGGATCATAGTAATGCTCCGTTGGTTTTCCTTCCAAATCTACGATGAAAACACCACTATTCTTCACCACATTAATTTCCCCTATGTACTTCGTATAGATTCCCATAAGCTTCCGAAGAAAAGGATGTTTGAGTGCTAGGTCCAGTGCAACTGTGTTTTCCTGTTGTATTTTTGCAGCAACATTAATGGTGTTATAAACAACAGTCATACTATAGAGGTCTCCAAGTGAAGGGAAAAAGAAGATTAATGCAAGTGAAGAATAGCAGTAACGCAATTAAATTACCGAGGTTAATGCAATATAGTAATGGCCATGCCCATCATGATGGATGTTATCAGGCAAGCCCGGCAAATTGTCAATGAATGTCTCTAGGCTCCCTTTTTTCTTTCCTTGTATGTAATATTTTCTACACCTTCTCCTGCAATAACCAGTTCAAAAAGGTGAATTGTAATAATTTAATGATAATTCATAGATAGTTGGTGGTGTTGGATAACTTATAAAATTTATTATCTCAACGTTTTGTTAGCGTATAGCCTTATCCCTTTATGCAAGCCAAACGAAAGAAAGAAATATTTAGAACAAAAGAAGCTAATTTCTCGAAAACTAGTATGCGTGTTTGCAAGAACGTAAATAAGATTACTCGATCGGAACATACATGAATGTTTCACAGAAGACCACATATTGTTGATCTGGTGAGACCGCGACTCCATTAGCAAAGTAGAGGTCATGGGCCAAAACCTTGGTCTCTTTGGTAACTGGATCATAGCTCATTGCTCGACCATATGGCTTACCCTCCAAAAAATCCCAGAAGAACTCGAGCACATTGTATTTATATGAAGCATCTGTAAAATACATGGTACCATCTTCTGCTATATCTACAGCATCTGTGAGTTTAAATTTCACACCCTCGGCCTCATCAGCTAGTAGCTCCACCTTACCCTCTCCACTTATCTTTAGCAGTCCCTGTTAGACACAACATTGTAAATAACAAGCCCGTGCGGTAATTGACGTAATACCAGTGCTACACACAAGACATTACTAAACTTGTATTAAATACATGAGAAAAAAATACATTGAAAAATGATCATATATTCAGAGTTGATTTCAAGACAATTAAACTTATAGACATATATAAGACTAAATATAAAATAAATAAAGCTAATTTTCCAAAAACTATAATGATTTTGAAAAAAAGGTCGCATTCGCTCATACTTCTCTGAGGGAAAAGTGATTTCATTCAGAATATATTATAATAAACAAAATGTGATATTTGTTTTTCTTTTTAATTTCCTCTAATTACCTAAAATGAAATCAATTTCATGCCTGATTAACGAGCCTAATCTCTTTGCCCATAAGATCCTTCAGACAGACACATAATATTACAAAATGTGATTTTTTTTTTAAATGAAAGATACCAACTAACTATAGAACCTAGCCAGTTATCCGGGGCTCTGTTGTGAAATGAAGCAATTTTTTTAATGACAAAAAAAATGTGCAAGCATCTTTAGTGATGGCAACAAAATTTTAAAAAAAAAAACAATGAATTTGTGTCAATTAAATTTAATATGTGATTTTAATTTTGAGATTATAACCCGTATTAATATGAGTTAACTATAAAACTCACGAATCAAGTCATATGAATCAAGTCATATACATAACCATGAAGCAAGAAAGTGCTAATTTAGTTGGCTAGTTGTCACATTCTTTACCCTTCTAAGCTTTTTTTCTATTTGAGTCTTTGTTCTCTTTGTTTAAGATGAAATGCGAGATTAAATTCATATGAGCTATTGGAGAATTACATATTAAATTGAAAAAAAATTGACTAGACCGGGGTGAAATGAAATTCAAGACTCAATTCAAGAATTAATACTGATTAAAAAAGAAAAAAAGAAAAAGAAAGGGTTGCGCGTGGAATAAACATACCACCATGTGAACCGGACCACCATGGTCTAGTGGTACAGCCTCCCATCTCCAAAAAAGGTAATTCTTTCCACTATTAGATTCATCTCATCAAAGCGGTCATCCCAAAAACAGTGCATGGCTGAGAAGGAGTATGTCGCTTTAGCGACTGTTTTTATTCTCTTTCTTTTCTCATACTATTTTTTCTTCTCTTTCCTTTCTCATATTCTATCAACTCTGGAAAGAGAAGGGTCTCTGTTTTTTTATTTTCAATTATAGTCCCTTTAGGTTTAATTCGTTAGAAAACGAGAAATTCTAACTATTTTGCATAAAATCTAGAGTCAACTGAAAGCTGGAATTTCTTGTGTCTCCAAAGAATCTTATATCAAGGAGATCAAACAAGAACACCAAACCCAAATTTCAATCCAACCAATTGCTAAAGGAAAAAAATTGAAAAAACAAAAGAATAATTAACGTCACCAACCTTGAAAGCATCGGCTACAATAACTTCATTATCGTGTCCAAGGGCGAGTCCGAGAGGCCTACCTCCAGTGTTAACCCAGCTCTCCACGATAGTGTCAGCAACTGAGTCATTAATCGTGACTCGTTTAACCCACCCATCAGCACAAGAAGTGTAAATAACACCCGAACTGCTATCATATGCAATATCTTCTGGTCCAATCAACTGCTTGAAGCCCACAAGCTCTGATCCTTGAAGCATGTGATCATTCTTCTTCAAAGCCTTCAATGGTGGCTGAGTCAGCTCGTGGATCGGCAAGTGAGCTGGTTCGAACGAGTCAAGTTGGCAAACGAGTGTAGCTACCAAGACAGGAGATAGAACCGTTAAAAGAACAGTAAAGAAAGGCCATGAGGGCTTTCTTGATGTGGGTTTCGGAGAAGATGGTGAGCTTGCAGGTCTAGACTTCGTTGCCATAGGGGGTTGGATAATGTTTCTAGATGCTGCAGCAAGCATTTATATTATTGTCTGAAATCGCTGATATTTTAATATTTGATGTCATAAATCTAAAACAATATAAAGACTATTAAGTTAAAAAAAACACATGAAATAAACTCTCTCTCTCTCTCTTTTTTTTTACCAAAACCACATTATTTCATGAGTTTTTCTCTTAAAAGATCAAAACTTGAGTTGATTCTGTCAACTCAACCCCAAGTTTATCCGAGTCAAACTCTTATGTGGGCTCTTCAACGACAACAAAAACAATGAAAAGGAGCCACGCATCTGCCTTCTTTCCAGAACTGACAGGAACGTTGATGAGATTTGCGATTAAAAAAGAAAAACATCTCTTCGCAGAACTCGATTCATCAATAAGAAATTATATACATTCAATTCTAATTTATACTTCCAACAAGTGCATGAGAGCGGGAGATGACTTTCGAGGAAGATGCCTAGTCATCGACCACAAAGTCATCTTATGCAAAAATAATCAATTATATGCATGGGGAAGATGACGTATACGTCATTTATATGATTTTATTGTCAAGTTTTTTTTTTATTCAACCTTTTATTTTTTTTCCTTCAATTTAATCTCTTAATATTTTATTAATCTATTTATTCTAAATTTTTTATATGAAATTATAGTAATTTCAAATAAATTTTTTATATTTAATTGATACTTGATTAATTTTTTCAAGTGTTTATTTTTAATAAATATTTAGAGGGTCATAAACTTGTATTCGGTTTACCTTTACGGATTTTATTTTTATTAAATAAAAAATATTTTAAGAAATAAAATAAAAATAATTATAGTACCACAAAAAAAGGTTGTAAATCTTAGCTTCATATACTTTTATATTATTTTTCACATTTGACACTCCATAATAAACAAAATGTGATATTTTTCTTCTTCTTTCCTCTAATTACCTAAAATGAAATCAATTTCATGCCTAACGAGCCTAATCTCTTTGCCCATGAGATAGTTTAGACAAACACATAATACTACAAATGATACGTCTGAGAAGATTAAAGATCAATACAACATATTTTTAACCACTTTTTTCTTTAATTTCATGTTAGAAATTTTTTAAAAAATAGTTATAAAAGATATTAACGTCCATTTTTCTCTAACTTATTTCTTGAAAACTTAAATTAATAAAACTAATAAAAAAAATTCGGTTAAGATTCATTTATGCTGATTTTTAAAAAAATTAATGAAGGATAATAAATATCATAGAAGTACTCTTTTGTTCTTCATCGAAACAAGACATCGTGTATTGCATGATCTTTTCTAGGATGGTGGCAAGCACAGCATTCATGTGTACTAGACGCCATGGTCAGTGGTGATACACCCCATCAAATCTCTACAATCTAGATTCGCGTATAGTTCAAGCATCTTCTATGGACATCATTTCGTCCTCTTAACCAGTTGACATTAAACTAAATTAGCACTGAACTAGTTTATAGACCTGCTCTATATTATGTATTGAATCAATTTTTTTGCATCGCCTCCAATAACTTCATTATCGTGTCCAAGGGGGAGTCCGAGAGGCCAACCTCCAGTGTTAACCCAGTTCTCCACGATATTGTCAGCAACTGAGTCATTAATCGTGACTCGTTTAACCCACCCATCAGCACAGGTAGTGTAAATAACACCTGAATTGCTATCATATGCAATATGTTCTGGTCCAATCAACTGCTTGAAACCCACAAGCTCTGATCCTTGAAGCATGTGATCATTCTTCTTCAAAGCCTTCAGTGGTGGCCGAGTCAGCTCGTGGATCGGCAAGTGAGCTGGTTCGAACGAGTCACGTTGGCAAACGAGTGTAGCTACCAAGACAGGAGATAGAATTGTTAAAATAACAGTAAAGAAAGGCCACGAGGTCTTTCTTGATTTGGGTTTCGGAGAAGATGGTGAGCTTGCAGGTCTAGACTTCGTTGCCATAGGGGGGTGAATGACCATGACATGGAGAGTGAAGCTGCAGCAAGCATTTAAATTATGAAACAAGTTGGTTTCAAATCAAGGACATTTTAATATTTGATGTCATAAAACAGTCAATCACTACTTGGCTGTAAGAAAAAATTTGAAATCTTTCGGAGATCGGTTTTTTCCTTAATTTTTTTTTTAACATGCACGAAAACCACAATTAATATACACTAATACACACATATACTAATGCCAATTGAGGTACATCGAACTGTGAAAATTTGATTTCCTATAAATACAAGTATCCCGGAATTATTTCTTGTACATGAAGATGCAACGCCCAGAATAGCAATATCCTGGGCCTGTTCTGTTTTTTTTTATGACTCTGTTCGTGTTTACAAGAACTTGAAACATGCAACCCACATAAATAAACTATATAGCAAAAGCTTCGATAAAGCAATCCAATAATCAAGAAATATTTGTTTTGAACAGATACAAAAATATCCCACTTGCTCGGTGGTGTATACCTATATATGGCCATTTTAATCTATGATGAATCTCACACTATTTGACTTGTAGTGGTTGCATCCTACTTTGAAGGTTTATTCAGGACAAGATCCACATGAAAATTGTAGACCAGGCAGTGAGTGCCAAGGCTGCAACTAAGTATGTCCACAAGAAGAGGACCGAGCACTCTTCTTGTCCCACATTAAACAACTGTGTCATGGTACCTGCACATATGAAGATTATTAGCAATTTTAGCAGCCAAAGTTAGCATCTCCAGATTATATAAAATGCGGTTGAATATCATTGATTACCAATATTCATGGCAGGTGGAAGGGTATACTGAATCATCAGAACATAGTGAAAGAGAGGGTCTGATGGGAGAAAGCCAAGATGACCAGCTGTTTTAACAACCCACATACCAATTGCAGGAAGTATAATGTATCGGACACAAATCACCCCAACAACGATCCATGATTTGATTTTGGATGCGCGCAAGCCTTTTTATGTAGAATATACATTATAGAAGCTTGTCAGAACGTGTTGCCATTTATG
This sequence comes from Populus simonii, assembly GCA_007827005.2. Lineage (NCBI taxonomy): Eukaryota > Viridiplantae > Streptophyta > Magnoliopsida > Malpighiales > Salicaceae > Populus > Populus simonii. The sequence goes on from CM017468.2 coordinate 17,417,464, forward strand.
TTGGTTTAGAAATTTCGAACGAGTACTTGAATTTTTTTTAATTTTTATTTACCTTCGGTTAGGTTGCCTCCCAATATGAGAGTTATACAAGGAATGGTTCCATCTCTGCAACAGAGTGTTTTCACTTTTAGATACCTGAAATTGTTGAATTTAAACGGAACAATTGTAAGTCGAAATATAGAAATTCATACCCAAGTAATTTGATGGAGTCTTGGATCACTCTTAGAGGGGCTTCTGAACCAATTATCAGGTTTCTCAAAAATGTAGTTGCTCCAAAGATGAATCCCAAAATCTGATGGAAGATGGACAAAATTAAGCTTGTAAACTATCCGGTATTTTGATGACCAAAGAGAAAGGTGTTTAGCTCTTCTCAATAAAAAAAAGTAGGTGAAATGTCGAGGAAACTCACTGCAGCTAGAGTTGGGGGTGCCAAGAGCTCCTCTAAAATCTGATGAAGAAATCCTATTAATTTAGTCCAGGATGATACATTCCCTTTTCCATGTTCTGATTCCTGGGAAACAATCTGAAACCAGAGAGATTCAGAAGTTCAAATATCAGGCCTGTAGATATTAGTGTGCATATAGGAATATAATAGGACAGACTACTGTAAAAGTACTAACAGCATGGCTTTCTGTATCTTCAGCAGACTTGGATGACGCAACAACTATTGCAACATTTTCTTGATCTTGTCCTATTAGCAGGTGAGTTTCCTGGCTAGCGTCTAAATCATTGTTGGGTGCTTTTGAGACCTCTACTACTGCTTGAAGTGCTTTTAATTTTGCAGCCGACGTTCGTATTAGATGGAATGTATAAGTCCAGATGAAGAAACCTCCTAGCTGCATTGGCAAACCAAAACAAAATGAGATTTTACAGAAAACATGATTTCCCAATGCTTGGCCTCATGGCATTGTTGAGTTTCAACTCGAAGATTACCGCCATAGAGAAAGAAGCGTATGAGAGTCCAACGGAGGTGCAGATGCTACTGTCACCAAATGGACTTCCGTCCTCAGTACAGATTGCAGGGACAATTATGAGCAGAAGATTTCCCAAGTTTCCTATTTTAACAAGCACCAAAAGTACACAACAATCAGGGTTTCAACAGTCTACGCGCATGAATGCAACAAGTTAAATAGTCCAACCACAACTAACCTGATGAACATGTAGCAATAACAAGGCCCTCTAGGTAAGGCTTTGGTCTCAGTATTTTAACAAGTATCCATCCAAGAATGCCTCCAATTAAGAATGTGAATCCAATGTTAACAGGCATAAACCACCTGAGGAAATGATCAACCAAAGCAGAGCATGAATCAATTTTCCAGCTAAAAGAATTGCACCAAATTGGTTCCAAAAGGTGCAGGATTGCACCTATTGGCAGTATGTCAAAAAGTGAAGAGCTTAAATTTCTGTTAGCCTACCATGAGATAATGTCTTCGAGAGTAACAGTTTTAGCCAGGCTAGCAAACATGAGAGAGGGTGTAAACACCATGAACACGAGCTACATTGGGAAAAAGAATTTTCGTTGTTGTAGAGAGAACAAAGAGCAACCTTAATAAAACAATGAAATTCTTGATTCTTACCTTATTTAAGGATTTTCTAGCATCCTTAGGGAGAAGATTCAAATACTCAGTTGCCATCAAAGCTCCCAGGAAGCTGATAAGTAGGACTTGTATGATTGGCAAAGATGCCACCTCAAAAAGTGTCCAGAAACCCATCTTCTCTTTTCAACTTCGTTTCAAAAACTTCGCTGGAAAAGGATCAAGATATGTAAAATGATTCCTTCTCTTCTATCTTTTTTCTTCTGTTGCAGGATTGTACTTCTGTGCCTATCTTGCTACTTCTGCCTGCCCTTGTATTTAATATACTAAAGAGAAAAGGAAGGAAAATCATGAGAAGGAACATGAGGAAAAGACAAAAGAGAAAGCCAAGTTAAGACTAGCAAAACACATTCAAAATGCAACAACAGAAATTTGTTGTGACACAATTATGAAAAGCTATATATCGAGCTTTCAAAAAAAAAAAAACATGTGCATGTGAATCTATAAAAGCCTAGCCAAGGGAGGAAAGAACCAAGAAGGTAACAACCCTTTGTCTTCATTAGAGGGTACAGATATAGCACCACCATGTCACAGGGTCCCTGTAGAAACCAGTTTTCCCTCTCTAATTTTGATGATCAAGGTAATTTGAGTTGAATTTCGCATTTTATGGTGCCTATTCACATTCAAAATGATAGGATTATGAAAAATCTATATCTCTCTCTCTTTTCTCCCTTTTATTTTTTTAACATGAACCAAAGATAGATAAAGTAGAAACAAACTGTAATGGATGAAATAATTATTATACTTACGAACATTAAAACAAAAAAAAAAAAAAAACCTCCTCGCCGTCTCAATCATCTGGGGTCCCCTTGCCATAATTATCTGGGGTCACCGGGTGAGATCAGCTGACACCACACATACAAGGGCGTGCGCCCTTTCTAAACACTCAAGATCATTCGGCTAGAAACTTCGGCCATTAAAACAATAATAAAAAGTTAAGAATGCTACCTAATCAGCTTTCTTATATATTTTTTTCCATTTCTTTTGGTTAAACAATCGACTCGCGAATATATTAATTCGGCCATTCTAAACTCTTTGTTGAGGCTGGCTGCTTGTGCTCTTTATTCGGCCATTAAAACAATAAAAAAAGCAAAATCGCAATCTTAGTGCTGGAAAAAGTGACACAGCATGTTCCTTGGTGTGAATTATTTTAGTGTGGTTTTTCTTGTTTCCTCAATGAATAATCAATCACCTTATATATTCTTCCTCAAATAACACAATTAATCTCATATTTAACAATTGAGAATTCTCATGTGACAATTGCGTCCATCAAAACTGTTCAAATAAATAAAAACAATTATTCGAGATCTAAAATAATTAATACATGTTTATTACAGAAAATAAGGCAACAAAAGAAGAGGAAAATAAGAATCCAGAATGGATAGACACCAAGTATCTGACGAAGTAAAATAGAAAGCTCAACACGTTACGCCGGGAATCGTTATGCTCTTACGAATTTTATAATGACGAGCATGATAAAGAAAGAAAGACGCAAGGTTTCCATGGCTATCTACTATGAGATGAAAGCTGAAAGCTTTGATTGGGAAAAGGCCAAAATGATGGCAACTTGCAAGACATCGATCTAACCCTGACTGATTCCTTTTCTTTTTCTTTTATTCTTTGCCCTACGTACCTAGTAGATCATATATAAAATGGTTGAAATAACTAAAAATATATATAAATACCATGAATGCACGAGCTGGGTTTAAATGATCTTCTTGAAAAAGATTTATAATTTATTTGTTTTGTATTTTAAAAATAAATAAATATCTTTTTTTTTACTTTAAATTAATTTTTTAATGTTTTTTAATTATTTTAATGTATAATTTAAAAAAAAATTATTTTGATACATTTCCGAATAAAAAATATTTTAAATAATAATAATTATAACATTCTCAAATACCCATTAATCCTAATATAAGCATTGCTCATAATTTCATAAATTGTTCAAAGTAATTTCTTAAAAAAAAGCTCAAATTAACTATTCTCTTATAAGATATGCTCTCAACTATAGTTTTGAAACCCGGGTTGACCCGGGGTTGGAACTGAATCGGGTTTAAAAAAATAGAGAAAGTCAAAATTCAGGTTGACTCGATGACTCGACTGACCCGATAAAACTCAGTCAAAAATCCAGTTACAGCCCGTTGACTTTTATTTTTTATATTAAAATGATATTATTTAATTGACTTGAACAATCCAGTAATCCAGTCAAAATCAAGTCTTGGATCGGCCATCATGAGGGATTTAAAAACTCTACTCTCAACTCTACGATAAAATAAAGTGCGAAAAGGGTATATACTTCGTGGAGATGGCAATAAATATATGATACTAATAGACTAGAAGAGTTAGAGTTGGATTGGTTTAGAATTAAGTAATAGATTATAACTAGGCCTACAAAGACAAGAAAGAGAATAGACCAGAAGTGCTTCCACAACAACACAGAGGTAGAAGCGAGAAAGCACCACAATTAACCGAATCTCCACAACATAAATGATATTAGCCGGGAAAGATTAGGGTTCAAGACAACACCGGAAAACACAACCAAAGCTTTTCAATGGTTGTCTGAAACATGAATAAACACCAGTAGCTTCTCCATCATTCACCAGAAAAGTTAACATGAAATCATGTTACTGAGGCCAAAGGGTCACAGCAAGAACAAGACAGAGAAGGAAAGATACATATTGAAGCAGGAATGTCAAATGAAAAGAGAGAGAGCGAGGGACAAACTAACCTGCAATCAAGCCTGGGGTGTGAGTAGCGAGTGTAAGAGAAGATTGGCGAGGGAGACTCTGAGTATGAGAGCTTGAGACTAAATGAGAGACAAGCAAAATGCACTAAAATTGCCTGTATTACAGGGGAGGTATATGTGTATGGGAAAGCGCAAATCAAAGTCTATTAAGGGCAGAAAGAAGGAAGAAACTTTGTTCCACATGTGTGATGGCCAGAGAAAATCATCCGCTCTCTCTCTATTTATAGGAAAAACATAATGGGAAAAGGAGCAAAAATCATATACCACAATAATGAGTGAGTTCATATATGGTGTGGCACTGCCTATTTGATTATTCTAGGTCAACTAAAATAATGAAAGGAGAAGATGGGTGCCATCGAATTCAGACATATCTCATCGTAGCATGACAATTTGAACTTGAATTATAGGCTTGAGGGAGCCAACTTTTCTTTTAAATTTGAACTAGTATCATCAAGGAGAAGGGAAAGAGTTTTATCCTTGGGCCATCCAAGGATAAAACTTACTGTGTTATTTTCAGGTCTCACCTGATATATATATATATATATATATATATATATATATATATATATATATATATATATATATATATATATATATAAAATAATAATAATAATAATAATAATAATAATATTCGTGCTATCCCACGACCCAGCAATAAATCTTGTTAATTTGTGGGAATAAATAAGTGATATTCTTTGATTTGTTGAAATTTGCAGTTATGCTAGGAGTTCACAAAGTGCCCAAGCAAGTGTATCCTGATCTGGTCACTATTATTGTCCCTCGTTATCCTACTTACCGGGTCATGGAATTGACTAGCTCATTTTAATAAGTTTTTTTTTTAATTATTTGATAATAAAAATAGATAATTGAAATATTTTATATTATAAATACCTTTTCATGATATTATCAAGTTTTTTTTATGTAAAACCTACCGTAATTTTGTTTTATTATAAAAAACAATGTTTTGATAATTTCAAAGAAGCATATTAAAAAATATATAAATACAACACACCACTGGGGAGATTTCTTGTAATAGTTTTTTTGAAGGTCATGTGCAGAAAAGACAATGAATAAAATTTAAGAAAAAATTTAAAAAAAAATCTTGAAGGGTTGTATAGAATTAGCACTTGCTAATATTATTAAAAAAATGCAATAATTTCATAAGAAAGAGAGTAAAAACTGAACAATATGTAATAAAATAATATCATAAATATATTTTAAAATCATGTAATTTAAAATGAATTTAAACCACTTAGAGGGTGTTTGACAGTGTGGTAGCGGTTGCTTTTTAAATAACTTTTTGTGCCGAAATGCATGCCAATGATTTTATTTTATTTTTAAAAAATATTTTTGACATCAGCACATCACAACGATCCAAAACATATAAATCATATTAAATTTTAGCAAAAAAAAATTAATTTTTTTAGGAACGCGGGGCAAATCCGAACATATTCTTATTCTCTCCTCCCTCATTTCCTAATGACCCTTTCTTTTCTTTCAAACTAAGTGAGTGAAACATAAACAAAATAAAATTTTGAACCAAAATATCAAAAAACTCAAGAAACATAGATAAAAAAAAATGAAAGAAAAAACAGAAACTTTAAGGATTAAAATAAAAAAAAAGGTGGTCCTTGCATAATGAGAAAAGAGATTGATTTTTTGTTTTAGTTTCATATTTGATCTCTAAAGTTTTAATTGGTTTGAATCATTAAAATTAATTTTTATTTTATCAAGTCAAGAATTAACTTAGTATTAACATTGCGAGAATCACATATCAAGTCAACCGAAATAAAATCATCATGTCCAACCTCAAATCAACTCAATTGAAAGGATCAAATTGAAAAGAAAATAACTAAAAAATTTAAAGGATAAAAAAAAAAAAACACTATGGGTAACTCTTGTCATCCATATATAATAGATCGTGTCTTCTTTCTAAGTTGTATTTTCATTTATTTTTTAATATTTATTTTATTTTGTATTATTTTATATGTTTACGGTTTTAAATATTATTTTATAATTTATTGATTGTCAATTTTGCGTAACTGAACTATAATAAAACTATTTTGAAGAATATAATTGCCCTTTCAATACTATGAAATCTTTTACTCCCTTGTAAGTTAGACTAGCTGGCCCTGACTAGGCAATCCAATCTGGCAAGTTCCTTGTTGGATTGTGCTTTTTCTTACTCGGCAATGTCCTGCATCCGCGGGAATGGCTAACTATTAAGCTTGCGTGTTAATTTTTTTAGCCGTCTTTTAAGATTTTGACTAATTTTAGGGCTCAAGTTTATTTGTGCTATTGAAATTCTTTTTTCTTGATTTCACAGCAAGGTGGTGTTTTTAAAAAAAGAATCTTGTACACGTCAACATTATATTCATATTTACTCCAAAGGATTTTATCAATGACAGAACTAATTAAAAAACATATAGTATTTAACTTAACCTAGATAATTAGTTCATTAACTTCCAAATGATGACGTCCCTCTAAAAGAATGATGCTAGAACTGCATGAGCTGTCTAATTAATAATTTAATTAAGTAGTATTAGACTAATTAACCCCTCACGTCATCGTTTGGTCAATACGATGAGAAGATTTCCCAGGTGGGCTTCGGAGCTCCACAATTACCCCTTTCTTGACGAGAATATATATATATATATATATATATATATCGTGGCAACTTGCTAGCTATTTGTAATCTTGTGACATGAAGTCATTGATGATGGAAATTAATCTATAAAATGATAGCTAAGGTAGAGAATTCATGCATGTAAACCTTAGATTCATGAATTTCAAGCATTCAAGGATTGCTTCACCATGCATTTGTGTACTTATGCATAATATTGATTATGACATTAATTAGCTCTCAAATAACAAATTAAATTCGAATTTGCCTTTCTAACCAAGAGACAATACTGGCTTCTTCAAGATTTGAACACGGGGTTCCAATTTGGAGGTTATTTCAATTAGACGAATTGAGTAATATTCGAATTTTTTTTATTATCTTTATTTATCAAATCGAAAAGATGATCAATGCATGATCTTGATGTGAGAAAATTAGATTGAAGCAAAGATTTGTCGTTAAGAAAACATAAAATAAGAGAGAGATCTTGCATTCAAATCTTTTTTTTTTCTTGAGATGTTTAAACATTAATTCACTTTATAATACGACAATCTATAATGTATACAAGAACAGAAACATTAATTAATTAGCTTTCGACAGACAAATTCAAGTTTGTCCTTCCAAACAAAGAGTTAAATGTCTAAATTGTCTACACCCATCATGGTCTTGGCTTGGCATAGCAGTCATCTCCGTTTGTCTTTCTATCGCATAGATCAAATGCCCACATGTTATATTTAAAATAATATTTATTTTACTTGTGCTTCACGGGGAAAGATTTTTCTATTAAAAAAAAAATTGAATACGCAAGCTTCAAGAAATAAAAAAAAAATTAAAATTAAAATATCAATAACAAAGACGATCGACCTGTTATTTACTGGGAATAAGAGTGAAAAAAAAAAAGAGATTATGATCAAGAAATCAGCCAACCACTACCGACACATGGCTTACCATAAGAAAAAAGACACGACCATGCATATAACAAAAAAGCTATGAGAAAAACGACAAATGCCCATTAATCAAAAGTTCAACAAATCTTGGTTGTAAGAGCAAATCAATATTTTTATTCTGCAAATAAAAGGGAAATGTCAGAAGGCCATTGGAAGGAGTTTATTAAAATTTTGCTAGTAATATAGTCATTATACCGTGCTAAAAAATGCATGGACCAATATGCCCTCAATGAATTTCATAATGACCAATTTATTATGTGGAAAAAATTATTTTATTCCTAATCAAAGCTTCCTAAGTTACGAAGTGAAGGGTAAAATAATAATTTTATAATAATAATAATAATACACAGTAATTTATATATTGTTCCTAGTGCTATAGTAAAATAACCACGGGGTATAGGTTTTAGTTAATAATCCGATGTTTCTAAGAACTTCCGTCCAGTAACGACAGAGAAAATAATGCCTTGCATGTGAGGCTTCGTCAAGCCCACGTATACTCTTTGATTTCTCTCAGTAAATTTTAGTTATTGCTTGCAGTGCTTTGGTAGCCTCTTGTGTTTCTAGTAAAGACTTTCAAGATCCCGAGAGCTCAACATTCATATTTAGATACTTAGGTACATTCATAATTGATTTTTATTACAAATATGAACCAAAATCTAATATTATGAGTTTACAGGCAGTGCTATGCTGTTGCTCAAGTGAAAAGAAATTTGAACGTAACAATTTAAAAAAAAACATTTAAAACGTAGAGAATTATTTAATATTAATATTAAACTTTGCTTAGCGGATCAATCTTAAAACTCTCAACCTGACTTATTTATTAACACTAATTTAAAATAAAATCGTATAAGAGTTATCTTGACGTGATCTAATCAACTTGATAGATTTAAAGATAATTTAGACGATCAATAAAAAGCATAGCTTGACCCTAAAAAAACCTTGGATACTAATTTTTTTAATATTGAAACAATAACATATTGAATACAAACCAAACTCAATCTATTTTTTTATAATATTTTTTAAAAAAACCATATTTATTGAAATCCTCTCGAGAAAAAACTATTGATACAAAGATTTTCCTTTTCATTATTAGCTGAAAAATAAACAAGATAAATCTTTTTTTTCTTTCTCGGGGTTTTTTTGTTTTGTTTTTTTTTTTTTTTTTGACAATAGACAGCTCTTATCCAGTCATGGTCATAGGAAAAATTAAAATTAATGAAAAATGTGCAGATCTAGGCTGCAATAATGCACCGATATTGGGTGGGCATTGAATGATATATGAACCTTCCCCAGTTAATTCATCTTTAAAATGGGGTTGTTGATTTCAAAACGACAACCCCAAGCCTATCCACGGACCGGCCCCAAGCCAAATTATATTCCATGTGAAATCTGAACTCCCCAATCAAAGCACCGATGGATGGAAGATTCCACCGAGAAAAAGATATAATATCTTTTTCTCGGTCGATTATAGTTTTTTTAAAATAAAATAAAAACTAAATTCAAAAATTAAAAAGTTGTTATTTATATATAATAAAATATAATAAAAATTATATATATTAATAAAAACATATATGATCTCAAATTAACTGAAACAATATTGTAATTGCTACATTTAAACAAAAAATGTGAAGACAAAGAAAATTAAAAATAGAAAGTAATGTATAAATAGTCCTAGTAGAGAGTGATAAATAAATATTTAAAGTGCAAAAAATAATAAATAATACTTTTTTCCAAAACAATTGTAAAGAAAAAAACTTAAAAAAAATACAAAGAAATAAAGAAAAAAATTGTGATAAATAAGTCAAATATAAAATAATAAAAATATCAACTATAAAGAGAAAAAATATAAGAAAAAATTTTTTTTTTAAGAAAAAAACCCAAATTACAGTTTTGATACCGTCATAGTAAAAATAATTGGTGAAATTTACAATTATACCATATCTACATGAAAACACAATTTTCTTTTAAGGTGTGGGTGTATAATTGAGAGATTATAAAGACTTTAGGTTGCATTAGTAAATACACTGCGTCGCAAAGATTTTTTTTACTATATTTTTAAACCTAGCTATGTATGTCGGGTCAACAACGATCCTTGAACTTGAACTTTGAACTAAATTGACTTTTAAAATAAATTAGATGAGATTTGACTTAGTGTAATATTGATCTGATGATTTGACCAAAACCTGTTTTAATTTAAAAAGAAGTAAAATGATGTCTATTTTTTTGTATATAAAAAAATACTAAAATGACGAAGTATTAAGTTGATCCAGTTAAATTGAGCCAACCCGTCTAACCTGAGATTTAGATGATAGCTCAAATCTAGTTTAATTTTTATTTAATATAACAACTATGAAAATAGATATTTGCAGAAAAAATAACAAATAAAATTATCAAGAAAAAATATATTTTTAAAACCTAAACTTCATTTTTTTTACCAATAAATCTCTTGTTATTTGAACCAAAGCATTTTTTTTTATTGCATGCAATGTTTTTTAAATAAAAACCTTTCATGATCTCAAAAGCAATTTGTTTTCTTTTAAAACAGACAATATCTCAATTTTTTATAAGTGATTGAAGAAAAAATTAATAATTATGATAAAATGACCTCAGAAACCCATAAAAAGAATTTTAAAGAACATTAATTTCATTTTCATTGAATATTTATTAGCAATCATTTATTTTTTTATTTTTGCATATTTGGCACTTATTAATTAAAATTCAATCTCTTGATTCAAGATTTTCTAGATTGTATCTATTCATGACACTGATTTTTCTATATATATAAATAATAAAATATACATGAATTGTGTTGTATACATGAATAAAACCAATCAAATAATTTTGATATCATTATTAAAAAATATGAATTTATTAATCTCAATGATCATCTTGAGATTTAAAAATTTATCCATTATGAATAAAAAACCAACCAGAAATTTGTGTGTTTTGATTTATTTAACTATAAAAACCTACTGGTCATGATGAGATCTTAACAAACTTTATATCGCATGGTGGTGAAAGGAACCAAGCCATGAATGTAGCTGCCCTACACAGAGGCACGATACACAAGAAAGTGACCAAATGAGGCCCCAGTCGGGTCACCAATAATGCAGAAAAGGCCCCACCGCAGGCGCAGAGTGGCCTCCTCCCTCCATTAATTATTCATTACGAGTCCAGAAACGACACTCCATCTACTTCATTGACCACACAGTGCAGGCTCGGCTTGCGCACACGATCAATATTAGACACGAAAATCTGGACCAGCCAAGCATTTATTGCAAAAATATTGGGTCCCTGACAGCGACATGTTCACGCAGCTACAAAGATTAGTCGTCGTGGCATACGTACTTGCCCAGTATCTCAGGAACACTAAAAAAGGGAAAAACAATCTTCTCAGGGAATAAATGTTCATTAATTATTTTTCATTGTAGTAATACAATTATAAAATTTCTTTGAAAAAAAACATTATACTATATCTTGGAAGGCAAGGTTATTTTTTATCATGATATAACTGTTTTTAATATATTATATAAGGTTAAATTTATTATTTTATTTTTTTCACAGTAAAATTACTACTTCGATCCTATAATAAAAAATATTAGGGGTAAGCAAAAAAACCGATAAACTAATTAAACTGAGAAAACCTGAAAAAAATAACTGAAAAAAATATCAAATTAATCGATTAAAAAATTGCAAAAAATTCTCGGTTTCGGTTTTCAAAGTCTGAAACTAATTGAATCGGACCGAACCGAACCAGTTCAACTAGGCCAACACTTAAAAAAAAAACAAGTATAAATAGGATGTTTTCTAACCCTAAACCTAAAGTAGCATTCAGTCGCCCCCCCTCCCTTTGCTCTTTGCATCTCTCCCCTCCCTTTACTCTCTGCATATCTCTTCTTTGATTTTTCTCCCTTCCCTTTACTCTTTGTAAACCTAAAGTTACAGGCTTTATGGGGTTTCATTTGATATCAGTGCTCTTGTAGTTTAGTGAAATAAGATCTACATGTTCTTGGTCCAAATGTTGTGGTTTTGTGGTGCTTGACAGTTTTAGTAGGTTTATTTGTTGGCCAAGATCTGCTTATGCTTCTGTTTAATTCTTTCCCTGTGGTGATGTATGGTAATTGCTTTTGGAAATGCTTTTGGTTGAATTTAGTAATCATGCACTCGATCAGATCTTTGGTGACCTCAATAGGATGAGATTTGGGTGCATGCATGATGTGGGCAAGTGGTGGATCCCCCCCCCCCCCCGCTTATATTCCCCCCTTTCCCCTCTGTTGTGTTTCTTATCTTTTGCTGGCTTGAGTGGCTAAGGGTTTGGACATATTTGTTCATACGAGTTTCAGCCATCCATTATATACAGATTGTTGAAACTGACATGACATCTTTATTGTGCGTAGCAGAAGCTTTGGAGGCTCTTGTTTTAATTGTGGGCGGTCGAGGCACAGAGCATCAGAATGCCCAAACAATGAAGATTTTTAGTTACTTTCTTTGACATAGGGATTTTTTTTGGACTGTGAACAAGTTGGAGGCGCTGCAACTGAGAATTGCTTTCTATTTGTTTGCAACTGGGAGGCCTTGTAACATTCCCTAGAGAAGGAGTGGATTGAATATGAAATTAGCTCGCTCATGTATGGTGCTTGTAGTTCATTTTTTCCTTCCTTGTCAAATTCTCATTAGCCTCCGGATGCTGTTTCATTCAATCTTTGTTCTTCTGTTGATGTATTTATATTATTGTTTTTTTGGGCTACTGTGAAAAATATGGTTAGTAAAAAGCCTAGAAAAAACTCACCGGAATAATTTCAGTTTGAACCGGTTTGGAAGGGAAAAAACCAAACCGAAATAAATCTGTTTGAACTGATTTTTGGTTCGGTTCAAAAACTTTTAAATTTTTTTTGGTATGGTTGTTTATTTTGATCCAAAATCGGACCGAACCGAAAATGCTCAGCACTAAAAAGTACAATATCTTTTACTTAGGGATGTTTTAGTAATTTTATTTATTTTGAAACAATGTAATTACCCTGATGCTATCGAAGACAAAAACAATATAACTCTCTCATGAGGGTTTTTTAGTTATTTTACATTAATTTTATTATAAATTTAGAGGTTGCACAAGGGCATAATAGTAATTCACATATATTACATATTATTTAAAAACAAAACTTGTTGGCGCGTGCAAACAATGTGTGGACAACCCCGTGCTGTTCAAACAGCGCATGCGAGGCAGTTCAGTCACCAATAACCACCTTCCTATGTGACTTTTAGAAGATCTCAGCTCCCCTAACTCGATGATATGACACGCTTTCCAAGATTAATAATGGTTTGGTGTCAGCAACCATTTCCCCCCCTTCTCTCTTTCCTTGCCTAGATTTTTGCTCTAGCCCCTTAAAAATTCATGAACAACACTTTAAAAATTCAAGGAGACTGGGCTTTTTTTTTAGCTTGCTTTTTATAGAAATTTTTATTGGTCTTGAAAATGACCCGGTTATCTTGGGTCTTTTTATTTATCCTTTTTTGTTGGGTTTTTTTGGCTAATTATTTAAGTTTATATTGTTTTCTTGGTCCCTTCCTTTAATATTTGAAATTATTTTTTAAAAGACAATTTATGATGTTAGAATTTTTTATTTCATACCCTTTTTTTTCTTTTTGAATTTAGTTCTCTTTTAATATTGCTATTTATTTTATCTGGGATAAAATTTTTAAATTATTTTTATTTGTTTGTTTTCTCTGTGATTTTCTATTGATTTTGAAAATAACCTGAGTTTTTTTGGATCTCTTTAATTGTTGCTTTTTGTTGGATTTAATTTGGCTAATCAATATTAAATTGGTTAGGAATTGAGCTTCTTAATTAAGCACATGTCTAGAATTTAATAGATTATTTGTTTGAGGTCTTTGTTCAGTTTTAAAAGGTTCGCTTGATTTTCTTGGTTTTCTCTTTCTTTCTTTAAACATAAATTTTTTTTTTTGCAGTTTTATCATTAAGCATATATATCATTAATGATTAGGTTTTTTTTTTCTTTATTTGTTTTCCATATGATGTTTTTCAGCCGTGCATTTTTTGTCGTTTCCCAAATTTGTTTTGGTTTGTTCATATATCAACCTTAATTTGATTTTTTAATATTGAGTTTATTGAGAATTGAGTTTCATGGTTTTTTTTACTTGATTCGTGTATTAGGCCAATTGACTTAGGTTTCTTTTTCTATTTTTGTTGACTTTTTCTTTTTAATTTCATCATTCAATATTATGTTGTTTGATAATTAGGCTTCATAATTTATTTTAACTTGTGTGCTATAAAGTTATTTAATCTCATGACCCGGGTCACAGGTTTAGTCGGTTGACTCAAGTGATTTTTTGTATCTATTTTATTTATTTTTTATTTCTTCCTTCAACATTGAGTTTATTTTGAATTGAATTTCAGAATTTAGCTTATTTTTGTTTATTTTAGATAAATATAAATACTTTTGTTTATTTTAGTTCAAAATATATCAAATAAAAAATGCATTATCTCAAAATAATATGTATAAGGAAGATCAATAGAAAGCATGATCATGCCAACAAGTTTGCAAAACATGTATAAACTCAAAATAATCTCTTAAAACTAGTTCTAAAAGATGTTAATACATGAATTAAAGCATACTAAAAGTTTTTTTTCTTCAAGAAATCAACATAAAAAAATAAATATAGTTTTAGATCATATTAATATGCATCATGGTAATATAGGTTTATTTAAGCAAATTAAATAAATAAGCAAACTCTTAATATTGTAATCCAAAAAATAAGCATAGATTAAATTGTTTAGTTTATCATAACTAAATCATACTTGTGAGAACATATATAAACCATGACAAACATGTAACCAACACAAATAGAAAAAAACATATATAAATATTCTTACATGCATACCAGGTATAAATAAACTCGCAATTGATATCAAAACAACGTTCTAGCATGCATACTAATTAAATAATATATTTATATTTAAATTAAAATATAGAAAGGTACTTGTTGAAGTACTATAAATAGTGAAGCTTTTATTGTTGTCAATGATTGAATCTTTTGTCCTTAAATCTTTGTTGTCTCTTTATTGGTGCAAAAAAATTTTAGAATAAGTCTCTCAAGATTTCAACATTATCATTTTAATTTAGATGAACTTCTAATCAAATTTTTTTAACCAAAGTAGATGAATTTAATAATCTTTTAATAAAATGAACCTAAACTCTAGATTTGAGAGAACTATAGAAACTTAAAAAATAAGGAGAAAAACACTCAAATTTTAGGTAAGAAAGGGTATGTAAAATAAGAAAAAACATCGTCTTAAACTATTCATTCATCCCTTTTATAGTTGATTTTAAAAGTTAAAAAATTGAAGAATTAATTATGATATTAACCAGAATTAATTTTTATATTATCAATTTTTAATTAATCATCTTAAACTCATAATAAAACCTGAATACTATGGTTATAAAACACTTATGGTCATATTTAACTAGATGGAACTTTAATTCTTGGTAGCATGATAACTCTAAGGGCATATTCTTATTAAGGATTAATTAAGGTTATTGTTTTTGTTATAATTGAGTTTTTGCCGTAATTTTTATAACAGGGAACCTGATATTAAAATTCTTATATGTAAAAATTAGGGCAAAATACCGATAATGCAGAAAAGGTTCCACGGCATAAGGGCCTCCTCCTTCCATTATTCATTACGAGTCCAGAAACGACACTCCATCTACTTTATTGACCATACAATGCAGGCTCGGCTTGCGCACGTGATCAATATTAGACACGACAATCTGGACCAGCCAAGCATTATTGCAATAATATTGGGTCCCTGGCAGCGACATGTTCACGCAGCTACAAAGATTAGTCGTCGTGGCATACGTACTTGCCCAATATCTCCGGAACACTAATATATATATATATATATCTTCTCAGGAAATAAATGCTCATTAATTATTATTCATTGTAGTAATATAATTATAAAATTTATTTGAAAAAAAAATTTATATTATATTTGCCTTTTTATCAATGTATATGTGTCTTTAATATATTATATAAGTTTTTTTTTCCACAGTAAAATTACTATTTCAACCCTAGAATAAAAAATACAACATCTTTTACTCATGGTTATTTTAGTCATTTCATTTATTTTGAAACAATGTAATTATTTTGATGTCTTAGTTATTTTACATTAGTTTTATTTCAAATTTAGAGGTTGTCCAATGGCATAATAGTAATTCATATATATTAAATATTATTTTTTAAAAAACTTTTAGGCTAGTGCAAAGAGTGTGTGGACAACCCCACGGTGTTCAAACAGCGTATGTGAGGTAGTCCGGCTACCAAAAACCACCTTTCCAGTGTGATTTTTGGAAGATCTCTGCTCCCGTAACTCGAGATGACACGTGTTCCAAGATTTATAATGGTTTGGTGTTAGCAACCATTTTCTTTTTTTTTCCTCATTTTCTCTCTCTCTCCTCACTTAGATTTTTACTTTAACCCCTTGAAAATTCAAGAACAACCCTTTAAAAATTCAAGAAGACTGGGTTCTTTTTTCTTTTTCTTTTTTATCTTGCTTTTTATGAAATTTTTTGTTAGTCTTGAAAATGACCTAGTTATATCGAGTTTTTTTATCGTTTTTTGTTGGGGTTTTTTGGCTAGTTATTTAAATTTATATTTTTTTTTCCTGATCCCTTCCTTTAATATTTGAAATGGTCCTTTTTAAACAATTTATGAGGTTAGAATTTTTTTCCTATTTAATGCCCTTTTATTTATTTTTTTAATTTAGTTTTCTTTTTTATTTCTATTTATTTTATATGAGATAAATTTTTAAAATTATTTTTATTTATTTGTTTTCTCTATGATTTTCTATTGATTTTAAAAATGACCTGAGTTTTCTTGGATTTTTTTAATTATTGCTTTTTATTGGATTGAATTTGGTTAATCAATATTAAATTGGTTATGAATTGAGTTTTTTAATTAAGCTCAGGTCTAAAATTTAATGGGTCACGTGTTTGAGACCTTTGCCCAAGTTTAAAATGTTCGCTTGATTTTCTTTGTTTTCTCTTTCTTTTTTTAAAGATGATTTTTTTTTTCAATTATATCATTCAACATATATATCATTAATGATTAAACTTTTTTTTCTTTATCTTCTTTATATGATTTTTTTCAACTGCACATTTTTTGTCGTTTCCCAAATTTGTTTTGATTTGTTAATGTATCAACCTTAATTTAATCCTTTATTATTAAGTTAATTGAGAATTGAGTTTCATAGATTTTTTTTATTTGACTCGGTTCGTGTGTTTGGCCAATTGACTCGGGTTTTTTGTCCTATTTTTGTTGACATTTTCAATTTTATCCTTCAATATTGTGTTGATTGAGAATTAGACTTCATAATTTATTTTGATTTGTATGCTATAAGATTATTCGATCTCATTACCGAGTCATATATTTGGTCGGTTGACTCAAGTGGTTTTTTGTGTCTTTTTAATTTTTTTTTATT
Source organism: Populus simonii (assembly GCA_007827005.2). Taxonomy (NCBI): domain Eukaryota; kingdom Viridiplantae; phylum Streptophyta; class Magnoliopsida; order Malpighiales; family Salicaceae; genus Populus; species Populus simonii. The sequence goes on from CM017468.2 coordinate 17,434,874, forward strand.
TCATCCTTCAACTTAGAGTTGATTTGGAATTGAGATTCATAATTTGTTTTGATTTGCTTTACGTGGGGTTATCTTTATCTTATGATTTAGGTTTGGTAAGTTGACCAGGACAGACTTAGCTTATTTTTTTAATTGAATTTTATTTTTAATATTATCCTTTAATATTGAGTTGATTAAGAATTAAGTTCAACATAAATTTTATTTCTAAGTAAAAGAGCTATTTTTTATTTGTTTTTATAGAGTTATCAAAGTCTCGTGGTCTAGATAGTGAATTTAACAAGTTAAATCGAATTAATATAATTTGATTTAATATATTATTATTTTAATACTTTTTAAATATTATAATCTTTAGATTTGAGAAGTGAATCAAATCAATCACCATATACTTCTTATGTTAAAAAAATACACTAGCAAATTCTTTTTTTTTTTTTTTGTGTAAACAAGGAAGAAAGAAGAAAGATCAGACAATATAATATCATATTGATTCATTCAATGACACAAACTAGTGGCTGTCACTTCCGACAAAGCAAGTGTCCACTGATGTGACAAAGCATCGTATTTTTAGTTGATGAGATTTGTAATATATATATATATATATATATCCAAAATCTAGTTGATGAACAATATACGATGGATTATGCTACGCTTCCTCGCATATTTTTCAATTAGTTTGCAATTACTCTGGAATACAAGAGAATTATTGATGCATTCAATGACAAAAATGAAAATGTTTGGTTCGTAAAGACAAAAGAAAATTGAGTGATTTTTTTATACCTTGTTTATAAGAAGACATAATGGACAAATAATTACATAAAATTTTAATTCATATTTGTCTTTGTAAACTCAAGCTATAAAATTCACTTATTACTATGGACCGTTCATCTTGCATGAATTATTTCTTTTTACCATTGGATTTAATTTAATAAAGAAAGTGAAAGATACGAGTGGAAAAAAAACAGAGAAACTTAACAAATAAAATAAAAATAAAAATAAAAATTATACATAGTTTCATTCTTATAAAAATATGAATAAAAATAAAGGACAAGAATAATATTTTATTCTTAAAATGATATATTATTTTATTTACTATATATTAAATACTTTTATTAATATCATTACCTCGGTCACTGTCATATCACAACTATTGGTGATAGTGATAACATTTTTTCTAAATAAAATTATTATTATTATTATTAATGCACAACTCTTCCACCACCCCACCCACTATCCCCTCATTTACTAATCCACTTTTACTATCATAATCATCTTTATTATTTTTACTGCCACCACTGTCAACAAAATCAACTTTTTTTATAATTATTATTCATTTTCATATTAAAAATAGGGCACTAGAAATTCTTAATTTCACTCTAATTTCTTATTACTATTCCAAACACAATATTGAAATTAAAACATCATTTTACTTAGAGGCATAAATAAAAAGGGATGGCAGCATAACTAATCCAAACATAGCCATTACTCTAGGGCAAGCCAGCGCTTCCAGAAAGCCAAGCCCAAAACATCGTCGAAAAAAATTAATAATAGGCCCACAGGTTCATTGATGGACCGCAACATAAACTGTTGAACGTCCTCTAAAATTTTTCAGGCCCAGATAGATGGACCGTAAACCGTCGGCCAGCTATAGAAGGAGTCAAAATTCCTGGCGGGCAACTTTCCAACAATAACAAAGCAAAACTAGAGCATGATGCAGCGACAATGAGTATCTGATTATGGATATTGTTTAAAGCAAACTAAATTCAACCACAAAAAACATAAAGAGCTGAAAAGATTTAACAGAAACAAACCAATAGAGAATAAGATGTTTCGAGCTAAATGCTGATCGCAAGTAAAAATAGAAGCTTGCATTGAGATTTCGACAGACATTTTCTTATATGGAAGCTTGGATCTCATCAGAAGCCACTGCAATTCCACTGGGGGCATCTTCTGGATGCAGCTGAGCGGAAACCTCATCTATAGCAGAGTTCAGCTGTGTCAGTAAGAACTTGGCGGGTCCTCTGTTATCAAAACATGAAAACCAGAGAAATTTCAATGCAAATCGTGAACAAGAAGGGGAAAAAATAAAATAAAAGGAAGTTAACATGCAGGAGCATTATACATGGTTCTACTTCTGAAAAGCCTTCTCTGTTATATGACAATTTACAGACTTGTAACACGAGCGCCCACACGCAGGCAACAAATTCTTAGATAATGGGATGGCTAACTTATTTCTCTTCCCCTAGCCACAGCTACCACGAAGAACCATTTAAAAGTTTCAACTGTTACTAACCATGATTTACATCAATCATAAACGAGAGAGCAAATTCCCACCTCCAAAGCTTTATATAGCTTCCTCATCAAATCTTTCATGTGTCAGCATTAGTTTATCAAGATTTTAATATTATATCAAAAAACTATTTAATTTAATAACTTAAATTATTAAATAAAAAATTTTAAAAATATAATTTATATTATTTTTTATCATTCTCATCCATATGCATTCTACATAACATTGCGCATTGCATGTTATTGTACAAGCTAAAGGTCTGGCTTCTGTTTCAGTTCCTGTGCTGAATATAGTGGCTGCCGGTGGAATGCCGGCGGATAGGAATGATGATGCATTAGAGGGGATCAAATAGGCAAAACCCCGAATGAGAATCCCATCCCAGATTTAGTGATTGGATGGCGACCACCAGGAAACCATGCTGTGATTGTAGACAAAGAGCAAGCAACAGGCTTGTTCCTCTTGCTGAGAATGATGCAATTGCAACAACGGGGTTGGACCGATCGCACCAAGCCCAGCCTGCAAGAGACATCAAACGTTATACAAATCTAGTAAATATGTTCGAGGAAGTAGTGATAATTATTTTTTAAAATATTTTTTATCAAAGATGGCATGGATTATTTGCTTTCGAGAAACCTGTATAATCCACTCTAGTGACTATTGAAGATTTTTTTAATATTGTTAGATTTATTTTGCTGAGTTTTTTTTAAAGATATTGATGATATTATCATTAAAGTTTCGATGCTTTCAAGGTTTTTTTTTTTTTTTTAATCTCCTTTCTCCTTGTAATTCGTAAAGAAAGAGCAAAAAGAAGAAGAAAAAAGATTTTAAATGCATTCCAATCAATACAATTAAAAAGAATTTAATAATATGAATTTAATGACTAGAAAAAATCATAAATAGTGATTGAAGTGACCCCACAAGTTATCCGAGAAGAATTAAGAGGTTTATTATGGTAGTAGAAATGAATAAACACCAAAATGAAAGAAAAAAAAATGATCTAAGAAATAAATAAACACAAAAAAATCCCCAGGGACCTAGCATGGTGCTTCTTGTGGTGGCTGAACCCACACATTGGTACAATAGCAACTTATGCCATTTTATTTGGACACATGCGTTTGGAATTTTCTTGATTGATTGATTCCAAAGGACATGGACCGTGATTCAGCTCATCTATCCCAATCCTTTGTCAAGGGAGAAAATTAAATTCACAAGGCAAAATATAGCCGGCCAGAGATTATAGACACCCGGTTCTCTCTCGAATAAAAATAATTTGAAGAGAAAGCCATAAATTCATAAAATAATAATAATAATAATTAGACCACTGAGCATACATGTTTCATTTATAATCATGTAATTTTTTATATCATGGTGTTTTTTTTTTTATCATTATCGCACGTGGAGAGTAACCGAAAAATAGATTATGACAATACGTATCAAAAAAATATGTGTATATAAATTCTAAAATACACATTAAGTATATATCAAATTTACAATTAATATTAAAATAAAATCCTAGTATGCATATTAGTCATACAATATAATTTTTAATAAATTAGAACAAAATAAAAAAAAACACTTGCTTGTTGAAACAATTTAAAATTGTTCAAGCTTTGTTATTGTTAAGGATCAATCTTTTATTTTCAAAACTTTATTACTCCTGACTTTGTGTAAAAAATCCTTTTCAATAAGCCTCTTAAGATTCCAACAATATCACATTGTTTAGGTGCACTTCTAAATATGGTCCAATAAACCATGAAAAATACTACTTAATGATTCCTCTACAAGGACTAAACCTAAGATCTAGATTAGGAGAAAAAATATAAATGAAAATAAAAGTTTTGAAACAAAAAAAAGATGCTGGAAATTAAGGTGAAGAAGAGTGTTAAATTTTGTCAAAACAATGTACAATTATCCAACCTCAAATACTCTTATTTAACCCCTTTATATAGAGAATTTTAGGAATCAAAAGTTGATGGAATTCCTCCACTAACAACTTTGATTCCCTTTTATTAAACAAGAGTTAAACCTGAAAGTTTCTAGATTAAATCAGATGACTTTAGAATTGATAAGGTTAGGTTGACATGCATGTGTGCGTGGGTTTAATCCCAAAGTTCATTTTGCTTAGAACCTCTTCTATTTATAAGCTTAGATATCCTTTGGACTCAAATTTAACTTATCAACTTTCCACTAAATAAGTCATAAAACAAACATGTTTCTTTCCAATGTGGGATAAAGCTTTTAGAGAGTTTTAAGTTTCATCTAAACATGTCAACAAAGAGTTCTTTAAAATCAATTTCTCATTCACTTATAATTTATTTAAATCATGTTAATGTTCCATGTTAAAGAGTTTATGTTGGTGATTAAATTCCAACAAAGTTTTAACCCAAAATGTGAATGAAACATTCTTTTAATTTAGTCTCAAATATGCCCATTAATTATGTTCTTAAACAATTTTCTCAACACAAACAACCATTTGGGTGAGGTTCATTGTTCATAGCCAACCTAATTGTCTGTCGACACATATATTGCTAATGGACATGTGACAATGCCAGATTGATTATATTGAATTTTAAAGGTACCAACCATTGGCTTACTCCTGGACTTTCTCACATGTTCTGTCATAATAACAATCATAGAAAAGTGGAATGATAATATAGTTGAGATGAAAAAATATGTGATCGAGAGGTGTACAAGAAAACAATTGAGATGATAAAAACACATGATTGAAAGGTGCATGGTAATACAATTGAAAGGATAATAGATGGTGGTTGGGTAAATAAAAACGGAACATGATCATTAAAAAAAAAATCTAAAAAGAAAAAAATCATTATAGATTCAAAATGTATAATAACTATTTTACCTTTTATTGCTCTAGATAATTTTTTGTAGGAGATACAAATGTTATTTGTAGATTGAACACGGACAATTTTATCGTTCAACTTTGAAAATGCACAGTAAAAATACTCTTTCGCCATTGAAATCTAAAAAATGGTCTTTCGTTAAGAGTTTTTTTCATCTTTTTATTTACATAGTGAAATAACGCTTATACCCTTGATTGCTAAAAAAAATGACCTTGCAGAGATGAGTTTATTTGTCTTTACATTTGTTTTACACAGTAAAAATTACACATTTAACCTTTGACTTTTCAAAATTTAAAAATGATTTTGGAGGGCATTTTTGTCTTTGTCTCATGTTTTTTTAATAATGCTATGCACTTGGGTCATTTTTTATAATTTGACTTATTAAAATATTAATAAATCAGTAAATTATGCTGACGCATGCCACACACGCGATAGCGCGTCAGAGCCTTTCGTGCTATTCTGGAGGCATGTGAGGACACTTCTAGTGGCCAAAAAAACTCAATCGTTGTCTTATCCAACGCACAAGGTTGTGTTGCAGCTGTTTGAGTGGCACGTTTGGCGAGGCGGGCAATAGTTCGGCTATGATGATTTTTTTCATCCTACCCCTCTTTTCTCTCTTATGGGCCTTGATATTCGTGTCAGGCCTTCAAACATTTAGCCGTATCCTTCACTTTGTAATTGTTTTGAGTTTAATCCTTATTCTTTTGATTTATATTTGTTTTGATTTTAATGCTTCTTAAAGTTTTTTTTTCAATGTCATCCCTCCTCATTTAATTTGATTTAATTTTTGTATCCAATCTAGTTCTTACTCTTTTGATTGCTATTTTTTATCATTTGCATTTATATTTTTTTCGATTTTGTCCTTTAGAATCTTAATTCATTTTTTTCTTTAAATTTTGGTCCTTATTTTTTTTCATTGCTCTTTTTCTATCTTTTTTTTTTCATTTATTTTGTTTTCAATTTAATCCCTAATTATTTTCTTTCAATTATTTTTGGTGCAAGATTTAGTCCTCATTGTTTATTTAAAAAAAAAACTATAATTGAGAATTTGCTTTGTAATTTTTCATGTCTGCTTTTTATAAGGTATTCCCAGTCTCATGACTCAGTCCACCAGTTTCAATGATTTACCTGGTTTGAGTTCAGTCTATTTTTTTTACAATCCTTTTGTGAAATTGTTTATTTTTATTTTTATAATTTGATATTGACTTATTGGGCGTTAAGCTTTGTGATTAGTCTTGTTTTTCTTTTTGTGAGGGTTATTCATGTCTCATATTTCGGGTTGCAAGTTAGTCGAGTTAACATGCGTTGACTTGTTTTTTTAAAAAAATTAATTTTTTATTCGGTTTTATCCTATGCCATTAAATTATTGACCCTTAGGTGTTGTTATTTTTTTCCACCTTTCTTTATGTGGGGTTATCTCGGGTACAAATGTATAGTGCATTCGCATGATAATATATGGTTTATATGAGGGGTGTTAAAAAAAAACCAGTTTATATATGATATTTGCATTATCTGACTCGACCTAACCTGTTAAAGTCAGATAATATGGATATTATTATATTACGGATGATAATGGATAAAAAACCTAATATGTATAATATTTTTCCTTCTCTCTCTTTTCATTTCTTTCCTCTCTTGCCTTCACACTTACATCCACCTACTATTCTCTTAATCTCTTTCCCTTCTCTTTATTCCCAACTTTCACAAAAATTATAGTTGTTTCTTTTGAAGTTTAATTCGATAAAGTAAAATTATATTTTACAATTCTAATTTTTTTGTTTGGTAACAAAGAGACCATGAGAAAACGAATGAAAATCTCAAGAATCAATATTGAACTTTAATTTTCTTAGTCAAATTACAAACCCAAAAGCACTTTATAGTATCTTCCTGTTAGTCTATCTTTGTATTATATTACACTCTAACTATTTGATAAAATGCTTGACTATGATTTTTGTTCTATTTTATTTTTATGTAGAAATTATGATAGCTTTTATGTTGTCCATAATATATACATTTTAGGTGTCTTATAAATTTCTAACAATTGCAACCCAATATTTTTTTTATGATCATCGAAGAATAAGCAAATTAATATACCCAACCTTGAATATCTGTAATATCCATAAATATTTTAACCCAACCCGATATATTCAACCCGCTAGGTCCAAAAGCTTTTTGAATGGATTGGATTTATATTTTATAAAATATTAGAAGTTGGTTGGATACAATTATTTGTTAAAACCCGACCCACTATATCCACAAACACCCCTAGTTTATATTTGGGATATGTATAAATAATAATAATAATAATAATAATAATAATTACATTTTTACTTCGGCTAACTTTGCAATTGGTATATTTAGGCCCCGTTTGTTTGCCGGAGAGTAATTTTCTTTTGAAAAGTGGTTTCCATGGAAAGTGAATTCTTGAAAAGTGAATTATTTTTTGATGTTTGGTAGTGTCATGAAAAATAAATTAGAAAACACTTTCTAGTATTTGGCTATGTTATGGAGAATGAGATGGAAAATAACTTATTAATGTTTTAATTTTTTTTCAAGTTTATTAAAAGGATGAAGATCAAATCTGTAGATAAAAAAGTTAAAAAATGATGAAGTTGATAAGAAAAACTCTAATTTCATAAATTTTTTTAAATAAAATAAATAACAATTAAAAGAATATAGACTAAATCTGACAGATAAAAAATAATAAAAGAGGATGAAATTGAAAATAAAAATTTAATTTCATAAATTATTTCAAATAAAATAAATAAAATTAAAAAATAAGGACCAAAATCTGATAGATAAAAATTTTAAATTCATAAAAAGATAAGAGAAAAATAAATAACAATAAAAAGAGGACCAAAGTTGATATAAAAATCAAATTAAATCAAATTCTAGGTAGTGAAATTGAAAAAAAAAGATTCAAACAAAATATATATCAATCAAAAGATTGAGGACTAAACTTGACATAATTAATATATAATAACATATTTTTGAATTTTTTATAATTTCTGAAAAGTGTTTTCTGTCTAAAATAAAAGGAAAACACTTTCGGGAAAATAAAACCAAATTTTTCTTTGACTGAAAAATATTTTTCATTAACCAACTTTTCTAATAATAAACAAACACATGAAAGTTTGAAAAATAATTTTAAAAAAACTACTTTTCATAAAACAAACAGACATAATTATTATTTCTTTATAACTAAGACCTTAATGTTGTTTTGCTATACTTACATACTTCATATAGAATTTAAAGTTATGAGAATATTGCATGTCGTTTTTAGTTATTTTGTTATTAATAGCACTTTAAAATGTAATTTTAATTAAATATTTTTAAATTATTTTTTATTCAACAAAAACAATTTTAACAAAATACATTTTAATTCAAGTAACAGTAATTAAAAATATTTTTCTCAAACTTTATTTTTCAAATTATAACCACAAAACCTACATCAATACCAAATATTCATATCTCAGGTGCTTCAAATGGAATATAAGGCTTGGTTCATTGTTAGAGCCAACTTATTAGACTGAGCAGCAAGATTGACGGGACAGAGCCTTCGGGAGACCATCTGACCAAAGATAATAATAATAATAATAATAATAATAATAATAATAATAATGTGTCAGGAGATGTGGACCCCCCAGAGAAGCATAAGTCAAAATAATAGACGATATGCACAGACAGCCTTTTCTGGTACATTAATTATTGTCCTCAATTCTACACATTGGGTTATTGCCACAAGAATTTCAAGAAAACATTTAGAGATGTCGCTGCTGAGTTATTATATACCATGAGAAAAATAAATAAAGTAATTTATAATTATAATCATAAGAAGTTCATTTAAAAAATGAAAGTTATATTTTTTTTCTCTTGTATATATTGAAATATCAAAGATGATAAACTAATTAATTCTTAAGATGGAATCATTAAATGCTTTATCCATGGTCGTGGTCTATTTAGGCTGATTTTCAGGTAGAAGAGCACAATGATTGCTCCCGAGGCTGGTCCAAAAACTGAGTGGAATTGGACAAAAAGTATTACGTATAACACTAGCTGTGCACTATGTACGCACAGAAGCCATCGGCTCAGCCAGGTAGTCTTTAGCTCAATAAAAAAAATCCAAGTTATCAACAATAAAAGGTAGTCAAAACATAACAATCTCAGCAGCTGTTTTGTTATCTCCATGGTAAATCAAACCGTGTTTGTTTGAACTGCCTTGGCTGCGCTGAACCTCTCTGGATCCAAAGTTCTTTAGCTATATATGCTCTCTGTTCTGACATAAGCTTTCATTTTCATTTCAGACAAAACAACCCCATCGTTTTTATCTGGCCTTTTCACTCGTTTCTCCGCTCTTTTTACGTCTCTTTCCACTGTTTTGGTCTTGAAATGAAAGTGTTGTTAGGCCTGTCCGTATGGACTGTTTATGGAGGCGTTGTAGTGGTTGGTGCAGCAAGTGAGAGTAGTGATACAACGAGGAAGCTTGATCAAACACCAACGTGGGCTGTTGCTGGTATTTGTGCTGTTATCATCATCATTTCTATTCTCTTGGAAAAAATTCTTCACAAAGTCGGAACAGTAAGTTTTCTTTTGTGTGTCTTTAATGCTTTTCTTTAATTTTTCTGAGTTATACTTGATGTTCTTTTACTGTTTTGCCTTCTTCGTAGCAGAGTTTGTTGGATACTAACATCACCAAATTCTTTAGCATCCTGCTTCTTTAATTCGCTTCAATTCTTCTTCATTGTTGCTGTTGGGGGGGTGGGGTTAAACCATTAATGCTATGTCTGATTTATATTATTTAAAAAAGAATTAAGAACTCTTAAGTCATGAATAAAACTGTGCATATTTCTTTTCCTTTTTTTTTTCCTGCTTGAATCTTGTTCAATTTTCCCACTACTGCTATGATAAAAATGATTTTTTTTTTTGTTTTCCTTTATTCTTGTTTCTTCTAATGTCAACTTTACTTGGTTAAAATAATTGTTTTTCTTTCTGTCAAATTTATGATTTTTTTTTATTTGAGTCTTTAATTCCTAACTCGATGATTTTCTTCTTTTTTTTCTTTTCAATTCAGTGGTTTACAGAAAAGCATAAGAAAGCTTTGTTTGAAGCCTTGGAGAAGGTTAAAGCTGGTAAAGAACTAAGCTTTATTTACTAATACTAATACTAATGATCATGATTCTCTCCTTTAGCCTTAACTTTTTTTCTTAATGCTTTTTTATGTACTCCTTTAGTGGGATTGTTATGAGGAAATTCTGAGTTTGGAATGATTATTGCAGAGCTGATGATTCTAGGGTTCATATCACTGCTCCTGACTTTTGGGCAGAGTTATATTGCAAAAATCTGTGTTCCCCAAGATGTTGCAGGCACCATGTTGCCTTGTAAGAAAGAAGGCAGTGAAAAAAGTAGCAGCACCGAAGGGGAACATCGCAGGGCACTTTTGTGGTTTGATCGTAGATTTCTAGCTGGTGCTGAGAGTGCAGTGAAATGCAAAGATGTAAGTGTATATGCTGCAAAACTTGGTTCTTCATGGTTGATAATTTAAGATTTTCTCATCGCTATAGGTAAATGTGCAAGTGGTAGACTATTGATGAAAGTTTCTGTCATGACTAGCATGCAAGTTTTGTGTGCTGTAAATGTATCAGTAATAATCTTGTATAAAAGAAGGGTTGGAAATTGTTTGAATGACAACCAATTAAAAGCATCATTTTACTGGAAACAACTAAAAGAATGCTTTCTAAATAATTCCTTTTGGATAGTGGATGGTGGGGGAGTAGGCGCTGGCATGCCAAAGCTAAATTATATGATATTTGATGCTTTTATATGTATTTGCATGAGGCCACCTAGTTTAGTTGCATAATTAGAAGTGCCACAAAAAGAAGAAAAAAAACCCCCTGCCAGCAAACATATATGAGGCATGCCAAATTACACACACATGTTTTTTGGAATGAAATAGAGTTGTTCTGATGTTGAGAGTAACGTGAAATACATTTTGATTCGTGAAATAAGATTTCCAGAAGTTAATTGGTTGGTATTTGATGCATTTTGAGATAATTACCTTCACAACTTAGGCCATGACATTTCAGAACTAACATTGAAGGAACAAAGTGATAAATATGGTAGAAAATGTGGGGGAAAGCTGATCGAAGTGACACATTCTAGTGTTTAATGGGATTGATGATTGATGCTGTTGGGTATAGTGCAGAACTTACATTGAATAGGCTTTCTGGAACTAGTGATCTTAGAACATGCCAAGTTTGATTAAAAGTATACATGCTATTGTGGGATCTTGAATAAATCTAGAGCAACAGAAGAAACTGCTCGCTGCTAAATGATATTAGTTCCTGGTATTGAAATTTAATCTTATCTAACATTTAGGCATCTTATAGGGAGCTGCATGATAAGTTGTGAGAATAGAAACCGCAGTTTATCCAAGTCTCGGTTTATGAAATATTTGAAGGTACCATTGCTTCATGCCTTTGAACAATAACTCAAGTGTTGTAACTAGATAACCATTCCACTAGTTAGTGCCATACTCCTGTAATCTTCTTGGTGTTGCTTGCTTTAGAGCAATCAATTTTTATACTTACTTTTATTTACTCACATTGATCTGGTAGGATCCTAAAATTTCTCTTTGTTACCGTATGAGAGAATAACATTGAAACATGTCTTGCTCAAAATGATAACCGTTCTGATTTTTTCCTGCAGGGGTATGAACAGCTCATATCTGTTGAAGGATTGCATCAATTACACATCCTCATATTCTTTCTAGCAATTTTTCATGTGTTATTTAGTGTTATTACCATGACACTTGGGAGACTGAAGGTATGGAAATGTTCTTTTTATAATACATTTGTTTTGCTATGCTATTTACACGCATCTAATTGCCTGAATTGGTTATGTGTATTACTGGAAAATAAGATCTATAGTAATGAATAAACTAGAAAAAAATTTTAATGTCTAAATCTAGGTAGACAAGCTAGTTGACAAACTATCTTTCCCCTGACCTGTAATGTGATGTACCAGGTCAAATTCTTAGCTAGTAGTAATTAGTTACTTTCTACAGAGTCGTGCCTGGAAGCGGTGGGAGCTGGAGACTTTGTCCCAAGATTATGAGTTCTCAAATGGTATGCTGTCTTATCTTAAAGGCTAGATTCCACCTTTATATTCTAGCTTTAACTTTTCTTCATTAAATATTTGCTTATCTGGGTTTGTATGCTCAATTGGATATTGTCTTATGCACAGATCCTTCAAGATTCAGGCTTGCTCACGAGACATCTTTTGTGAGAGCACACACCAGTTTCTGGAGTAGAATTCCGTTCTTCTTTTACGTTGTAAGAAATATATCACTTAACTAGCACCAAGTTCTTCATCTTCCTTGTGTATATATATGTTTGGTGTGTTCAGTAGCACTGTATGGTCTAAATTTGTCTGTATCTATTGCAGGGATGCTTCTTTCAACAATTTTTCAGGTCTGTTAGCAGGTCTGACTACTTGACATTGCGCAATGGATTTATCACAGTGAGTCTTCATACACAGATTTCATTTTTCAAGTGCTGGATTGCCACTTTATTTTTGACAGTGCCATGTTTATGTAGGTCCATTTAGCTCCTGGAAGTAAGTTTAACTTCCGTAAATACCTCAAACGGTCATTGGAAGATGACTTCAAGTTAGTTGTGGGAGTAAGGTAATGGTTCAACTCTCTCTCTCTTCATGTTATATTTCTTTGGTTTTTCACAAGATTTCAAATATTTATATATCCTGATTTATTTTGATGTTTTGGCAGTCCTGTTCTGTGGGCATCCTTTGTTATCTTCTTGCTCCTGAATGTTAATGGTAAGTTCCTCTTCTTTGGAAATTTTTAGAGCATAAAGCACTTACAAGTTGAATTTGAGGACAGTCTAATATGTTGATGTGCTGTGTCCCTTTCAGGATGGCAATCTTTGTTCTGGGCTTCAATGATACCTGTGATTGTAAGAAATCTATTCTCAGTGATAAATTTTCCAGATTGAGAGCAAACATCATTGTTCTGACCATTCATTTTTGCAGATTATCCTAGCAGTTGGGACAAAACTTCAGGCCATTATGATGAAGATGGCTCTTGAAATCAAGGACAGACACGCAGTAGTCCAAGGGATGCCACTTGTGCAAGGCTCAGACAAATATTTTTGGTTTGGTCGACCTCAGTTACTTCTTCATCTTATCCATTTTGCTTTATTTCAGGTACTGTATGGCGTCCTCTACAGATACTAATCCTTACATGACCTATAATTACATCGGAATTGTTAGCTTAAGATTCTTTGAATATCAAGGTTCTTTGCTTTATTCATAGTAATTAACTGTAAGTATGCTAATTGCCATTTTCTTTATTTCATGGTGAGTGCAGAATGCATTCCAGATAACATATTTCTTGTGGATATGGGTAATTCACTCTTTTCAGCAACTCTGTTATGCAATAATGTATTGTCTGCTCCTGTTCTTTACTCCTTACATCCTTTGCTTAACATGTATGTTTACACATGCAGTATTCATTTGGGTTGAAGTCTTGCTTCCATGACAATTTCGATATTGTTATAGCCAAAGTTGCTTTGGGGTAAGCTTTTGTAATTTCAGCAGATGGCCATTTCTAGTGATAAATCCATTACAAACATGTTATAGACGATATCATTATCAGTCACCTAATTTCAGCATGGAAAAAGACCATGCTCTGGACATTAGTCTTTATTTTAAAATGAGCTGATAGACTAAATTTCCATGACCTTGCAGGGTTGGAGCTCTATTTCTGTGCAGCTACATCACACTTCCTTTGTATGCCCTTGTAACTCAGGTACCTTCAACTGCCTCTGGTATCTTTAGAAGCTTGAGATGGAACAAACATGACCAAGTACAATCTTACAAAAGAAACTTCTAATTTCAAATTGTTTATTTGTTCCCAAAAGCAAGCCTTTGATCAACCAACAAATCATGTCCCCATTACTAGAAACGATGGTGTTTGTTTCAATATCATTCAAAACTTAAAAGATGCTGGAACTAAAATGCTTTCATCCCCTGAAAACCTGTATCATTATTCGTAGATAAACTCTGTACCGTTATGTGCTCGTTCTGTTTCCTAACGCTTATTTCTCGAAGTTTTCTATGGTTTCCTGGAGACTAATCTTTATCATTGGCCACCTCTCAGATGGGTTCGCGGATGAAGAAATCAGTCTTCGACGAACAAACATCCAAGGCTCTTAAGAAGTGGCACATGGCTGTGAAGAAGAGGCATGGGAAAGGAGGAAAGACTCCTGCTCGGACGTTCGGAAGTGTGAGCCCGACTGTGTCTACCGTCTCTTCCTCACACGCATTGCAACGTTTCAAAACAATCGGGCACTCAACCCAGTCATCATACTCTTATGATGATCAAGACGTGTCCGATTTAGAAGCTGAGGCATTGTCACCCACAACAGCAACTACCAGCTTTATCGTAAGGGTGGATGATGATCATGATGATGTTCACCCAACTGAAGTTAACGTACAACAATATGAGGAAGAAGAAACCGGAAATGAAGACGATTTCTCATTTGTCAAGCCTGCCCCTCCAAAAGAACCGTAGTTTGCATAAACTGATGAATCATCCTCTTGTGTATCAATTTCTGAGGGAAAATTGTAGATTCGGATAGTGGGATAGTGAAATACAGGATTTAATTGTTAAATAATATATTTATTTTGTTTTATTCATTAAGGATAGAATAATATTTTTAACTTAGTTTATATATAATTTTTTTGTATTTAGGTTAAACAATACAAATTAAGGAGAATTTTAGTCTCTTTTTCTTTCATGTTTGTATTTGGTTTGTGTTAATTGAATACTTTAACATTAATTTCTTTCTTTTTTATATATATTTATATAATTGATTGGTATTTTCTTCTTTCTTTAACTTAGCTTAAACCAACCAATATAGGATTTCAAGTTAATTTCAAATATATAAAAAAGAAGACAGTAATATTTTAAATATAGTTTTGATATCATAAAATTTGTTAAATGAAAAATGAAAATACAATGTATTTATTTAATATGACGAATTAAAAATATATTAACTATCATATATATATATATATATATATATATATATATATATATATATATATATATATATATATAAACGTTAATTGAAAATTAAAATGAAAAGTTTATTTTTCATAAGAAGTAAAAGATAAATACAAATATAAATATTTTTTTCTTATATATATATATATATGATTTTTGTTTTTATAAATACATAATATAAATACAACTAATCTATTTTAAATATAACAAAAAATAAAATCAAAGATAAAGTATAATAAAATATAACCTCAATCAACTAATATTTTTGTTTGATCCTAACTTAAATTTAAAATTTAAATAACATATCGATTAATTAATAGATTTTATAGTTGGTATTAATTTATAAAATTTTAATTATATTATAAAATTATAAGAACTATCCAAAAGATCTATTATCATTTTTTAAAATATTTAAATTAAACAATTTAAAAAATAAAAAAAGAGGATATTAATTAAAAATCAAATTTAAAAACTAAAAAATAATATAAAAAACATGGTCGAGGCTAGGCCCAGCCTAAAAGGCCAAAGCCCATGCATGTCCGCTAGTTCCCTCTCTGTATTTTTTTTAAATGGGCAAATAACACATCATCCGTCCAAATATTTTTTTAAATGATTGGATGATGAATCGTCCATCTAGATAGACCACAAGTCGTCCATTATTATTTTTTCTAACCATTGAAAGTGACTGGAAAGACATGGTTTAAGTTTTTGAATTAGAAAAAATCTATTTTTAACTAGTTTTCACTTTAAAAACATTCACAAAATCATTATAAAACTTCAATAAACTTATTTTCAATAAAAAAAAACACTCTAATCGCTTTAAAAACTCAAACCCAACACACACATCCCCGCGCGCGGGGGGATATATATATAAAATATTTAGGTTTGGAATTAGCCATGATGTACATCTCAAACATTTGGGTTAGAAAAAAAAATTTAATTTGCAATGCATCATTCATTTATAGAATGAGTCAGTTGTCATTGTATTTTACGATCTCTTACCGTTTTTTGAATTTATTAACGGATTTTTGTTATCTTATTAATGATTTAGATAAACTTTATTTTATTTTTGTAAAAATGACATGAAAACAATCCACTCAATATTATAAACACAAATTTAACATCAAACGCCACTTTTAAACAACTAATCAACATACAAATGTAATCTTAAACTTTTTAGATCTAGAAATTTAAGTCCCCTTATCACTCAAATTCAACAATAAAAATCTAGATTAGGTATCTATGAACTGTTTATCTAGGATTTTCATTAGATGGTGATCGTGTTAGGTATTTTCTCTCTTTTTACTCTCTCTCTTGTTATGTTGCTTTTATATATTTATTGCGTTCACTTTTATAGTTTTTAATTCTCAGATTTAACAATAAAAATTAAGTTAATTAAAATCAATTATCCAAATATAAATATAAGGATAAAGATTAAAATTATGAATGGTTTAAAATAACATTTGTGAACAAAAAGTTAATTTGGTTATGTCTCTGTCTCTGTTCTATCTATCCACATGCAATTGTTTTTCTATCAAACAAATAAAATAATCAGAAACCAAAATTTATTTGCATTCAATTAATAATATGTAGACGATCAAAATCAGAACCTTTGAAAAGAGAGAATAAGAGAGAGAGAGAGAGAGAGAGAGAGAGAGAGAGAGAAAGCCAAGAACTACCATAACCCCTTCCATAAATTGGCCATTGTGTATTAAACAAGGAATGTCGGCTTGTGATGAAGATGGTTAATGAAGTATGACGTGTGGCTCTTAGGGACCAGTGTATACAGACGGTACCATGATGTTCACAGTTATCGTTCTACTCGCTACCGTTGAAAATCAAACGAATGTGTCCGAGCAAAAAATTCCGTCCGAGTTTCCTATATCGATAATATACAGAGGGCGGGTTGCTAATATCTCGAAATACCACTGGCTAAAAACCCCATCCTGTTTAATATTTTTATCATCACCACCATATACCCATTGAGGGCTTGATACTGAAATTGCCTACCAAACCTTGAGCTCTTGGAAGCCCTTCTTTTTGTTTCTATGTATATACATAGCTCGACAAGAACACAGGGAGAGGAGGAGAAAAATAAAAAAAGAAAACAAAGAGGGGAGTAAATTGAACTAAGCACCGAACACGCATCTTTTATTTAAGATCGAATATCTAATACATTTGCTTGTGCTGTGAGGCTTATATGTAATAACATGACGAAGCCAACTAATTAAATTAAAAGTGATTTAGTCCGAGAGGCAAGTAGAGAGGGGGGAAAGCTCGCCTCGTGTTTTCTGCCTCCGGAGCTGGAGATGGAGGAGGAACCCCCTGCTTCCCATTTCCTTTTTGCCTCCCGCTCACCCGATCTGCAAATTGATGCCGTTAAATCAGAATTCTTACAAAGCTCTTCTGTTGAGACTACAGACAAATTACATGATTAACCCCATAATATATATCAAGACAGCTTATATATCAAGAAATCAAGGTACTGAAAACAAAATTAGAAGGAGAGCAGCGGCTTATTTATCAGAATATTCTTACCGATCGAGAGACCACTAAGATCCCATCTTTGCATTAATACAAAGGATCATTTTGTGTGGTGACTTGAGAAAGAACTATACATGCTTGCAGGTCATTGAATGAATCTCAAAGAACTAACCTGCACTGAAGAAATAATATTGTCGTAAAAGAAACGCCGCAGCAGTGAGGATGAGGATCACGAAATAGTTGAAGGTGAGGAAAAACATTGCTTCTTTTAGCTAGAAATCACGTTTGCTTGTGAATCCCAACCATCTTAGCTTGGTTTATATAGAGTATAGACAGGGAGTCATTAGGATTCACAGCAGTTCATTTAATTACTCGGACGTCACCCAAATGTTCGGGTCGGACATGACTCATTATAAATTAAAAAAAATAAGACCGGTTATATTTGCATTTTAAAAATGTTTTTAAAGAAAAATAATTTTTTATTTTTTTTTTACTTCAAATTAAATTTTTTTTATGTTTTCAAAATATTTTGATAGGCTGATATCAAGAATAATTTTTAATAAATAAAAAAATATTATTTTGATACATTTCCAAGTAAAATACACTTCGAAAAGCAGCCACTACCATACTTCCAAATACCATATATATATATATATATATATATATATATATATATATATATATATATATATATATAAACTCAATTCTCTCCACAATAAAACAATGTTGTTTCTTTTTCTTTTTATTTATTTATTTGTGTTGGTTTAGACATTGTTTAACCAGCTTTTTAAAATTCTATAAAATCAATCAATTTTTATTAAATCAATATATTTTGAATTTAACTTTAAAACTAACCAAGTCAGAATTTAAATAATAAATTTTCTGGATTAATTTGCCTGTTTAATTGTATTGTATTGTCTTTTATTTTTGGTAGAATAGCAAGGGCATATTACAATATCTATACTTAAACATCTTATAATTAAAAAAAAAATTAATTTAAAGTTTTTAAAAACATTAAAATATAAAAAAATATAAAAAACATGTCTAAAAAGAAAAAAAGCGCATCTAAGCAATATTTTTTCAAACTTTGCGGTCACACGCGTACGAGAGATATTGCTAAAAAGGGTTGACATTAAGAAGCAACCACCACCTAGGCAGTGTGCTAACATCTTTTCTTTTCTTACCCAACTAATTCCTTTCAACCGATAAGCTTAAATTAGCTTAGTAGGATTTTTACATAAGTGAAAATCATAGGCATTTTTTGTTGGAATCTTACTTTTATCAAAATTATAATAAAGTTAAAAAAATTAATTAAAAAAAACTAATTTCTCTTTAACCTTACATAAAAATTCATTTAAGCCAATCATATCTAAGAGTTTAGGTTCTAACAAAACTGTACCATTTTTTGCAAATTGAAAACATATTCTTCTTTATTTGTGTGGTAGATGAATTGTCTACATCTAGCCTAATTATATCATGCCGTTTACTTACTCTATAAAATACAAACTCGGTATGAAATATTTAATTTTTTTCAAAAAACAAAAAAACAAAAAATTCTTTATTAAAAAACAAAATAAATGTTTTGTTTTCGTACATATGACTAAATCCTGAAAGTTTTTCATGCATATTTTCTAAAATTAATAAAATCACATTTTTATTATGTTTTAAAAATATAAAATAGATATCATAATTACTTTTTGATTATCCATTAGAGTTTCATCAAAATATTAAAAATCACACAACAATGAGTTTGTTATTCAAAACAGTAGGAATTGACTATATCTAAAAAATAAATATGATGTTAGAATGGTTATGGACCTTAGAATGGTTAGGACCTAATCCAATAAGGTAGAAACTTCCTCATAAAAAAAGATCTATCTTAAACCTTAGACGAGATCAACAAATAGAAACATGACTTAGAAAAATAATTAACAAGCAATACAACTTATCTTAGGTAGGGTCTACCGGAGATGATGCGTCTTCCCCTTACATAACTAGTTCTCTTATCCAAACTCTTGCAGATCATTAAATTTTCTAATAACTATAATATCAAGTGATGACTCTTTAACTAACAATCATAATTTAATAATTAAACCGAAAACCCTTTTTAACTTTCATAAGGCAACTTCGCCACGCAACGTCCTGCACAACAACAATACTCCCACTTTCGATATATTATTGTCCTCAAGAATACGTATTGAATTCTGAAAATTATTTTTTCAATTCCTTCCAGTTCCTCCTAAATGGTACGACTCTAAAATAGATTTGACCACTGTTTCAAGATCATTACTATTACTCTGTTACCTTTTTTTCCATCAATTTCCTATCTTTGATTGCTATTAGACTGATTTTGATCATTTCTTTGTCAGTCATAAGAATTATAGTGGTAGTAGTAAATGCATTGTTACCACCTTTCTTCTTCAGTAGTAATACATGGAACACTAGTTGAATCATGGTTCCCTGTGGTAATAGTAGCTTATACGCTACCTCTCCAGCCTTATATATGATCTTATAATTAAGGACCATGAAACCTCGAGTTTAGCTTCCTTAGTGCCACATTTATATGTTTATAAAGTTGCAGTCTTTAAGTAAACCAAATCACCAACTTGAAACACTCTTTCAATTCCGTCCTTATTAGTCATTCTCGTTATTTTGTTTCTATCTCTTTCCAATTAAAACTGCAACTATTTGTCCATGTTCACCCTTTTTTGAATAACTTCATCCACAACTGCTACTCGATATGTGAGGGGCGCTGCCCTGCCAGAAATTTTTTAGAGAGAGAGGGTTGCTGTAATTCTAATTCAAAGAAGAAGATGAAATAGGAAGAGGAGAGGGTTTTAATTCATCTTTAATATTTCCGGATGAAATTAACTGACATGTCAAAATACCAATGGAATTGTTGACAATTTTTTTATTTATTTTTTATTTATTTTTGACATTTTGGTGCAATTTCCATAGAAAAACACGATGGATAATATCCCATTGCTATTTCTATTGATAATTACCAACTGAACTTTTCCGCTGCTATTTGCGTTGTTGTTTATCAATTTTCTAGCCATGATTGTTTGGTTGAGAGGAGGCTGCACAGGAGAATTCAATGGCCATAGCGGTGGTTTCGTGGAAGTCACCTCTGGTCATTATCACAAAGTCTTGTCGACAATACAAGCAAGAAAAAATAAATCAAATCTTGTTTCTTTTCTTTTCTTTCATTCCCAATATGATGATTTCTCAGATAATGGATTAAATGATTTAATTTAAACCTTTAGACAAATCTCAATTGCGAGGAATTATAAATAAGATTTGTCTAAAGAAAAAAAGCCTGTCTATTACGCATATATTAAACAAACTTTATACTGCTGCTTATTCATGAGAATCGTATAGGATTCTATCTTACAATTATTTTATAAAAAAAATTATATTACTTTGAAATAACTATCAATAGTTACTTCATAATTGCTCTCATTATAAATAATTAAAGTACTTACACTTAGATTTAGAAATAATTTTTTTAATAATCCCTTCTTTTTTTAATGTATATTAGATTTTTTACTCGTGCTATGCTGCAGAAATGGTTAATTTTTTTAATAAAAAATAATATTTAATTTTTTATAATCTTGGTAAAATGCCAAATGCTATTTACCTACCTGCGTGAAATGAAGAATTGCTTGCCCACTGACTGGTTTCTATTTTATACGCAAGAGAAGGATAGTTTCATGGCGTAAATCACGCCTGACTGAAGCTGAGAGGGATTTTTTATTTCTTCTTTGTCTGGAGTCCGTACCAAGTTAGACTTACCGCCAAAAGATCAAGTATATTGGTTAAAAAATCACCAAGGTCACTGTCACCTAGAATAATCTCATACAGGAAAATATAAAAAAAAAATCATGAAATATAATTATTTAAAATTAAAAAAAAACAAGTAGGAATCAAAAAAAATAAGAATCAAATTTAGTATAAAAAACAAATAAAATAAAACAACAAGGAATGTAATTGAAAAATAAAATAAATCAAGAAAATGATAAAAAAAACAAAAAAATAACAATCAAAAGAATAAGAACCAAATATGATAGATGAAAAAAATTGGAGGATGAGATTGAAAAATAATTTTAATTTTATTAATTAGTTCAAATAAAATAAATAGTAATAAAAAACATGTGAATCAAATCTAAAAAAAAAAAAGTTAAAAGGTTATTTTGAAAAATTAAAACATTGTGAAAATACTATTTTACCTCTCAATTTACACTTCTTTAGCTTGTGTTGTGAAGGGGAAAAAACCATTATACTATAGCAAGCAATTCATGATGTAAAAAATCATTACACTATAGCCATTTATGATTGAATTAGCCTTGATACACAGTATAAGTACACTGATGGCTCTTAGTTTTTTTTTTTTTTTACCATAGACATAGACTGTGAGTGTGGAAAATTAGCTAAAGTTTTGGTAAGATGAATAGGGTTAATAGATGATTATTGTTTTTTAAAGTGTTTTTTTATTTGAAAATGTGTTAAAATAAAGTTTTTTTTTGTTTTTTAAAAAATTATTTTTGACATCAGCACATCAAAATGATCTAAAAACATATAAAAATATTAATTTAAAGTAAAAATAAAAATAAATATATATATATATATATATATATATATATATATATATATATTTTAAATACTTTTAAAATACAAAAAATAACAGGCCTAATAGATGTAATCAGAAAAAAACAAGTGGACAATTAAGTTGACATGGTCCTATGAAAAAAGTGGACAGGGTATGTTTATACGTTCTTATCTTAACGTGAGAGAGCTTTCAGTGCTTAGCACTTTTATGTCTAGGTTTCTATATATTCTTTAGACAGAATTGAACTCGTTAATGGCTTCAGGACAGTTATATAAACAACTATTTAACAAAACAAATGTATAAATATCAGCCAAAATTTACTAAATTAAGTGATATTTGTTAAGATTTTGGTATCAATTATATATATATATATATATTAATGAAATATTCTAAATTAATATTAGCCTAAGTACTATTCTTCTATGCTAAAAATGCAAAACTATCCTCTTTTATCTAATTTACAGCTTGACCGTTACTGCAATATTGTAGTCTCATTTCCCTTTATTAACAAATAAAAAAAAGAGTGAATTACTTGTTTTTTTAATCCCTGTAACCTAAAAATTGAACCAACATGAAGCTAGAAGACCCATGCATGCATGGTATGGGTTTTGTTATAAAAAACAAATGTTATGGGCAATTAAGCATGGCATATACGATATCATCGCAAAGGGAATTTGCGATAGTAAAACACTACTGCTCTCGATCCCTTTTGCTCTAACCTTTTTCTCAGCATGAAATACAAGGCAGAGAAAGAGACCAATAATGGCATTAGATTAGAGAAGAAGAGGATAATAGGTTGCACGAAAGAGACAGAGAGTTGAATCGCCACACTGAGACAAGAATTGGGTATTTTTAGAGGCATATATATTGCAGGTATAACAAATAAGTAGCAAAATAAAAGAAGACTATTTTGTCACAAAAATCGATTTGTTAGACTATTAAGTGCGTGGTAAATAGCTCCTTACCTTCATAATCGATGTTTCAACGTTGGACTGCTCTATTAAGAGTATAGTTTTAATTATAACAAATTGATAAATTAGCCAATCGATAAATTATGTTCATCTAATAATTGTAGAAAGGTAATTATTGTTAAGTAATATTTATCTAGTTTTATTTATTAAGGGTAGAATAATATTTTCAGTTTAACCTATATATAATTTCTTTGTATTTAGGTTAACTCAAGCACTCATAATAAACAGATTATTGAGAATTTTAGCCTCCCTTTATGTTTGATCTGAATTTCTTTAACATGGTATCAGAGCCTAGTTGATCAAACCCTTGGTTTGTTAATTTTATGGAACTCGCTGCCCTTGTAGAAATCATGTTCACCAATGTCAGAGCCACTGCTCGTATCAAAATCGTTATCATCATCCACTTCATTCCATGTAGTATGTTCCAGCACGCTCAATGCATTCCTTTGAAGCTTAACTTCAGATTCATTTTTCAAAACATCAGACATGGGTTGTTTGACCTATTAAAAGATGGAGGATGAAGATCAAGTTTTGTGCTTGCGGCTGAAGAATTAATATCTGAAACTTTATTTTAGATTCTTCAGCTTCTGCAATTTGGTATTTCTGTTCTGCCTCTGCAATTGTTTTGGTATTTCGTCTTCTCTTCAGTTTCTGCAATTTGGTATCAGCTTTTGCAATTTGGTATTTCTGTCTGTCTCTGCAATTGTTTTGGTATTTCATCTTCTCTTCAGCTTCTGCAATTTGGTATCAGCTTCTGCAATTTGGTATTTCTGTCTGTCTCTGCAATTGTTTTGATATTTCATCTTCTCTTCAGTTTCTGCAATTTGGTATCAGCTTCTGCAATTTGATATTTCTGTTCTGTCTCTGCAATTGTTTTGGTATTTCATCTTCTCTTCAGTTTCTGCAATTTGGTATCAGCTTCTGCAATTTGATATTTCTGTTCTGTCTCTGCAATTGTTTTGGTATTTCATCTTCTCTTCAGTTTCTGCAATTTGGTATCAGCTTCTGCAATTTGATATTTCTGTTTCTGCAATTTGGTATCAGCTTCTGCAATTTGGTATTTCTGTTCTGTCTCTGCAATTGTTTTGGTATTTCATCTTCTCTTCAGTTTCTGCAATTTGGTATTTGAGTCAAGTTTCTGCAAGAAAAATAAAAAATTTGGAGTGATATTTTGTCTTCCGCTTCTGCAAAATCTGGTATTTCAACTTTCCTTCAGCTTCTGTCATGGCATCTACTACCAAAGAGATTGTTTGGTTGGTTACTTGCTGATATGAGAGTTTTCTTTTGTCATCCTACTCCTATGAATTGTGACAACCAGAGTTCTATTCAGATTGCTCACAACTCGGTTTTTATGAGCGAACTAAGCACATTGAGATCGATTGTCATCTTACTCGTCATCATCTCAAGCATGACACCATTACTTTGCCTTTTGTTCATTCTTCCTTGCAGATTGCAGATTTCTTTACCAAGACGCATTCCATATCTCGTTTTCATTTTCTAGTTGGCAAACTCTCGATGCTTGTAGATGCCGCATCGTGAGTTTAAGGGGAGATGTTAAGTAATATTTATCTAGTTTTATTTATTAAGGGTAGAATAGTATTTTCAGTTTAACATATATATAATTCCTTTGTATTTAGGTTAACTCAAGTACTCATAATAAACAGATTATTGAGAATTCTAACCTCCTTTTATGTTTGATCTGAATTTCTTTAACAATTATAACAAAATATATATATATATATATATATATATATATATATATATATATATATATATATATAGAGAGAGAGAGAGAGAGAGAGAGAGAGAGAGAGAGAGTCGATGCTAAAAGTTATTTCAGACATTTTATAAATATCAGACTTTATTTGTCCTGGAAAGAAAGCCATGTTTGCTAGTGGTGATTAACGTTTGGAATGGTAATAATATTTATTAAGGATGGTGGTAGTGTTAAAAGTAATTAATTATTGGAGCAAGTCAACGAGTAGAGCAGGAGTCATGTACCTTCATGTCTCGATTATCCCAAAGTCAGATCTTATCACTATCCTTAACAAAAAAATTCCTAGCACTTGAAAATGACAGTGGGATTATTGGAACGAGTCAATGAGTAGTAGGTATGTGGAAGCTACTTTCACGTCAATTATCCCACACTCAGATCATATTGAATCCTTAACAACAACAAAAAAAATAAAAAAATTAAGTTTAGTTTTTGTAATAACTTGGGTGTTTTTTATATATATCTATTTGTGTATTATGCTTATTTACAATATTGAAAGAATACGAGGAACCTTTTATATTTATAAAATAAATTAATTGCAAGTAAATATAAATGAATGGGTGAGCAAAAAGACTGAATCTATCTAGCATGATGATTAAAGAAGCTCAAAATTTACATGAGAGGACTATGGTTTTGCTATCTCCAGATAATTCTTTTCTTTTTATTTTACTCCTGTCACTTTCAATCTCGTACTCTCTCCCTTTATTACATGTATTTTCCTCCTCCTCCTTTTTTCTTTTGATTTAAAAACTACATGTGTGCTAGATCACAACTTAGTTTATTATATATGTTCTTACATATCAATCACAATTCAATACGGTCTTTTTATTTAATAATATATATATAAAAAAAGAAGGGTTGAATCTCATTTGATTGAAATGGCTCTTGTGAGCAGATCAAGATTTAAAGCTCAAAATATTCTTATAATTTTCTACTTTAGAAGTCCCAGAAACTTCAGCATGAGAGGCCTGCTGCTGGTTCCACATCAATAATCTAATCAAAACGATCATATTAGCATCACCAGGTAGATTACTCAGATCGATTTCGTGATTTCATCAACGTTGGCCATAAAATATTGGAGACTGGATGGGATCATAAATCAACTCACGACAATTGGGAACAGGAAAGAAATGCTATTTTATACGCAGCTGCTTCCTTGTCAATCGAAAGAACATACGGTTCTTTCTTAAAAATTAATTTTATACCGTATGATGGTCAATATCACATTTAGTATCCATTGAATTCATCTCCAAATTTATTTCGTATATATGGCGTTCATATCCATGTGGGCCCTAAGAGATTTTGGGTCCAACCTTTTTCTTGTAATCGAAACAAACAAATAATTATTTTTTTTCTTAGAGATGCAAGAGATGACGTTGCCTATAATCTAAAACGTGTGGGCTAAATATTGGGTACACATAGCACTGTTCATTCTCTCCAGTTTTATTTTATATATATACAATAAATTTAATTCTTTTGCGTGATTACATCGTTTTTGGGATAAATGCAAAAACAATTGAATTAAATTTGTTCACAAATAATAAAACTGAAAGATAAAGCATCAAAATAATAATAATAAAAAAAACATTATTAATGGGTGATGGTTTTACGGTTCACACAACATGTTTACATTAATTAGTCCTTCAACTTGTAATCTATATATATTCGATCCCTCAATATTTTTTTAATTTAACGTTGGTGTAAAAGTTTATTTTTATTATTTTTTAGTCCCTGATTTTAGAGATGAGAAAGGTTTTTAAAATCCAGCAATAGAGAGAAAATTAGTATTTTCACCGATTTTGACCACCTAAATAATTGATCTTGGTATCAAAGATTTTTATTTTAAAAATAGGGCTCAGGCGCAGTTTTCTCTTGCATGCCCACATGTGGGCTCTTCCTTTAATGACAAGGCACCAACATTGCTTACCAGGCCCAACAATACTTGGCTTCTTTCCCTCTTTTTTATTTTTGTAATTTTTCATTTTAGAAAAAATCATTCTTTTTTATATCTATTTTTCTTAATAATTTTTAAAAATATATTTCAATAAACATCCCTTCTCTCTGATTTTTATTTTATTTTTGTATTTTTTTTAAATAGCAGTTTTTTCTTATTATGTTGTATGTATTTAATTTTTGAAGAGTTTATTCTAATTCATTTAAAAATTTTTATGTTATATGTTATTGAAATTTTTATTTTTTATAGTATTTATAATAAATGAAACATTGGGAGACATTGTTTTTCTCTATAATTTTATTCAGTTAATTTTATGTGTGTTTATTTTTACTATCATTTTATTAAATAAAAAATAATAATTTTAATAAACATAGTCATTGTACACTATCGAATAAATAATTCATGTTTTGAGATCAAATATCTTGATCTATATTTGCCTCTCGACTTTTTGAGATACGTATTTAATTATCGTTAATGATTTTTTTTATTGACACAATTTATTCTTGATTTATTTAATTAGATGCGTTTATAAGAATTTTTTTTTGCTTAATATTTTTATATGTAAAAAATGCATGTTGGAAAAAGATGTATATTCAATATATCTATTTTCAAATAATATTCGTAATGTGTAAAACTTCATAATATTTTTTTTACCTCTTATTTTATTTAATCAATTTAATGTATGTCTATTTTTATTTTATTTAATTAAATAAAAAATAAATTTTTTGAACAATTTGTATTTATTATTAATAAATTTTATTTTTATTTATCATTAATAATTTTTTTTATTTAGTAAGACATATAGTTTTCAATTTCTTTTATTAGATATACACATAAGTTTTTTTATTTTTATTTTTGATTTTTATATAAAAAACACAGAGTCAAAAAACTAGTCAAAACCATAACTTGATTTCATAAAAAAAGTAAATGAGTTAAGGCCGTGGGTATAAAGTCATTAAGCCTAGAGTTATAGAATCTTTACCATAACTTGCAAAAACCGCCCAAGTCTATAAAAGCTTTGGGATCACAAGCTGGAGACCCGCATGATCAGGGACGGAGGCTTTTGCCACCCCTGGGCCCAAATAGTTTCTTTTTTCTTTTCTTTTCTTTTTTTAACACTGTAGACCCATGGTTTTGTTGTGTCCAAATAATTTTGTTTTTTAACAGTTTATAAGTTTATGGCCACGGTTCCATTTCTTTTAAATTTCTTTTTCTTTTTTTTTAATTTTACTCCTTTCACTTTTAATAATCTCATATTCTCTCCCTTTATTACGTCTATTTCCCTTCTTCTTTTTTTTGATTTAAAAACTACATGTGTGCTAGGTTACAATTTAGTTTATTACTAGATTAAGAGCGGTTCCTCGCGAGCTGGACGAATTTCTTTGCAACTTAAAAAAATAATGCTAAAGCATTATCATTGTATTTTAAAAAACAAAAAAAAATTCAACAACTTTACATAATAAAAAGAAAACTAAAAAAATAATAATAGTTAAATCTCAGGAATTAAACTATAGAATAATAAAATTAAGAAAACAATAGATGAAAAAAAAGTATTAAACAAAAAAGCATTACCTAAACTAAATAAGGTTGTTAAAACTCGCGAGTAATATCAATGCGGACATGATAATTCAAAGAAAAATAATTAAAAAAATAAAGTTAGTAATTCCATGATGACATATCTATATTAATAATAATAAAAAGAAATTGTTAGTAACTGTTTTGATAAGTACCGTACCATAGGATTTAATTCCATGATGACATGACACAAACTAATCAGCTTTTACCTTCGACAGACGAGACGGGGGGTGCTATTTCAATTAATAAAGCTAGTTACTATCGTTTGAACCGATATGCACGTGGCATCAGTTACCTATCATGATGGTATTGGTCATGTCACACACTAAGGTCTCATGCATCCTTGTCAATTTTGGACTTGACATCCACCTCAATTATGAGCGCAATTACTATTATTTTATTTTTTAAATTTTATTTTTATATCATAATATCAAACACATAATAAAAATTAATTTAAAATTCTTACAAAAATATTTTCCAACCATAAAAGTAAACATAATTATATCTTTATATATGTATATATATCCTTCAAATAATTTTTGAGTTATATTATAAAGAATATATTATCTTTGGCCCTAAGAAATACAACTCAATATATTCATATCACCACAAGATATGTATCAAGGCAATATTGACATGACCTAGTGACTATGCATTAGATGTGTATGTTTGAGATAAAAATATGGTTAGTTTTTTTTTACTGGTATAATTTTTTTAAAACACAAATCACACCTAACTAATTATAAAAAATAGATATTTTTTTTTATTTTTTTTCCGTGTGATCCAACAACAAAAACCCAACCAAGCCTCTATCCTAAACAAACCACAGCCAATAATTATGAAATTTTGGCACATGTTTTTACCATGATATCCACTCCACCAACTAATGTTTGAATGCTTGCCCAGGAGAGGAGAAGATAATTTCAATTGGATGTGAAGTGGGAGTCAAGATAAGGAGGGGGAGAGAGTGCCTGTTTGCTAGACTTTGCACATGTTTAGCAAGGCTATTTCTGCCAATAGCCTTGAACTTTCGGCAACAATTCACTGAACATTATCCGTTTTCTTTCAACCTCGTTAATTGAATGCCAGACAAATAACTGTGCTAGCTTCTTTGGTCCTAAAATTAGGTATAATTAGAAGACCTCATTGCCTTCTTTTTTATGAAGAATATCTACTTAGCATTTCTCATGCTTTCTGGGTTGTTTTGAGCCTACACTCCACCCCCATGGAATTAACGGATAGTCTTTCTCTCTGGGGCACATAATGTGTCGCCTCTTCCAAAAACAAAAATTATATATCTTAGTGCAACTGCCAACACCAACTTAATGAGACAAATACAGTTAATGCTTGCCGCAATTTGTTTAGCCGGAATAAGTACGTGTGTGCCTCCGTCAGACAGTCAGTCGATTAGGAGTCATCCCCGACAAGGTTGCTGTTAAGCATAATTTTTTATTTAAAAATAAATTAAAATAATATATATTTTTGTATATCAGTATATTAAAAAAAAGATTTAAAAATATAAAAAAATAATTAATTTAAAATAAAAAAAATCAATTTATTTAAAAGCTGCCAAATACCTTCAACTTAAACTAATTAAACAAGGATATATGGATTTCCTCTCAAGAGTAAATTGGCTGACAGATACATTTGTCTTTTGGGATTAATGAGAATTCCTTCACCAAAGTAATGTGAATGCAGAATTGCATTAGTAATCTTGAGGACTTTCCCCCCCTTTTCTTTGAATAAGGATCATATGATTCACCGACAGCCTGTTAATGTGTTATAATTTCGATTAAATTATACCTTTTAACTTAAAATATTAGAAGCCTTCGGGGGGTGTTTGGAGTGGCGTTTCAACTGGAATTTTTTTAAAATTTTATTTTTTGTTTATTTATTTTAAATCATTTTGATGTTAAAAATGAATTTTAAAAAATTATTTTAATATATTTTCAAGAAAAAAATACTTTAAAAAATAACTATTACTATTATTTCAAATATCTCAAAAAAAAAAAAGAGAAGAATATCTAATAATATGTATCAATTAACCAAAACAACATTTTACACTTTGAGCTCATTTAACCTTATCTGCAAAGATACAATTTTCTTCTAATGGCAGGATTAAATTTAGGCTTTTTCTTGTTAAAAGTAAGATAATTCCAGTTATCAACAACAATAACAACCACAACATTAATAAATTAATGTCATATGCTCCTCAATATCAAAAAACCATGCTAACTAAAAATATTGATTTTGTT
Source organism: Populus simonii (assembly GCA_007827005.2). Taxonomy (NCBI): domain Eukaryota; kingdom Viridiplantae; phylum Streptophyta; class Magnoliopsida; order Malpighiales; family Salicaceae; genus Populus; species Populus simonii. The sequence goes on from CM017468.2 coordinate 17,465,725, forward strand.
TTAAAACGCTATGCTTAAATTTACTTACTTGAATTAATTATACGAAATCATCATCATTATTATCATTGAACAATCTATTTTTTTAAATAATTTTTAAATTATTTTTTGTTTGAAAAAAATATTAAATTAATATTTTAGATAATTTTAATGTGTTAAAGTTAAAAATAAAAAAATTATTTTAATATATTTTTAATTAAAAAATACTTTAAAAAAATACTCTGCACTACAATACTAAATAAATACTATATTTAAACAAGAGATGAAATGAAAAATTTGAGATGTATCAATTCAATTCGAATTAAAGTTAGACCGAATAAGAAAGGATTTACACTCGAAATGGTCCAAATAATATTCCAACAATTAAAACAAAAAAAAATCTTAATAACTTAAATTATTATTATTATTATAAGGGTACCAAAACTCCAAAAGATATTATTGTCTCAACCAATTGGCTATAATTGAAAACAAATTGGTCCAACCAAGAAATTGCAGGGTATCTTATCCATAATAATAATAATAAACAGTGGTAAGAGCTTGGGACTAAGAGATTTGCTTTCTCTGTAGTCTCAGGTTCGAGCCTTGTGGTTGCTCATATGATGGCCACTGGAGGTTTACATGGTCGTTAACTTCAGGGCCCGTGGGATTAGTCGAGGTGCGCGCAAGCTGGCTCGAACACCCACGTTAAACTAAATAATAATAATAATAATAATAAAATAATAATAGAGTAAGGAGGACCTGCCCCCTACTTCCACTGACTCTGTAATTGCTCCAATCCCCCTTTCATTACATCCCCATGGGAACTGAAACTGCCTACCAATCTTTGAATCTCTGGAAAACCCCAACCCACCCCTCTCTTTGTTTATAAAAACAAGAACCTCCTCCAAGAATTCAATTCTTGATATCTCCATTTACTTCATCAACATTCCAACAACTCAACATCCCGATCCTTGCTCTGCTCCACAGCAATCATTCATGCCTCGCTTTACCAGAATACTCAACACCAAGGCGGCTGAGCCACCAGCGGCGGTGAACCTGGAGTCCGACTTTGTCGTTATATTAGCAGCTCTTTTATGTGCATTGATATGTGTGGTGGGCCTCATAGCGGCGGCTCGCTGTGCCTGGCTCCGCCGTGTCACCGGTGGTGCCTCCAGTGGGCCACCTCCTCAAGCCAAAGCTAACAAGGGTGTGAAGAAGAAGAACCTCCAGCTTCTCCCCAGGTTCACTTACTCTGCTGGAGTTGGGGGCGCCACCACCAGTTTTGGAACAACAGAGTGTGCAATTTGCTTAGGTGAGTTTGTTGAAGGAGATGAAGTGAGGGTTTTGCCTCAGTGTGGACATGGATTCCATGTTGGATGCATTGACAAATGGCTCGGCTCTCATTCCTCTTGTCCCTCTTGCCGTCAGATTTTGGTGGTGGCTAGGTGTCAGAAATGTGGTCAGTTTCCTGCTTCCACCTCCTCCTCCTCTTGTGGTGGTGGAAATGCCACTGAGGTTGAGTTGAGCACTAGAGAAGATAGCAATGCCAATAATGGTAATATAAATCGTGCCAATGATGCAGGCGCTTTCTTGCCTTGACAAACAGAGAGAACAGCTTTGGGTTGTACTGTGAAGCTGCTTACCATAACCAAATTACAGATCGTAAGCTCTGTGTGTGTGTGTGTGTGTGTGTGTATCAGCGAATTTTAATGTGCTATATCATCTAGTACATTTTTGAATTTGAAGGCTAATTTATCTCTCTCCATGTCTCCATTTTGAGCATTGATATATAATGGGCTATGAAGTTTCCAGTTTGAACCTTCGGGCCAGTTGTTGCACAACAGGATTAAGCTCTTACCAGGTTAGATCTTAAGCATGGCTGGTTTTCGCACAATGAGATTAAATTATTTCAGGATTAGGTTCTGAGCATTGTCATCCGTACCTGGGCTGATGAGACACCGCTTTGATTCAAGTGTGTTATTATTGGACTAAACACTCGTTAGTTTTATAATCTCTCATTAGCTCTTTAATCACCCTTTTGATTGTCTTTGCGGCTGGATCTATCTAAACTTCCACCGGCAATGAAGGAGAGGCACTTTAAGTCAATTTTTTCACAATTCAGCTTTTGAAGATTCATTTTCTATCAAGAAAATTTCCAAGGGGTCATTGACATTTGATACCGACCTTCCACTTTTGCTTAAATTATAGCATAAATCAAGATTCGAGCTCGTGCAATCATCCAGCAACTACATATTCCTTTTTGAATAATGTTCTCTTTGCGTTCTAATTTCTATACCTTGTAGTACTCGCAATTTCTTTATAAATTATTTCCCTCTCGATCCATTACCTGTTTGCCATCTATTTCGAATTCCAGTTTCTTCAACTCCCAACTCGTTTTCTCTGCGTATGGCATCACATCACAAAAATAGTGAATTGGCACGCAAGAGAAATCAGGAGAAGAGAGAGAGCATAAAGTAGATGCCTTAGCCCTTATCTTATGCGTTTTATCCAATCTAATGAATCCAAGGTTGGAAAGTGGTGATATTCCAAAAGAGGCTCGAGAAGGGCGACTGTTCTTTATCCTACAGAAAGCACACCATCTACCACAAATCCGAGGTTATCCTTGTAGGAAAAAGATTGTAAATATCTCATACATCAGGGTTGAAAGGGATAAGCGATGTCTTTTTTTTCCTCCCAAGCATAATTGCAAAGCACTAAAGGGACAAGCAACAACCGCCTAGACAATGAAGCGAACATGGAAGGATACAGAGAACTCACTTGCTTATGCCACCACCCTTCCACATCTGTATAGTTTCCGCTTTATGGCTCAATTTAGAACGTGTATAGAATTGCCATAAATAATGCTTTTTATAGTAATTTCTGGTTGTAAATATATTAAAATAATTTTTTTAAATTTTTTTTATACTAGCACATAAAGATGATAAAAAAAACATAAAAATTAATTTGAAGCTAATTTTTTTAAAGTACAATTGAATCACAATGCAAAATAAAACCTTAGTAACAACATAAACTTCTCTTAACTTTCCGTAAAATCCAGATAAGAAAATGCCATCTCTTCATGCAACTTCTCACTCGCGTGCGTTCCTTATTGAGTGCAAATCAGCTTCTGACTTTTAAATGTCTCAACACAAATTCCAGCCTAACATAGGTATGGTATTCAAATGAAATTGAAGGCGCAGAAGTGAACTTGTTCCATGGTCAAAAAGTTGAGTCTCAATCAACAAAATAAAGGGTTCCATTCCTAGAATAACAAGACTTCTTGAACTTGCATCTTCTACAAACATGGAGAGATCATCTAACATTCAACATCTAAACCAAGGTTGTCAATTCTATTTTGATTAGTGTTTCATTTTTTCTTATTTTAGTTCTAGAGCATTTCGATGTTCCGTTATGAACACATACAATTCAAAATACTAATTCAACATACATGATTCTAATTCAAATCTAAAAATAAATTAACTTTAAATTATACAATACAAACATAATGTGAAACATCTAAACATAATTTTTAATTTTAAAACATTTCTAAACAGTCAAGACTATAGAGAACTTTAACTTAAAGTAATTCAACATTAACAAAATGCCAAAATATTGAGAAAGTAAAAGGTTTAACACAAAAGAAGTATAAATCAAATATTATCTCTATCATTAACATATAAATAAGGATCTTGATCTTGTGGTGGTATGGAAAGTCATCAACTAGACATTCCAGCAGATGGTCATTTCCACTCAGTTCATCACACCATCAAAATAGATATATTTATCATCTAAAGTCAAAATAGACAAAGGTGCCTTAATAGTCTCCTAACTTAAATCCTCCCCATCAAGAAGGTTAGGTTATTCACAAATTCACTCATTCAATAATTCAATGTTATCAAGGCTAATAAAATTTAAAACATCTCTTGTTTTGCTCAAATTCCTACAAGAAAATAACATGAATATAACTATATCTATATTAGTGATAAACTCAATCTTTTTTTAAATAATACGAATGCTAATGAAAATAGTAATGATCATGTTTAATCTTATTTATACGAATCAATGACCATCCCCAAAGCATCCATTAAAAGGCACCAATTATGCATATTATAAGGTTTGAAACTACGAGGATTCAAGAGGGATTGATTGGACTGATTCTGGATATTTGGGCTAACAAGTTGGAAATTTGTTAGACTAGACATTTATGTACTGTTTGGACCATATCTGGAGTTACAAGTGAAATTTTTCTATAATTCTAGTTGAGTTGGAAACTAAACACCTCAAGCTTTCTATGCATATATGGTAGTCCTAGTAATTCATTCAGATGAGAGATAACGACATGTTTGAAGTTAGGTCAAAAGTTGTTGTATAAGTTTTTGCTATTTGTTTCCTTATGATTTGTGAACTTCTTTTAAGCAAGAATTCTTTTTCTATAAGAACAATATAGGTGGAGATAATTGGGATTATTTTAGTAAGGGTTTCCATGTCTGCAACTTGTAATTTTTTTATATATATAGATTTTCTCATTGACAAGGTATATGTATCATTTAAGGACATTAAAGGCGGTTTTGGACTTATATTCTTCAATGCACAATTTTACTCTGCAAAGTATATTTTTCGATTCAACCATTGGATTGAGCTAAAAAATTTTCTGATAGTTTTAAAGGCTAGTTTTTATATAGAGTTAAAATTCATAGCAATCAAACATTGAGAATGCCTTATGATAAGGTCTAGAAGCTACTATGTGAAAGTTGTATTAGTTTTTTAGTTGATTTAGGATTCTTTTTTCTATTTTATTTAAAACTATTTTATTATTTTTTCAACATTATTTAGGGTGTTTTTACTTATTATAAATAGAGTTATTTATCTTGTATTTAGTTTTTTTTATTTTACAGAATTTGATTTCAAAATAATTTATTGTGTGATTATGAGATAATTCTCTTAATTTAGTTCTTGATTGAGCTACTATGATTTATCAAAAAACTAACCAAGATTCGTGGTATCTTTTATGCTTCTCGTTCGCGTCTCTTTATAGGCATTGTGTGGGGGCTTAGTTTCTATAGTTTTTGTGCCTTGATACAGGTAATCATTATATCAAACTCAATCACAAGCCTGAACGTAGCTTTCTTAGAAAAAAAATAGATTCAACTATGGGTTTTTTGATCTTTATATCCATGAGGTTCGCATCAAATGGTATTAGAGTGAGGCTTTAAATCATGTTATATTCCTTTTATCTCTAAGTTTTTCACATAGTTTATTGTTACCGAGTTCTTTGTGATCTTCTCTAAAAACTAGTTGCAATATCAAGTTAAAAAAAGAAAGAAAGTATTTGTGATCTTGATTAAATAAAGTTCTATAAAAGAAAGAATAAAGAAAAATCACAAGAAAAATAAATTTTTAGGGTTTGTTGCCAATCTTGATTTAAGAAACATAGAATTCAACCACTTTTGATTTAAATCTAAAAACAATATTAATTCTTGGGGTTTCTTGGAGATAAATCTTGATTTGGGATATTTGAAGTTTATTTGGTTGGTCTTTCTTGAATTTTTTTTTTAAATAGGTAGTTTTTGCATATTTTTTTTTTAGTTTTCGCCACCACACACACACGCGCGCGCGCACACACACATAATGCTTTTGTTATTTTTAGTGGTTTAAATCTTATACCATTAGTTTCTTAATTTTCATAATTTTTTTTATGTCTTCGTATCATTTATATTTTGCACGAATTCATAATGATATTTACGATTCCATAGTCCTAGTTTTGTATTGATAGTTTTCAATCTTCATTGGTTATTGAGTCTTTATATTATTTGATTACGCCATTAAGATATTAATCTTTATTTTTTTTGTGAACTACTTCTTTAAATAACAGAAATCTTGAGAATTAAGTGGTAAAAGGCGAAGGTGAGTATATTAGAGTGAAAATCCTAAAATTTACGTGAAACATGAGAGAAGTGAGATCTATTGAGCGTAAACACGTGATGGAGTGTGCGTATTGCTACTAACTTAATTTTCAACTCTTGACGATGTCAACTAAGAGTGGATCACCATCACTAAAAGATAGGAATAATCCTGAATCGGGTTATTTGACCATGCAATAATAATTGGAGTTAATTCACCTAAGTGGGATGACTGGTTTGAAAACTTAAGTGGCTAGTCTTTAGGATGGGTCAGACCGTAGAGGTTTGGAAGGAAGAAGGCCTATGAGATGAGTTAATTTACCTTTAGAAGAATCTACAGCAAAAAAGACAGATGAAAAGGCCAAGAATTTTGATGATAACTATGTTGGTAAGTTTCGGTCATATAGAAACCAAAGTCCCGGGATAGTTCAGTCACTTGAGCAATTCAACTATAGAAGAGCAGACATGGAGAATAGATTTTAGGATGGTTTTGATAGAGATTTGGGTTTACATTTGGACATTATTAAGATGAAGATTCCAACTTTCAAGGCGGAAAACTATCTGAAAGCTTATTTGAAGTGAGAAAAGAAAGTGAAGTTGATTTTTTACTATCACCATTACTCTAGGATAAAAAAAGTAAAACTTGTTATTGAGTTTACTAACTATAGTATTATTTGGTGGGATCGACTTGTATTGGAAAAAATAAATAATAGAAAGAGACCCATGAATAGTACTTGGGATGAAATGAAAACAATAATGAGAAAAAAGTTTTTTTCTAATTATTATTATAAAGAACTATATCAAATATTATAGAGTTTGTAGATCTATGAGGTGTGATGAATTATCACAAGAAAATAAAGATTGTTATAATTAGAGCTAATACCATGGATGATAAAGAAGCTTCAATGCTAAGGTTATTATTGAATAGAAAGATACTAATGGCATAAATTGTGAAGACACCAGCAAGTGTGAAAACCAACATCAGCAAGTGATTTACGCAAATGTGAAAACCAAAATTGTTCTTTTTGCTGCAGTGCCTATGATAGAAATTTGATTTACTCTCCTCTCCTAAAACACTTTCTGTGCCAACGATTTATCTCTGCTAGACTGCCATACTAGCCACTGCTGAACCAACATCAGCAAGTGCCCAACATTAAAAATGACAAAAAAAGAAAGAGGGGTAGAACATTGACAGGTCCAAAAAAAAAAATAGGGAATCATTCCAGTAGAACTATAACAACAGTGAAATTTGATCTCTAGTAGGATGCTCAGGTCAATCATTCTTGGAACCCACAGCAAAGAACTCGGTGATGACTTCAAGGGGCATGCCCTTTGTCTCAGGAACCTTCAAGAAAACAAAAATCCATGACACCGCGCATCCAATGGCATAGATTGTGAAGACACCAGAAAGGCCAAAGAAGTTTAGCATAACAGGAAGCGAGTACGTGATCGTGATGTTTCCAATCCAATATGTCAGAGAACATATTGTGATGCAAATGCCACGAACACGAGTCGGGAAAATTTCAGCACAGAGGATGTTTGGAATTACTCCGAAGCCCATGACGAAACAACTCAAATAGATCATAACACTGCCAGTAGAGATCACTGCTTTCAAAGACGAGTCCATGTTGACAATACTGCCAAGGACAAAAGCAACTAGCGATGCTACCAAGATAGGAATGGTGTACAGCAAAATAGATCTGAAAGAAGCAAAAGAGTCCGTTGGCAGAAGTGGCTCTCAACTAGAAATATAAAGAACTCATAGTTTCTAAATGAACAAAACCAAAAATTCTTAACTAGAAGAAACTGACCTTCTGCCAGAGACATCCATTAGTCTCATGGCAAGAAATATGCAAGGAAGCATCAAGAATGTAGTGAGAATACTCATCAAGTAAGATGCAGAAGCTGAACTCAAGCCCAGACTTGATAGAAGAACTACCACCCCTGCTTGCTCAAGAATCTGGGGTGTGTAGTAGAGAACACCATTTATGCCAGCAACCTGTAGAAACAAGAAGATTACACATGAGGCATAAATAGGAAAAAAGATGGAACATTTAATAATTTACGTTTAATATTATAATCGATGATTGATAAAACAAGAATTAGTTCATTGATGAACGACAAAATGTTATGCATCAGAGCAGGTGAAGGATTATTGTTGAATTGCGTTCTTCAGCCAAATGATAAAAGCAAATAAAACCGATGTTTTCTCTCAAACAAAGCAGTCAGCTAGGAGAGTTATGAAATTCAAAGATTCGGTTGTTGAAATCCAGAAAGAGCAGAATTTGCTACAAGGAACAATCTCATATAAACAACTCGTGTTGCAAAATGTCCTGATATACCTGCTGGAGTATTTGAAGCCCTACTCCAACAATCAATGCACGCTTAACTCCTGGTTCAAAAAGGTCACCGCAGCTTGGACCTTTAGCAGCAATTTCTGATGGGTGAATAGCTGCTAGACCTTCTGATGCTTGACCCAGGATGTCCTTAGAACAAACAGCAGGTTGGCTAACCAGAGCAGCAGCTTGTACAAACTCATCTTCAGGAATGTCAATTCCAGCAGAGGAAGTAATTGAATGCTTCTGAGAACCAATCGTACCTTCCTGGTGCAAATATATCCTCTGAAGCCCTCCTTCCTTTCTACCATCTTTACCTATCTTCTCAGACCATTTATATGCCAGCTGCCATCCGCCACCAATACCCATAGCACCTTCTTCCCCAGAATTTACGAGGCTGCTATTGCGCCAATGACTGATGCCCTTTTCCATGCTAGAATGTTGTTGTGATAGTAATGGGCTTCGCAAATTTTCATCAGAATCAGCTCTAGAACCTTCTGGATAAGAGTCCTCGCCATCCTTGTCGCCCTCTTCGTCCCACTGTTCATTTCTACCTTGATTTTCTCCAACACTCACCATGCTTGCAGTGTTTGGAAAAAGCAAGCTGCGTGTGCTTCCCGTTGTAGGCATGTTCTCATGCACACTTCCAAATAGAGTGACAAGTGGATCCATCAAAGGCACGGTTTGGTTTGCCAAACTGCCGTTACGGGACAGCATCCCTAAACTACTGAATCCAGCGGTGACGGGTTTGGCAATCCACGAGACACTTTCCTCGGGCCCATATAATTTAACTTGTTCTTTCGCATCAGTTTCACCAGTGATCTCATTGGCTGGGCCAAGAATGTACTCTTCTATTGTTGTTTCAGTCCCAACACCAAGACCTTCAAGCAGCAAAGCCAGCTCACCTGCAGATCAAAGGAGCTTTAGAATTGCCACCAAAAATCTCAACCACATGGAAGAAATAGAAGAGTTCAACTGAGAATGCAAGCTTATAAACAAACCTGAAACGTCTTCCCTACCACGAAGTCTCTGCAAAACCTGTTTAGCTTCGATCATCTTTCCTTTACTCACAAGCCACCTTGGAGATTCAGGCAAGAAAAAAAGCGTCAATGCTAGATAAATGACAGCGGGGATTGACAGAGTCCCAAGCATCAGCCGCCAGCTTGGTGAAGCCATCATTGACATGAAAAACACCATGCAATATGACAAAAACATTCCTCCTGAGCCCATAAACTGTGGAAGTGTATTTAATTGCCCCCTCATCTCAGATGGAGCCGTTTCAGATATATATAAAGGAACAAGAGTGACAGCAAGACCAACTCCAAAACCATCAAGTAGTCTCGCCAAAAGTAGGACATAAACATTGGGAGCCCATAGTATAATTATGCTGCTTAGAAGATAAAGAATTGACGACATTATCAGCATCGGACGTCTTCCGAAGATATCTGATACTGTTCCAGAAAATGTTGTGATAGTAGTGCCACCGATAATTGACATGGCTACAATCAGCCCTTCTACTGCTGGTTGAGACTGCAAATTTAACTCATCCTTGATGTAAGGAATGGATCCTGAAAACAGAAGGCCACAATATTTAGTTCCACAACGCAAATTGATACGAAGCCATGTTTTTTTCCCTTCTTCCGAATCTTATATAGACTTTACTTTCATTACTGTAAATCAAAAGCCTTGTGATGCACCTAAAGTTGAGATTTCCATTAACTCTATGGACTCAAAACTTCTATGTCCTTTAATATCTTCATATTCTCAGCAACCAAAGAAAGAGTTGAGGATAAGAAAAACCAAAAATACCAGCTTGCTCATGAATCAAGAATCACAGCATGGATTGCAAACGAACAGAATGAAACTTTGACAATAAATAATGCAATGAACAAAAAAGATATTTGATTTCTATATTATATGAAAATAATGGTACACTGGCATGTAAATACCTGCAATGGTTGAATTATCCCATCCTTGTAACAGATTCCCCACCGTAGCAGCAAGTGCTACAAGAACAGCTCCCCTCATCTTTACAACCGATGAACAACCCTCCTTTCCCTGGAATAGAATTTATATCAGAGGAGAAGGGATTGCTGTCAAGCTTTTCTGATCAAACACTTATATGGGCTGTCTCAAAAGTATTAGGATTCACCAAGCCTGCATAAAAAAATGTCAAGAAATTAATACCAATACCAACTATATATATGTTGTGAAAAAAATCACTGCCAAATCGAAGACAAGAACTCACGATCCATTTGACGGCATTGAATCTATACTAATGCATGCTCATGAAAATAAGTTATGAAGCAATTAAATCTTAGGTTTGGTTTGCACATTTAGTAATTTTCCAAAAACATTGAATCTTTCTCTATTACTTTGGAGAGAGAGAAGGTACCTGCCAAGAATGTCCAAAAGACATGGTTGAAAAAATGTCTATGATCATATATTACCAGTTCAAAATCCAAACACAAAAAGAAACCAAACAGACAATGACATTAGGCCACGTCAGCATGTTAATGTTAGTAAAATAACTAATTTTTCATATCCAGGTTCTTCCTTTTTTAAGCAATTCAAATGATAGACATTGTCTGCTTAATTTAAGATGTTGTGTGGCACAAGGAATACAAATCATAGCTTCTTATTTCCCAAGTGGGAGACAGACAATCACCCTCTATTAATCTTAACCTATTTTCCACCTTCCCTCCTAGCAATCCTATTCATCACCAGTGAATTGTCTAAACAACACCAACCATTTAACGATTAGTGTCTGAAATTTATTGGTTAAGTCCACCGTCAATACTCTACAAATTAATTCGAAATGAATAGCCTTATTACTCTGAAATAGAAAGGAAAAAAGAAAAAAAACAAAGAAAGAAAGTCCCGATGATATGTCAATGAATTGGATAAATCACTTGTATAATCACATACTGCTAGCAAACATCCCCATCGATGAAATTAATTTTGCCACCTGCCAAAATGGATTGATACACTTCCATCTAGACTTCCCTTCAATCCAACACGCAGTAATCAACAACCAATAACAAACACAAAAAGAAAACAACATAAACACAGAGCATCAGAGTTCAGAATTGAGGCCAGTCGAGCGGAATATTTCATAAATTCACTACTGTCAGCTTGGATGACATACCTTTAATTGAACGGAATGATGGACTTGAGTCTTCATATTTGCAAGTATCTATGGAATAACACGTAATGATTAAAAAGAAAAGAAAAAGAAAAGCATGATCAGTACTCCTACTTTGTTTTATTCTTCTGTTTTGAAAGGTGAATTTAAGTTAATGTTAGTGTTTCTACCGCATGTTTTGTCCCTTAATTGTCGCTTTGCATTCCTAAACAATGGCAAGGTTTCCATGTATATGACTATTTGAATGACAAGACACAATACCAAAATCAAATGATGTTGTCTATTGTGGCATCCTCGGTGAAGGTGTAGTGGCATGCACGTTTGTTTTTCTACAAAGCCTAATTGTTGAAAGCCCAAGATGGAAAGCAGCATGCCCAAGATCTAAGCTTAGGCTTGTGGTCATCGAATTTGGGTCTCTTTGCTCGGTTGATTGATGTTCTTTTTACTCTTAGTTTGTTTTTCTTTCTTTCTCTTTTTTTTACCTAAAAGGTATTCTCAAGTTAATTTTTATACAATAAGTTCTTTTTTTTCCTTATCTTTAAGAATTTTGAAAGAAATACTAACAAATAATATTTTCAATCAATCTTGATATGATTGTGATTTTGCTTTTTGTATTATATTTATTTTTTATTTGAATTTAATAAAAAGTGGAAGAAGAAAATTTATGTGAATATTATGATTTGATTATAAATAGTTTATTAAAAACCTAAAAAAGATTTATCGTTGATAAATGAAGAATAATAGATTATGCATGGGCACTAAAAAATAAGTTTCGCAACCCTTTTCAATTATTATCTAATTGCCAAGAAATGATCTTGCAATAATAAATATATAATATGATAAATAACTTAGTCAAGTAGTATCATTGGATCATTTTAAAAATATAAAAAAGAGAGGATGAACGTTTAAGTTAGCTTTGGCTGTGCACATCTTAAGTAACAATTAATGTGGCTCGTCGGAATGTGTGTAGTCTCTTGGGTTGTGGGCGTTATATTTAAATAACCTTTTTTAAATTAGATAATAAATTAAAATGTAACAAGTTTGGCGATGCATATAAGAAAATGTTTTTTGTTTGGGTTGGTAACTCAAACAAAAAAAAATCCATCATAGGGACCAATCTTATACAATTTCCTAAAAATTCCACCTAAATGCAAATTAAGACTTCCAAGAAAAATTAGAATAGCACCATGTTATTTTGTGTTTATGCACGAACTATTAAAATGACGTCTGCTTTTCTTAGCCATTACTTTTTCTCATTAACCTATTTTTTCAAAGGGAGTCTACCAATCTTGCTAATAGCTATCTCCGACCAACCTATCTCCTTAAAGGGCACCAATCTTTCATGTCAATCACCTTTGAGTGTCAGCTTTCTCACCAATGACACAATAAGAAACAATAACAACTCATCTTTTTAGGTTACCTGCAAGGGAAAATAATTATTCTCTATCATTACTTCACTTTTCATGAGGTAAGCTCACATGATCGAGATTTATAAATAAACAAACAAACTCATTTGCAAGTTTAATCAAGAAAAACAATCATACATATGGTTCATATACTCTTCATCATCCTTTTATTTTTTGTAAATTATTTTCCCTTTTATATTTACTAACTTAAGTATCGGAGGGTCTCATATTCTAGTATGAAACTTGGTTTTTAGGAGAGTGTGGAACAACCAAGTTCAGTCACATTTAAACTCGTTAACTAATGGCCAAGTCTAGTCACCCTGTCAGCCCATCAACCAGTGGCCAAGTCCAGTTGCCCTAGTTAGCTCATCAAGCAAATGCATAAAGACCTATATCCAATTCAAAAAAAGAAAAAATTGACTTCATTAATAGCATTGTCCGTGGAAACCCGAACAAAAGCTAGTTTATTCTCATCTCACATCCCATCATCAAAAATTCTTTTCATTGCTAATCACTTAGAAAATCTAAGGCACAAACGAATAATTAACCTCCTCACCACAATTACTCCAGCTTTTTCAGATCTTGAACAACTTTCTCGTCAAATGAAAGTGTTCACTAAAGTCATTCTAGCTACACAACATGTTTGCACTTTTTCTTGACACATGACACAATATCTAGCTTCACTACACGTATTGGTAACAGGGTCTAATCCTCACTTTTGAAATACAAGGGTTGGATCCGGGAGGATGGTAAATGATAAATTAAGCTTTGGCTCGTCTTATTTGTTCATGTTCAAAATGAGCTCGAAAGCCACTACTCACACTCAATGAGCTTATGTGGTGAATTTTAAATTTTAAATTCTTTTGAAAAAAACATTTAAAATGTCGAAAATGACGCAAATAATCAAAAATATATTTTTTGGATTTTTGTTTTTTTTCTTTGCTATTTTTGGATTTTGTGGAAAATTTTTGAAAAAATAGGGTATAAAATAGGGTTATAATAGTTATTTTGCTTTTGTGTGTGATGTTGAGCAACCATGGCTGGAAAAGAGCCCAACAATACTTGGTGTTTATTTTGCTTTATTGTGTGTTGTAAAACAACCATGGTTGGAAGAAGTTATAGAATGTGCTTATATAAGAGGGGATGAAAAGGTTTCTCAATAGATAAATACATCTAGAAAATAATGTGTTGTTTTTTCTACATCAATTATTGTCATCTGAAATCCTGGTGGTGAGACTTATGATGTGGCGGCCCACACAAAGATATTGTGTTAGGTAATATATTGTGTTAGGGGCCTATGGTGAGGTAGTCTGTATAAAGGTGTTACCCTCAATGAGGTGGCTCATGCTTAAAATAATGTTCTTGATAGAAGATAATTTTTAACTGAAGCCTAAAGTTGATGATGAGTTCCTTTCAATCTAGAGAGACTGATGTAGGAGAATATTTACAAAAAAAGATATTTTTCATAGTAATTTTTATCTCTTTCTATTTCTATTTTTCTATTCTTTATTATGATACTTTTCTAGTTTTTTTCATAATTAGATATAATTGTTTCTAGTTTATTTTTCTATTCAGTATAATTAGGGTTTTCTAGTTATATATATATATATTATATATATATATATATATATAATATATATATATAAGGATTGTAATAGTTTTTTTGGTAAGTGGAGACATGAAGGAATAAAATTAAGTATTTTAATAGTGTTCTTATATATATATATATGGTGTTATTGGTCTTTCAAGGTTTTGACTTGTAACAAACTCTTTATCACTACTTTCATCTGCATTAAGAGAATAAAATATAAAAAATTATATTTATCTTTAATATGCATTAATATCAAATTTACCCCGATAAAAAAATATTTATATATTATTTTTTTACTTTAATTTGTATTCAATGTTGGAATTAATAATAGTATAATAATTTTAGTTATAAAACATATACCAGCCTAATGGACCAACTTGGGACCTAGTTGGCTTAAGAACTTGACCAATTCATGAGAAAATATTGACCTGATCTGACTTAATCCAATCAAAAAATTAGGTTGACTCGTGACCCGGTGTAAACTCTAGAGCAAACATCCATTGAATTTTAAATAAAAAATTAGTCAAAATAATATTATTTTGATCTTTTAAAAAAATAATTGATTTAAATCAACTTGAGTTGACACTCTAAACCTTTGCTCTAGGTTGTGTTTTAAAACTATAATAATAATTATTTTTGTTCTTCCTGTTTTTAGTTGAATAATATTAAAATTAAAATTTTTTTACATTGATATTTTTTTAAAAAAAATTACCTTCATAAATATGTTTTTATATCTCTATTTTAGAAATAAAAAAATTTACTCCAAAATTATAAAAATAAATTCTTTAATAAACATGTATTTATTGTTTTTGTACGGAGAGTATGAAACACTACCTTAGATTAAAAGAAAAAAGAAAAAAAAGAAAGAAGCAACTAACACATCATAAATTAGGCAAGACATAAACCCTTGTAAATTCTTGCAGAGTTGCTGTCAGATTCTCCATGAAATTAACAACATCTGTCCTGTAAAATCCGATACAACTTTCAGACAGCAATTTTGATTCTGTGAAAGAGAAATTATAATAGGTTTTTGTTTTTGAATGTCTTAACAATTAAAGACAAGTAAAGAACAAGAGAGCTGCTGACATGGTTATGGAGAAAGATCAAAGGAGACTGAAAGCACAAGACTGCAGAGCAGAAACAGGATACTATGCTCTTTGTGCTGTTAGTGGAATGTTAAGTGCTGGAACCACCCATCTTGCAATTACGCCTCTTGATGTCTTAAAAGTAAACATGCAGGTGAATATCTTGCTTAATTCTGTTGTGGAATCTATTATTTGTGTCTTTTTATAGAAGGTTGGATTTTTATCATAGAATGATGTTCTTCGGTGATCCCCATCAAGTGAATAAGTTGTATTTAGGCCTTTTGTTTATTACTTAATTTAATTGTCTTTTGGAGGGCATCGAACAAATAATATTCATGTTTTTGTTAATTTTGATTTGTAGGTGAACCCCGTCAAGTATTATAGCATATACTCATGTTTTACTACTTTATTGAGAGAGCAAGGGCCTTCTGCTTTTTGGAGAGGGTGGGCAGGGAAGTTCTTTGGTTATGGTGCTCAAGGTGGTTGTCGATTTGGTTTATATGAATATTTCAAGACCCTTTACTCCAATGTGTTGGTTGATTGCAACAGGAGTTTTATTTTCTTTATGAGCAGTGCCTCTGCTGAAGTTTTTGCCAATTTGGCTCTCTGCCCTTTCGAAGCTGTTAAAGTTAGAGTTCAAGCACAGCCCCATTTTGCTAAAGGATTGGCTGATGGGTTTCCAAAGGTTTATAGAACAGAAGGGTTTCTTGGGTAAGGAATTCATAACCTATGCCTTCATTCTTTTGGGTCCTTTTGGTGTCATTATGTGTGTGCTTCAAGGTTAAATTTTTTTCTCCATTGCAGTTTTTACAGAGGGCTTGTTCCGCTATGGGGTCGAAACCTTCCATGTAATTGCACAAGCCTTAAACTTCAATTACTCTAAATTACAGTTCAACTAAATGTTCATCACACCATTTACTGCATCCAACTTTAAGTGTTCCCTTTTATGTATATTATATCTTTCAAGATCACTTGAATTTGAAATATGAAGGACTCGATAGTCTGAAATATGTGACCTTGATAGTTTCTCAATGCATGAGTACTGACACTTGTGACAACTTTTTCCACAGTCTCTATGGTTATGTTCTCAACATTTGAGCATTCCGTAGACTTTCTTTACTGTAATGTTATTAAAAGAAGGAAAGAGGATTGCTCGAAAGCTCAACAGCTTGGGGTGACATGTTTAGCTGGATACACTGCTGGCTCTGTTGGTAGCTTTATTTCTAATCCAGCTGATAACATTGTTGCTTCTCTTTATAGCAAAAAGGCTGATAGCCTCATTCTGGTATTATCCGCTATTCAAATTGTGTTTTAGGATACTTCTCTTTACTGTTAAAGAACATGACCTAGACAACTTTCTTTCACATAAGCAGGCTGTGAGGAAAATTGGGTTTTCCAACTTATTTACAAGAAGCCTTCCTATAAGGATAATGCTTGTTGGACCTGTTGTGACTCTGCAATGGCTATTCTATGACAGCATCAAAGTTTTAAGTGGACTGTAAGTGCACTTTTCCTGACCCTTTTCCTTTATTAAGAAATTATTGCTGTTTGTAAGTTTGTATTGACAATCAATTATAAATAACCTTCACAATAACATAGCCAGGCTACAATTTGTCAAAGGCGAAAGGAACTTCTCTAGAAGGATAACTTCAGAATAAATGAACCTCACAGAGCAACCTTCTAATCTGGTTTAATGACCCTAATCTGATTTATGAAATACCATTTGAGCCACCAAAATCTCATAGTGATCCACATTCTGTAATAGAATAAAATTGAGTTTGGAAAAACGAAAGTCATGTTCTCGAAGGAAAAATGCCAAAGTTGAGAAGGGATGTAGAGTTTGACCCTTAAATGAATGAAATCATATGTTGTGTTCATTCATAGTCTCCAGGCTCTGAGTAATTAGATCCTTGAGACTGTTTACGAAATCCAAGTGTCCAACAATTTGCATTTTGTTGCTTCTGTACACTATGCACAGTGATAGCACATATCTGGAGAGGTTTCTGGTCTAGGGTATCCTAGATATGTCTTATTAGAGGAATGCTTATGGTATCAAACACTGCTGAGGCTTGGACTTGTGTTTTGCCAGGATAAGGTGTGTGCACAGATTGACCTAACAATGACGTATAACATGTGATCTCATGTGCTCTGTGTCTTTTACTTGAGGTGTCTATTTTCTCTTGAATCTATCTCCTATACATGAGCTGATGGCCTCTTCATTATAGATTGTTGGTCATTTAGGCCCCCCCAAATCAACTCTCCAAGATGCGACAGCTAATCTGCAGATTTTTCATTTAGATAAGCACTCACACACTGTCATGCATTAGATAAATAGAGTATAAAAGTTTTTGGCTAAATGCACCTCGGGGTTGATGATACCAGAGTTAGAATTGTATTCCAATTCAAGTTGAAATCCAGTTGCTACCTAATCAGCCAAGTTGCTGAGACCATGTTTGGAAGCAAGCATGAAGAGTATGATATTATTCGAACTTTCTTTGTTTCTGGCCATTATTTTAATTTTGAACTGACATCTTCCAGGCCTACCAGCGGAGAAGTTAGGACTGACGTAAAAGTAGATGGAGCAGATAAGGCTAATGAAGTGAGATGATGCAACTACCACATGTCTATTTAACTACAGTCTATAGATAGTTTCCCCATTCAAACAAACAGAGAAGCACCGAATCTGTTTTACCTTTGTGGTTGAACTCAAAACTTTTGGATGGCAGCATTTTGAAGCCCTGCCATCGAATTTTTGGCTGCAGAAAATTATTTAATAATATAGCTTGAGCAACTGCATTTTTTGTTCTAAGATTTTGCAAGCTTTAATTCAACTTCTGCTGGCAACCTAGCATCATAAAGTTACAATCTATAATGTATACCAGTCCTGCCATTGTTTGTAGAAAGTTGACTGTATTTTTGCCATTGTATGCCGATACTGTGTTTCTTTTTGTCTAGTGACAGTATCTGCAAGAAAATAAAATAGATAGAAGAGCTTTGTGTTTCTATGCTTGGAAGGGCTTTATACAACCTAGCACCAGGCCTCTTTGTTTTTAGGCATCAAACATTGTTACAGTAGCTTCTTGATTTCTGATATGTACTTTGGACCGAGTCCTTTATTCTATCTAGGGGATCTGTTTTTTTAAACTAGGTTTGTACCCACATCAATGAATTTCACATCTTTGTCAGAAAATAAAGGAGAAAACAGGATGAATATCAAGGTAAAAAATAAAAAATAAAACATCGGGCCAGTAGCCCACAAGGTTTGGCAGTCCAACTGCATGCATTTTTGGGCAAAGGAAACAACATATTTGAGTAAACGGAAATTCCATCAATCGAAATTTTTCTGCTGCTGTTGAAAAAAAAATGGTATGTAGCTAATTCAACGCAACATGAAGAGTCAAAATTCTCATGCATCAACTAGCTAGACCAGCTCAGAATCAGGCATCTTCCAAAATTAAATCATTGATCAGCTAAAATTGCCAGTCCTCAACTAATAAAACTACCATTCCAAAAGCTAGTGATACGCATGCTTCAGATCTGACCACAACCTTGCTACAGCATATAGCATACAAGGCAAAAATCTCAAATGGTCGGCATTCAGTTGGAAAACAAATTAACAGAGTTGAGGCATGTATCTTAGCAATCCAGCAATATTGATGATACAAAACCAGCAACAGCAAGCCAACTTTCAGTGTCCATTTTTTGTTCTCCATAGTTATGAAGAACTCTAATGAAATAACAGAGCTTCTCCTTGTTTCATTAGTGAAAAATAGTATTTCAAACAATATCTTTCATAATAAAACATGTGATGTCGAGCATCAACATACTTTCAATAAGGACTATCAAGCGATTCAACCTTTTAGGGCAAGATAGCACCATTAATATTTTTGACAGTAGGCCCACATTAATGGCTCATACATAGCTGTCAATCAATGAGTTTCTCATCTCATTCACTATAGGATTTGGCTGAGCTTCCCTCAACTTGAAAACACTCTCAATGACAGAAAGTTCAGTAGCAGTAGTGTCTGACCCACAAAATGCAGTCCAGTCATTCACTGTCAGGCCAGCAGCTATCACTTCACTGCCACGGTTTATTGTTCCAGCCACTAAAGGCACCTGAAGGAGGGTTGAAAGTTCATCCAAGTCTTCAATGGATGTGTGGGGATGGACCTGCAAGACAAATTGATCGGTTCAGAACATGATAAGCATACTTGGACATGTCACATCTAGTTGCCTGAATAAGCATCAGCCAAGTATATTAAACATCTTACCAAGCCACCTTTGTTGGAGAAAGCACAGTAGCTGCCCACAAGAACATTACCAGCAATTGTCTGCCTAAAAACTTCTACTCCAAGAACATCGGCAATCATTTCCTCTGTTCCCTGATCAAAACAGTCAAGAAAAAGCATATCAACATCTAGAAAGTACTTGTAATTACAGAAAAATTACAAGAAGCTGAGAGCATGAACAAACCTCTAAAAGCATGCAATAATATATATAGAGTAGTCATATCAAATCAATAGTCAACAAGTATATAGTATCAAAAACACATAAATAGGGAATAAAGAATGAATTCAAAGGAAGAGCTCAAAATACCTTGTCAAGATCAGTGTGTGTTAGAGCAACATGGTCATTGCAAGCTACACAATTTCCCAAGGCAGATAATCTCTCATCAACTCTCTGAACCACAACTTGATCAGGTAGACTGTTTCTCAAGTGTTGAAGTTCTAAAACAACAATGATTTGTTAAACCATCAATTCGGCATCTTATACAACTACCCCAAACACCATTTTCACAACTGTATTACTCACCTTGATCAGTAGTAGTATGCGGCACAAGGAGTCCATTTTTGTTTCCTACCATTAAAACCAAAACCAATAACACAAGTCATAATTTCTTCGTAACACATCATAAGGCTGCAAAATAACAAAGAAAATAAAAGGCCTTTACCTGCACAAAGTCTACCGATGATTCTAGTGCCTCCAATGGAAGTTTTAACAACAGGAATAGCGTCTGCTAACTCAGCTTCAAATGTGCTGCACACAACACAATAATCATTTTACTTATATTCTTTCCTTTAACCATCTTTAATCACCTAAATGCACATATAAAAGAGAACCGTTTAAAAGAAATTACCTATAAAAGCTCTCAGAACCTCCAATGGCAACCAAACAATAAGCATTGGTGAGCTTTGAAAAGACACCAACTTCGCATGAATTCTCAAACATGAGCCCTAACACACATCAAGAAATCACACGAAACACATGAATAAATAATCAATTCATTAAAACATTAAAGAAGAATTGATCAGGGTTCAAATATTAAAAGCTAAAAGGCATGAACTCTTTTGAGAAAATTAAGAGAGGAACTTACGTGTTGCCATGATTGCAATAAACTTGATATTGTTGTAGCTTTTTCTTTTTTTTTTAGTTGTAGAGAGGAAGACGAGGAAGAGGCTACTTGGTTAGAGAGAAATAAAAATATATCGTTAATTCGCTAAGAGAGAATTTTCGACATTTAGGGTTTTTATACTGAGTGTTTACTGTTTATCTTTATTTTAAGGTCGGTTTGAGGTTATCTGTACTTCGGGGTTTTTTTTTTTTAGTGTAGAATTCTTTCTGTTGTTTTTTTAAATAATTTTTGTTTGGAAATATATTAAAATTATATTTTTTAAATTTATTTTTAATTTATTATATTAAAAAAATCAAAATTATAAAAATAAAAATATTTTTTAGACAGGAAAACAAACCGACAAAACTTCCCGTAGGCCAACCCAATTAAATTTATATTCTTGGTGTGCAAGTGTCCAATGTTCCAACCAAGTCCCGTTCTGTCCTTTTGTTTTTCTTGCCCAGGCAGGCTCCCTGGTCCTGGTGGGTTTATTTGACTTGTATTCTTGGTGCCCAAGTATCAAATCTTCCAACCAAGTACACCTCCCTATCTTTCCTTCTTCTGTTTTTTCAAAGCTGAAAGAGTGAAAGATTCAAGTCTCGCAATAAGCAAAGCAAACATGCATGAGCAATTTAGATGAAGAGTATATCATAAGTTTGTTCCATGTTTTTATTATTTTTAGTCAGGAAAGAGTGCGCACGTGCTGTGTTTTTTTTTTTAAATTAAATATTCATATTATATTCATTATGATACATGTATATATTCTATCGTATTAGAATTAGGATAAGTTTTACATTGAGTTCGACAATATTCATATCTTATTCATTACCTATGAAATAAGATAACTATTAAAAAAAAATTCACTCATTTAGAGCAATGTTCGTGTAGTTCGGATTAAATTATCATCCATTATTTTTAGTATTATTTATACTGAGTGAAATTGGAGAATTTAAGTAGAAATAAATAAAAAATTTAAAATAAATATCATAAGAAAAATCAGAAAAGAACTGAGTTAAATAAAATAATAGTTATTAAACTCGATCTTTAACCCTGGCTGGGTTTCAGAAAAAGTTAACCCGGAGTTGACCTGATTTGACCTAGTCAATCTAGAGAGTCAACTCGCTACCTAGTCGATTTGGTTAATGCTCGATTTGATTTTTTAAAAAAAATAAAAATGATTTTGTTTTAATTTTTTTTTTAAATCTTGAAATGTCGTGGTTCTAGGTCATCCCGGGTTTATCTACTCAACTTGTAACCTAAATTGGGTTTAATAACTTTGAAAAAAAATATGAAAATACATATATTCAATAATGAGTTTTTTAAAAGTAAATGTATTGACTGATTATTATTTTTCTAAAACACTGCATAAAAAATATTTTATCGACATTGGGATTGCTCCCTATTTGAATAACAATTAGGTGTTTGAGATTGAATTTCAACCTTTTTTTTTGTCAAAATTATTTTGCTTCAAATTAATTCTTTTAATGTTTTTGGATCGATTTGATATGCTGATATCAAAAATAAATTTAAAAAAATAAAAAAAATTATTTTAATGTATTTTCAAGTAAAAAATACTTTAAACCACTATCATCCTCTAGACACATTCAAAATTAAAAATTAAAAGTGCAATGGCCCATTGATGAAGTCTTGACTTAGAGCTTTTTCATTTTGAGAGCTAAAGGCCCAACAAGTTTCTTCCAACCCGATCTGAAGAGTGTGTTATCATCATTTCCTTGGTGCCCCTAATTAACCATTTCCCCCATATTTGATACCCAATTATTGAGGAGATTTTGAGCATTGGACTATCCAATAAAAAGAAATTCCTTTTATCCTCTTTAATTGTTTTTCATTCCAAGTACGAGCAGGATTTAATTCAAATCGCTTGATACCTAAAGATGATTTCAGTAGTTAAATCAATTGAAGTCGCAAAATCAACAAAACTACTCAATGACAAGTTGTGCTATCAACTTATTGCATCTCTATTTCCTAGGATTTTACACTAGACTAGTTTTGTTGTCTGCATTCCTTTACGAGTATAAATTTGAGATGTAACAAACAGGCTTGTGATCTTTTTTTATTTTAAACAAATGATGTAAATCCATAAGATTCATTTGATCAAAACCTGGTAAGAAGAAAAAACCATAAGTCGAGAATAGTCTAACTCCATTTATTATGAAAAAAATCTAAGTTAAAAATAAACAAGTCATGGAGAACTCATTCACCGTGTAAGTAAGCTTAGGCCAACAATTTAACTTTAAAAACTTCTGACCTGATTGCTTGTCTAGATCAAAATTTAAATAAAATATGAGAGAGTTGCTATGATATGTAAACCAATTGATTGGAAAAGTCCAAGACCAACTTGGACAACTAGAAAAAATATGGGTTGGCCTAAAAAAAATATGATATTTTTCTATTGATTTAATATTGAGACAGCGACATATTAGATCACATACGGTTAATCAGGGTGACCATCAAATGTGCTACCTAAATAATGGACATGACCATAAGGAACTAACTTGGTCGGCTAGCTATCTCTTTCCTTTCCCTTTCCCTTTTCCTTTTCTATCATTGCTTAGGTGGGATGAAATTTGGGCTCTAATTAAAAAGTTATTATTGAATTAGAGATTTAATTAAATGAAAGTTGGACTCTAATTAAAGAGTTATTAGGGAATTAGAGATTAAATTGAATGGGTTAAATGAGATTTAGAGCTTAATTGAAGAGCTATTATCGAATTAGGGATCAAAGTGAAAAAAAAAAATCAACACATGCGCTAGCTTATGAATAGGAGTCGCCGGCTTCAAGTGAAGTGTGTGGTCTCTTGCCACCCCTAAAGGTGATCTTCTTTGGTGTCCCTAGTAGCATCTCGACATCTTCATCCTTTCTAGGTAATGCGTGTAGGGTATTTTTCCGCGACGTGGGTCAATTATTTTACTCCCTTTCTTTTTTCTTTTTCTTTTTTCTCTCTTCTCCCTTGGATTCTGCAATTTGATTTGTTTCTTCTTGCTTTATAGCTTTTCACTTTTCTTTTATCAATTTTAGTCCCTCTTGTTCAGATTTCTTTGAAAATGAAAAATTCAACCAATTTTCCGCACAATTGAGCGCAAACTCAATGATTTGATGTTTTCTGACTATGTGAGAAGGGCACAACAATTGAGGAAATTAAAATGCCAAGGCCATTCATGAAACAAATCAATACAAAAGGATAAAAAAAAGTAACATGAAAAAAAAATTGCACTGGGTGAATCCAGGCAGGCTACAAGGACTTCCAATTACCCAACCGGAGAGGGAGTCGTCTCGAGGAGATTCGGCTTGCCTCAATATCTCATACTTTTGAAATGGTAGTATGGTCCCTTAACTTTTGTGATGTTTGAGTTGGTCCCTACCAGTTACCATTAAACTACTAACCATTCCACTTGTAAAAAAAAATACAAATCATTTGAATTCAAAGCCTTAGAATTAAAACTCGAAGTTTAAACTACAGGTGTGTCTTCTTAGGAATCATGTGCCACTATTTCATGCCACAGAGGTATTAATCTCTTGAACAGGAACAGCGACAAGCTAGGCCATATTTCAAATGCAAGATTAGCACCATCATTCTACGTTGATCGCAGTCACATTAGTGATCGACAAAGTAATCCATCTTTGCAAATTAATGTTGTAGAATGGTGCCCAGACAAATAAAAAGGTGTTTGAAGGGATTGATCTGGGAAGAAAAAAGAACATAAAGCAATATAAACTTAGAGATGCCAAAGTATAATAATATGCTAATCATACAAGACGAGAAAGGGAGTGTGCATCTGGATTACAAAGCCAAGCTGTTAGCGTGTCCATACCTAAAAGCAAAAGATCGAGTCCTATAATACTCAACCTCCTCCTGCTGCCACTTTCCATCATCGAAGTTCTTTGTATAACTACACATATCATAGTTCAAAAACACATGCCTTTCGTTGCTGCTTCTGTTTTTTGCATTCAAGATCCTGCAAACCTTCCTCTTTAGCTTCACAACACAAGCCAAGACCGCCCTCCTCCCCATTCCCACCACTAACTTTATCTTTCTTCTCGTAAATCTTCTAGCCACCCTTTCAATGGGTTCCCATGCCCTCATTGTCACGTCGGCATGTTCCATATTCCTCTCTTCCCTGTAATGATCTACATCATTGGAAGACAACAACCTGCTGCAAGGAGAGTCTGTTATTACCATCTAACTTCCTCGCTTCTTTGATAAATGTCTCTACATGCCTTGTTTGTTAATGGAGGTACATTTATATTGACTAGGCGATTTGATTGTTTTTTGTTCAGAAGTCAGAATCAAGGACATGAACATTGTATTTAATTTTGTTGCAGCGTGAGAATGGCTGTTGCCTTAATACTATATACATGTAATTAGGGGAGATAGATTTGGTCACTTTGACCTAGCAAAGAGGCACCACTCGTGAAGAATCCAATGTTTTTTTTTTAATCATTTCACATGTACTTGGTAAATTATACAAATTTTCTTTTCCTGGTCTTCTATTATATTTAAATCTCAGATAATAACATTAACATGTATATATATCCACTTGGCAACCAAATCAACATTTCAAGCGTCGGGGAATATCCAATGTTTAGGGTCTTAAACATTTGCTAATGTATGGACCGTGGAGAGCCCCCCTTTCAAGAAACCAGGAATGCCCCTTAATTGGTGGCAAATTGAAGGGCAACTAGGGCATTGTAATTTTTTTTTTTTTTTTTTATATAATGAGTTAGTGTATTCCTAGATAAGGGTACACGTTATGCCGCGGACCGACATGATTTTTTTTTCAACTTATAAAAAATATTAAAGTCATGCAAGCGTTTCTAAAAAGTTTTAAAAAATTAATATTTATGTTATTTACTCGAATGTATTTAATAAACTCTGTTAATTTAAATAATATTAATAAAAAATTACAACAACAATAAATAAACTGGAAAAAAAATTGACAATGTAAAATAGATCAAAAAACCGGACTTGAGCCTATCCAGGATAGCATGCCAAATCTGCAACTTGGTCGTGATTTTGGGGTTACCGTGTTGATAGCATGCTAAATAAAATTATGGGACTCAATTATCAAACAATTTAATGTTGAATGGTAAAATTATAAAAGAAATTATAAAAAGCAAAGAAAAAAGATATCTGAGTTAACCCGGGTTAACCCGCTAACCTTGTGATCATAGGCACAAGATTGGGATAACCCTATAGAAAGAAAACTGAAAAAAAAAAAACATGAAGATCAATTACTAGTAAATAAAATATTGAAGATTAATGATTTGGAAAAGAAAAAACATTTTTTAAAAAAAAACTGGAAAAAGATCAAAGTCAACTTATGCTAACTTTTAAAACTTGTGATACTAGTCATGAGGTTAGGACTAACTCATAGAACAAAAATCCTAAAAATAACGAAACAAAATTCTAAATTATCAAAATAATGAGGGATGGAATTTAAAAAACAATGCAATAATAAAGGATCCAAAACAAAAGAAATGACAATTAAAAGAATGAAAATTAAATTTGATATAAAAATGATGAGGGGCAAACTAAAAAAAAAATCAATCAAAAAAAGGATTAAAAAAATAGCAATCAGAAAAAGGAGGATCAAAAAAATATGATGGCCACTGGAGACTTACATGGTCGTTAACTTCAGGGCCCATGGAATTAGTCGAGGTGCACATAAGCTGGCCCAGACACCTACGTTAATAAAAGAAAAATTAGATACAATAAAAAAAATGAAATAACACATTTACATTTTGGCAAGAGAAGAGGGAGAAAAGAGAAAGGAAAAGAAAAAAAATCCAATGGAGCCTAACCCTCATGTTATTGTGTACATGCGCTATATCACCAAAAAGAACACGGCGAACGCTTCCATTGTTGTTCTAGAAGGTGATGTCAGGATGTGGGATGACGCAATAAGCACCGCTCGAAGGGCATATGCATCTTATGCACCAGCCACTTTTCATTTTAAAAAATATTTATATTAATCAAAAGGCCAAACCATCTCTATCAACTTTTTTATTACAAAAAAAAAAGCAATTTGAAAATATGAAAAAAGCCTTTGGATATAAGTTTAATATTTTTTTCTTTTAAAAGTAATATAATCTTTATATTATGTTTTTAAAACATATAAAGATTAAATTGCTCCGTTCATTTTTTTTAAAAAAAATTATTTTTTAGAGTAACATAGTCATTATATATTTAAAAAATGAAAAGAATGAATTATATTCGATAAATCTCATACTAACTAATTGATCCTACAAAAAAAAATCATTTTATTTCTAATAACAAATTGATTGATATTTTTTGTTGAAAGAGTAAAATAATATTATACTATTGCAATGAAAAATAATTCATGTTCTATATGCATAATGAATTCACCGTGGCTTTCAGTTTTTTTATTAATTTAATTTTAATATTTTAATGGCCATGGCATGATCGTTGAATAGAGAGGTGGTTGCATTCAGAGATGCTATTGTCACTATCAGTTCTGGTTATAGAAACATCTGCATTGGCCCACGAAACTACCACCATTATTCATTTATGATCTATGCGCTCTACAAACCATGCTCTGCCCTTATAGCATGTGAACCACCGCATACTTGTCAACGAGGCCATAGTTATAAGTTGTACCACTCTAATCCCTGTAATTAAAAAAAAACATCAAGTAGTTTAGTAGGTGGGATTATTTGGAGCATCTTCTTTATGCTATCTTCTTTATGCTTTAAAGGGGTTCGAAATATTTTTTATTTAAAAATATATTAAAATATTTAAAGTATTTTTTTTATGTTTTTGAGAAAGTATGATAGTGGTTGTTTTTTAAAATGTTTTGTGCTTGTAAATATATTAAAATAATATTTTTTTATTTTTTAAAAATTATTTTTGATATGAACACATCAAAATAATCTAAAAATATCTAAAAAATAATTTAAGTAAAAAAAATAATTTTTTTAAAAAATACTTTTTTAAAAAAGTAAAAACTAACAAACGGGAATGATTAGCCAACTTTCAACACATCCAGTGATTGGAAGGAGCCGTGTTCAATTAATTGAGGATGTTACAATGCACCAACCAGATCTAACCTGATTTCTATTTTGGATCGTCCTGGATTTTAGCATTATCTTCTGGCTTTTTCTACCCCTATAGCTTTATATCATGAATGGCCAAATTAATAATCAATCATATTGTTTGTCCTTGTATGTATTCTGGGTGAGGCCTTCGAGTTTTTTTTTTATGCCTACAGCTGCTGGCTTCCCTTTTCTCCCTAAAAAGCTTCTTGTTTAAAGGAGAGGTCACTTCAATATAATAATAAGATTCTGTCCCTGCACTTGCGGGTCTAGCTGCTGTGGTTAATTCGTGTGACTTGTTCTGTCCCTGTCCCGGGTTCGATCCTCTATGTGCACGCCTGTCACCCCCGCGGTGCCTTACATGCTCCTGGGCTTGCAAGATGTCCAGCGGGTCGTGGGGAATAGTCATGGTGCGCGTAAGCTGGCCCGGACACCCCACGTAAATCAAAAAAAAAAGAAAAAGATTCCGTCACTACTTAGTGTGTATAATCCACCATCTTTTGTCTATGATTATGTACTGATGCATGTATGGCATTGCACAAGGCAAAATTAAGCAGCTAACAACAATTTCAAGCTGAGTGCAAATCTATATTAGTGAGAGCTGAATTCATATCGGGAACATCAAATTTTACATTAAGACTACATGTGTTTGGTCAAGTTGTCAAGATTCAGGGGCTGTGTGGTATCAGAGGCTTGGATTCTGTACCAGTTTTCATAGCAATAGATTATTTACAGTTGGAAACAACAAAGTACTTGAAAGATAACACACAGGATGGATTTGAAATCCAAGCTTGCCAGCTCTAATCTAGACTGATCATGTGAAGTTGTACGAAGCCCAGGAAATTATCAGCTTCTTTGCCACAAAATCCTGCGATGCCTCCCAACTAACTGAACCTATCAGGCCACTGATGTTTCCCTTCCGAAGTGGGGATAGATAGGTGTCTCCCTCACAGATCACAGGTCATGAAAAGTGGTTTTCGTGTGCACTCTCTTGGAGAATACACCTCCAACCCCTTTGATGAGCTGTGAAGGAGACAAACAGGGTAAAGATATACTCAATTGGCTCACGGTATTCATGGGCATGGAGCTCAATAAGATGGTATTGTTAGCTCTGATTCTGGCATAATAGCCAGAGGTAATAATGAACTGCCGTTCATTGTTTTCTTCTCTTTCAGTGTTTTCACCATATGTTGGTCGTTATTTCGAATGAATCCAAGTACAACTATAATATCACAAATACCAAGCAAGATAATGATTAACTAATAGCTAAAATGAACTTCAAACAATGTCATTTCTGTGAAATTGACATGTAAATATGTATCCGTTGTAAGCATGCTAAAAATAAAGATGCTCATCTTCCAACTTGTTAATTTAATCAGTCATCATTCAAGAATTTAATTTCTAGATAATCGGAAACATGAGAGGCAGTGTACGTAAGCTCTTTTGTCTACGATCTTCTGTAAAGAGTCTAGCAAATACAAATAAACAAACTATATCGAAGTAGACTGCCGTTGAAGAAACACATGCATGTGCGGCTAGGTCAACTACATATTAAGTAAAACAAAATCAAGGGAGCTAACACTAAGCAACTTATTGCGTGCATGATTTCGTTTGCACTCGAGAAATTACGGCATAGCATTAATTAATCAACTATACTCTCAGTAAGAAATCATCAGGCACGTGAAAAAATGGCCATATAGCTATAAAAATGTTGGTTTATTAAATGTTTGGCAAGAACGGCAGATGTTAATGTTTACTAGAAATGCAACAAAAGCATTAGACAAAAGAAATTTTAAATTCTATTGAATCTAAAATAGAGAAACATATTCTATTACATGTGGTAGAGGTAAGGTTAAACTTCTTCGTACAATTAAGAATACACAGCATAGTATTTTCCTCGCCCTCTCCTATCTGCCGGCTGAATTGTACACCTCATTACGGTTCAAGGACAACAGATACAGATGGAATAAAATGAAAAGAGCCAACTATAAAAACAAAACAATAATGAAAATCTGCAATTTGATGATCAAGAGTGAGAACCGTTTTATGAACTGAGTCCCCTGTTTGATGTGTGGATTTGTTGCACTGACATTTCTGCTTTCCAAACTGCTAAAACCTCTGCAAGATGAGAAACAAAACCTTGAATCAGTCATGCTGTAAGCATGCCACTTAATTAAAATCTGCAGCTTTATAACTGCCACCATCAATTCAAAATGAAACAACAAAGGCACAATCTGCAGCGTGAATTTATCAAAATCTGCCTTAGAAGAAGTAACTCTTCATTTTTATTGCATGCCAACCCCCTCCTCTTTGAAGTTTAAGCGAGCACACGCACTAGCAGTGATCAGAAAAGGTCTCAGCCATGGTTTCAGTCCAATGATAGAAGTACATGATGCTGAAGATGATTCAAAAACTTACCCGACATAAAGATCGTGTTGTTTTTCATGTTACAATTGTTTTGATTCAGGCTTTCACATAGTCTAGGCCATTGCGCTTCCTTTTGTTAGACTTTGAAAAGAAGCAAATTTGAGCCCAACTCTTTTTCTGCTTTACAGGTTGTACTTTGACATCCCTCTTTTCAACAAGTTCAACCATGTATTGAACAGCAGCCTGAGAAAACAAAGAAGCAAAAAGAAGTGAGTGAATTAAGCCTTACAATAGAGATCAGATCCTACGTAAACATCAAATGCAAGAGAATATAAATTACCTGAGCACCCTTTTCAGCTATATGTCTTGGTGGTACTTCCAAAGGATTTTCTTCTGCACGTAAGATACGTAGTCGTGTTAGCATCCTAAAAGAGTCTGGAAGGGCGTGTATCTGGTTATTGCTAATATCCAGCTCTTCAAGATTCTCAAGGTTCCCAATAGACCTTGGTAAGGATTGCATATCAGCAAAATTATTTCCTATATTCATCTTGACAAGCGAGGTAGCAAAACACAAGCTCTCAGGCACTGACTCAAGCTCGTTGAAACTTACATCGAGCTCCTTCAAGCTTAATAGAGATGACATTGTTGTAGGCAACTGTTTGATGTTATTGTACCGAACAGATAGAACCTCCAAAGTCTCTATCTTTCCAACAGCTTCGGGGAGTGCCTTGAGCCTGTTATAGTCTGCACGAAGCTCCTTTAGTGAGGAACACTTTCCGATAGTATGTGGGATTTCTTCAATATCATTTGTCTCCACATTTAATTTCTTCAGACTAACAAGTGATCCTATTGTATCAGGGAGTGAAGAGAGCCTATTTGAGCTCAGATCAAGATCCTGAAGTCGTGCCAATCTGCCAAATGTGGCAGGCAGAAAGGATAACTGGTTACCCCTCACATCCAGAGCAACCAAACTAAGAAGATCCCCAATAGATCCTGGGAGTTCGCCAATTCTATTGGAATGCAAATCCAACTTCGTCAATGATGAAAGACCTCCAATAGTTTCTGGCAACGCCACAATCCTGTTCTCAGACAAGTCCAGTGTAACCAAACTCGATAGCTTGCCTATCGAATCCGGTAGCCAATCAACTTGATCCATCAACTTATTTTGTAGATTAAGCTCTTGAGTTCCTTTTTTCGAAGACACTTCAATCAAACTCGCAAGCTTAATTAGACTCAACTTCTCCCCATCTTGACCTACACAATTCACAAAACAAAACCAACCTTAACATCACAAACACTATACACTTGGAAATTATCAAAAAAACTAAAAAAATGCCCATAATTTATCAAAATCGTATAAATTCATTCAGCAACACAATTAAAAATCTGGGAGACAAGCAAAATGAATCCACAATCTATCATTGAGATAAATCTGGGAGATTAAGACAAGCAAAACCCGTTAAAGAAGTAACACAAAAAACAAGGAATTGAAGCTTACTTGAACTGATTGAACTAGCTTTAAAAGTAGAATCCACAATCTGCGGCGTAGAAGAAACACCAATCCCATCAGAATATAACGAAGATTTCGCCTTCTTCACATAACTATCATCTCTGGTAA
This sequence comes from Populus simonii, assembly GCA_007827005.2. Classification (NCBI taxonomy): domain Eukaryota; kingdom Viridiplantae; phylum Streptophyta; class Magnoliopsida; order Malpighiales; family Salicaceae; genus Populus; species Populus simonii. Next base: position 17,497,616 of record CM017468.2, read on the forward strand.
ACAATTCAGCACTCCTCGTCGGCTCTTTCTCTGCATAATACAATCCGGACGTGGTAGCCATAGATGATCTATCAATCGAAGAAGAACCCGCCGCAGCAGCAGCAGCAGCAGCGCTCCCCTTAAACGAACTACTGCCCCCATTAGCATAATTGGAAGAAGAACCAAACCCAGAAACAGAAGTAGGAGAAGAAGAAGTAGAAGGAGGAGGCCAAGAGAGGCATTTGGAAGCTCTTTGAATGAATTCATCGAACAGGTTATGAACATTTTCAAGATCAAGCAATTTTACAGCCTCCAACTTTTGTTCTTTGGTTTGAAAAAAGCTCAACTGTTTTTGCATTTCTTGCAGGATCATGAACAACTCTTGAGGAACATCTGGGGTCTTTGTCTGCTTCGAAATCGCTTCCATTCTCGCTTGCTCTTCCTTTTCGACATTCCGAATCAATGTCTTTGCTGCTTCTACTTCCTCGATCCCTGGTCTTGTCGGTAAAGATCTATGAATCCTCATAATTTCCTCCACCGCTTGGTCAACAGATTTCACATTCGTTATTTCCATGGTTGCTGTCTCAAGCCAAAAGGATAAAAAAAATTTGATGTATTTCAAGAAATTGGAGGGGAAAGAATGGAGGATTTTGGAGGGAAGGAGAAGGGTAGTATAGGTAATTCGAAGAAAGTGGAGCTTTTTAGCGTCGTGTTGTTAGAAATCCAGCTATTTCCTTCCATGCTCTGCGTGTTCTCTGCTGGTATTTCTGGGCGGATTCTGTGGTTTTTATTAATATTTTTTTGGGATTTTTAAAAATTATTATCAAGATTTTATTTATTTATTGATTGAATATGGATGATAATGTGACAGAAATTGATTAATGAGTAGAGAGTTCAGAGTTTGATCGGTTATCAAAGAGGATAATTGATCTGCTGCTGCTAATTGTTTGTTAGTTGCCTTTTTTATTTGTCTTATTCCACTTTTCTTTGTATGTTTTCCATTTTTGCCCCTCAGTTCATCATCATGTTGTCTGTCCAAAATTAGGCGCCGTGTGGGAAAGCGGCCAATCAGTGTTTTATAAGATTTTAATTTTATTTTTTATTTTTATATAATTTTAAAGTATTGAGATCAAAGATAAATTTAAAAATATATAAAAAAATATTATTTTAATATATTTTTAAATAAAAAAATATTTTTTAAAAAAACAACAACTATCTCCCGACCAACCACTTAATTAGTTATGTACTGTATTTTCCTCCCCAGTGGTATAAAGACAAGGTGCTGCAAAAAAGAGCTCCCCATGACAAGGGCAGGATGGATGTTAGGGACGAAAAACTGTAAAGGGGAGGGCAGAAGGGTAAATAGGCGGGGGCGTCATTTTCTAAAAACAGTTGGGGTATGCCAAAAACAATTAAAAAAAAAAAGAGGCAAAAATAGTGAAGGGGAAGAGAACTGACAGCAGGGAGGAAGAAGAAGCAGCTGTGGGGGTGGAGTGAATGCAGTGTCCACTTGTCCGCCAAGTAATTGTGGACACGTGTTCTGTTCTTGAATTATTATAAAGTTAAGGAAAAAAAAGGAAAAAGTCTCTCTCTCTCTCATTAATTTCACTATACAACTGTTACCAGCTGGCATAGCTCCAAAGCAAAGCTACTCAAGCCATGAACGTGTTTTTATCTTTTGTTCTTCACTTTTCTATAATCTTTCTTACTTTCTTTTTCAGATTTCAGTAACTTTATGAAAATGAAACAACAACATCAAGTAATTGACATGAGTGTCATGGAGCCAAGTATCTTAATTGATATTTAAAATTTTGTTGAATGAGTAAAGGAAATCTATATCTTCTATCTATTATTCTCCTAACCGATATGGGATGATGGTCTCTCACTTCACTTTCCACGCTTTCACTCAAGTCCAACATAACTCACAGCGTTATCGGTTGTGTGCATATATATAGAATAGTCTCAAAATGTCAAAGATTAGTTTAAGGTAGAAATCTATAGCTTTTTCTTCAGAGCTCTTAGACGAGGGGCTTGGGTAGAGGACATGACTCGTTTCCACAAACGACACCAACTGATAAGGTGTTTCCATATCCGCAGCATGGTAGGCTCACCACGAGATATTATCCCACATGGCTTCCGGTGGGTTTTGTTCCTTAAATGATGTCTCGCAATGAAAGAGGTGTCCTTAGTGCCATATAAGCAACCAAGGGCCTCGTCTCCTAACCGATGTGGGATAATGGTCTTATTAGAGCCCCCCAGACGAGGGGCTTAGATAGAGCACATGACTCGTTCCCACAAACAGCGCCAATTGATGAGGTGTTTTCATATCTGCAGCATGGTAGGCCCATCACAAGGTATTATCCCACATGGCTTTCAGTTAGTTTTGTTCCTTAAAAGGCGTCTCGCAACTAGAGAAGTACTATCATTTGTGTCATATAAGCAACCAATGCCCTCATCTCCTAACCGATATGAGATAATGGCCTCATCACTTAGTAAACTTTATGATTTCTTCAATGAATCAATATGTACTAGTATAGATATTGTTTGTTTATGAGCCAGTTCAAACTTCATGATTTACAGACCATTTATATACTCCAATCTTACCTATAAAAAATAAGAATCATATATCAGTGCAGAGCTGATTTAAGCTGAGAGCTACATTATTCTTCAAGAGTCCAGACTACTATTTAATAAAAAAAAGTCTCGAGAATATCCATTATATTTTATAAAATGAATATTACTCTTACTTAACAATATATATATCCTAAATACAAAATAAAAATTATTCAAGACATCACTTACCGGACATATATAAAAAATATAAATATATATTTCTTTAATATTTTAAAATGCTTTATTTATAGTTTTCTTCAAGATCTCATTCACTGTATATTTATACCGGTGAACCTCAAAATAAATTGTTTTTTTTTTTAATTTCAGGTTTAATAATAAATATACTTTCGGTTTCGGGTCAGTACTCTTGAATCGGATGGTCAGAGAATCAAATTTCAAAAATAATCACTCATGCTTGAATCAACACATTTATGGCAGCATTTGTTTCTGGGCAACTACCCTTCTGGTATTTGTATCCAAGATGATGATATAGCATGAGCAAACATGCACGTGCATTGCAGCAACTACGCAACTTAAACAAGTAATTACCTATTTATCACCCTTTTTTATAATTTGTGAAACCTAGTGATAGATAAATTATGAGACAGACAGCCTCACGTTCTATGCTTCGTACCTGTCTGTGTGAAGTCTTACAGCTTTTATGATGAGAGTCGTTTCAGATTGATGTTGATGAGGACTGCTGCATCATATGATTCTCTTGAGTATGCTTCCTCTTACGATGTCGCCATGCAACTTCGTTTTCTTAAAAAATCAATCTTGTTCTTATCCTTTTTCATGTCACCCTACCTAATTATTCTCAAGTGCCTAGATGATTTTATATCTAGAAAACTGTAAAACTTCTGAAGTTATTTCTCACTGCAGAAAGTAATGTTACTTAGCTCGAGTTCTGAATTCCGATGGGCGGGATAAAGCTTATCTCTCACCAATCCTCCTCCTCCTGTTGATCTAACCTTCATTTTTATTTTTATTTTGCAGATATGTAAGTTGTAATGGAGAGATTTTTCATTAATTTTTAGTTTTGATATCAATTTCTTGCTTTTAATTATTGGATGACAAAACTGAGGATTTCGGATAAAATAATATCTGAAATTTAACAAGACTGATACTGCATTAACAAGGCACGAAAATAATATGGTTTAACACGATGAGAAAATGGGGAATAACGATACACTGATCATATACAGCGTTTGGTGAATTCCCTTAAATAATAATTAAAAAAAAAAAAAAGATCCATAGATTATGGAAATATTAATTGTGAGCTTGCCATATTCAAATTTGATAAAATATTTGCTTAAACGATTTTTTTTTAATGTGTAAATGATTTGATTAAGAATTTAATTAACCTTAGCATAGAAAATCTAAACCGAGAAAATCCTTCCAATATTGTTTTTTTTTTTAATATGTTAATATAAATTAATTGGAGAAAAACTGTAACATGGGCCACGTTAATTCCACCCGAAGATGTTGGAGGACTTGCTATTTTAATTTTTTTTAAATAAATAAAGGTTTCAACTTGAGACTTCTTATCATAAGAAAAAAAAAATGCATACCAAACAATAAAATTTTAACACTTGATATTCAAGATAGGAGATTATAAAAAATAAAAAAAATAAAAAAACTAAAAGAGAAGGGAGTTTTACTATACCCTTCCTTACAAAATAAAAATATTATTCATTATAATAATGATTTTTTCTCCATTCTTTAGCTTTTTTCTTTTTTATATAATCCATGATTTTTTTTAATTTAAATTTCATCATTCAACATTAGATTTTTTAAAAATTAAACTTTATAATTTTTTTATAAAATTAACCTCGTTTTAATGATTACGATTCAATGTCATTTTTAAATTATTTAGGGGTAAATTAGTCTTTTAATTTTTTAGAACAATTAAATTACTTTAATACCACAAGAACAAAAAAAGGATGGCTTAAGCCTAGGGGCTTTTATGTCTTTTTTTAATTAAAGTTAATTATTGCTTAATTACCCCTAGGTTCAAAAATAATAAAATTATCATCCAGGGGTGTTTAGGTCTTTTCAACATGGTTTTTATGTTAGAACAACAAAATTACCTAAATACCACGGGGACAAAAGACGGATGACTTAAGCCTAGAGGCTTTTGTGTTTTTTTATTAAAGTTAAATTACTTAATTACCCCTAGGTTCAAAATTAACAAAATTATCCTCTAGTGTTGTTCAAGTCTTTTCAACATGATTTTTATGTTAGTGTCAAGTTAACTCAGAGACTTTTTTGTATTTTAATAAATGTTTAATATTAAAAAAACACAAAAGAAAATGTAGCACGTGCTAACAAGTGAGCTGCTCCTATGCATTTCAAATTAAGGCTTATACGGAGCTATCCGGTCACCAAACAATACCATTTTCTAGTAACGTTTGAAACGCCTCAACGCCCCCTCTATGATGGGTTAGTGTGTGTGCCAAACTTACCTTCGGTTTGGCGATAACAACCATTCCATTTTTTTTCCTTTTCTTCTCTTTATTCATTGTGAATTTTGTGTCAGCCTCTTTAATTTCCCCCCTTAATAACATTTGGTCCTTGTTATTTTTATTACTATTTTTTTAATTTTGAATAATCTATAAAATTATAATTTTTTTTTAATTTCACCCTTTCTTTTTTTATCTTTCAAATTTGGTTTCCATTCTTTTGATTGATATTTTTTTGGGATCATTTTTAATTTGTTTTTTACAATTTCATCCTCCTTAGGTTTTTGTTCCTATCAAATTTAATCCTCGTTTTTTTGATTGTTTTTTTTAATACTGTGGTAAATTTATTAAAATGATTGTTTTCACAATTTAATCATTAGACATTAAGTTAATTAAGAGTTAAGCTTCTTGATTGAATCTGGGTCTAGAATTTCACGGGTTGCGAGTTTTAGATATTAAACGAAGTTCAAGATGTCTCACTAGCTAGTTTTCTTGGTTTTTATTTTCCTTTATTTAATCTTTTTTTTTTTAGTTTTCATCCTTTAGGCGCATTAATTTATTCAATTGAAGACTAAGTTATGTTCTTTTTATTTATTTGCTTTATGTATAATTTCTTATTATTAGTCTTGAAAATGACCTTGATTGTTTTGGCTAATTTCTTAAATTGATATTTTTTTCTGATTTTATCCTTTAGTATTTGGAATAATTTCTTAAAACAATTTATAAAATTAAAATTCCTTTTCAATTTTATTTCCTTTTAATTTTTTAATCTTTCAAATTTAGTTTTCATTTTTTTGGTTGCGAGTTTGAGACCTTACCTCAGGTATAGAAGGTTTACCAATGTTTGCTTGGTTTATTTTTTTAAGTTTTTTTTTTTTAATTTCATCATTCAACATTATATCATTAACAATTAAGTTTTGTTCCTTTCATATGAATTTTTGTGAATTTTCAAAGCAACCCGAGTTTTTGTTTGATATATTTTACAAGTTTTTTTTTCCTCGGTCAGGTTTATACCTGATATCTTGTTTTTTAAAAATGTTAAACATCTTTTCTTTTACCGATTAAAAAAATATTTTGCTGCAGGCCAACAAATCTAATAACTTACTATATTTGTTGTGTGTGAAAATTGTTTCCAAAATATCACTATATTAATCTACATAGGGATTTATAAGTGATATCTTGATTTCGCAATTTCCTTCCAAATTATGAAATCAGCAAACAAATCTAATTAATGAGCACTAGTCTGGGCAGTATCAATTACAGATTTTATCAAATTCTTGTTTTGTTTTTTTATCCACTTTCTTAATAACTAGTTCTACAGTCTGCACATCTCAAGTTATTAGACAACTTGAAACAGCCTGTTTCATGCATATCGGTATAATTGGTTGAGTTGGGGCCCGATAAGGTATGACATAACATAACTTCTAGGGTTTTCTTGCTGCCCATCCACAGCCAATATAGCTAGCTCAATTTTTGTCTGCAGATGCCTTGGCAGAAGCAGCTGCTTCTGCTCTTTAATTCATATATCTTCATTGAAAACATAGAAATGAAATCGGAAATTGAAATATATATTATTTTTTCTTTTTGGATATATATATCGGCCTGATAAACCTTTTAATTTTTAACAAGTCTTGTAAAGTTCAAAATACATGCATACATATTTTGTTTTCTTCTTTTTATGAAAATGCAAGAACTAAAGTTTTATTATATAAATGCTAAGATACGCAAGAAAATATTTTTTGACTTTTCTTTTTGAAATGCTAATAATTAAAAGCACAAGTAGAAGACAATATATTTTTTTGGAAATTTTTTTTGCAGGTCTTGGTTGTGGAGATCATCAAGAAAAAAATAGTGAAAAACCTAATTGATTATTTTGTGCTTTTGAGATCAGTGGGCAATTTGAAAGTTCCATGAAAACAAGACCAAACATATGCACCCTAATTTAGAATGCTTATAAAAAAGCAACAAGAGCAAAGGCATGCATATGGAAGAAACCATAGGTAGGCACACCTATTCCTTTAATGTCCATGTACCCGAGATTAGCATGTAAGAAATCTAAATTACCCTAAGGTTTAGCTTATTGTATTATTATTATTAATTGGTAATCATGAATGTACGGGTTATTTTATATACATCTCGACTAATCCTTTAAGGCCCTAAAGTTAATAATTATATAAATCTTTAGTGACCCTAAAATTTATAACACTCAAAATAATAACTTTTAGAAACAAATTTGTATTTAGACCAAAGGTTAGCTCTTAAATTATTTTCAACCATGTTAACAATAATTTTATGATAATGAACAAGCTTTGCCATTTCTTGGTCTTGAAACAAATAATGTACTCGACAAAGATCCGCACACCACATGCCAAGACCACAGGAATTATATAAACATCAAGCATCCTTTTTTATTTTTACTTTTCGCAAAAAGAAATGAACCATGAATATTAACTCCCATTCACTTAGAACTGCAATTTATTACCCAGAAGAAAAAAACACATGGCGATTCCTAGGTTTCTCTAATGAAATGTTACTCTTTCTTCCTAAGGCCAAACATCTTTATGCCCGTAAAAGACAAGAACCCAGATACTTTGCAAATCAAATAATATTCGAACAACAACCCTTGTTATAGCTCAACCGACAAACTCGGCAAGAAACACGTAATTCCAGGGGCAGGATGCGTTATTCACATTCATGCTCTTTCAAATCTGGGTTTGAAAACACCACCAGTAAAATCTCATTCACTAAGGCTCCGTTTGTTTACAAGAAAGTTGTTTTTTTAGAAGTAAATTCCGGGGAAAGTAAATTCTGAAAAAGTATTTTTCAATGTTTGGTAGTGTTATGGAAAATAAACTGGAAAACACTTTCCAGTGTTTGGTTATGTTATGAAAAATGAACTGAAAAATAATTTATTAATGAATTAATTATTTTTTGAAGTTTATCTAATATATATAAAATATTTAATATAAATATTTAATCACTTACAATAAAAGAATAAAATCTAAAAAGTATAATGATAAATTTTTTTTCTTAAAAAATATATTCAAACATAGCTTATTTTATAAAATATAACTATATATGTCATATCATATTATATAGAAATAAGCTTGTGAAATATTTTTTAAGTAAAACCTATCACTATATTTTTTTCAATTTTAAAAGTTTAAAATAAGTTTTTTTTTCATATGAAGAAAGCCAAATTAGTTTATGGTAAGAGTTATATATTTGGGTTTTTTTTTTGGTATGAAGTTTTTTAAAAAAAGATAAATAGCTTCAAAAAATATTTTGATGGGTTTTTTGGATAAATATTTTTTTTTTACGGGTAAAGACAATTATCCCTTTAATATCCCTTTAATATATATCGAATAAACATCAAGAAATAAATATAAATATCTAAAATCAAACAAAGTCATGCATAAATATTAAGTTTCGATGTCATATACATACATATTAGTTCAAATTACAAACATAAACATGCTAGACCGAATTAAACAAGTAAACATACTTGTCAAATAACAAACATATATAGTCTGAACCCAAATTTTAAACATAGTCAAACCATCTTAGCAAGCAGGCCTGTAGTAGTGTTGGTTCACAAAATTCTGAACCCAAATTTTCCTCAAATTAGCATTTTTTGCCATAAATGCTTTTGCCAACATTTCATTTTGGACCAAATGATCAAATGCCTCCCCCAGAGTGATCTCATCAAAGCCTTCAATTTTCATCACTTCCGCATACAACGCATTAACATCAAGTTGATTTTTGCTGAGGCTTTGAATTGCAAGTGCTACATCTCCAATCTGTTTAGACAACTTTTCAACACCATCATCTTCATACATGTGATTTCTCTTCCTATGTTGCCTCTTTTGTGTACTAGAGGAAGATGTCTCTTTTCCCTTAGAAGTTTTTTTCATATTCCCCTTCATTTTCAATTGAAATTGATTGCTCTTCAGTGTTCTCTTCCATGTTGACATCAGCATATGATTTGGCATAATTTCCGGTTGCCATGTCTTTTCCAACAACAATTACCATTGCCTTGTACATATCAAGTTTTTTGTTGAGAAACTTGTCATGATTGGGATGTGCCTGTTCATAAAGTTTAGAATATGCAATTTTTTAGTTCATTGTATAACATTTTAGAAACAAAAGTAAATATAAAAATTACAAAGAGTATAATATTTATCATACCTTTACTTCTTCATCATATACATCTTTCGAAACTGTAATCATCTTCAGACAATCATCCCAGCCAAAACCACTTTTATTTTTAAGTTTGGTTATTATTCCCCATTCTTTTTTCACAGTCTTGAGATGATTGTCAACATGCTTAGGCTCGCATTGCACGTTGAATTTTTGACTGATTTCTGTAGCCACCTTAACAAAAGATTCTGCTTTTAAGGTGGAAGAAGGTTTGCTTCCTTTAAGTGCCTCCTCAGCTAATATCTCAAGCAACATGTGAGACATAGGCTTTGACCATGTGAAGTGCTTGCCCTTGCATTTTTCATTCTGTGTGGAACTCATTTCTACAAAAAAGAAATTATAAATTTATACAAAATAAAATCATACAATATTTAGATTTACTAAATTTCATATAAAAACTACAATTAATAATTAAAAGAGAAATTATAATAAAGTCAACATCTACTCCAAATACATAACAAATATAATACAAACTCAAGCAAGACATAATAAAAACAAACACATATAATTAACACTCAATTACTAGTTTCTTTGAGTGTTATAATCATTCCACATGGTTGAGGCAATCATTTCTCTTTTTGTTATCCACTCCCTATTCTCTTCCCTTTCCTCCCGTTGACTTAAGTTGATTGTTCGTCTAATTGGTTCACTATCCGAACATATTTCTTCCATAAGAAAGTCATAAGGATCAACCTCCATTATGTGATTATGAATAATACAACATGCAAGCACAACATCTACTTGTGTTTCATAAGACCAAAAAGATTTTTCATCAATTGATCTAAAACGACTCTTCAAAATACCAAACCCTCGCTCAATAATGGTTCTCAATGAAGAGTGTCGAAGATTAAATAGCTCCTTTTCATTTTCTGGTGAACGTTCTGTAAACTCATTCAAGTGATATCGAACTCCACGAAAAGGAGAAATGATTCCTTTTCGAATACCATAACCAGCATCACCGAGATAATATTTCCTTACAAATTTTAAAAAAAAACCTATTACTATCTTTATGTAATAAGACATTTTATATGTTTATTGCATATAATACATACTTTATTATATACCTTCTGGAATTTTTAGACCATTAGGTCTTGATAATGCATCACCTAAAACCCGTGAATCATGGGCACTTCCTTCCCAGCCAGCTAAAACATATATAAACTTCAAATCAAAAGTTATAGCTGCTAAAACATTTTGTGTTGTTCCTTCTTTTCGCCCTCGAAACTTTCCTTGAATCTCAACAGGAACATTTACAGGAACATGGGTACCATCAATTGCTCCCACACAATCCTATATAAACATGAAAAAATAATTTATAACCTTTTCTTCTAGATGTAATTAATTAATGTATAAAGATATTGGTATTGTTTTCATACCTTAAAATAAGGATAGAATCTTCGATTATTCATTATCTCTGCTGGAACTGTATCCTCTGGATTTTTAATAAGGTGTTTGTATAACTTAAGAACTGCTTTTAAAACAATTCTAAAGTAATGATGGATAGTTTCAACAGACCTATAGTATATACCACTAATAACACGAAATCTTTGGTTTTGGCCTACTATTTGTAAGAACACAATTACTTGCTCCCTAATAGACACATTTTGAGTTGATCGTAATAGGTCACGACTTGTGAGAACATCACACAATCTATATAAGACAACAGGTTTCATACGAATTTGTTCAACGCAATGTCTATCACCTCGATTAATGCTGTCAATATAGAATTCTCGTTGAGCAATTGCATTTATACGTGGTTCTCTTGGTATATAAATTCTATTTCTTTCTTGTTCAATAATAGCTACCCCTGTAGCTATCACAGTTACAGCTGCTCTCATACATGCTGCATGAATTATCTTACTATCCATATCATGAAAGTGAAGTTTTCTGATAACAAAACCTAAAAATTTGAGGAAATAAATATTAAAAAATGCATATAAAATACTTCCACAATCAATACAATAAATTACGCTGAAAGAAGCTGACAATGTATAATAGTTATGGCAATGGTATCTGATTCCCTAAACAAACAGGGTCTTAAAATATATTATTTAAGACCATAAAAGTAAATTTCTCGATGATAAAACCATTTTCAAAATTATACAATTCATAAGTTCACAACAATCAATAAACATTGCGCAATGAAATCCATATAATTACCGGTATAGTCCCACAAATTTATCCATATATAAGAAATATAATCAAACACTAATCATATATTAATCAAAGCAAACTAAAACACAAATTTATATTTATTGTTCTGTTATAATTCCCCTTATTAATTCCATATGTAATTCCCCTCATTAAACTCTCGCACAAAGACATGAAAAAAAATGGGAGCTCACATTCTCTGGTTAATCCTTCAAAGCTTCCTTCCCCTGACTTCACAAGTATCAAATTAAACTTAATTCCATTCCCCTAAAACATTCCTCTGTTCACTGTTCCCTGTTCCCTCTCCCTCTCCCTCTCGGTCGATTGCCCTCTCCCATTCCCTTGTTCCTTGTTCCCTCTCCCTCTCGGTCAATTCCCCCTGTTCCCTCTCCCTCTTGGTCGATTCCCCTCTCCCATTCCCCTTTTCCCTGTCCCTCTCCCTCTCGGTCGATCCCCCTGTTCCCTCTCCCTCTCGGTCGATTACCCTCTCAGTTTCTCTCATTCCCCCATTCCCCTGTTCCCTCTCGGTTTCTCTTATTCCCCTTCCCCTGTTCCTCTCCCTCTCGGTTTCTCCCATTCCCTATTCCCTATTGGTTTCCCCATGTTCCCCTCTGTTTCTCTCGCCATTTATGAACAAAGAAGCAAATATTGAAGACATAGAAGCATGACAAAGATTCAAGGGGCAACAGGGCTCCTCCTTCCCAGTTCTCCTCCCTCTCCCCCCCCGGCTACTGTTCAAAAACAAAGAGAGAAAGGGTTGATTTTCAACGCTTCCACCCGGGATATGGTGGCTGGATCCGGAGATAGGGTCACAGGGAGGGGTTGCTTTTTGCTGGGGAAGATTGATTAACACAGTTTGGGGATTTTTGACGTGCCTTGAATTGGTTTGTTGGGTTAAAATAAAACTGCCGAATGTGAGTGATTTTTGCAGAAAACTGTCATGGCAAAATTGTGTTTTTTGTGGCTTTGCTTCATGAATTTTAGATGTGTTGGAAATGTTATGGAAAACATATGACAGGTAACAGATTTATAGAAATGGAATGCCATACTTTTTACAGATCTACGAAGAAGATAAGAACATAAAGGAAATAGAGGAAAAAAACATACATGAAATTTTGCAAGCGAAATGCTTCAATTGTCCAGAGAATGCTTCTGTAATTGTTCCTGCTTCCAATCATTTTTTACGAGAGAGAGAGATCGTGATTTGTGAAAAGGAAAGTGTTTTCCTTTTTTTATCCGGAGGAAAACACTTTCCTTTGATAAAACAATGTTTTTTTGTTGACTGGAATTAAGTTTCCATTGACTACTTTTCCGTAATGCTGCCAAACATGGGAAAGTAAGGAAAATGAATCCCAGGAATTCATTTTCCTTGAAACAAACAAGGCGTAAAAAGAAATTATGTCCTCTTCTTTTAGTTTTACTGCGTTAAGCGAAAGATGCATTAACACATAAGTCATGAAAATTGAAGCTGAGGACATAGATAGAAAAGGATCCTTAAGGATTGACCTCCTATATACAAGGAAGACAAGCCTTTATACCTATTATGGAGATGGCAGATGCTCCTTGCTTCCCAAAAAGCTGAGTTTCCGGCTCCTAAACGATGAATGCAGCTTTGGTGATTCAGCCCCCCGCCCCCCTAAAAATGTTTGAATTACTTCTTTTTAAAAAACAATTGATGATTGTTTGAAGGTAAGGGAACAACCCGTAGGGTAATAAGGGGGCAATTGCCCCCTTAATCTTTTTTTTCTTTAATTCCTTTTATATTAATATTAATAATATCTAGCAGATTTATTTTTTTTGGTTATCAATTAATCCAAATTAGCTATTGTTAACTTCAGGGTTGAGAAAAAAACAAAAAAACTGATTAAATTAAGAAAATAAAAAAAAACTGAAAAAAACAAATTGTAAAAAAAAAACAAATTAACCCAAGTTAGTTTTTTCATTTTGAAAGTATTCTTACATTAATTTTATTTGATATGAGTTAGTACATATATTTCAAATTAATTTCCCTATATAATGCATATCTACATAATACATAATATATAATATCAAGTATTTGTTAATAGTTTGCCCCCTCATTTAAAAAATCTTGGCTCCGCCACTAGAAACAACAAGTCAAATTGTTTGGTTTCTTTTTGGCATGCTCCCCCTTTTTTACAGATTTTCTTTGTGTTTTTGGGTTTTTACTATGATCTCTCGTTTTCGTTCCCTCTCTCTCCCTTCTCTTTTTGTTTCTCCTGGAATGTGTATGTTAAATTCAAATTCCAAAGGAACACATACTCTATCTTTTTTTTAATTCAAATTTTAAAATTAAATTTGAAAATAGATTTATATAGTTTAAACATAAAACACACTATATTCCATAATTCTTCTATACATTATCAAATTGCACTCTCAATAAACAAATCCATCCCTAATCTTTTAATTCTAAATTTTAAACCCTTTTAAAAAATTAAATAAAAAACAAAAGTAGGTTAAAATTGGATTATAACAAAGTTTAAGGTTAAAATATAAAATCCAAAAAATAAAAGACTAAATAATTTTATATATTGAAACTAGAGATCAAGCTAAAGTTTTTTGTGCCTAATAGTAAACATGAAAAATGATCTATTTTATTAATTTTAATCATTGTTCTTTTAGTTTTATTTTTAACTACATTATAAATTTTTATTTTATAATATTGATATTTAATTTAAAATCAAAGTTTCTCAATCACTTCACATTGTATGAGAATGCATAATGAAACAAATTTCAACAATAAAACGATATCAATGTACCTTACAATGATAAAAATGCAAATAAAAAAGTTGAATTAAAAAAACATTTGAATAGTGTTTGCCACTAAAAAAAGTAGACAATTGTACTAGTTATTATAATAATTATAAATGAAATTAAAAGGTGTGGGGAAAACATTATTTTTCCACGTTTATTAACACGGTGAATTACAATAATAATCTATGATGATAATTTTTTTAAAAGGTAAAAAATATGAGGAAAATATTGTTTTTCTACATCAATTAGCACTATGGATTATAATAATAATAACCCACAAGGGTGAATTTTTTTTTTGTGCATTTGACTCTTTTTTTTATTTGGTTATTGATTTTTTTTAATTTAGTTCTTGTATGATGTGTTTATGGGAATTTAGAGTAGATAATTTATTTTAATTTGTCTTTATATGGTTATTGTAGTATAAAAAAAATCTCAGCAACGGGTTGATATCAAAAAATATCTCAACACTGTGTTGTGGTCTATTTTTAAAAAACTTTAGTTAAATAAAAAATAATTTTGAAAAAAAAAACTAGGTTATTAAACTATGGAGTCTATAACCTGGTTTGTGAATTTGGTGAAATAACCCTAGTTGCCCCTATCTGCGAGTTTAGTGGGTAATTTTTTTTTAATTGAATTTGATTATGTGATCGTCTATACATGTTATTAAACTTTAGAAAGTCTATAGGCCTATTGACGTGTATGCTAGTTGACCCTTTTTTTTCTTTTTTTATAAATTCATTCTTTTCAATTTTATCTTTTAATATTATACTGATTGAGAATTGAGTTTTATAATTTGTTTCGTTTTATTTTCTATGAGATTATCATAGTCTTATAAAAAAGTCTCAGTATTGGTTTCACGCTCGATTTTACTTATTTTTGTTATATTTAAATAAACAATAATTTAGAAAAAAAAATTATTAATCCCAATAGAATCCATTACCTGGTTTGCGGGTTTAACATGTTGACTCGAGTTACCTAATTCATGGGTTTAATAGGCTTACCCATCAAACCTGATATGTTTTTTTTAGTTTCTGGTCTTTTAATTTTTCTAATTGTTTAGTTTTATTTCTATTTCACTCTTATTTAATATTGGATTGGTTGAGAAATGAAATTCATGGTTTATTTTTTTCTATTTTCTATAGGGTTATAACGATTCCAAATAAATATTTTTTAGAGTTGATGCTTGATTTTTAAAAGCATTTAATGTTATCATAAAATTAAATAAAAATAATAAAGTTATTAAACCTATTGAAGTCCATGATCCAGATTGCAAGGTGACCGAGGTCGATCCAATCTGGCATCGTCTCAATATAAAAAAAATTGACATCTTAAAGTTTTTTTTTTTTAAGTTAAGCCATATTTTTACCAGTCATCCAAGTTATTTTTTAATCCAATAAATTGAATAATTCACTTTGGATCAGTTCTCATGCAATTTAATTCGAAACTTGAGTCAGGGAAAGAGCCGAGTTAATAGATTTTAAAATCGAACTATTTAATTAGATTTAATAATACTACCAAAAAAAATTATATTTAATATATTTTTATATTTTTTTTAAAATAATTTTTATATTTAATATATTTTTACAGTCGGTGCTAATTGCTGAAGTGTTAATAGTCCTCCCTTGTAAAAGTTGTATGCACTCTGACCTTATTTACAAACATGGTGTGAATCTGTAAATAACCAAAAACATGTTACTAAATTACAAAAACAAAGAGTTTTGGAGGTCAATATAAAAATACAAGAAATAAGGTCGACTCACACGGTCACACCACATAAAATCCCTTGTAGCAAAACCCTGAATTTTGCTACTCTTCTTTTCTTTGCAGCCGAAACGCAAAACACAAACTCGCATACAAAGAAGAGCCAGCCGCCCCCTTCTTAAATTCACAGCCACAGCTCCACCGTCGGCTCGTCACTGCTCCACACTACTAATCCAAATACAAAGAGAAGAGAAAGCTATACACCAAGTTAAAAAAAGCCGCCTTCTGTAAGTTCTTTTTTTTGTTGCTTTTTTATAGATGGTTTTTTGCTTGTGCTTCTTGGTTTCGAAATATGATACCTTTTGTTGTTTTTACTGATGGGTATTGTTTTTTCAGGTTAAGTGGGGATTAACAGATGGGTGTTGAGTTAACCCATCAATATACAGAATATAGAGCAATGGAGGATCAAGAGGAGGTGGAGGAAGGTGTTAGTATTACTGATTGGGATTTAGTATATCATGTTAGAGATGCCCTTTTATCTGTCAAAACGGTAAGCTGTTTTCTGTTTTTGAATTTTATTTTTGATAGTTAATGATAAGTAGTTTAAGGAGAAATTGTTTAAATTGGTTTTGCTTGAAACTTTGATCCCTTTTCTGGTAAGAAACAGTAGAGTTGAATTCACATTGCTATAGGAATTGCATATAGGCGGGGATCTTGAGTGGCTTGGTTTGATTGATTAAACCAAGCTAACTTGGTGACCCTATAGTTATGAACTGTTTCAGGGTTATGGTGGGTTTGGGATTAACACTGTACTTCATGTTTTGTATTCTCAGTCTAGGAGAGGTGCTTCATCGTTTGAAAGAACTGGGATTCGTTGTTTAAATAATTTAGGATTCGAATAGGAATGGAAGTTAGATTGAGAGAGAAGTGTTGTGTTTGTAATTGGTTGTGGAGTTGCAGAGACAAAGGCTTGTCTACATTTATGGTGCATGCTGCACCATTTTTGTATTTCACTTGATTATGCACCTGCCTCCCTACTTTCTTGGGCTGATCATTTGATTTTTTTTACATTTTCTTGAAGGTTCATCTTTTACTATTTGCTTGAAATTATTCTTTTTAATACTAAAAAAAAATTGAGCAAACTAGAAGCTCTCGGGTTGACCGAACCATTTGTTCACTCTTTGAGCAGGAGTCCTCAACCCTAATACAAAAACAAACTAAACTGATATTTTTCAGTTTGGTTTTCATTTTGGTCTTTCTTGAAGAACAGTCTGGTTCCAGTCCTCAAAGTTATTTGGTTTTGGGTTCGACTCTGACCTTACTCAAAACCAACCAGTGAACACTAGTAAGGGTCAGAAGGTAGTTTTTCTAGCTAGTTGTTTCCAAAATAATAATAATAATGATAATTTTCTCACACAGGCTTGCTTGAATTCTTATTCAATTCATCTGTTCATTCAAGCATGTTGTTTTCCAATTCTTTGTTGCATTTTTGTAAGCAAGTAATAGAATGCTGATTTATTTTGGGTGTGCTCAGGGTGACAGGAGCAGTTACCACCAGCTTGTTGGGGTTTTGCATCACAGAGATCGTTCTGCTCCTGATAAAGTGGCTTTGCTTTTTGGTGGGTTTTTTCTCTGAATCAAAACTATATTTAGTTTCGCATTGCTTATTTGAAAGTTAGGATTCATGGAATTGTCAATTCAGCATTTGCATGTCAAGCCAACTATAGTCAACTAACTATTCCCTGATTTGATAATATTGTTTGTGCTCACTTTGCAGACGAGTCTAAAGGCACTATCTGGGGCAGTTTCTTACATAAACGATGTTGACCATGTCGCTCTTCTTCAATCTGTAAGTTGGTCTTGTTTGGATTTGTTATTTTCTAATTCCTGTGTCATTGGATTTTTCTTTCTAATAAGTAGTTCTCTTGCCAGATTTTTGGAATGAGCATGTGGAACTGTGCGCCTGATGTGATGGATGCATTGCTTGAACTTATAATATGCTTGGTATGTAGTCTTAAAATTGCTTGCAACTGTATTTCTAGAGTGTGAGGCAACCATCATTTATTTATATATTTTTGGTCTCTACAGGCTGCTTCAAATGGAAAATATGTTGATTTATGTCTTGATATGCTTGTAAACAATTTTATGCCACCGATGGAATCAGATATGCTCCGGCATCCACGTGGTCAGGCAAAAAAGGATCAAGTTCTTCCTCGTGTGCATACTGGTCTAGAAGTTATTGTTGATTTGGTGCCTTTGGCAGCCTTGAAATTGTCTACAAATGTTGTACAAAAGAGGCCTATGTTCTTCAGGAAGGATTTCAACATGGATCGTCTAAAATGTCGCGTGAGTTCAATTTTCTGTTATGTTTTGGATTCTTTTTGTCTTGTTGGACGTGCTTGAGCTATCTTGGAATAGATGTTAGTTGGGTTGGGGAAATTTATATTAAAGTTCTTATTTGTAATTGCTGTTAACCTGGCCAGCAATGTCCTATAGATAATCTATCCTGAAATAGGGTCCTTTAAATTCTGCCTGACAGCTTTTGCCTAGGATTGTTGTTTAGAGTTTGTTCTTATTATTAATTTGCTTTTTACAGATGGAGATATATTTGAAGAATATGCTAATGTTGGAGGGTGGTGCTATTAGAGAATTTGTTGGGCACAGTATGCTCGTGGAAGTGGTGAATATGATGCTAGAATTGGACGTAAGTGGTTGTAATAAGTTGCGTCCTGGAATGTTTCTTATTTTTGCATCACCTTTAATGTTCAGTGGTTTTCCCTACAGGTTGCAATTGGTTGGGATGAATTGTTAAGGGATGATCCTAGTAAAGGCATCTTTACAATGGAGTTAGAAGATGAGGAAGAGGAAGCTGATGACGATGGTCAGGCAAATGATGGTGAGGTATGATTGTGATGCAGATTCCACGAATGATGATTATAGAGTTTTATTAATTTCTGGAACAGAAAAAAATAGGTGGAGGGTACCCATTCCCTATCCCCTTCAGTCCGTGTGCATGTTGATGATAGTCCAGTGAACTAATTACTTGACCATTTCATTTCTGAGAGCACTTTGAATGTTTCACCATCAAATTTTGTGCATGGTTGATAGTTGTCCTGTAAATTAAATACATGTCTTCATTACAAGTACTTCAAAGCGTGGGAATTTCTTGACACCAATGCTAGTGCTTGGGTGTATTTTACACTCGGGTAAAACAATTTACCTTACTGTGAATCTACTGATAAGCTTGTAGAAGATCACCAGTCATTAGTTGTTTGCACATACATGCTATTGATCCTGTCTGCACACTTGCAATTCTGATGTGTTTTATGTGGAGGTAGAAGAGTTACAAAAGAACTTGAAAACTCTGCACCATCAAGCTGTTTGGTGACAGCTTCAATGTAATTGTTTATAAAAATCATGTTGTCAGCCTCTACTTCTTTGTTTTAATTCTTGATGGTGCTCTTATGCTCCTTAATTGTGAGGTAAAATATCACCATCTGCATCGATATTCAAGATATAGTCTCAGCAAGTGAATGTGTTAAACAATTCTCATTCCTTGATGGTTTTAATGTGTTGTATTTTTAAGTGTATTGGTCAGCACATGATAGTTCCAAATTGTATTTCTACCTTCTTGTTTTGCTGCCCTAAGGGAAACTAATATTCTTGTTATTTGCCCAGCTTCCAAGCACGTTAACTCTCAGGAATTTAGGTAAAAATGTCACTGCTGACTTGCTGGATAGCTTGATGATACAATTTCTCGAGCATCTTGAAGCCTGTGCGGACAAGAAGCGTTTGAGTGAGGTATTATCTGAAGTTATATTCATCATGTCTGTATTTCATTAGGTTGCTTCATAAATAATTTTTTCCCTTGATGCTATAGGTATTTGAAACTCTTTTATCTTCATTCATGGCAACTATTTTGAACACGTACAAGTCAAAGTTTTCTCAGGTAAGCCCTTGTTCTTGCATTCTTGCTTATGTAAATGGTTGGGGTATGGTAAGACTGCTGCGATGTTCATTAGATGCATGGCTGTTTTTTAAGATCAACTAGTAGGGTCCTGAAGGAAGACTGAAAAAAAGAGAGGGGGGTGGGGGAGTGTAGAAAGAGGGCTGTCTGTTTGCATTTTTAATAGTGGGCTATATGTTTTGCATTTCAGGAAGAGTGCTGTTCTTACCTGTTTTTTTTTTTTTGTGCTTACAGTTCACGATTTTCTATGCCTGTGCACTTGATCCTGAAAATTGTGGTGTGAAATTTGCTCAAACACTCGTGGATTTGTTCATATCTACTTGCAGCCCACCGGTTACGAGGTAATGTGGTTTTGGAAGACATGGAGATTAGGTGGCCAGTATTTTTATGCATTAATTTTGACAGGGTTGTTCACTCCTGAGTGATAAGGCACTTGGTGTGTCTCCAAACCTTTTTCCCTTGTGCAATGCAGTCCATGCTTTCTTTTATCTTCGACATTAAGTTTTAAAATAATGTTAATTTTTGCATGGGACACGATTGCGATGTTGACTACTGATTTTTAGTTTTAAATGAATATTTTGCATGTTTGATACAGGATGAGTGCTGTGGCTTATCTTTCTAGCTATTTGGCTCGTGGGAAGTTTCTATCTGCTGCCTTCGTCATGAACATGTTGAAAAGGTTAAGAGACATGCTTAAAATTCTGTTTTTGAACTACAAATATCAAGTCAGTATTTTTGTTAGTGGTATTTTTGAAACAACTCTATAATATAAAGGAAAATAATTGAAGATAATTTATTTAATCTGCTGCTTGAGTTTATGGTGTTTCAGGCTGGTGGATTGGTGTTTGAGATATTGTGAAGAGCAGGATAGTGACATGAATCCAAAAGCACATCAAGTTTTCTATTCTGCATGCCAGGTATATGGAGCTTTGACAATAAGTTCAAAAGTTGTCTTGACATGGCTGATGTATTTTTTTGATATGATCTATTTTCCTTTTTGGAAATATAAGCATGGACTGTTAATTTTAAAATGTGGGTTCATGATATCATGTAATAGATAGTCTAATTTTTTGTACTTCTATTATACGAGGACATTCCATCCTATAGACATTTTATTACATGTCTATCATCACCATCACTGCTTCAGCTACCAAAAGGGAAGGTGTTAACACTGAAACTGAACTGCTTCCTTTGCCTTGAGGCAGCTTCACACGAACCACCACATTTTCCACTTTATAGTGCTTATCTCTCTGTAGTTCATTGCTACTTGGTAGCCCTGCCGCTCCCACAACTACTCATTTGTTGCTCCATTATTGTTGCAACGTTTATGTTGTTTGAAATTGCACATGTTGGAGTCCTGAACCTTTTCTTTCAATCATTGCAAAATCTATTCTGCATATTCTAATAGGAGGTTCTTAATTTATGATATGATAGATTCTTCCCGGTGGATGCAGTTGTAAAGCTGATTTATTGATGTTTTTTTTCTTACCGCAGGGAATTATGTATGTGCTCTGCTTTCATATGAAATCAATAATGAATGTTCCTACCCTCAAATCACAGCTCCTCCTCATGCCTATAGAGCCAATATTGAAGCACAAATTGGGGCCATTGGAGGTGAGTGATGTTGCCTTAAAAATAACCATGACGTCATCCCCCAACTACATTTTGGGAAAAAAAAACCTTGTGTTAGCAGGTTCTAAGCTTGTATTGGTTTTGTTGGATTAATAGGTCTGCTTGCCATCAATTGTAAATGAGTTTCTCAAACAAGCTAAAGCAGCCCATCTGTTCACCATCTCCAAAGCATTCATCTTCGAAGATTTGCTGGAATCAGATCTTTCTAGGGATTTTGGTGGGCTGGAGAGGCTGGACATGTTCTTCCCATTTGACCCATGTTTGCTGAAGAAATGTGACAGGTTTGAATTTTACCTCTTACATGGACTTTTCTTTCAAGTCTTTGTGACATGTTCTTCCCATTATTCAACAGATTTGTAAGTCAAGTCACTATAACAAATTAAATTATGACAAGTAAAATATTCAGGGGTATGAAGGAAGCGATTTTTGGCATAAAAAATAGATATAGTCATCCCTTTAACATAATTTGTTGAGAAGTTTCATTTTGTTTGGCCTTGGAATTATGTAGAGGTTTCATCCGGCCAAACTTTATATACTGGAACCATGTCAAAACTACCTATGATGATGATGAGGAAGACAGCAGTGATGAAGACATTGCTGATGATTTTGGGGTTCTGAATGAAGAGAATTTCATGGAAGAAGGGATGGCAAGGAGTTTTGATCAAGATATCGATCTTGATGAATTTGACTACGTCATGAACAAGATGTCCATCACACCTAAGAATACGTCAGGTTTCCACTTTGGTGGTGAACGAATGCCTTCAAAGATAAGACCCTCAACAAGTCCAGAGTCCTTGTGATTCGCCTGAAAACATAGAAAAGGAAAACTGCATCTCACAAGTTAATGAAAAGATTATTTTGCTTAGTTGCTCGGCTCACCAAGTTAATGAAAAGTAGTTTTGAATTTTGATGGTGCTGTAATCTATTCTTTGTCCAACTTTCTCGAACATTTTGTAAACTTATCGTATGAGGTTACAAATTTTGTGTCAATTCTCTCTTATGTGCATTGATTTTCAGTCTGAACATAAAACGAATAGGGAAGAATGTTGTTGCCAAGAAAAATTAGAGAACGAACGAGCTACAATTTTAAGCTTCGCAGGGAAACGGCTTATGATGTTCAATATGTAAACGCTGCAGTGACCTATTCATCATAATTTCCTGTTCTAAAGACTGGCATAGGAAACATAATTCAAATGATGAGCGGAAACAAACAAAATTTAATTGGATTATAAAGCTGGCTACAATTAGCTATCAAATTCACAAGGTAAAGCAAATTTAAAGAATGTGGGGACTTGGGAAAATAATGTAGACAAGGTGTGTTTTGACGTTGATTGAAACAGTAAAGTGATGCTTTTTCTCTCATAAAAAAAACCTAATGGCCTTTCATTAGAGGTTATTTATTCTTTTTATATGGTCCATTTAAGCATTATAAAATTGACAGACAGCTAAAATTTTTTTTTAACAAAAATATATAGTATAGTTACTTAAATACTCTTAAAAAATATATTTAACTTGGGTCTAGACCTTTTATAATGTTTCACTCACTACACAATAAAATGACTTTATTTTTCTTAAAATCAAAATTTCCTTACTTGGGTTTATTTGTACATTTTTTTTTTATTATCAATTAGTCTTTTGGACAATTTGATATTTTTATAAATATATATAAAAAAATGGTTGGCACGTCCGTTGAATGCTTCAACAAGTAAGTCACGCTGTCATGTTTAAGCAGTGCATGCAGAGGCTAATGGTGGCCAAAAACCAGCTTCAACCATGTCGTTATAATTGCCGCGAAATCCTGTTTCTTTTGAGACGACGCATCACAATGTTGGAGTGGCAGTTCGACGCCAGTGGCCTTTTTTCTTCTTCTCCCTACAAAAAATACGTCGGCCATTTGAAATTTCAGAATTGTCCTATTATTTATTCAGATGTCAACTCCAGTCCTTCTTTTCATTTTTAATTTTTGTTCTTGGCCTTATCGTAAAATTTCAATTTGTTTTCAATTTCATCCTTCAATTCTAATTTATGATATGTTATTTTTTTCAATTTGATCCTCATTCATTTGATTTTTTTATCCTTTTGTTAATTGATTTTTATTTTTGATACCCTTCAATCAAAAATTACTTTTATTTTTTTATTTCAATTTTGATCCACATTCTTTTGATTATCTTTTTATCATTTTGTTGAATTGACTTTTCTTTTCAATTTCACCATTCAATCCAAAATAAAATATATTTTTTATTTTAATTTTGATCCTTATTTTTTTAATTGCTATTTTTATTTTGCTTTAAATCCTTATGTATAATTGAAAATCTTTTTTCAATTTCATCTTTCAACATTTGATTAATTGTGAATTGAGTTTTGAGTTTTTTTCAAAGAGGGTGTTTTCAGTCTAATGACTTGGGTTATGGGTTTGAAAAGTTAACGTGGGTTGATAGCGCCCCTTTTTTTTTACTTATTTTCTTTTCAGCTTTCAGTTTTTATCATTCAACATTGTTTTTATATATATATATATATATATATATATATATATATATATATATATATATATATAAAATGAGCTTTGTGATTTTCTTTTCTATTGGGTATCTTAATCTCATGACTTAGGTCTCGAGTTTGACAAATTAACCTTAGTTGGCTCGACCTTTATTACTCGGGTTACAAGTTTTTCATGCTAACTAGGATTGACTCAAACTTTTTTTTAATTCAATTTCATCATTCCCTATTTAATAGGTCAATTATTGAGCTACATTGTTTTTTCTCTTTCGAAAAAAAGGATTTTTTTTCCAGATTATCATGATCATTTTTTTTCTAATTTGTTCCATGACATGTGTTGTTGTTGTCTTTTTTTATCATATAATTAAAATAAAACTAACTTATTTGATTCAATCGAGTTTATAATACAAGTCATGAATTTTTCTTTTTTAAAATATGTTTGAGACATTTAAATATTATTTTTATATAAAAAATAATTTGATTCCGCAGTGTACCACGGGTCATGGCTAGTTAAAAACTATTATTTGTAAACATTTTTAGGATAAAAATTCAACGGTAATATCAAAATATATCCGAAGTAAAAACAGTCACATCCAAAGGGCCCAATCAAGATACAAATTTATGTTAATCTCTTTGATAAACTGAAGTTCCAGATGAAGGGAAGCAGAGTAATAAATTCCTAATATATATGCAAACATCTTCGGGGTCTAGTTTATCTCCAAGGCATATTTGATATGTCCTATTAATTGTTGTTGGTACTTGGTAGTGAAGGGTCCAATGCTTTGGTTAAGAGGGAATCTAGGCAGACCAAATGATTGATTAAGAGTTTCATGGGATGGCGAGCTTCCAACTGCCGACGATCCTGGAACAAGCTTTGGTGAAGTAGACAAATTTTGAAGTTTATTCCGTAGCTTGGAATCTTTCTCATCTTCTGAATCTGCAGTAAAACTAGCAACAATAACCTACAAACACAGCCAAATCTTAATGTCTCAGGAAGAGAATGCTTTGAGAGTTATGGCAATAACAAAATAATACATCTAAAGAAAATATATATATATTGATTGGTATTAAGATGAGATATTCTGAAACTTTTTTTCTTTTTCTTTTTTTATTTATTTGAAGGTAGCATTCTTGAGCTAGCTTGCATGGATCGAGGCAGACCATTCGTGTTGAGACCTGAGACTGGAGCATCCAATAACTTTCAAGTAATAGACTTTTACTCTCTATCTGTCAAGAGGGAAAAAACGTAGTTGGATGCCTTGTTGGGTTCCTTGATGAGGCAGAGAACAAGCTTGCAACTCTAAGTCCAGTACAATTGGATCTAGGAAAAAAGAATACAATTAAATGCACCATGAATGGAACAATTTTGCATGGATTTCTTACTGGGTAGAAAAGACAAGAACAGCAGTTTGACCTGAATAGGAGAGGCAGCTCTTAGAAACCACCAGCTGACCTAGCTAATGCAACACGTAAACCACCAGTTCTGTGGTGCTGACCATTGATCTCTGAAAGGAAAGAGGATCGAGAAAGTGACTAGATTTCGAAAAATCATAGCAGCACAGCCAATAAAAGGAAAGTTATAGGATGCTTAAGAGCAAAACTCTTGCATGAATCAAAATTCAGAATCACAAGTATTGACTTGTAGTAAAAAGGTTGATTTTCTTTTTTCTTTTTTAAAAATTAAATAGGTGAGTGATGAGGTTCACATAAAACCCCACAAGATCATGTTCTTTTCCCGACCGATAGGTGAATTAAGAGATTGGAACTTTTTACTACAAAACAAGTCCTCTTTGTAGATTGTGGAGGCCTTCTAATGATTAAGCCCGTAAGCAGACAGCTAGAGCTTTTAAGGAATTAAGCTATCCCTCCCCAGTTCAAGGGAGAAATGGGTCACATGGGCCCTAAAGAAAATGACACGTGTCTGGGTTTAATGACGCATTAGGGTTTTGATCTTGTATGTTTTATGGGTGTTTTATGTATAGTTCGGAGGAGTAAATCCCGAGCCCATCAGCACGATTATTCTTTCTTTGGTTAAGGGTAATGGGGAATCGAAAGAAGGAAAAACGAAAGGAAACCTCGAGGCAATGAACAAGCATCGGCTTGTAGTAAAGGCTAATTAACGGGCCTGCACTAAGGCCTATATAGTGACTTGTTTACTCCATGGAAGCATCATGAATAGCATTGAAGGCAGGGAACCATCTTTATACGAGGAGAAGATTATTTAACCAAAAAAGAATTTGATTCCAAACAACACGAGGAAAGTATAATGAAAGTGGCATCTGGTGTTATAGAGTAGTCAAAAAGTAACAGCCCACCATCCCTTCAACAAAGGGAAGCTAATGAACACAAAAGGTAAAGAATCTCAACATAGCTTTGAAAAACTGCGATTACGTTTGATTATAAACAATCTGATTTTGTGTTGATTATCAAGCTCACTAAACAATGTTCAAGATGGGGAGCACATCATCAAAGACAGAGGTCATGAAGCCATTATTCCTAAAAGCTGGCATACCTCTGGTTCTTTCTGCTGCTGGTTTTGTTTATGCCAGGATTGTTCTAAGAAGAAGTACAATAGCTAAACCTTTTCCATTGCAAACCACAGTAAGTCCTGTATTAGATACCATTGATTCTAACGATGATTTTATAGATGAAGCAAGCATTCATAGTCTCCAGTCTACATCTTCACCCATCAAAGATGATGACCAGGAGCACATGATCACAAGCTCCCAGGTTTGTAGTTCCACAGTAGCTTCACATATTCATTTTGAAGAGGAGATATTAGGTCTAAAAAATGAAATTGAAGAGCTCCAAAAGAGAGAACACAGCTTGGCGATGCAGTTTCTTCGCTATCGTGTTATGAAAGAGCAGGATTCTGTGCTTGAGGAGCTTAAGAACATGTTGTTATTGGAGACTGCTCGCGTCAAGTTCTTGGATAGGGAGATTTCATTAATAGAAGCTCAGACACAAGGGTTTGAGAATTTCATGGTGGAGTGTCGTAGAGTTCTTGAACAGATTGAATTTGCTAAAAAGGAAAATCGGTTACTTGAAAGAAAGGTAAAGAAGCTTTCGAGAAGAACACGAGAGCAATCACGCGTTATAGGTGAAAAGAACGCAAGGATTAATGGTTTAGAAGCAGAAATAATGAGATTCTGTGATGCGCTAGAGATGAGGACCGATGTTATCAAGAAATTGGATGATGAAGTTAGGGAATTTGAAGCTGTTGTCAATCGACTACAGGAGGAGAAGAATGATCTTCTGGTGAAGCTTGACGCAGCAGAAAGTCCAGCTTCATTGATCTCAAAGGTCGATTTTTATCTTTTCCTTGTACTCTGGTATAAGTAGAACTAATATACAACTAATAGTCTAGATTTCTACGACTTATGTGACTGATTACTATATGAATGCCATTGGATTAGACTGAAATTTGATGTAAAAGCAGGTGTCTTTTGCTGATTTTTCTTGGTTATCGTAGTCTCAGATTTTTCAGTTCTCTCAATCTGCAGATTGAAGCAGAAGGAATAGGAATGGAAGATTATAATAGGCTTGTAAATGAGCTAGAACAACTACACAAGGACAGAGCAGCTGAAACTACAGAGCTTATTTACTTAAGATGGTCAAATGCATGCTTAAGGCACGAGTTGATGAGAAGTCATGGACATCAACAACAGCTACAGCTACAGATCGAGGACAAGAAAAACTACTTGGAATTAGAACTAGTAGGTCGAGAAATTGCAGACTGTGACTTGGAGCAGCAGCAACAGCATGAGGAACCTTGCTTAGGTGTGGCCAGCAGTAGTAAGACGTATTCAAAGAGGAAAAGGTTGCTAAAAAAGCTTAAGAAATGGGTGGAAGGGGGTGATGAAGGCATGCAATCAAACATGGATGAAAAAGGAAAGCAAGAAATCAATTGCTTTGGAAGGCATTCTGTTTCAGAAGGGGCCGAGGAAGACCACCCGATTTATTCAAGGAGGTCTTGTTCTAGTGCATGAAAACTACTTCCATAACAAGCTGTCTTGCTTGGAGAATGTTGTTCTAACCATATGGAAATAACTCATCATGTTTAATGAATTAAACAAACACAATGTGGGTGGTGTTCATTATATTACATTACATTATCTTGCTTTAATGTGGCTGGTGTTCTAACTTTTTTGGGGGAGGATTTAATATTGGACAAAAAGAAAACAGAAACGGGAAAATGGAAATTTTCCCCAATTATATTATTACATGGGATTTCAAGAATTGAGAAAATATGAGAAAAAATAATGAAAAACAAGGCGGGAGCTGTTTTCAATGAAGAAAATTATTGTAAGATTAGGGATTTTGAATTTTTATATTTTAAAATCTTAATTCCTTTCTTGTTTTTGTTTACACGAGGCTCCGTTCTTGTGGGCTTGTTTGGCCTAAATATTTACAGTTATGAGGAAATTAAATTAGCTTCCGTTCCTCGACAATTATCAGGGTAAGAAAAAAAAAAAGGTTTGTCATTTCATTGGACTGCCCGAGGGCTTGAGCTTCGCTCATCATTTGTTTGAAAATATGGTAGGTATTATTTTTAAAAATATTTTTGTTTAAAAATATATATAAATAATATTTTTTATTTTTTAAATTTAATTTTGATATCAAAACAATCTAAAGCACGATAAAAAATTAATTAAAAATTAAAAATAAAATTAAAAATCTTTAAAAACATAATTTGATTGTAATACCATTCAAGTTTTTAGACTGCGTTTGTTTTTCATTGGTTTTTGTGTTTAGGGTGAAACAAACGTAGCAAGGTGTTTGGTAACAAACCAAACTGTGTTTTATAATGCGGGATCCACTAAAAAATTGAGTTTAAAATGCAGTTTTTGTGAAGCAGTTTTTACATGTTTTTTTAACTAAGTTTCGTAAAACCGTGTTTTCTTTTGCGTTTCAAAAGAGTTTTTTAAAAAATTATTTATTATTTATTTTTTTCTTTGCTTCAAACTGATATATTTTTGGTGTTTTCAAATCATTTTGATACGCTGATATCAAAAATAATTTAAAAAAATAAGAAAAATATTATTTTTATACATTTCCAAGTAAAAAACACTTTGAAAAGCAACCGCAACCACATTTTCACCAAACATTTTATACATGTTTTTTTCTACTCATAAATTTCAACAATAATTTTTACCAAACACGTATCTAAATCCAACTAACCAAAGCCAACCATATTTTTTTAAAATTATAACCACAAAAACTACCTCAAAAACAAATTTTATTTTGCTTTATACATTTTTTTTTCTTTTTAGCTCATTTGAATGAATGGGCTAACATTTTAAAAAGCCCATTTAATTGTTAATATGATTCTCTTGATAAAATCTAAATTTTAAAAATCTAAAATATACAAAGCACATGTTGCTGAAGAAGAAGAAAATAAAAACAAATAAGGAATCAAACCCAAGTCCTTGTAAGAAATGGTATGGCATATAATTATTGATATCCAAAGGAAACCTATACGAATTCTGTGCTGCCCTTTCCATGAAATAAATTAATTTTTTTTTTAACCCGAGGTGTTCGGGCCAGCTTACGCGCACCACAACTAATTCCCGAGCCTACTGAACATCCTGCAAACACAGTAGGCAGATAAGACACCACGGGAGTGACAGGCTGATACACAGAAAGAATCAAACTCAGGACAGTCACAAAACAAGCCTTGCAATTGACCACTTAGCTAGATCCTAAGTATCCTTTCCATGAAATAATTTGCTCCATCGTTGGGTGGTGCTGCCGGCAATGCATTAACATAGCAATTTATTAGTATAAAAACGTTTTTGTAAGAAAATAAACACATACTAAATAAATGACTCAATTATAATTTCTTTCCTTGTTATTTTTCAGAGCAGATTAATTAATCCATGGAGTACAAAAAACAATTAAATAGTATTTTGACCGGATGTTTAATGTAATAATATTTTGTTTAAAAAATGCTTTTTTTGTCAATCCTTCCACACCATCTACTTGTTTTTTGACCTTTTATATTTTTAAAATAAAAAAAAGGGGGAAATGAATGAAGAAAATTAAGTTATAATAAGAGAATATAAAAATATAAAAATTATACATGTAGTTTTCTGAAACTATGGGGATTGATTAAATAGTTTTGCTAAAATACAATCACTCCTAGATAATCATTTATCTCTTTCATGTGATCACAGCAAGGCAGAGGCTGCTCACAAGAACAAAGAAAGACCCAACGGCCACCACCCAAGAACACATCCCCTGGCTCTTGGGAGATGGGACTAAACTTTTAAGTAGTAAACAAACTCGCATCACTTCCCACTTCCAAACCCTAAAAGCTCCCTCCTTCCTTCACCATCAAAACCTCTCTCTCTCTACCTCTACCTCTACCTCTACCTCTAGATCTCAATCAACTCACAAAACCCAACTCACCTTTCATTTCCTTCAAATGTAACACATCCGAGAAAACACACAAGAAAAGGGTGTCTTTTTAAGATTTACTACAACATGGCCTCAGCTTGTGTTAACAACATGGGCATGTCCCCTGAAAATTTCCCACCCAAAACTTACCAATCTTATGGCTGGTTGAGCCCGAGAATCTCTTTTAGCCGTGAAGAGGATAGTAATAACACAACCACCTCTAAAACCACCTCCGCCAAATCATCATCATCATCATCAGCAGCAGCAGCAGCTGCTGCTGCAGCCTCCTCAGCTCCTCTACCCCCACCTCATCCACAGCAACTAGATCCACCGGAGACCATGGATTCTGTCGACTTTGAGTTCCGATTAGACAACTCCTTCACCATGCTCCCTGCAGATGAGCTGTTTTCTGATGGGAAATTAATGCCATTACAAATCAATACTGGTAACGCCAAACCATCTTTGCCACCATCTACTTCTACCTCGGTCAACGAGTTGACCGAGGCGGTAAGGCTGCCGGAGCCCGGGAGGGAGCCGGTGAAGTCTTGCCGGAGATTGGAGATGGAGATTTCTGGGACCGATCCATACTTGTTTTCCCCCAAAGCTCCCAGATGTTCGAGCCGGTGGAAGGAGCTTCTGGGGTTAAAGAAATTACCCCAAAACCCTAAGCCTGAAACTCAAAAACCATCAACCAGGACGGCATTGTTTTCTTCGTCCTCGTCGAATCCCAAGTCCCTTAAACATATCTTGCACAGGAACTCAAAAACCTGCAATTGCAACACGTCGTCCTCAAGCTCCTCCTTCTCCTACACCTTATTAGATAATTCATTGAGCCTCCCACTGCTAAGAGATTTGGATTGCGAATCGCTCTCCATATCTTCTTCTCGCTTATCGCTGTCATCTTCATCTTCATCCCACGAGCACGAAGATCTCCCAAGATTATCCCTCGACTCTGATAAACCAAGCACCAACCTCAACTTAATGCAAAACCCAGGTCCGAATCCATTCATTCTCAACCGAAATCAAAACCAAAACCCACCAAGAATGAGAATGGTGAAGCCATTATCAGAGAATGGAAACAACAATAGCGGCACCTCTTCAACTACAAGGGTAGGGAGGAGCCCAATGCGGAGGGCAGCAGGGGAGTCGAGTGAGGTTTCAATAAGTAGTGGGGTTTCAGTGGATAGCCCAAGAATGAATTCATCAGGGAAAATAGTATTTCAAAGCTTGGAAAGAAGTTCAAGTAGTCCAAGTAGTTTTAATGGAGGGCCAAGATTTAAACATAGAGGAATGGAGAGATCTTATTCGGCTAATGTTAGAGTGACTCCAGTTCTTAACGTTCCTGTTTGTTCTCTTAGAGGGAGTTCAAGGTCAGGTTTTGGGTTCGGTCAGTTGTTTTCTTCTTCACCGCAAAAAAGAGATGGCTTTAGCAAAGGGTATCAGCAGCAGCAGCAGAATATTACTAGCAGCAGCAACAAGTACAGGTCTGAGAGAGGTTAACAGAGAAGGGAAGAGAAGCATAGAGAGAAGGGTAACAACAACAACATTTTAGTGTTTTTTTTTTTTTTGAATTTATGTTATTATGGGTTTTGTTTTAAGAAAAAAAAAATACCACATGACATTGATGCTTTAGGTGTTTTGTACATACGAGGGAAGGGGTTTCTCTTTGCTTCTGTTATTGTTGTTTCTTGTTAATGTTTGTTCGTAGGAAGTATCAAAAGTGTAGCTGCTCTTTGTTCTATTGAGGTAAAGCTAACCAACCCAGATGCTCAAAATGCAGAACCAAATCAATTTATGTGTTGAGATTGTTGAAGGTCTATTTTCTCGATCTGTTTTTGTTCTTCCCTCTCCTTTGTCTCCTCGAGAATCGGCAAGATGTCAATATCCCCCATTAAACCACAAATCGAATGGGGGGTTGCTCTGTTATTTTGATCCGATCAAATATTGCTCCAGCCATCAATCTACCCTGTGTCAAATATTGTGGGCTCTTCGTTTTCTTGATTGAAAGATATGGAATCTATGACTCTGTCTCTGCAGATGTTTCTTTTGAGAGACATTTGAGGGATGGGACTTGGAATTGGGAATTGTGCGTTTGAAATGCACTCTCTCTAGGGCAAGTGAGAGACTTCTTTTGAATCCCCTTCTGGGCTTCGGAGATTTTTCAAGCTTATCTAATCTGTCTCTGTCCGAGAAATATTTTTTAATATATTTCAGTCGTTTGTTGTTTTGTGGGAGAGTTTGGGAAATGATGCGAAGATTCAAACAGAGGCGCCAGCTCTGCTGATTAATCTGTCGCACGTCAGTCTGATCCCAAAACCTCTCTGCCTAATTGGGGTGTCATGCACGGGATTTTACCGTTCCAGCACAATTTATTTGTTACAAATTTTAGAAAAATAATATAGATTAAAAAGATATTTAAAAAATAACATAATTTTAACTCAATATTATTTTGTAACTATCACTATTTTTTTAAAAGCGGGATGTTTAGTCAGGAGGTAAAAACATATCTCATGTACAAAAGTTAATAAAAAAATTTATGAATATTAAATAGTCAAAAAATAAGATGTAATATTCGATAATAGTTAATAAGAAGATGAGAAATAAACTGATGTGGCAGGTGATAAAAAAAAAGAATGGGTCATTAACAACAAGGATTTATTTAACTTAATTCCAAATAAAATTTCTAATAATTTACTGTTTTGTTTATTGGTCATTTATTAGAAATTTAGAATGATTAGAATTGTGAATTGTCTAGATTTGTCATAAACAGATTTCTAGTGTGCTTCGTACTCAATTTTTTTTTCCTCATCACATTAGCTTATCAGTTTTTATGTGGGGGTGTTCTTTGGCCTTATTTTTTTTTCTTTTTTTGAGAAAGTAGATTTGGGTTTTAGAATTTTTTGGATTCTAGTTTATTCTTAGTTTTTTTACTGACTTTTTGGTAATTTGAAGCCATAAATAAGTTTATTTAGATTTTTATGATGTTTTTAGATGTTTTAGAAAAAAAAATAGTATGAAATGGATTTTATGGTCCAAAGTTCACCTCCCTTGATTTTTCCTTTATGATGGTTAGATTTTATATTGCACAAGACATCTTGTCTACGCCTTTTTTAATAAAAAAAAGTGGGTGACACGTTTTTTATTTAATTTAATAAAGAAAAAAATTAAAAAAAATCTAGGCGCAGAAGCCCCCCATACATCCAATTTTTTTTTAAAAAAAATTATAGCATGCTAGGCTACCTAGATAGGCCAGCCCAACTTTTTTCTTTGATATTTTTTTTTAAAAAAATTATATCATTCAACATTGAATTTTTATGAGTTATCTTATGGAATTTTTTTTTTTCAATTTTATCTTATAACATTTGGTTGATTTTGAATCGTTATTTGCAACATGTTTCAGTTCTTATTTTGTAGGATTATCACAGTCTTGAATGAATATCTGGTTATTTGGTTGGTGTCTAATTTTACGAGAGTATATCTTTGTTTTCGTATGATTAAATAAAAAAATAATTTACAAAAAGAATATTAAACCTGGTGAAGTTATGACCCAATCCGTGGGTTTAACATGTTAACTTAAGTTCAATCGGGTTTTCTTTGTTTCTTTTTAATTGAATATTTTATCTTCAATTTCATTCTTTGATGTTTAGTTAATTGTGAATTGAGTTACAAAATTCATTTCGATTTGCTTTCAACAGGGATTATCACGGTCTCGTAACTTGGATTACAAATTTAAAAGGTTAATTAAGACCAATTCAATATGCAATCGTCTCAATACTTGAAAAAATAAGGTTATCCAACTTATCACCATGTTAATATTTTTTTAAAAAATATTATTTAATATGCATCAAATTCTGAATTTATAAAATTTAAATTTAATTTTTTTTTAAAAAATAATCCAATCAGTGATCCGGACCAATTATCCGGTTCGAGCTAGCTAGTAGCGGAGGAACAAGGCATGTGGTAGCCGGGATTGCATTAAGATCCAATCTGGAGGTAAGATTTGGGAGGAGGGGGGAATATATGTGGCTAGAATGTTTACGAGAGGGTATTAAACGAGAAAACCCGAAGAGGCAGGCAGCGGAGGGGGCAACAGGCACTCATGGTAGTATCCGGGGTGGCCTACAAGATTTGCCTGATTTTTAAAACGACGGAGTCCCATGTGCTAAATTTCCATAGTGGTGAGAGTGACGGAGAAAACATATAAAAAACAGAGGCATCTCTGGTTTTACCAGATTTCACGTTGTCGTTGTCCAGTGGGCCCATCATCATGTCCCATTCTGCCAAGATAACAATTAACTAGACTCTGCCTGCTCCTTGCTTTGTCCAATACAGGCACTTCTTTTATTTTATGTTTTTACGAGGACGCTACTGTGCACTCCAATAATTAAGTTAAAATTATAGGTACATAAACTAATGCAACGAGGATTTTTCTAGGACTCTTTTTTTTTTTCTGAGATTTTTTTTTTAATTTTCTTTCGTCCTAGGTTTATGAAGTATAGAAGTTGATAATTTATTTTATTTTGTTTTTTTATTCTAATTTTATTATTTAGATTACAAGTTTTGTGGGTTAGTCATGTTAACTCGAGTTATTTTTTATCTATTTTTTTAATTTTTTCAATTCATCATTCAATATTAAATTGATTAGGAATCAAACTTCATAATTTTTTTTATTCATTTTCTATGAAGTTATCCTAATCTTTTCATTCAGCTTTGACAAGTTAACCCGCATTGACTTGGGTTATTTTTTCTCTTTTTTACCCTTTTTTCAATTTAATTCTTCAAAATTGGTTTGATTGAGAATCATGGTTTATACATATATTGTTTTTTTTTTCTATGAGGTTATTATGATCTAAGTCGCGAGTTAGGCTTCTTGACTCGGGTTTTTTTATCCTTCTTAGTTGATTTTTTTTTTAAATTTCATTCTTTAATATTAGGTTGATTGAGAATTAGGGTTTATAATTTGTTTTGGTTTGCATTCTATGAAGTTATTACAGTCTCTTAACCCGGGTCACGGGTTTGGTCAATTAACTAGAGTTGACTCGGGTGGTTCTTTGTGTCCCTTTTCTAATTGATTTTTTTTTAATCTTACCCTTCAACATTGAGTTGATGGAGAATTAAGTTTTATAATTTACTTCGATTTGTTTTCTATGTTGTTATCCTTGTCATATGATTCATATTTGATAAATTAACCTGAGTTAACTTGATTCATTTTTATAGTTGAATTTTATTTTCAATTTTATTATTTAATATTGGGTTGATTGAGAAATAAATTTAATAATTTTTTATTTGCTTTCTATCGGGTTTGCTTGGGGACTAAAATCCATATAATTAATATATCACTGTCTCAATAGTTTTTGTGAAAAAAATTATAATTTTTTATTAAAAGCAAAGCCATGTTTTTTTTACCAATTATCAATATTGCATTAATTTTTATACATAAAATCAATTAATTTAATTTGATTTAACTCCCATAAAATTACTTTGAAATTCTAATTAGGTGAAAAGTTAGATTACAAGATTTCAAAATTGATCTAGTAAAAAAATTCAATTGCATTAATTTTTAGAAATAAAATCAATCAATTTAATTTGATTTAACTCCCATAAAATTTAGTTCGAAATTTAAATTAGGTGAAAAGTTAGATTACAAGATTTCAAAATTGATCTAGTAAAAAAATTCTTTATATTTTTAATATTTTTTTATATTTCAAAAAATATATCCAAGATATGGCGAAATGGATCAATAGACTAGTTGTTCTTTAGTATTATATTCATTTCTTATCGTCTCTTATAATGATGTGGTGTTTGACCAGTCTTCTAAGGCCAACCAATTTTTGTCCATTGGTGTTTTGGTCTGTGACAACATGAAAGCAAGAAGCAGTCCACTTGTTTCTAGTTTATACTTTAAAGCATGTCTAACCACCATGTTCTCCTTTTGTTATACATGAGGGATTTTTGGGGTGAAATTCCGTACTATAATTGTGTTCGTTCAAATATTACTTTATATATATATATATATGTTCTTGTTCTTGTTAGTTATAATGGTTAAAAGAGGGATTGCCAGTTTGAAATTGTATTAACTTTTTTTAAAAAATATTGTTTAAAAATATTTTTTTCTGATTGTATGATATGTTAAAAATAAAATAACCGCTGCACTCTTAGAAAGCAGGATTATCATGGAGCAAACTCTCACGCAAAAAAAAGTTCAAATCTGTAGTTCAAGTAAATCTAATTAAAATAAATCTCTATGAGCATAATGATGACGATAAAAATGCACATAAATCCACGAGGTGCGATGAAAACTAGAAAACTCCGATCAGAAAGGGACTTTCTGAAGCCGGAAAGATCAGCTAATCTCATCCATGCAAGGATTAGAGGCTTAATTTGAATTCTAATGATCAGGTGCTGAGATGATACATGGTTTTATCACTTATGAACGACGACAAGACGTGGGGTGTCCTTCCATTCCTTAATTATCACACATTTCATCAAAGCTATCAAGACATTAATTTCCAGTCAGTTCGAAGAGGTCAAATGTCTGTGATGTAAGAAGCCAGAGCTCTCACCAATTTGGTGTTGCCAAACGACTTAACAGGCAGGGAGGAAGAGCGGTAGATGGTAACGCTATTCTACGTGAATGCTTATATTATTATGTCACAATAAAGTTTCTTGTTTGTCGCTCGTGGTGTTCAGCAGCAGAGAAATGGGGTGGGAAATTCCTACCTGTAAATGCTACGAGGCACACTATTCAGCACAGAGGGTTTATTGTATGTATATGCTGATAGTAATTAATTAAGAGTATTTCTGAGACACCTAATGTTAGGCCATCAATTTCTATGGCTGTTGGATCGGTGAGATCTCTCTCTCTCTCTCTCTCTGGGTGTGTGTGTGAGTAAGTAGGCGCCTGAAAAGGCTGGAAACGAGGGCATCAATGAATGAAAGAACGTGCTCATCTTCTGAAGAGATTCCCTGTTCTCCAATCTCTTTACCTTTCTATCATGCGCTTCTCTTTCAATTCATGCAGTAGATTTTGGGTTTTTTTATTATTATTATTTGAATCTTTTTCTCTTTTCCCTTTTTTTATGTCGTTACTTGAAGAGGAAATACAAGAATGATGAATTATTTGGAATTGAGTGCGATGAAGTTATGTGATTAAAATTATCTTGATCAATTATTTAAAGTGAAATTAATTTCTTTTGCAATTCATCATATTCGATTTCATTATGCGCTGAATTAGTTAAACATATAAGCTAAGTCTAAGAACATTTACATTTTAATTGCTAGCAATCCTCAATGTATCTCGCACTAGTTATTTCTGGAAACTTTTAATTAATTTTTTATCTATAATATTTTTATACTAGGTTTTGCATAATATCAGAATCGAGCTCTCTATTTAGTCCTAAACTAATATATTTCTATGAACTTTTTCTCGCAGATTTTTTTACTTAAATCTAATATAATTATACAAGTAACAAACCTAACCATCACTTCAATGGTTTGGTTTTTCTTGAAGGTGATGAATATCCTTCACATTGAGTTTCGAATCTCCCTTCACAACTACGTAATCTGGTGTTTTTGCATTGGACTTCTTCTGGGATCTGGGGCGAATGAATGGTTAAAAAAAAACCCTAAAAACTTCAAATTAATTAACAAAGATTAAAATTAATATGCAGCCATGGAAGTGGTGAGGTGACGCTCGGCAAATATTCCTGAACCTCCTTATCGTCAATCAAAATTTCCTCAGAATATATCTGCCCATCTCAATGTATATTGATGGTACAGTGTGGTGGCATGTGAGCAACTTGAGTCCCATCATGGTATCTGGATGGTAGTATGCTATTTCATGAAAATCATCTGCTGCCATTAGCAATTTTGTCAGTTCCATCCCTACATCTCTGATTTACAACCCAGTTTTCTGTTCCAATGCCTCCTCTCTTCTTTTCCCGCCATGATCTGAGTCACAGAGGGGTCATGGACATGTGTCATTATTACCAGTTTGAAGAAGGTTAACATTGTATGCTGTAATTTCCCTTTTCCTTTTCCTTTTTTTTTTTTAACATCCTTGTATGAAATAGATCATGCCCGTCGTGAGTGCCATTCACTTCTCTCTTTGCCAATATTAGTCTTTATTTTGTAATGATTTGGTTCAAGCGCAGGCTCCCTACAAATCTCATGCACTATGCAGGCATGGCTGATCAAAATTTACAGCTTAAGTCAGAAATTGAAGATCATTAAACTTAGATGATGACTAACGATAACTAGTGAATTATACCTCAGCTGACATTCATCTACTCCTCTTCCAAGAGATTTGAGATTCACCTACCCTTTCTGGAGATTTAAGATTCCATCTCTTCTCCTTGAACCCTTTTTTTTCTGTTCAATATTATGTACAAAAGAATGATATACAAAAACTTAGGAACTCAATCTAGATAAAAAATAATGTTTCTGTTCACCTGTTCTTGTTGAAATACTTGTAAGAAAACAACAATGCAAAAGAAGCGAAACAAATCCTACTACAATAACAAAATTTCAAGAAGATGATCATCAACATGCATGCTGCTTGAAAATTAGTTCTAGCAATCAAAACAATCATAATTTTAATAATTAGTCATTGATGAACAACTGGTACCAATCCATATGACAAGTTAAAAACACATTGTCTGTGCAGTATCCATATGACAAGTCTCCACGTTGCACCAATTCCGCTCCTGAATTTCAGCTATAATTGAAATTTCACATCAAGCAACTTGGAAGCATGCACGGAAATCATTCAGAAAATGCGAAGGGTGATAATAATATTTCTGATAAACCAATTTTTTTTCAAAAGTATACCACAACATAGATAAAGAGGAATGTGCAAATTGAAAATCTTAAGGAATATAGTTTAACTGATTAAATATTAGATTTATTCCATAGAAATTATCAGTTTGAGTATTATAAATTTTAGGGTTTTGAAGGATTAATCGAGATGCGTGATTCTTTTACCATTTTGTTTTTTAAAGAAAAAGCAAATTGAAACAGTGAGTAAAAAGATTTCAAGGAAAGTAGTTAAGAAAAAGGATATAGACACAATCATCTCTGCTATAGCATAAATAAATTACCAAGTCATTCAGCGCACAAATCCTAGAACAAACAAGAAACATCTTCATTTATGCATCAAGAGCTCCCAGAGAAAGATTATACCACCACCATCACCAACAATCACAAGCCTGAAGTTTGGATAATAAACAGTTTGCTGATCAGCAAAGCTTACACAAATTACCAAAAAAAAAACCCCGTAAAAAAAGAAAATAAAAAAACTTCAAGTATCAAAGAGAATTTTTTTTCAATGGCTCTCTCTCATCTCTTAGAACCTAAAGACTAAAACATGATAAAAATAAAATTTTAGGACTAAAATGTAAAAATATAAAATTCAGGAGACCAAATTGAAAAAAAAAAAAAACTTCAAGTATCAAAGAGAATTTTTAGGCATTGTTATCTTACATTACAGTCCATTGTGTCTCTGGGTGCAGAACTCAATAAAAATAGGTTGAAAATCACTACCACGTGTTTTTAACAAAGCAAAAAATAAAATGCGTTTATAATTAAGAAATGAAATTTAAACTTAAGAAAACATATTCTTATCTATAATCTAAATTATTAATATACTTTTATTCCGATTGTAATTTAATAAAAATAGGTTTTGAGAATCTGCAACGCTGGCATAAAGCTAGGCGGTTCTAACAATAACTAGAAAAGTGATTTTTTTTTTGTTTTTTGTTTTTTTTATTAACTTATTTGACTGTGTTCATGCATGATGATGCCTCCTGATGTGATAATTTGAGCAAGAAACATTGCTGATGCATTATTTATACTACTTTATAAGCTAGCTGGGCCCTAGCTCCAAGCTTACTTGCTAAAAATCAAAGTATCCATGCTACATGATTGAACCGAACCGATTACGTGGAGTGATGCCAAACCCTATTATAGAGCTTTACTATAAATCACTTTACAATCCTTTCACGTGCCTAATGAACAGTGGCATTTGTGACCTGTAGCCTGGAAGGAAAGCCTACAAATTTAGGCTCAGGCTGGAGATTAAAAGCTAGTTGGGGGAGGCTAAGACCTAGAGGACAAGAGGGCTAAGTCTTCAAGTTTTTTAAATAGTTGCAGAAGATAATCCAATTCGTACCTCTCGTTACGTTTTTGGAATCCGGGAAAACCCCAAGACAACACAGTTCATAGCCCTGTTCCTTCAATTTTCTTGCCCACTTGGATCTTCCACAGTACCTTTTGTATTCAAGAGTTTTATCGCCTCTTGACCTTTCAATTCTACTCCTCATGGCAGATGGATGCTCTATCTAACAATATATTACACAGCTGGGATCATCATTTATCCATACATTTGCGTCATGAACCAGTGATAATTTTAACTGGTTTTTTCTATGTTCTTACAAGATTTGAACCAGATGTAATTTTCACCCATAAGAAGTTAGTGGATTGAGAATTTGAAAACTAGTTATATCTAAATCGTTGGCGATTCACATGAGGAACAACACGAACCGAATAATCATTCAATCACTCCCATCGTTTGAAAACAAAGGCCCAGAATAGTCTTGCCAAGTTCTGCTGTTGCGCTACCAATTTGATTTGATTCTTAAGAATCTTTGTCTTTTAAAGATAAAAAATGTTAATGTCACTAAACACAATTACTCTGATTATTGCAGGACAGGGTGACAGGCGTGGATAGATACGGTGGTAGAGAAATGTCACTATATATTTATGTTTTGGAATTTTCTGGTTTTTTCTTCTCTCAGTTCACAGTCTCACCCTACCTCTCTGTTGAGTGGGGAAAGCTGCAGTGATTGGTTTGACCTCATTTAGGGAAATGCGTAAGGGTTTCGATCATACTTTTTTTTTTTTAGGCCAAATCTTGACAGTTTTGCAAATTGAAAAACAAAGTAGAGAAAACAGTACGTTATGTCCTGTTTTTTTTCAAGTTTCTTTAATTTGTCACGTTTAAAAAAAGAAAAAAGAAAAAAAAAAAGGGGCAAAGCTATTTGCTGTGCACTGTGAGGAGAGATTCTATGGATTTAGATGATGTCTTGGCCGTTTTGTTCTTCATTTCACTTAATAATTGCAGCAAGGGTAAAGTCATCTTTGTCAGAGAATCCAAATATCATTTATTAATTGATGGGGACAATTTAATCATTCAATTTTTTTGAAGAACAGTAAAAATATTTGTTGCTCTAACAAGCTAAAATAATTGGCCTTTCATACAGGGGATTTTGTGCCTTTTCCTATTTATTTGCACAGTAAAATAATATTAGTACCCTAAAAGGCTTAAAAAAATTGACCTTGCAAGGAGAGTTTTTGTTTATTTTTACATATTTTTTGTTAAATAAAATAACATATTTAACCTTTGACTAAAAAAAATCTAAGGCTAACTTGAAAGGGCATTTTATCTTTAGAACATGGTTTTTTTATCATATTCAAACACCCTTGGGCTCATTTAGTTTTTAACATTATTAAAATTTTAATAAATCAACTAAAAAGGCTAATGATTGTTATACACGCGTTAGCGCGTCAATGTCCCATGCACCATTCTAGAGGTGCGTGGGGAGTATTCTAGTGGTAAAAAATTATCGATTGTTGTCTCATCTAACATGTAATGTGACAGTGAAGCTGTTGGGGGGACACATGTGGTCAGAATGGTGGTGGTTC
The DNA here is from genome assembly GCA_007827005.2 of Populus simonii. Classification (NCBI taxonomy): domain Eukaryota; kingdom Viridiplantae; phylum Streptophyta; class Magnoliopsida; order Malpighiales; family Salicaceae; genus Populus; species Populus simonii. Next base: position 17,539,688 of record CM017468.2, read on the forward strand.
GATGGTTATGAAGTTTTTTTCTCCTCCCCTTCTCTTCTCTCTTCTATCTTCTAGACCTTGGTATTCGTGCCGAGCCTTTAAAAATTCAGTTGTGCTCTTAAGTTTGTATTTGTTTTAAATTTAGTCTTTATTCTTTTGATTTCTATTTTTGTATTTAAATGCTTCTTGAAGGTTTTTTTTAATTTCATCCCTTATTATTTAATTTCATTTGATTTTTGTATCTAATTTGGTCCTTATTCTTTTGATTACTATTGTTTATCCTTTGCATTAATTTTTTTTATTTTGTCCTTCAAAATTTTATTTTATTTTGTTTTGTTTCCAATTTTGATCCTTAATTTTTTGTTGCTTTTTTTTAAATCCTTTTTCTTCATTTATTTTGTCTTTTAATTTAATCCCTATTTAGTTTCTTTCAATTCTTTTTTTTTTTGTGCAAGGTTTAGTCCTCATTGTTTTAATTTTAATTTTTTTATGATTTAGATTTTTTTTTATAATTTTTGAATGTTTGTCTTTTACATGGTAATCTTAGTCTCATGACTCGATCCACCAGTTTTGATGATTAACCCAGTTTAAGTCTGGAGCGTTGTGATTTTTTCCACTTTCTTTTATGCAGGGTTATCAAGGGTGCTGGGTGGTCAAGTTAACACGTGTTACCTCGCTTTTTTATCTTTTGTTTTTTTTACTTCAGTCTTTTTTCTAGGACTTTTTTTAAAAAAAATTATTTATAGATCCTGATTTCATATCACATTTGGCAGGTTTGTAAAGTTAACCCGACTTGACTCAGATATTTTTTTCAATGTATTTTTTTTTTACTTTGTCGAGATTGATTTTTCTTTTACTTTCATTCTTTGACATTAGATTATTGGACCTTGAGCTTTATAGTTTTTTTTTTCACAGGGTTATCCTGATCTTATAGCTCGGTTTATGTGCTAGTTAAATTAACTTGGATTGACTTTATCATTGTCTAAACATCTTTATTTATTTTATAAGAAAAAATTGATCTGGCTCGCAGTGTAGCACAAGCACCGCTCTAATATTATCTGAAATCTACTCATACTTTATAATAAAACATTACCAATTAACAATAAACTAAAACTGCTCAGTGTTTCACTGTGCAAGTCCACAGTGAAACGCTGAGCAGTCTTCTTCTTTTTCTTTTTTACTTTTTCATTTTCTATGCCTTTATGGGTTTTTTTTTTTTTGCTTTTTTTGTGTATTTTTCTTTTAATGAATTTTTTTTGTTTAATTTAGTTTATTAATGTTAATTTTTTTATTTAGTTATCAGATTTTCATAACACGGATCCCGAGTTTGACGGGTTAACCTGGTTTGACGAGTTAACATGAAATTTTTTTTTTCTTTTTTTAAAGTTTGATGAGTTAACCCAAATTTTTTTTTGCTTTTTTTCTTTTTGATTAAATTTTTTTCATTTAGTTTAGTTTTTTAATGTTAAATTTCTTTCTATTTAATTATCAGAATTTCACGACACGTATCCCGGGCTTGACAGGTTAACCTATCAATTTTTTTTTCTATTTAGTTATCAAACTTTCATGACGTGAATCCCAGGTTTGACGGGTTAACCTGGTTTGAAGGGTTAACCCAGTTAATTCAGATTTTTTTTCTTCATTAGTTTTTTTCTTCCTGTTGGTTTTTTTTCTTTATTTTTTTAATTAATCTATTTAATTATCACACTTTTATGACACGACCTTGCAGTCAGACCCACATTCAAGACTCTTGGGTCCGATGTAGTAGCCAGACTCACTTAAACTTGAGTCATGTAAGTTTAATATTATTATTAATATTATAAATATTACTCTTGGGTCAAGCGTTACAGCTAAACCAAATGTTCTTGGGCATATCTTTATAGAAAGACTCAACATTCTTAGATCTTAGCCTTTTTTGATATTTTTTATGCAAGAAAAAAAATTTAACCCGTGGCGTGTGCCTTTGTTTTTTTTTTTTTTCTCTTTTCCTTTTCAATCCTTTTACTGTGGATTGCATAATACAGTTTACAGTGAAAAAGCTGATGCCTTTAGTTTTTTTTTGTCTTTTTTTTAATTATTTTTTTAATTTAGTTTCTTAATATTAAATTTTTTCTATTTAATTATCAGACTTTCATGACATGGATCCCAGGTTTGACGGGTTAACCCAGTTTATTCAGATGTTTTTCTTTTTCTTCATTAGTTTTTTTCTTCCTGTAGGTTTTTTTCTCTTTGCTTTTTTCTTTTTAATTAATCTTTTTTTAAATTTATTTCATTAATAATAAATCATTTTTCTATTTAGTTATCACACTTTCATGACACGAATTCCAGGTTTGACGGGTTAACCACGTTGATTCATATTTTTTTTCTTTTTCCTGATTAGTTTTGTTCTTCCGATTTCATCTTTTAATATTGTATGCAGTTCATAGTAAAAAGGCTAAAGCCTTTTGTTTTTTTTTGTTTTTTGCTTTTTTTTATGCCTTTCATTGTGGACTGCACAGTGCAGTCCACGGTAAAAAGGCTGATGCCTTATTCTTCTTCTTTTTAATTAATTTTTTTAATTTAGTTTGTTGATATTAAATTTTTTTCTATTTAGTTATCAGACTTTCATGACACGGATTTCAGGTTTGACGGGTTAACCCAGTTAATTTAGATTTTTTTTTCTTTTTCTTCATTAGTTTTTTTCTTCTTATAAGTTTTTTTTCTTTTATTGTTTCTTTTTATTTAATATTTTTTTATTTAATTTAGTTTATCAATATTAAATTTTTTTCTATTTAGTTATCGACTGATGCCTTTAGTTTTTCTTTTCTTTTTCTTTTTGTTTTTTTGCTGTTTTTATGCCTTTAAATGTGGACTGCACACTGGAGTCCACAGTGAAAAGGCTAATGCATTTTTGTTTGTTTTTTTCCTTTTTAATTAATTTTTTTCGTTTAATTTAGTTTGTTAATGTTCAATTTTTTTTCTATTTAGTTATTAAATTTTCATGACACGGATCCTAGGTTTGACGGGTTAGCCCAATTAATTTTGTGTTAACTCGTCAATTTTTTTTTTTCTATTTAGTTATCAAACTTTCACGACATGAATCCAAGGTTTGACAGGTTAATCCAATTAATTCAGATTTTTTTCTTTTTCTTCATTAATTTTTTTCTTCCTTTTGGTTTTTTTTAATTAATCTATTTAATTATCACACTTTTATAACACGATCTTGCAGCCAGACCCATATCCAAGACTATTGGGTCTGATATTGTAGTCATACCCACTTAAACTTGGATCATGCAAGTTTAATATTATTATTAATATTATAAATATTACTCTTGGGTCAGGTATTGCAGCCACACCCAAGACTCTTAGGTATAGCTTTGCAAAAAGACCTAATACTTTTAGATCTTAACTTTTTTTGATATTTTTTATGCAAAAACCATTAACCCGCAGCATCGTGCGAGTCATATAACTAGTACTAGCTAAAAGATATGGGGTCATTTTAACTATTCACATGAACAATAAATCATGTTAATATATTTTTTTAGTTGATTTATAATAAATTCGCTTTGTAGTTGAGTTAGTTGACTCGTGCTGAGTGAGCTTAAGCTCTCTCTTTCTGTTTTTTTTTTTTTTGTAGATTTTTTTAACTCAAACTTGGGTCTTTTTATATTTTGCTTTGCCTCTTTATTTATAGGTAAGGATAAAGGTTTTGGAACCATTGGTGGTATGATCATAGTCATTGGTCCATTTAGATTATTCTCCATCTTCCATCGTAGTTTTACTCTTTGGCTGATATGCTTGATTTTCGCTTTTCACATAAGTTTTTGCAGTGTTTTAGAGGGTTGGAGCTGAATTTCTTGGGCTGAGCATGTAGTAAACATGCGTGTGAGGAGAGTGGTGTGTTTCTTAGGCTAAGTGGGAGGAGTGATCAGAGAGATAAACGAGAGGCCAAAACTATGAGAAAAAGGAAAACAAACAAAGATGCACAAAAGCCATGGGGGAAGAAGAAAGCGTTATTGGAGCCATGTATCGATACAATATTATTTTGGTTTTTTTTTTTTTTTTGTATAAAAATTAATAACTCACCATTTTAGTAACCCTTCTTCTTTTTGTTTTTTTATTATTTAAATTTCTAAACAGTGTCATTTAAGTTTGGCTTATTTTCAAGATTGGTTCTTGGATCTTTAATTGTTTCATTTTTCTTTGGCAAATCTCAATACTTTTATCTATATTTCTTTTAATTTCAACCTTGATTTCATTAAAAGTAGTCTGCCCCTTTTCCAATTTTTCCTTAATTCCACACATGATTGTAGTAAAAATGCCCCTCAACTTCTCCGTATTTTCCAATTAGTCCATTTCAACCCTTCTCAATATTTATTTTTAATTTCATCCCCTGATTTTAATTTTTTTTTCCAAATATTTTTAATTCCCTCCTTTTTTGTTTCTTTTTAAATATATTTTTTAACTTTTTTTTTATTGGAATATTTTTCTGGGGTAAAAATTTGTGTTGTGACAATGCTATTCTTTCTTGATTTAATGGGTGTTCTTCAATTCTTATTGTATGAGAAATCTTTTCCATGTCAAATTAGCATTTTCTTTTTAAATTATGTTAGGAAAATAATTTGATCTTCATGTATCATAATGAACTTTTACATAATGATTTGTACACATAAGCCAATTTATTTTCATATTTTGTTTTTAATAATTGAATAAATATTATTCATTGATTGAAATAGAAATATGTAGGGTAGCAGCTTGTTATATATAATACAAATGTGGCTAATAAATTATTGATATCTTTAAAAAAGAATGCTTTGGGACTTATTTGACAAAGAGACGAAACCATTGCGGTAAATGGTTTTACCGATTCGTTCTTTCCTTCCTTTGTTTTGTTTGCACCATCCATTCTCTTGTTATTTCCTGAACTACATAAAACGACATCATTCTCTCCATTTTATTACTCATCGCAAACAAGCGCGGGCCCAATTCTCTTCATGGGCTTGGGTCATACCTCTTTTGGCCCACCTGATTTTCATTTATTGATTTAAAAAAAAACAATCACAAGGCCCGATGGTCACAAATAGAAAAAACAACTTAGACCCAATCATCGGCTTGGGCCTACCTTTTAGATGGGCTTGGTAGGTGCTGCTCTCGGCCCTCCTTAACTATATATATATACATATATATTTTTTCCTGCAAGGTAATAAATCTGTTTCCCCTCTCCCTTCAGAGACAATGTCATTAAGCATTCACATTTTGTAACAAATTTCTTGGTTAATGTTTAATAAAGTATATGTTTTCAAAATAAAGTAAAATATATAATTATCCAATGGGAAAACATGAGTAAGCAATGCATTCATTCTGTTATCTCCTGCAATTTCTTTCTACTTAAGGGAGCATTTAGTGTATCTTACGAAACCATGAAGAAATTGCTCAAATGGTATCTTTTCTTAGTTGAGGTTAGTTATTAATATGTTATTTTATTATGTTATTTTAGCTTCATGATTGAGGAACAGTGTTTAAGAGATTAACTTGAACTGACTCGAGTTTTTTTTGTGTTATTTTTTTAATTGACTTTTTTTCTTATTTCATCATTCAACGTTGGGTTGGTTAGGAATTAAACTTAATAATTTTTTTATTTTTTTTATGAGGATATCTTGGTCTTATGATCAAGATTGCAGGTTTTGGCATTTTAACCTTGGTTAAATCGAGTTTTGTTTTTCTTTCTAAGAGGTTATCTTGGTCTCATGACCCGAGTCATAAATCCTTCAACATTGTGTTTGCTTTTTATTGGGTTGTACCCGTCTCATTATCCGACTCACAGGTTTGACAGATTAACCCAATTGACTAAGTTTTTTTTTAATTGACCCCCCAATTTCATTATTTAATATTATGTTTGATTGAGAATTAGACTTCAGATTTGTTCCAGTTTGCTTTTATTTATGTTATCCCAACCTTATGACTCAATAATAATGCTTAATGGGTTAACTTAAGTTAACTTGGCTCACTTTATGTGTTATTTTTTAATTAGAATTTTTACAAATTTTATTATTCAATATTAAATCCGATAAAGACGATTGAAAATTGAGTTTCAAAATTTGTTTTGATTTGCTCTCTATGAGGTTATTTTAGTCTCATAATCAAAATTACGGTTTTGACAAGTTAACATGAGTTAAATCAGGTTATTTTTTTTAATTTTTTTCTATGAGGTTATCTCAGTCTAATAACTCAGATTATGGGTTTGACAAATTGACTCGAGTTGTTTTTTATGTATTTTTTTTGTTCTCTATAGGGTTATCCAGTCTTAAAACTAAAATTGTGGATTTGATAGGTTAACTTTTGGGTTAAATTAAGTCATTTTTTATGTTATCTCAGTCTAATGACCCGGTTTATGGACTTAGCGGATTGACTCATGTCGTTTTTTTTGTTTTTTTAAATTTTATCCTTAAATATTGGGCTAATTAGGGAATGTAATTCATAATTTGTTTTGATTTGCTTTTCATATAGTTATTTCAGTCTTATGACTCGGGTCGCGGTTTTGAAAGGTTAACTCATGTTTTTTAGGTTCTTTTTTAATTAATTTTTTTCTTCTTAATTTCATCATTTCAACATGGGTTTGATTGAAAATTATGCTTTATAATTTATTTTGATTTGTTTTCTATAAGGTTATCATAGTCTTATAACCCAGGTCACAGATTTGACATGTTAACCCGAGTTGACCTAAATCCATCAAATATATTATTATCTTAATATTAAAAAAAATATCATCTTGAAATTGTTTTAGTTAAATTATATTTTTATGAGTTGTTTTTAGACTAACAAAGTCAATTGAGTTATATCGGGTCAATTCTTACGTAATTATAAATTTTTTTTCACTAAAAAAAAATATTGGTAAAATCTAAATTTTATTTTGTTATGTTAAAAAAAAAAATTTAAACCAACAACCCTCAGTGTAGCGTGGGTCTATGATACAGTGGAATAGCTAAATTAGATGCATAAGGCCACTTGAAATTGTTCACCACGAATTCACGACAAAGTAACGTGCCTAATTGCACAGAAGAAGCTAGTGTATAAATGATGACAATTATTTGGCCATTAATGGATGATATTGGAGAAATAAATTGAGGAGGAAACTGAGACATCAAAGGAAGCGTACGGCGGGCGTTTCTGACAGACAAGACGGCAACAATTATCATAAGTCGACAACAGATGAGAGAGATGGAGAGGTTTCTTGGGCTTGGCTGTTTTCAATGCAAACCTCCTCCTCTTTCTTCTTCTTCTTCTTGTTGTTTTTTTTTGACCTTTCCAGTGCAAGACAATTACTAGAAAAATAAATATCCTATGAGCTGTCCCTTTTCTACTCACTGCCCTTGTTTCCAACGGGATTTTTATCGTGATTTACATGTTAATCTGGTTTTTTGAAAAATTATTTTTTAAATTTTTTTATATTTGTTTATTATTAAAAAAATTGATCAACAAAAAACACTTTTCAGTCAAAAAAAATTTGACTTGGTTTTCAGGAAAGTGTTTTCCTGGAAAATTTGGGCGAAAAACACTTTTTGGAAGTTGTGAAAAATTTAGAAATGTCATATTATTTGCTGATTATATCAAATTTGGTCCTCAAACTTTTAATTGCTATATATATTTTGTTTTGAATATTTATTTTTTAATTTCATCTCTTAAAATTTAATTTTTATATTAACTTTGATCCTCATTTTTATAATTGTTATTTACTTTTACTTTATCATTTTTTTATTGAAATTTTTTATCTATCAAATTTGATCCCATTCTTTTGATTGTTACTTATTTTATTTGAAATAATTTATGAAATATTAATTATTATTATTTTAATTTCTTCATCTTTCATTTTTTTATTTTTTAGATTTGATTTCTATTATTTTGATTATTATTTATTTTATTTGAGATAATTTATGAAATTATATTTTTTTTCAATTAAATTCTCATTCAACTTTTTAATTTGTAAGATTTGTTCCTCATTATTTTAATAAACTTGAGAAAATAAAATATTAATAAGTTATTTTCCTGCTTATTTTCCATGACATAACCAAACATTGGAAAGTGTTTTCCAACTTATTTTTCATTACACTACCAAAAATCGGAAAATAATTCATTTTCCTAGAATTCACTTTTCCGGAATTCACTTTTCAAAAGAAAACTACTTTCCAGCAAATAAACGAGGCCGTAGTCTCAATTTTTTTTAATTGCATAGGTTGATAATTTTTAAAAAAAAACAATTTTTTTATATAATTTTTTTTATTTGATATTTTTATCATTTTATACTTATCTATTTATTATTATTTTTTATCTTTAATTTTTTATAATATTTTTTAAATATTATATTTTATTCTTCATACTTTCAATATTTGTCACTCTATATTCGATTTATTTATGTTATTCTTATCTTTATTTTTTGTAATTTGTTTTTTATTTTCCTTTTCTTACACCTTTTCTTCTGAAAAATTCTTATATAGAGACCAATGGTATTTAAAAAAGAAAACATTTTATATTTATATTTTTTGCTAAAGAATTTTCCTGAGATGAAATGCTAAAATAACTTGATAAAAATTTTGAGCTGAATCCGAGAAATGATGATAAAAACTGTAACGCCAATCATGCACCTGTTTGTGTCCGAAGTCAATTATTTATGAGATGAGGACTTTTCTACTTGCTGCGATTGCGAAACAAGATTATTTCTAGTTCTTATGAGATGAGGAATATGGAGCAATTATAGGTCTCCCCCTTGAGTGGGACCATAAATGGGATTATCCTTTAGGGAAAAGTTAAAATCTTTTGTTTTTTAGCTGAAGCATTGAGGTTGATTTCCATGAAATCGATGTTTGTTCTTCATACAATTATGCGCCTATAAGTTTGATGCATATTCCCATATCATAAAATAAAATAAAATAAAATAAAAATGATGCATGTTTATGGAGAGAAAGTGATCGTATTTATAATGCTAGCATATTCATGGCGGCCATATTCATAACAGTGCCCATCGTTAATTCGATGCTATGTGAATTTGGTTATGTTAGAATATATTTTGTTTCAAAAATTATTTTTTATTTAATTAAATGAAAAAAAGACTAAATGATAGTAAAATAAAATATTAACTTAATACTGAGATATTGTAAAAAAATAAGCTATAAATGAAAATCAAAATTTTTAACAAGTGTAATTTATCTTATTGTGTTTAATGAATCTTTTTTATCAAAATAAATTTGTAATGAAACACATAAAATTTATAATAGAAATTGACACACACATAAATTTATTGAATAAAAACAAAAGAAAATAAAATGCTGCAAAAATAAAAAATCTTATAAAAAAATATTTTTAAACAACAAATTTAATATATAAAATTAAAAAAAATTACAGATAAATCATACTTACTTCTTTAAAAACTAAACACACCCAATAAAATTAAAAAATTTACCACAAACTAATTAAAACATAAACCCAAGATTTATTTGAAAAAAAATCAACTAATGCGTTATTGTTTTTAAAAAATAAAAAATAATAATAATCAGGACATGCGTTGTTGGGCCAGGCATCCCAATCAAGCAATAACCCACGCACGAGCCTATATTTTTTTAAAAGTTTAATGGGACGGACAACAAGTTGTTAGCCCCATAAACTGGGAAAAAAAATTGACGAGTTGCCTGCATCAGCAGATGACGCATCGTTTGTTTATCTCCATAATCCTCTCATTGTGATAGCTGGAAAAATAGAGTTGTTTGTTTTTTTACCTAAAAATCCATTGTCGGCCCCAAATACGTAAAAAAAATACCTTGCTAAACCAATTCATGGCTACGAAAAGCATGGAAAACCACCTTAAAACCCGAAAAAAACTTCCCAAACTTAGATATGATTTTTCAGTGTTTTCAAGGTAACAAAAATACCTAGTCTTGGGGATGTTTTGCTTTTTTTTTTCTTTTCTTTTATAATATGCTTTCAAATTTTTTTTTCTTGAAAAAATATTAAAATAAACTTTTTAAGTGTTTTTAGATTATTTTAATGTTATGATATAATTTTTTTTAAAAAATATTATTTTAATATATTTTTTTTATTAAAAAACAAAAAAAAAATCATTTTAAGATATTTTGAATTGAAATATAATGTAATTATTTGACACTTGTAGTCCATTCATTGCAAAAGAACGCATCATGCTCCGTGAGAGTTTAAAACATGGGTCAGAAACCTTCTCTTCGAACTTCTGTCTGTGATGTGCTCTGAAAGACCTTTGGATTCTATTTTCACTGGTCCTGTTCATCCCTTGCACGTCCAAGTATGCCCAATTATGGGACCCAATCCATCGTTTTATAAATGTAAAAGTACAACGTCTTATAAGCATCACCAATCCCATGGAAATAGTGAAAGATTATTTGTCTACCTAAGAAAATATGCACACACTAAACCTATATGCAGGTTCTTGACCACAAGCAGTGGCTTTGATCGATGATGGCTTCTGCTACACTTGTTGCTCGATCTGTTTATATGGAAATCATATATTGATCTCATGAGTTTCTTTTCTAAACTAGGTATATATCCATAAAATGGTGCCCGTCGTATTTAAAGTCTGGCAACTTACATGCAGGCTGTTGTACCTAATTTGATCAATTAGCTTCATTGAATTCCTGCATTCCTCAAGTCATTGTTCTTTTTCCCTTGATTTCTGGGTGGAGAGTGGAGAAGAAAGTCACTGAAAGAGAAGATATATATTACTTTAAGGAACTTCTAAATGATACTTGTTGACTTTAGGTTTGGTACAGAAACGTTTCATCGAGTTGGCATTCGTACGTAAGCCGTGAAATCAGTCACAGGGATCAGTTGATTGGAGGGCTGAAAGGTCCTTAGAAAGACCACTAAATTATTCACTAGCGATTTGGATGTTCTTCCCTTTAGATGTCTCTGTTAACTGGCTGGAATGAAAGCGAAATTTGTTTGCATTCAATTTTATACTGTGCTTATCTTGGCCTTCCCCAGGAATTTTCTTCATCTAATAAATCCAAGAGATTGAAAAACTTTCTAAATGCCAATCTGGCATCTTTAGATAGTATTTTGTTTAGCAACTACATTATTTCACATAATTATATGATCATATTGATGTAATCTTTAGATAGATGCAAATCTTAGAGACTTATATTTTAAACATTTACGATGGATATTGTGACTATGTAATTGTTTCCGTCTTTGCATATTAGCTCCTCTTACATTATAATGTTCCCTAGAACAATGCAATATATAGATATATATATATATATATATATATATATATATATATATATATAGATATATATATATTCCCTTTTAGTAATTTTCATTTTGGTTGGTATTTTTTCCCATACAAATTAAATTAAATAAGATTTCAGCTTACAATTTGTTTTTAATATCTTTCTGTAGGTTCTCGATAAGTCAAAAAATATCTTAATATTAAATTGGTATTTAATTTAGCAAGATAAAATTTAATTTTATTGATTTAAAAAATTTAAACTTTAAGGAGAAATTAACAATAGAAAAAATGACCCATCTTTCTTCTTAACTATACTTGAGGCGGCTTTTTGAACTTTGGTTCTCAAAGTTTTTTTTTTTTTTTCAAGTTTGATAACTTTTTGAGTTTTTGTTTATCCAAGATTTTATTTTATTCATGTTTTAATCCTAAGTTTGAAAAAGAAGAAGAGAGAAAATATTAATGATTGTCCATATTTCAGCAATAAAAGACTCATTCTTGATGTTAATGAATTTCATTTGATAAGGAGAGTTTTATTAAAGTGTTTTTCACCTTTCATTTTGCTAGGTTCTAAAAGTGTTTTTTTAAATATTTTCAGATAAAATGAGTTTTTAGGTAAAAAAACCTACCATGACTTTCTAGCAACCTCTTAGTCACTAGATTCTGCACCATTAGACAGTGGGTCTCAACTAGACAAATAATGTGTTATTTGCATTGTCCTTTTTTTTTTTTAAAAATCTAAGATCAGACGATATGTCATCCATTTTTTTAACATAAATAAAAAAAAGAAGATTTGACCTTATTTTTTATGGGCCAAGTACTCGGCCCATAAAAAATTAACTGGAGTTGACTCATTCAATCTAAAGAGTTGTCATCTAAGTATATAAAATGAAATGGTTAAAACATCGTCATCTTGAAATTTGTTTCTTTAGATCATAATGAGTTTTTATTGGGTCACATTAGATCAGCTTTAACCCTGTTAAATTTAAAATCCGAGCCAGGAAAATGCCTATATCTCTAGGTTAGCAAAATAATGTAAAGATTATTTTTTACATGGGTTATATTTCTTTATTGAAAAAAAATCAGGAAAAAAAATTATATTAGCAAATCATTTTGTTTAAATGAAATTTTAATAATTCTCCTTTTGTTTTTAAAAAGTAAAAATCAATTGTTATATAATTAAAAAAATTTTAAAAACTTTCCGCTGTTAAATATTTGAATCTATATTTATTTTTTGTTTCCCACATTAACAACTCTTCCAAATATTTTATGATGCCTTGATCCTCTACATATTTGATTAAGTGAGTGTATTAAATTCTAAATCCACAATAAAAACGTTTTTTTTTATGGTAAAAAACACTCACTTGACAATAAAAATATATATTTTTTACATTGAAAGAACTATTAATCAAATCAACAGCGCACCGACTACTTTAGATTCTATTTAGGTATATGTATACATATACATGGATAAACATGATCGAATAGGCATGCTACTGGACGAGAGTGACCCTAACATTCCTTGCAGATTCTGCATAGAAATGCGTGGTGGGGTGTGTGCTTATGCCAATAAGATTTGTCGAGTAGTTGAAAAACACTATGATTGAACGAGGCGAAGAATGAAATCGTCACATCAGATATCGTTGTTCGAGCATCAAATTGTGATCCCCACTCGTGTTGGAATTAGCCATGCTGTGGGTTGAATATTTTTTGTCATTTTAGACACCTGGTTTGTTCTTACTTGTCTCCATTCTTTGGTGGTTCGTAGTGACACACAGAGCAATTGAATTTAAAAGATAATATACCTTAGTGTTCATCGGCAAAGGACAAGAAACATTGCCATCACCGAATACTCGTATCATTCAAACGTGTATGGATAAGGATTTAGCAATTAGCAGTCATTCTTTTGTCCCTCTTACTGTTGTCGTCTATCGCAAAAATTATTTGAAAGGTGCAGTTACTTGAACGAGCGTTGAACAGTGCGGTAATTTTAGTTTTTGAATGTGATTTAAAAACGTGTTAAGATTTTAATTATTTTTTCTATTTATTTTAAGATGCTCTTTTGTTAGGTAAGATTTACCTCTATATAAGCAATTAATATGTTATTTTAATATATTTTTTATTCATGAATGAATTGAACTTTGACTTATTGAATTTTGTATTATAGTGTATCTCTAGCTAGGATGTTGCAGCTTAGTACAATTACAATTACAATTATAGTTATAAAATATGTTATTTACCGAGAACACTTGACTCACTGCTTCTGTAGTAGTATGAAATTATGATGCAAGATAAATTTTAAAGTTTAGCTTGGAGACTAATTTCCGGCAGTATTACTTGAGGTATTTGGTTGTTGAGGAATAAAATTGTTTTTAAGAAAGGAATTATAAGCTTGTTTGATTGTTTCTCCACCATCTTTCATTGAGTTAAACTTCACTTATACAAGAAATGACCTCTTAAGATCTTTTGATGGTATCAAATTATGGTGTAATAAGAAATCTTAGATAGTATCTTTATTGTTTGCTGTAGTAGATCAATTTTTTTTCTAAGTCTGTTTTTTTTTCTTTTACTTTTTTTCATATCTTTGTATTTCACTTTGGCTATTAACTTTATAATTTTTTTAATATACTCTCGATGATTATAAAAAAAAACAATTATAGTTATAAAAAAAACTAAAATATTTTGTGAAGTCACTGTTCACACATAAATATTTTTACGTAATGGTGCCATATTTGTTGTGGCCACTTAAGTTTTTTTTTTCTCTCATTAATTTCATCTTTTAAAAAAAAGGGTGTCGTAGAATATGCATTGATTTTTTTTTAATGATTTTTTTCCTACTAGAAAACATATTAGCCATCCCTTTAGATTTTTTTATGTTAATTTTAATTAATATGATTCGCTGCGTAACATAAGCCAAATGTAGTTTGAAACTATAATCCCTAGTCAATCCCTTGCTCCATAACAAAGAGATAGCTCCAGCAGGGTTACGTCAATGTCATTTTCCAAACCTCTCATCTACTTACCTACTCTATATATCTGCCATGTATTGGTAGTGACACTAAAGGAGGAGCCCCGTGGCTACTAGAAAAGCAAATCTGATTCTCCAACAAGAAGTCATGGAGAAGCAAGGAAAGTTAAGTTCCTTTGTGGAAGTTGCCATCTAATTATCAAGGTGATAATAAACTATGAAGAAGAACTCTGCTTTTCTAATGCCACAAGAATCCTCCAATATTGCTTTGCAAACGCTCCATCGAAAGTCAAAGCACTTTCATAGTTGCTAGGTATTGAGAATTGAAAACAACACTCGCACATATATAGTATATGTACGTATAGGAAAGGCTTTGCCAAGGTTTGAGAATATTTATGTTTACCCATGTTGGGGCCAAATGATTTTTTCATTATCCACAAAACAAATATTTGTGAAGTTCATGGATGAATTACTTGACATCATGTGCCAAGTTAGTACGCTTCACTTCACAAAAATAAAACTACAGTTACGTGCTTGGGTGGCTGTATTTAATACTCTTTTATGTATTTCTTTATGTGGTCATATACTATTTGAAGATCTATGCTTATATGATATGCTCTGATTTTTCATAATATGGAGGTATAATAACCTTTAGGGTTTGGCTCATATAGTAAGTAGATTACTCCCATCATTTCCAAGCCCTATCGCTTGGGAATAAATGCTTCCCTAGCTGCTTGCCGGAGAAAAACGAAGCCTTAAAACCTTGAAATTCATCCCTCCAAGCGGATAAAGGCTTAAACCTATTCATCTATCCCTCCATACGGAATTGGCTAATGCCATAGAGAATTGAAGAGTGCAATTTGATTCTCACGTCTGTCCATATAGTTCATTTTTCCGTGAATGTATTAATTTAGATCGGAGAGGGATTTAGTTTTCAGTGGTAAAGGTTGGTATATGAGAATATCAGGTGGGGAGGGAGGGAGAGGGAGGGAGGAATTGTAGGTTGATGAATCATTAACGTTCTTTTCATCTCCTTAATTTCGAACTGGCAAAAAGGAGAGGTATTGAATTTTTCCCATGGACAATCTGTTTGGTCAATCTCCAATAATTACAAGCAAGATGAACTCAACACTCTTGCAGAATTGTGGAACATGGATTAGTACAAGAGGAGTCTGATGCCACGTGGAACAGGAGACCCCTTGAATAAGGAATTGTGGTGTTGTCATCAGTCATCATAATCTTTTTGGCTGATTTCTGAGCTAGGACTGAGCACCATCAATTCCAAATAGTTGGAAATCAAAGACCGTCCATTATGGGGAGCTCTCATCAGCAGATAGGCAGTGATTGGCCCATCTTATGTCATACATAAGCAAACATCCTAACCTTCCTTTTTTATGCGGAACTACAAAGTTGACTTTACCTGGTTAATTTTGCCTTATATACACCACCACTTGGCCTTGTTGCTAGAGGGGATATTATATTATCTCTTCTTCCTCTGTTCACTTTGTTGTTGGCAGTATAAATACTGTGTTTCTGTTAATTAGCTTGCCTTGTCCGTTGAAAGGGAGAGGAAAATGAGCAACATAAGCTTTGTGGAGGCAAAGTTGCCACCAGGGTTCAGGTTTCATCCAAGAGATGAAGAACTTGTATGCGATTACTTGATGAACAAGGCTTCTCAGTGCTGTGATTCCCTTCTTATGATAGAAGTTGACCTCAACAAGTGTGAGCCTTGGGATATCCCTGGTGAGTTTTAAATCCTCGTTATAATCATGATTCCATACTTACAATCATCACTTTCACCGTGATTTTCATGTCAATTGTACTCATTCTATGATTTGTTCACAACTCCACTCCCATTGAATCATTTGTGATTGTATTGTTTATGATTTTCTATTCACTAAGCGCTTCCATGCACACACTAGAAAAGTGCTTCTTTCTTTGTTTTGTTGTTCTGGTAACTTTTAAAGGGAGGGAAGAATACTGGTGATATGATGATCTTAATCACTAGATGACTATGCTCTAGTTCTTCCCACGAGTTATTGTCTACGTCTATAAACCCCATTGACCTCAGCTCTTAATGTTTGAGCAAGGGACAATATGGGTTTTTTTCTCTTTCACTTTCTCGGGATAAGGATGATAGCAACCTATTTCATTTATGTATTTGATAATTCTGGTGATGCATGTTCCTATATATGCTGTTCATCACATAATGCATGCCACTGGATATAACATATCTCTACATCAGATTGAATCATTTAATTAAGCTGTGCTGAAATAAAAGGATAAATGGTTTTGTCATAGCATAAAAAATATAAAAGTTGCTCTGGGTTTTGTAGGCAAACTGCATCTTACTGGGTACACCATAACAGTACGAACCCACTAATTTGTTTCTCAACCAGCTGACTATGGTGTTTTTTTTTTTTAAAATCTAACTAGAGATGAATGTATACAATAACCCTTAAAATAAAAATAAATTAGGAAACCCGTATGGTGAGGGGTTGATATTTGGTAAGTTCGTGATGAGAACTTGAAATAGAATATTTTGTGGTTTTTTCCGCCGTATTCTGTATGGAAATGCTCAACCACCTTCTTGTAATTGCCAATTAAATTAGGCTTCTACATATGGTAGGAATTAAATAAAATATCTCCCCAGCTAAATACTTTTCATAAAGTAAAATGAAATAAAAATATCTCATATATATTCAGTGTTTTTTTTTCTTTTTGAAGATATTGACATTCTTGGCACCATCCCAAATCACCTAAAATAAAAAATCATGAAAGTGATTGAAATAGCTAAGCAGAAACCTAAAGTCATATGCCTTATTGTCCATACCTCGTGGCCGCCACTCTCTTATGATCACACACAGCTCAAAGTAATTGGATTTTAACCCTCTAATTCTTACCAAATCCAATATGGCTTGTCATCACTCGCCTTCATTGGATATTAAAGTCCTCCATGTCGTTTTTCCTCCTATTTATTTACCACAACATTCAACTCGAATTTGTAGATCACACGTGTCACAGTCGTAAGCAAGAAACCTTCGTTTTTGTCACCTTGTATATTTCACCACTGTTACCTTGAATAATTTCTCATTAATACATGGACATTGACCTCTTAACAGCGTTACTATTATTTGATTACAGTCATCTATATATTTTAGCCGCATGATGAGTCACTTTTGGTGCCATCATGTGCTTATCCATGCCGAGTCATATGAAACACCTTTGATATTGACCTCATTAGTGATTTTTTTATTTATTTATTATTTCACTATAGACTGAATATCATCACACCGGGTCACTATAGCAAATTCATCATAAAAGGAAAAAAAAAAATCTCCAAACATTGTCTGCTTGCAATTGGGCTTCCATATCATATCATTGAAAACAAAACTCCAAGTCCAAGATAATCTTGCCTCGCAAATCCCACTCAAGGCATTCAAAAGGCACAGCTTCGATGTTGAAGTGAGTTGAACCGTGTGTTTTTACGATCAAGTCATGAGATAAGAGAATGCCTTAAAATCCATGGCCTCAGGCTGTCGGACCGGACGTTTCACCGTCCAATTATTCGATGTTAAATCAGTGCCTTAATTTGGATGTCTTCAAAGACATTCGGTGTTGACCTAACCGGTAACCAAAGTCTTGCACTTTATGTCTGACTCTTGAATATTGGTAAAGCCATCGAAGTCTTTGGTTTAATATATACATTATTAATTCTTTACTCTTTTTTTTTTTTTAATTTTTTCCCTTTTGCTTTGAGTTTACCTTATTTCACAGATTTACAGTCTTGCTGTTCAATTCAATTAGTTGAAAGACGTGTGAATTTCTTATAATATTTACGTGTGGGAATATGGCAGAAGCGGCACGCGTAGGTGGCAAGGAATGGTATTTTTATAGCCAAAGAGATCGAAAGTATGCAACTGGATTGAGAACTAATCGTGCAACAGCTTCTGGATATTGGAAAGCCACAGGGAAGGACAGGCATGTCCTTCGCAAGGGCACTCTTGTTGGCATGAGAAAGACCTTGGTGTTCTACCAAGGTAGGGCACCCAAAGGGAAAAGAACTGACTGGGTCATGCATGAGTTTCGCCTTGAAGGACCTCTTGGTCCCCCAAAAATTTCTTCAGATAAGGTGGGTTTATCACATTCACACTATATTAATAAGTCAATGATTTGAAATTTACTTTTGGCCCAGCTTTGACTTTTGACGAAGTTCCATGCTCAAGGTTTTACTACGCATATGCATCTTTTCCTTAAGTTTTGCAAGAATCATGGTACCTCTTGTCTTCTACTAACATTTTTTTCATTCCGTATGTTGAATCCTTTGACTTCATGTAATATATATTTGATGGGTTTTTTTTAAAAGATTTTTTGTCTTCATATATGAAGTTAAATCTATCCCCTTAATTTTTTTATTTCTAGGAAAAAAAAACAAATTTATAATAGGTCATTTATCCTACTAATGGCACCTTTCTCTCTTTTTGTAGAAAAAAATAATATCAGAGTTTGATCCATCATGTAAAATACATGGAACCAAAATGAAATAATAATTTTTTTAATATATATTCTTACAAATATTGGGATATCCATGAATCTTTTAGCCAACTGCAACTAAATTCTGCACTCCTTTTAAAATAATATCTTTTTTTAGAATTTTTTCATTGTTGACTTAGCACGTTAAGATTTAAAAATATTAATTTAATAAGTTTTTAAAACAAAAAACAATTTCAAAAATACTTTTAAAAACATAATCTTTCACAATCAAATACCTACAACAAATCACGTCAACGTTTAAATCAACAATAATTTATTTGGAAATAGTTTAATTAATCTTGTGGACATCTCTCGGAGCCAAAAAAAAAAAAAAAGTCAAAATTAATTTGTTCAACTAGTCACGGCAAGTGTGCTAATATAAAATCACATTAGTAGCTGACCTAAGATGTGTATTTTATAATCATCTTATGTAAGCCTAATTATATATTTATTATTCTTAGCTTGTAAGGCATAATATCATGACCACCATTTCTCACCTTTTTTTTTTCTTGTGCATACAGGAAGACTGGGTTTTATGCCGAGTGTTCTATAAAAGTAACAGAGAAGTTGTGGCCAAACCTAGCATGGGAAGCTGCAATGATGACACAGGTTCTTCATCTTTGCCTGCATTATTGGATTCATACATCACTTATGAGCAAACTCAACCCAATTTAGATGAGCACGAGCAAGTGCCCTGCTTCTCCATTTTCTCACAAAACCAAACCAGCCAAAATCTCCTGGCTCCGTACACCACCCAGATGGAAGCCCCGAACGCACCCGCTAAGTGTACGAGCCCATTTGGAAAAGTACCTATGGATATTACCACTCCCTTGGACTCTTTTTCTTGTGACACAAAGGTACTAAAAGCTGTTTTGAATAACCTTACCAAGATGGAAAGCTATGGCAACCTTAAAGGGTCACCAAGCTTAGGAGAAGGTAGTTCAGAGAGCTACATATCTGAAGTGGGCATGTCCAGCTTATGGAATCATTATTGATTTTTAGGTCTTAAATATAGGATTTAATTAGCGAAGTTCTTCTTCTCTCACTGTCGAAAAAGAGGTAAAAAAAACTAAGAAAGAAAGAAACTTCAACACCCTTGCAAGACCATATCTGTTGCAAAGCAATTTCTAGTGATCAGTAAGTCACTTGTCTTCCCACATTATATATGTTTTCATTTCTTGTATTGGAAGGCATTTTACTTGCGAGATGTGATCAGTACATTTTCTCTGCAATATTCCATTCCATTTTCTAGTTCCTTGCCATGCCAATTTTCAATTCTTGGTTATTGACATTTATTTGCAATATGGATTAATATTTTAGGGTTTATGTTACTTTTTTTTCTTCCCTTTTTCAAACAAATTACCCATAAAATAACTAACATAAGACACAACTAATTACTACTTAACAACATAAAATTACACCGGCAGGCACAACAATTTTGCTCATTTCATTAAAAATACCCATTCTAGAAGAGAGAAAAAAAGAAATGGTTGCTGAGAAAATTACAAACAAATCTGCACCGACTCCAGTTACATCTTTTACACAATCCAAACATATATTCAACAAATCTCAAGAAAGCAAGATAAGAGCTAGCGCAAGGAAAGGCTTCGCTGCCAACATTGAGACATGAAAAAAATAATCAGCTCTCTAAGTTACAAAGCTAAGAAAAAAACAATCAACTCTCTAAGTTACATGGTTGAAAAAAACAATGCCACGAGTCACAGATCACAAACACAAAGTCTAGACTATTTATCAAACATGAAAAAAAGGGACCGAATATGATCTTCTAAATAGCATATTGACTGCAGATATAATCACCACAAACACATACATAATAGCATTAAGGAATACACCATCTGAAAATTAAATATAGCATGTTGATAATGTAAAAGTTTAAAGCATACCAACTTCATCACAACACAACATGTACGGAGTTCTTATAAGAGAAGACGGATAAAATGACCCACTGTTCCAATAGGACATCTACTAATCCACCGTAACAAAATTTCAAAACATCACAAATGAAGAGGCTGCAAAGAACCAAGCAGCAAAAATGGTCCTTCTGCTTCATCATCTCTCAAGGTAACCAAGTTGCTTTAACAAGAACGGGAAAATGCTTATAGCTTGTCCTCAAAGTCAGATAGAGGTGTCATCTGCTCCTTCAAACCCTTCCGCTTCCTGATATCAGTAACAAGCTGAGCTGCTTGTGTGCCAGCCTCCAAAGGATCAGAAGACATCATGTCCCAGTGATCGAAAACACATTGTGGGAAAGCCTGTCCTGATGTTGCAGCCCTCAAAGTCCCTGAAAATCCAAAAGACTCTATGACAGGAAGGTATGCCTTGATGTTGTATAGGGGAGTCCCAGGCCTCTGCATTTCTTCAAATACGTGACCACGTTTCTGGTTAAGAACGCTGTAGATACCACCAAGAGCCTGCTCTGGAGCTTGGATCTCCACCAAGTAAACAGGCTCAAGAAGCCTGGGCTTGGCAGTGATCTGGGAAGCATAGATAACCCTCCTGGCAGTTGGAATAACCTGACCACCACCTCTGTGAATGGCATCAGCATGGAGAACCACGTCACAGACTTCAAAGCAGATACCTCTCATGTTTTCTTCAGCCAAAGCACCTTCCTTTGAAGCCCATTGGAACCCAGCAACAACAGAATCCTTGATTTCATTAAGGTACTGAACTCCCTTACACATATCCACAACCATGTTGGGTCCCGTAGTCTCAGGACCAAAACACCAGATTTTCTTAGCAAGATCCTTGTCCCAACCAAACTCCTCCGACAAGATCTTCGCACGATTCTTAGGATCGTCTCTTGGACCAATACGGCCGTCATCAATAGCCTCAGCAAGCCCTTCTTCCATGGGTCTTGCCTCCATGTAGAGACGGTTGTGCTTGTTAGGAGATTTGCTCATCACCACACGGCAGGACTTCTCCAGGACAGTCTCACGGAAAGAGACAACAGGATCAGACTTGATGATCTCAGCCCCACCCATAAAGTCTTCCTGCAGATCCTTCAAACAGATCTCAAGGTGGAGTTCTCCCGCACCAGCAATGATATGCTCTCCAGATTCCTCGATGGAACAGACAACCATGGGATCAGACTTGGCCAACCGCTTCAGACCTTCAACGAGCTTTGGGAGGTCAGATGCCACCTTACATTGAACAGCCACACGCACAACTGGAGACACGGAGAACTTCATAGCACGAATAGGGTGGGCATCAACTTCCTTCTCGTTTGTTAAAGTGGCATTCTTGGTGATGAACTGATCCAAACCAACCATGGCAACAGTGTTACCACAAGGCACATCCTCAACTGTTTCTTGCCTCTTTCCCATCCAAATGACGGTTCTCTGCACACTCTTCACATACAGGTCCTTCTTCTCACCAGGGACAAAGTTTGGTCCCATGATCCTAACCTTCAGACCAGTGGATACCTTTCCAGAAAAAACACGCCCGAAGGCAAAGAACCTACCCTTGTCAGATGCAGGAATCATCTTAGATACATAAAGCATGAGGGGGCCTTCAGGGTCGCAATTCCTGATAGCATTGGCATAAACATCATCAAGTGGACCCTCGTACAAGTTCTCCACACGGTATTTTTGAGCCTTGGCAGGAGAGGGGAGGTGAAAGATCATCATTTCAAGCAGAGCAGTACTTGCTGGCAGCCATGTCTGCATCACACGCTTCATCAAAGCCTTTCCCATCAAGTCCTTCTCCTCAGACTTCATGACAACACCAAGCTTTTGGAGCATGGGCCACAATTTATCCTTTTGGTCATTCATGCAAGTGTTAATAATCTGCTTGATTGGCTCATAACAAAATTGCACAAAACCACGCTTGCATGTGGGAGAACCGGTGTTCTTGCTGCTCCATTTCTTGGTAGCAGGATCGAAGAAGTTCTCACCCCACAGCCTCTCCATCATCTTACCCTCATCCACTTTAAACTTTGAGGCGTA
Source organism: Populus simonii (assembly GCA_007827005.2). Taxonomy (NCBI): domain Eukaryota; kingdom Viridiplantae; phylum Streptophyta; class Magnoliopsida; order Malpighiales; family Salicaceae; genus Populus; species Populus simonii. Next base: position 17,562,360 of record CM017468.2, read on the forward strand.
CATGTTGGCAAAGTTGGTCAAAGTGAAAGCCCACCCATGCAAACCAGCAGAGAAAGCAACAGTACCCTTTTCAGGGTAGACCTGGCAGTCACCAAGGAGGGGATCTTCATATGTTGCCATGATGACATTGGCATTCTCAATAACCCTAGAGAATGTCTGATAAGCCTCCTCCCCATCAACCTGGAGCTCCAGGAAACACCTGTCCATCTTGTTGACAGTCAAGACAGGCCTGATCCTCTCACCCAAAGCCTGTCGAAGCACGGTTTCAGTTTGAACACACACACCCTCGATACAGTCCACCACCACGAGGGCGCCATCAGTAATTCGAAGAGCAGCTGTGACCTCAGATGAAAAGTCGACGTGTCCAGGGGAGTCAATAAGATTGATGAGATACTCGTTCCCTTGTCTCTCTCCCTTAAAGTTCTTGAGGGCTTCATCAGCCATCTCATAATATAGAGAGATACCAGTGGATTTTATAGTGATACCGCGCTCTGCCTCATCAGCACGGGTATCTGTCATTCGGACATCACCAGCAACCTCTTGGGCAATGATACCAGCAGCGGCAACAAGAGAATCTGTAAGTGTTGATTTTCCTGTGGGATATAAATTGCAAAGTTTAAATGCAGCAACAAAGAATTTTAAGCATAAGATACTAATATAAGAACTTGATAGTAGAATAAATATTAGGGATGAGTAAATAATAAAAAAAACTGCATAAAATTTTTTAAAAAAAATAAAAAAACCAAACCATAAAAAAAACCGATTAAAATTTTAAAAAAACTGACCGGTTCAGTTTTGGTTTTATAAGCCTGAAACAGAAAAAACCGAACCCAAACAAAAAAAAAACCGGAAAAAAACCAAGTCAAACCGAGCCAAACCGAAAAAAACCGAGTCAAACCGGTTTGAACCGGTTTTTGTTCTAAAAAAGCCGAACCGAAACCGGTTGATTTGAACCGGTTTAGTTTTTTTTTTTAAAAAAATTCGGTTTGGTTACTTTTTTTGGGATAAAAACCAAATCAAACAAAAAAATTCACCCTAATAAATATTAAAAAAAGAGTAAAATAAGAATTTAAACGCCAATAGAAATGTCAAAAAAGGGGACAGAATAAAGTACTTGAAACATTTCCAACAAACAAAGGGATAACGATTCAGGAACTTTATCCATGTAACCACCTAACCTCCTATATTGGAGAGCATAGAAAGATAAGGACTGCCCAAAAAAGAAAACAACTAATGGATGCACTTCTGAGTCGAATATATACATTCAATTCAAACGAATATATACATTCAAGAACAACAAATCTTCCAGTAAAAAACAGAAAGTTTATACATTCAATTCAAACGGATATATACATTCAATTCAAACGGATGTATCCAATTGGCAGATAACTCACATAAGTGAAAAAGAAATCTCTTACCATGATCAACATGAGCAATAACGGACATATTACGGATGTTATGCTTGTAGTCCATAATACGCCGAAGCTCCTCTGCTGTAAACTTCACCATCTTGACTAGTTTCTAAAAATCCAATGACAATATCAATACCACCTGCATAAACACACAAGAACAGCAACAGGGTTTCATCAACCCCATCAAAATATTGAGCAAAAAAACATACAAATCAATCATGTTTGATATACTCAACGAAAACAAAGATCCATTAAAAACCCAATTGGTAATAAGACCAAAAGAACCATCAATAGAGTTATAATCATACTTAACGCTAATAATGACTAGGAGCTCCCAAAAAACTATGATATATTTTTTACAGTTTGTTTGTTTACTAACAGATCTAGACAGAGAGGACATTAAGAATTCAAAGAGGAGAGATAGCTTACGGAGAGAAGGATGCGGCGGAGAGGGAGAGAGATGTTTTAGGGTCACTCTCTCTCTCTCTCTCTCTCAAATATATGTATGAGACGAGAGAGAGGTGCAGGTGGCTAGCTTTAAATTTTTAGGGTATTTATAGGAGTGGTTGACTAGGGTTTTTCATTTTTGGTGGGTTAGGGCTTCGATTTTTTTCTATTGAGTTTTAGTGGGCTGGATCTATGTTCCGAAGTTGTAATTATAAGTATTTATAGTAAAGTAGAAAACTAAATATAAAAAGGAGATGGAAATTATGAGAAAAAGAATTAAGAAAGTATTTTTTGAAAAGAAGATTGATATTCTTATCAAGTGTGTCTAAATATGAATTTCTTTCTTTCGTTTATATTTATCTCCTTTTATAAATACCATAAATGTTTTTATTAGCTTATCATATAGACTGGTAGCCTACAAAAAATGGGGTGGACGGGATAATTAATGAGAACAACAAAACACCTTGCATGCTTGGATCTCTCAAAGTAAAAATAAAAATATAGACTTTCATGGGAGGTAGCAGCAGCAGATTTTACATATTCAAGTTTTACATAATAATTTTTTACACTGGTATTTTAGTTAAATTACAAAAATGATCGGTCTGAAACAGTAAGCTAATTACTACATTTAGAAGAAAAAATTCTACAAGTAAACTAGTCAATTTACTTGTGCTCCGTTGCAAGTGAAATTAAAAGTTTTTAACACAAAAAATATAAATGTTTTAACATTATGAAAATTTTTAATTATAAATTAAAAAGTTAATGTTTATATCTAATAAAATAAGTTGAGAATCATATGTGCCAGTGACTATTATCATGCTAACTAAAGACTAAATTGGAAAACTAAGAAACATATACAAATTAAAATGCTAACTAAAGTCTTTGCTCTTTTTTTTTTTTAGTTGTGAAATCATGAAATAAAACTTATTTAGAATAATTTGTTAAAATGCTTAGGAACAAGTTTGTTTACTAATGATAATAAACATGTCTTTATGTCTGCATTAGGTATTTCCAGGCTTTGGGTTTCTTTAATTATAGTGTTTTCAGCTTCTCTTTTGGTTTATGTTGTTGGGTTTTCCATTCGATTTATACGTGAGAGGTAGTTTTAATGAGTTTAATGTGAATGCAATTAAGAGAAAGGTTAGAGAGGAGTTTTAAAGGGTTTATAGTGAGAGGTCAAGGAGTTTAGTGGGGGTTTTTTTTTTTTTTTTATGGTTTTGATGTTAAAAATAGTGAATTGAAGAATGATATACAAAAAGCTATTAATTCTAAAGAAATTAAATTAGGTGATTTGGAGAATTATGTTAATGTGATTCAATTGATAAAGGTTTCAGCTTTGAATGTGAGAATTGTTGTTAAGGCAAATATTGTTAGTGTAAGAAATGTTAATGGTGTGAGGTAAATGATCGAGCCGAAAGATGATTTTTGATAAATTATAACTTTTAGTGTTCATGTAACTTTTAGTTTTTTTAGTGTTCCTTTAACTTTGATAAAAAAAAAATATAAGTAAAATTGAAAATATTTTTTTTTTAGTCTTCCTATAACTTTTAGGCATAAAAATCCATTATCTTATCAATGAAAAATAATATAAAGACATGATTATAAGTGAAACATAATTTAGAATGATCAAATCTTAAAATCAAAAGTTGAAAGGATAATTCTCCAAGCTATAATAGATTTACATATTTGAAAAGAGTATTTTAGTTTGTATGTTTGAAATAATTTGTCTTGAATTGTAATCGAACGATATTGTTGCTTTATGTTATGCATGGTGGCATTGGATTTTAGGAAATAAATCATGAATTTTAGGTTTTGAATTTTGGTCCAAGTAAGAAAGGAAGGAAAATGGTGGTAAAATAGGTTTTGTTGCTAAATTTGATAAATGTGTTTGAAAAAGTTAAAATTGGTGAATAGTAGTTATAAATAAAATCGAATTGGTTTGTGGTTTTATTTGTTGATGTATATTTGCAGGTAATAAAATTTTAGGTAATCTCTCGTATAGGGGAGATGCTATCAATTTATTTTTTAAAATAGAATATAATGAGAATGTTATTATCTTTTTTATGCTTTAATTTGTTGAGATGATGAAGAGAAGGTCATTAGTGGATGATATAAACGAATAACAATGTTGTTGGTTCTTCCGGCAATGCTTCTAAGGGCTATGAGTAGCTAAGTACCGACCATGACTAGACATATGAGGCATATACATCCTCTCTCAATGCAGGCTCGTCAAGTGCGATGCCGCCTCGCAAAGGGGTTGTGCTTTCTGAGCATGATCTATACACTGAGAAATACATTGCTTATTAGAAGCCTAACCACAACATGTAAGTTTGTTTTTCTTTCTTGCATGATTAAAAAATAAACAAAAATAGATAATTTTTAAATAATTAATTTCAATGGATGAATGTAATTTCAGGTTTATATATGTGAAGGCTACTCGCACGATAATATCGATGATGAAATCATCGATGAAAGTGCCTTTGTTTAAATGGAGTCAGGTTTTTAAAAATCCTGAAAGGAAACCTATGATTAATGTTTGGTTTGGAAAGTTCAAAGTTAGTATATACATATATTTTTTTTATTATTTTAATTTAGTTAATTTTAATAAACTAATTATTTAATGAAATTGACGTATAAGGAAAACTTTTACTAGGAGAAGGCTGATAATGTTATTGCTAGGAGGGTGTGGGGGAATCACAACGCTATTAAGTAGGATTGAATTCAAAATGTTATATTTTTTTATTTAAATGTTTAAATTTTATTTTTCATTATCTTAACTGATAATTTATTTCTACAATATAAGTTGCATGATTTCTGGTAGGGGCGTAAAAAGAGAAGCAAGAAAGAGGTCTTTTAGGTTGGGAAGATTTGGTCGTACATCTCGGAGGCTATTTAGAAAGCTTTTACCCAACATGTGACGTCTAAGCATTTTGTGCAGTGGTCATGGTCTGATGTGGAGAATTGAAATAAGGAGATTAATGATTCAATTACCACGCACATTGGCAAATCCATTATGTTCGTTTTACATGCGAAATAGATGGTAATATTTTCTTTTATTACATATTTTTTTAAATTGTTGTTTTATATGAAAATATTTAACTAACAATAACATCATTTTGTAGTCTATGGTTTTTGGTTGCAATGCAAGATCAATGGAGTTTTTTTTTTGTAGAAACTCATATGCGAAATAAGGATTGTCGGAAAGGGGTGCAACATCTCGTTGATAGTTGAGTTCAAAAGTTCATGGTAAGTTGGATTTCAACAATTTTTTTTTAAGTTATTATTTTTTAACTTTGCTGACTATTTTTTTTTCCAGGAAACATATAACACCCTGTCGCAAGAGAGATATGAGGACAATCCTTCAACCCCTCTGAAACTCTATTCGGATTTGTGGTTGGAGGCTTGATTGTCTAGTGGACTTGATAGAAATCGGGTTTATGGTATGTCAAACACTATAGCCAAGGATATGCGGACGGACTGAAATGTATCGACCATTGGTTCCTCGCGATTATGTTCAAGCTCCTAATCTCCAACCATCCAGGCGATTGTATAAGAACAAGTCAAAACTTAGATGACCTGACGAGGAGCGATTATTTGAGGAGTTGTTGTCGAACCTCGGTTGTACATATGGTCATCTTGTCACCCACCTAGTCCCGATGAAGATTCATGTGCGCCTCCTTCTGCTCCTTCAACTTCTATTCTTTAGATAAATTATATTCAAACTGATATTTTTTTAAATTCATAATAAATATTTGGTTTTTTATTTTAGTTTTATTTCTTTTAATTTTTTTATGTTTTGTTTATTTTATTTTTTTAAAAAAATATTAAATACAATACTTCCAAAATGACCAATGAAATAAGCCCTTCAAAAAGTTTCAAAGAGTTGAAAAAAATTACAGGACTTTGCCAATGATAATTACAGACAAAATTACCGACAAATTAAATCCCTCAGAAAGTTTCAGAGAGTTCAAAAAACATTACAGAATTTCCTTTGACAATATGTAAATCACCGACAGGTTAATTCTGTTGGTAATATGAATTTAATCACTAATGGAATTATAAACGGTCTTTTTTATCGATGATGTGCCATACTGATGAAATTACCGATAAAATTATGTGGATAAATTATTTTTGTTTGATGCACTTTTTCTATTTATAAATTTATCGGTAATTATATACCAACATGAGGACCATAATAATAAAAATAATAATAGATGATAAATTTTTTGACGAGCAGTTACTGTACCGGATTCTAAAGGTAAATGTTTTTATGAAAGAATCAATATTTAAATGCCTACAGAGCATTCCGTCGATATCATGTAAAATTGATTGTGAAAGAGGATGGAAAGATAAGGATGAAACCAGCAGAGAAAAGGGAAAGGAGAGATTTTGAGGCTATTGCCAGCGATAGCAGCCGACAACAGCTCAATGGTTTAAAGGCTGGGAAAGTTTTTTGAGAGAGAGTCACAGGGTGTCTAATCTTAAGGTGTTTTTTTTCAGAGAAGCGGCTGATTTGCTTATTGGCTGATCAATTTCATGAATTCAATTCCATCTACTCAATTTCCATGCAACATCCAGTAAAGAAGTAGGAAAAGCATGAGTACCTTTCGAAACAGAAAAAGTTAAGTCCATCGGAAAACAAATATTGTCTTTCAGGGCTATGTATATATATTACAAACCAACGAGTAAAGCTAATTTAGTCCCAATTAACTATATATCATTAATATAATTACACAAATATTCACACAAGAAAGGGATCAAAAGCACAATCTACAACTGATGTAAGCTCATCCCAGTCCCCATGCGTAAGAATCTGATTTCCATATGGGCTGGAAATGTTTAAAGATGAAGCCATAGATGGTGGTTGAGCTACGTAGCTCAACTGGTCCACATGCAGTGGTTTCCATTCCTTGACATGATGAACTGGAGGCTTATTATCGTAATGTTGAATGAGTGGAGCACCAAAATTGACATAGCTTTCTTGAGTGTAATTAGATTCCACTTGACAGCATATCTTGGAGCTTGTGTCGATTGGTGGTTGTTGAGGTGTAGTTGATAATTGCTTCAAATCTGGTGTGTATTTTCTGCATGACACATTTCTTTTGAAAATTCTACACAGTGTCCATACCTCCTGTAATCCATCAAAAATCAATTGCCAAAGAAAAGATGAATGAGTATTTCAATTACCATGATCTTTTCAATTCCATGATGAGAAGCTATATAATAGTGCACGAGGCCATTCCATCGGTCCATCATATATTTATACCAAGACCACCAATATGATGGAGGAACGACATCTCTTCGCACATGCCTGGAACTGCGAAAGATTTTCTTTTTTCCATATACAAAAAACATAATATCATGTATACTTAGTCTGTATGAACGTAACCAATCATATTTCAGGGACGTCTCACTGCAGCAGATGAAGACTCTAATACGTACCATGTTAAAGAATTACTAAATCTAAAAATTTAAATTATTATTAAACGAATTCCCAAGTAAAAGTTTATTATATTCTCTGATACATATGAACCTATTTCATGTATAATTATCATTTTGTAAAATCTGTTGCTTTATGATTTACAACAATACTAGAGAGTAGAGATACAAGAGTTTATTTTCCTAGCTATACCTCTCACTGACAAAATTATAACGATGATAGAATCATTGATTTAGCAAAGATCAGTATTTGGTAAAAGAATTTGTTGAAAAAATCATAATATCTCTAGCATCTATAATTTATAATTTACTGTAGTTAGTTTATGTTCTTACAGCTTCTTGGTCAGAGATTTTAGCTTTGACAGTGGCCGTGGAGGTGCTGTTATCTTTCGTGGGAAGGCGAAACTCGTGCATCATCCAATCGGTTTTTGTACCTTTTCCTGCACTTCCGCGGTAGTAAACAAGTGTTTTCTTGAGTCCGATGCTGTCACGGCCTTCTCCTCCAAGTGAATACACTGGCTTATCAATGCCAGTTGCTTTCCAAAATCCAGACCCTGTCACCCTGTTAGGTCTTATGCTATTCCTATACTTTCTTCCTCGTTTGCAAAAGAAGTACCCTTCCTTATCTCCCACACAGCTTGACTCTACATGAATATACACCAAAGAAATTAGAGAGAGATTTGCAGCAAAATATGTAAGAAGTTGGCATGCTGGCTGAAACAAGTGGTTTATACAAAAATAGTTTTGCCAGCTATTATTTTTCTTCAAGATCAGGAAATGAAATTATTCTCTCTCGTTATTTCTTAGTTTTTTTCATTCGTAAAAGGCCCTGGTATTTTACCATTTTTCTTATGGAAGAAGAAGTTTTTATTAAGCACCTGATTTAGGTATTGAAAATATGGCATGGCTAAACACGAGAAGAAAATTATCGAAGATGAAGTAAAAACATTTATAATTTAAACATGAATCAAACAAATTGAACTAACTTTCCTATTAACTTACTAAAATAAGACAAATTAAGCAAAATATAAATTTATGAAAGAGAAATATAATCAAGAAACCAAATTAACTTCTTAATTAATTAATGAACCCTGTGTGTGGCCGAATGATTTGCTATATAGTTTCTTTCTCTATAAATCTATGTAAAATTCACATGAAAAAATGCATAAAACAAGTATTGAACATATCCTTTATAATTAACCACCACCACTTTGTTACATTGCTTTCTTGCAAAGACAGTGATAAACACCTTTTGTTTTGTTGTTTCATTTTTCTCGAGTGATCTCCTCTCGCTCTCTTACAAGTGTGCGTGTTATATTTAGCCATGGATATGGCTAGAAATCCCAACCGATCATTTATATCTCTTCATATCAACATATGCCAAGAAATTAAAAGTATATATATTAGCTACCCAGAGATCAGTCATGCACTATAACTTCATTAAAATTAATGAAAATGATTACTTACAATATATATTATATCAATAAATCCATGCACAAAATTCTTATGGATTTGTTTTCTCAAACCCTAATATTTCCTTTTATTTTGATTAAAAAAACTCATGTGAAAATGAAAAAGAGATATTTTATGAAAAAAAATTTAAGAGCTGAAACAAATAACTTACTTGGTAGATCCCAAGGGTCATATTTGTAGATCTCGACTTGTTTGATGAGTTCAATTCTGAGAGGCTTCTTGTCAACCATTCTACGAAGATAGAACCCAACAAGTTCTTCATCTGTTGGGTGAAATCGAAACCCTGGAAGTTGAACTTCTTCTTCATCATCATCATCTTTATAATTAGTACTCCTCAGATGATCTTGACTGTTCATATTGATGATCTTCTCCACCATTAGCTACAACCCCCTTTTCTGACTGCTGTTGTGGTAGAGAGAAAATGGTGATCATAACAGTTTGAAGTTAATTTTGGACATGAAAGAACGTTATTTAATAATGTCTTGAGGGGCTAAGGTCAAGTCTGAATTTTGACTCCACTAGGTAAAAAGGACCCACCAAGATCTAAGAAGGTAGAAATAGTCTTTGCGTTTGTTCTTTAGTTGCCATCCACGACTTGATAAAATCAGGCACTTGATCCTAGAATCACAACTTTGTATTATACTTTTCTTAGACTCAAATCTTTCAGTATATATATGAAATCAAACACAAGTGTAAAACAAGAAGACTTAATGACCAAGACTAACCTCCCCAAAATTAATTTTGTTGATCATGTTTTCTCTAATATTTTTAACATTATTTTAGCCTATTCAAGTCAAAACATATAAAAAGTGCCGTGTATTTATGTTGAATTGATCTGCTATTTGAATTGATACTTATTTTAAAAGATTAGTTTATGATGGGTAGCCTATCCATCTCTTGTAAACAAACGCGAAATAACCTATTACATGCATGCATGCATGCATACATATTCTCTTACTATATATGGACTGAGTATTCAATTAACTTTGTACTTTTTCACACTTATTTTACTTTATAAAATCTAAAATAATATTACTTATTTTATGCAAGTAAATACTAATTTCCCATGACCCATAAGAATTGCCCTTCTCTAGAATTTACCTGCTTGTTGCATGATTTTCTAGAATTTACCCACTCCTCATTTAAAGGATTGGGGTGAGACTTCTGGTCATTAACAGCAGCACAACTACTAGTACTACTATATTTGGGGTTTCAGGATCACATGTAATTTACTTCTTATTACAAAAAATAAATAACACCCTTTTTTTTTTCTCTTACATGTACTAACCTTAATTTCTGTGATAGACAGTAAAATGGTTTTCTTTAAACAGTTATAGTGAATATATATATATATATATATATATATATATATATATATATATATATATATATATATATATATATAATTGGTATAAATATTTGATGCCCCTGTTTAGCTATATCAGAACAGGTCAATTATACCAAACTATCTCAATTTTTTTTGTCGTACAAGAAAATCTTTCTGGTCGTAGATGTCGTGTAAGAGCTTACTATTGTGAAAACTACTAGAATAAATAAATTACTTAATTGCGTGGGCATTGAAAATAAAAAGACAGCTCTATTATATTCCTTTTCTTCTTTCAATGATGTTTTGAATCAATAAATATTCATCTTTTGCATACATATTGAAATGGAAGTATTTCTAGAAGTTCTCATACGCGCAAATCTTGACTATGAAACTGATTCATGGTGAAATCATGCAAACATTAATTTATGAATTACAAGGAGAAAAATATTTTTTCTTTCACATTACTTTTTTTTTCCTTTTAAAATGTAACGGGTAATATTCTTATTAAAAAGAAAAAAAACCAAAATCATATGCCAAGGTATGCGAATCGATTTTTTATATTAGACCCTGACTTTTTTTTAGTGGCATTTTGGTTCTTTTTTGCTCTTTTTTAATTTTATTATTTTATATTGAGTTTTTTTTATTGAATTTTATCAATAAAATTGAGTTGATTGAAATCATTTTTTGTATTTTTTATCATACAATAAAATAAAAAAATTAACTAGCGAAGTCCATAACTCGAGTTTCAATTTTGACGGTTTGATCAGGGGTTAACTTGATCTTTTTCTTTTTAAAATATTTTTTTTCTTTAGACCTATATAGTTCACAATGTTATGTTGGACCTTGCTTCCACGTGATTGAATTAAAAACTTGGGCTAATAAAAAAGAGGGTCAAGAATTTTTCAAATTTAAAATATTATGCCATGTTTAATATTATGATATTGTTGAATTTTTTTTTAACAATCTAGATATTATTTTTTGTCAAACCCCTATCTTGGATAATACACTAGTGATTAACTAATTTATTAAGTAGTTTGACGACTAACAAGATATATATATCAAGAACTGATGAGAGCAAAATCCATTCAAAATTAGACGGATTGTTAATTACAGGTCCGGAGAGATGGAAAAGACCATTCATTTATTTTATTAATTGTCTCCATTCATAGTGCTAACTAAATATATTATATCATATTCCTCCATTGCCGTGCACTCTCTCTCTCTCTCTCTCTCTCTCTCTCTCTCTGTTTTGTTTTTTGTTTTTTGTTTTTTTTTTTCCATAAGCCATGAATATCATTCTAAACTAATTGTTATGAAAAATTAAAATAAGATATAAGAAATAATCTATGAAGAACAATTTACGGACTCATACGCAATAACAGATTTCTCTTAAACTAGTTAATTAATTAGAACAACGCATTTCAACTTAATGTCGCCCATGCGAGCTCAAATATTGTTAAGTTGCACGCTAAGTCTCTTCTTCAAGCTAGAAGCTCGATATAATGGTATTAGAGACAATCCTAGTCGGTATGAAAACTTAAATACCATGCAAGATAAAGTGTTTTACTTTTTAGAAAGGATGAGAGACAACTTCAAGATTCTGCGCTGCCTATGGCTCGATTTTAGGTTATAATCATGGTGTTAAAAGAGATGTTACACATTTAAAAGAAATAGTTTATGAACTCATTAAGAAATTTCTTTTGGATAGCATTAATTGGGTGTATATAGATTCAGAAAATGTTCAGTTATGTACCAATTAAGTCCCTTCTCCAACTTGGGGAGTGAAACATTAATTTTTGTAGCAGTTTGGTGAAAGGGTTTTATTAATCATCAGAACAAAGACATCCATGCTCTAGGCAGTAAATTCCTCTGTACCAGTAGATGCCATTTTTCTTTTTTTCTTTTTTTATATATGGAATATTTTTGGTTTTGTATAGCGTTGTCGGTTTGATGATTTCAGATCTGAAGGGCCCTGCAGCTCAGTGTCTATGCCATTTGCAATTAATTAAACTACGACAGTAACAGTGATTATCTTGCAGTAGATTTCGCTACCTTTACATTCTTGATTAAAAAATAATATAAATAATATTTAAAAATTTTATTTAATAATTTAAATTTTTAATTGAATTAATTGATATAAACTTTGATAATCAAGTGATAATGAATTTGAATTTTATTATTTTTATTTATTTAATAAGAATTAAGTATAAAAAATGATCAACTTGTACAAATTTTAAATTTAAAAGATTTTTATTTAAAAGAATATGTTACAAAATAATATAAATTTTATTTAATAATATAAATTTTTAATTTGATTTGATTTTTCTACACCTTTCACGCTTAATTTTCTCAATCCGTTTCATGGTGAGCTGGGTTTTGCGTGCATTTTCCCGTCTCTAACTAGTCCTCATAGTCTTCATGATAAAATCAAATTTTATTTGTAGCCACACGGTGGAAAATAGTCAAAGAAAAAAAAGGCTCTCTCTCTCTCTCTCTCTCTCTCTCTCTCTCTCTCTCTCTCTCTCTCTATATATATATATATATATATATATATATATATATATATATATATATATATATATATATATATATATCATGTGTTCGCATCTAATATGTCATTTAGTTGTAAAAGTTAGGAATTATCAACGGTGGCGCAGCAGCCAGAGTTTTTTTAATGAGCAGACAAATTATTAACAAATCTATATTATATAAATATGTATTAAAATTAATTAAAAATATATATACTAATTCATACCAAGTAAAATTAATTTAAAAATATTTTTAAAATAAAAAAACTTACATTATAATTGTTCTCTTCAAGTTTTCATATTTTGAAATCGCTTTATAATAGTTTCATTATCAATCATATTGAAAATATCTTTCTCAATGTATACAACCAAACTATCATTCATTCACTTATCTCCCATCCTTTATAATAAGAAAAGAAATATTTAATTGATTAAATTAGTAGATTTAAACATTTATTTGAACATATTTATATCAAAACCCATAAATTATCATAAACCCTAATATTTTTAATAATTAATTATAAAAGAATAAAATTAAAATTAAACAATGAAATAAATAGAAAAAATAAAAAAAAATAAAGAAAATTTACCTCAAATATAAAGCAAAAGGCAAAAAAGATTAATTGCTTACCTATACTTGGTGAGAAATTTGCATACGAGGGAGGCAGAGAACAACAGCTCATGAAAAAAATAAAACGGCAAAGACAAGAAACAAAAAATACTCTTTGTTAGTTAGGGGATTTCATATTTTAAAGCCGGTACCATAAAAACAAAAGAGAGAAAAAAAATTATGGATTAGTTGTGTATATATATTATATTACATTATAATTTAACAATTATAAACAATGACAGCTTTCCATTTTCCTTTCCTGCAATAACAATTTTCTAAACTAATATATTAATATATTTTTTTAAAAAAGTTAATGAGTAATTGCCCTTTTGTGGGTCCCCACGTAGCTCCACCACTGCTTATAATCTAGAGCATTTGGACCAGGAGAATATTTGACTTTTGAGACTTCGGTTCTGCATCGAAAGCTCATCGTGATTACGCGGGGCCTCACAAATTGAGCTCAATAACACAGCATTGACTTTCAGACTTTGTTTCCGCCATTGGCTTCAAATTCTTGGATTCCCTATATAATAATTAATATTTGAAAATGATTTATTTTTATATGAATTTTATACAAACTAACGTATTGATTGTTAAGCGGTAAAGTACTGTGAATTAATCTCATGTCATGATGAGAACTAAATGATTATTCTTACATTGAAGATGGTTTTGTCATGTGATTCAAATCTTAATCAGTTTTTTTTTTTTTTGTTAGGAAAGTGCTTTAATATTTAAGGATTGGCAATGATTCTAAGATTGTGTTTTATTTTATTCACTCAGGGCTTACTTAGGGCTACCGATTTTTCTATTTAAACCGACCTTGTTATTGTCTTTCTCCATCAGTACTTTGATCATAAAAATTCAGAATTCCTCATGACTACATATATGTAAATCTTCATAAGTTCAGAGGTGTAAGAAATCATACTATCCTTTCACTGCATACAGCGTCAATACGGCTCTAAATATTGAGATTGCAGACAAGTAGTTAGTTATTTTTTTTTAGATTTTCCTGAGAAATGGTGATTTGCACAAGCTTTTCGATATCAAGATTAACAAGTTAATAGATTATTTCATTATATCAAAGGTATAATCACACCAAGCATAATTACCACATTGAAACTTGAAGATTTTTTGTGAAAACTTAATCCTGTTATGAAATGAGAATATTTGGGTTTGGTGAAAAATAATCATATAAGCAAATATATATAGTTATATATTGTAATGTGATTCTCAAATTATAAAACAAAATCTGTATTGCCTTGTGAATGAGGACGCAAAAATTGGCCATGGGAGCGGAAAAACGAGAGTATTCAGGTCAATGCCTTGAGAAGATGGCCACCGTCAGTACTCTTTTATTAGTTCCATCTTCTTCTTCTTCTTCTTATGAAGTCAAATATATTAAAGAAGACACTGGCCATCAAGGAAATAGAAACTAGCAAAATACAAGGAAAGAAACAACATAAAACATAAGGAACAAACACCTAGAACTTGCAAAAAGAATCAACTCACTACCTCTCAATCAAGAATACACTCATGAGGGAGCTATAGAAGGATCAAATCCAACTTGTAACATGATGGACAATGAGATGGCGCACATATTATTTCTATATATCTAGTTTAATAACTGTTTAAAAGTTAAAAAAGTTAAAATTCGAAGGTATTGATTTTTCAAATTTGTTATAACATAAAAATCTATGATGGTGATTGTCTCTAGAAGACTATGAAAACACAAAAAACTGATTTAAATTCAACCAGTGTCATAAAAGTCTCAAATTGTTTGAAAATTAAACTTGACAAATTGTAGTAAATTAACAATTGATTGACTCGACTATTCCCAAGTCAAGAAGGATTTAATTTGCTGAACAAGCAAAGGGACAATTCAGCTCTAGTCAAGAAACAACCTTAGCTGTAATTAAGATATATATATCAAGACATGTTAAATATTTTATTTTCTTTCGGTTATACGTACGTTTCTCTAATAATAATAAAATTCTTTTATTCCTATCAAATTTTCATTTTTCCACTTTCATTCTAAAAATTAATCTTTTAGTTGGAATGCCAAGCGAATGAAAGTACTCTGCTATACAAATGACAAACATATGGATGTTTTTGGCATTGCATTTTAGAAATATTTTAGAAAAAAATTGATTATTTATTTATTTACTTCAAATTAATATTTTTTTTTATATTTTCGAATCATCTTGATATGCTGATGTCAAAAATACTTTTTTTTTTTAAATAAATTATTTTGATGTGTTTTGGAATGAAAAATATTTTGAAAAGCAACCGCTACTACACTTTCAAACACACTATATATGTTAAAGAATCATATCAATCCAATAGTTTAAACTATTAGTTAAGGTTCCAAGATATGATTTATATTATTCTTTAACATACTTTCTCTTGTGAAAGCCCTTTGAGCTTAAAACTTGCACAGACCCACATTATCTTATACTTAATTTTTATTAAATAAATGGGGATGGTAAGATTCAAATTCTTGATTGCTTGGTCATTAAGGCTTTGATACCATGTTAAAGAACCATCTCAACCCAATAGCTTAAGCTGTTAGGTGATGTCACAAGATATGTTTATATTATTCTTTAACACTATATAGGTTTGTGAGATTTAAACTCCAAAGAGTTGAGAATAATAGAATGTGTTAGGTTGTGCCTTAGCCAACCTTCCTATTTATATATATGCAGCAGAACACTACAGTAACTGTAGGGATTACAATATTGGAATAATCCTATATTAATTTCCTATTATGATATATACAAGCTGTACATTCTATAATATGCCCCCTCAAGCTGAGGGTGGGGGATCAACCCGAAACTTGAACCGAAAAGCAGTAAAGGATGCAACAGGAAGCGGTTTAGTGAAGACATCGGCAAGTTGATCACGAGAGGGAACAAAACGAATCTGAATCTCTTTCTTGGCAACAAGGTCACGGACAAAGTGATAATCCACTTCAACATGCTTAGTATGAGCATGGAAGATAGGATTTGCTGAGAGATAGGTAGTACCAAGATTATCACACCAAATGGTAGGAGCAGAGACTGAGGGAACCTGCAAATCGGTTAACAAGTATTGAAGCCAAATGACTTCAGCGGTACCATCAGTAAGGGCTTTATACTCAGCCTAAGTAGAGGAGCGAGCAACCGTGCGTTGCTTGCTGGATTTCCAAGAAATCGGCGTCTAACCAAAAAAGACAAGATAGCCACCCGTAGACTTGTAATCATCAATACTATCAGCCCAATCTGCATCTGTAAATCCATGTAGAGCAAAAGAGGAGCCTCGAGTGATATGAAAACCATAAGATGTCGTACCTTTAAGATAGTGTAGAATACGCTTAACAGCGGCCCAATGAGAACCTGTAGGAGCATGCATAAACTGACAGACTCTGTTAACAGCAAAACATATATATGGACGGGTGAAAGTAAGATATTGAAGAGCACCCATGATTTGACGAAATCATGTAGGATCAGAGAATGAGTGATCCGATAATAAAGTGACTTTTAAAGGGGAGACTGGAGTATCAACGGGTTTGGAGGAAGTCATACCAGCTTGGGTGAGGATGTCAAGAATATATTTATGTTGACGCAGCATTAAACCCATACCAGTAGACTGAACTTCAATACCCAAAAAGTAGTGAACAACACCTAAGTCACGAAGCTTGAACTCAGAGCTGAGTAACTGTATAAGGTGATGAAGCATAGCAGAGTTGCTACTCGTAAGCAGAATATCATCAACATACACCAGGAGATAAAAGATATTAGTACCATCAGATAAGATAAACATGGAGGTGTCAACCTTGGAAGCTCGAAAACCGATGGAGAGCAAAAACTCACTTAGACAAGTGTACGATGCTCTTGGTGCCTGTTTCAAACCATACAATGATTTGTGCAATTTTCACACATGAGATAAAAGAGAAGAGTCAACAAAACCTGGAGGCTGTTTCATGTAGACCTCTGCAGTAAGAACACCTTTAAGGAAGGCATTATGAATATCAAGCTGATGAATCTTCCAATTTCGCGAAACCGCGATAGAGAAAACCAATTGGACAGTGGCCTGCTTAATAACTAGATTGAAGGTTTCAGAGTAATCAATACCTGTCTGCTGGGTAAAACCTCTAGCAACAAGGCGCGCTTTATAGCGCTCAATACTACCATCAACACGATGTTTGATCCGATATACCCATCTACTACCAACAACATAAACAACCAGATTTGCTGTCTTCGGCTGCCGCGGTTTGAGAGTCATAGGATGTCGGCTGCGTGCTGGTGGAGACGCAGGAGAAGATAGTGGTAGTGAGGAGATCTGAGGCAGCTGATAAGAAGATAAATCAACCATAAGTTGCAGACCAGCGGGAGAGGATGATGAAGAAGCCACCTTAAGCATTGGACTGTCAGTAGAATAGAGCTATAAACAGAGACCGAATCTGCAGGAATGCTGGGCAGGGAGGGCGAAGCAGAGGAGGGACTAGAGAGTGCCCCAAGACCATGAGAAGATGAGACCAATTGACGAACTGAACCTGCATCATAAGGGTTAGATAAACAAGCATGGGATGATGGCCAAGGGATGGGTGGAGGCTGTGGTCGGGTGGCTGTTTGGAGTGGTAAAGCTGAGTGCTGTGGGCTGTTTGAGTGGTTGGTGGAAGTGGGAGGTGGTGGGTGGTTTAGCAAATTTAGGAGGGTGACAGTAGCGGGTGGGGTGGGGGTTGTGATGGAGTTCTTTGCAATCTTTTCAGAATTATCGAATGAAAACACATGTTCATGGAAGCGGACATGACGAGAAATATAAATACGGTGAGATGCAATGTCAAGACATCGATAACCAAGATGCGAGGAACTATTTCCAAAGAACACACATGGAGAGGAACGAAAATCCAATTTATGATTATTATATGGACGCAGAAAAGGAAAACAGAGACACCCAAAAGTACGCAAAAAATGATAATCAGGAGACTGTTGAAATAATAATCAAACGGAGAGCGATGGGCAAGAACAGGAGTAGGTATGCGATTTATAAGATAAACAGAGGTTTCAAAAGCATAATTCTAAAATCAAAAAGGTGCTTTACATTGCCTTAAAAAAGTAAGACTTGTTTCCATAATATGCCTATGACGACGCTCTACTGTGCCATTTTGTTCATGAGTGTGGGGACAAATCAGACGATGATGAATACCAACAGTCTGAAAAAATATGGATAATTTTCGATATTCACCGCCCCAATCAGTTTGAACAGATTTTATTTTTAATGAAAATTGACGTTCAACGAGAGTTTGAAATTGATGAAAAACAGAGTAAACATCAGACTTGGCAACGAGCAGATAATACCATACATATTTAGTATAAGCATAAACAAAGATAACAAAATAACGATAGCCATCAGAAGAAAAGAGAGGAGCAGGGCCCCATACATCACTAAAAATTAATTCAAGCAGAGCAGAAGTTTTGTGACCCGTAGGTCCTAAAGACAAACGCGATGATTTTCCTAAAGGACAACTTTGACATTGAAAATTAAGACATTTGTTGTTACAAATGATCTTATTTTTCAAGATTAACAATTGAAAAATACGTGAAGTAGGATGGCCTAGTCAACGATACCATAAATTGATAGAGGCAGAAGTGCAGGGAGACCAATAGGCTTGAGGAACTAACGTGACGGAAGACTTGGTCAGGGCATAGAGACCATCTTTACTTTGACCTGAGAGAAGGACTTCATGGATTTTGAGATCCTTGATATAAAACACATGAGGGTGAAATTCAAAATAAACAATATTATCGAGATAAAATTTCTGAACAAAGAGCAGAGGTTTCGTGATTGCAGGAACATGAAGAACATTAGATAAGTTGAAAGAACGATGTGGTGTATATATTTTTGTATGACCGAGATGAGATATAGGGAGGCCCTTACCATCACCAACATGCAAATTATCATTACCAAGATAAGGTTCTGAAGCAGTCAAGGTGGCAAAATCAGGTGTGACGTGTTGATTGGCACCGGTATCCGGAAACCAATCAACAGAACCAGTTGAGAAGAGATTGCGCTGCACCAGATTGGCAGTAGGCTGTTGGCCATAACCTCGCTGCTGGAATTGAGGACAGTGGGGAGCTGTATGGCCGAAATTATGACATAATTAGCAGCGTGGATTCTGCCCCTTATTGCGCTGCCAAGAACCCTGCCATGAGCCCTGCCGACTGTCACCGAAGGAGGAGCTTTGGAAGCTGTGGTGATCAAGTCTGGAGCCAGCAAACCGGTTGCCTCTGCTGCTTGACTGGTTGGGACGCTAGCCACTGTTGAAGCGGCCCCTGCTGCGGCCAGAATTGCCAAAGGTCTGGTGCTGCGCAACAAGGGCAGATGATGGAGTGCTGGGTGTGGGCAGTAGAGGAGCATGTATGGCAGCTGAAGATTTGTGAAGAAATTCATGCGTGAGGAGATGACTGTAAAGATCTGCATATGATAAAGGTTCGGCCTTGGTAATAAGACTTGTAACTAAGTCTTTAAACTCTCCCCGAAGACCACGAAACACATATAAATTGAAATCTTCAAGCAAAACTAGCTGACCAGCAGCGACCAATTCATCAAAGAGGGCCTTAGCTTTTTGCATATATTGAGTTACTGATTCATCACCCTGTCAAATATCCTGAAGAGAGCCTTGAAGTTGCATAATACGAGAGTTGGAGGTGGAAGCGAAAGCTTGCTCAAGAGTGTGCCAAGTTGAAAAGGAGCTTTGACAGCCAACAACAAGATGTAAAACTTTCATAGATAGGGAGGAAAGAAGAGCACTTAGAATGAGTTGGTCCTGTTGTTTCCAGCAAAGAAAGAGCAGATTTACCTGAAGAGAGATACCATCTCCGGTAAGAATATGTGAAGATGGACATGTGTTGGAGCCATCAACAAAACCAAAAACTCCTTGGCCTAGGAGATACGACAGCATCTGCATACGCCAATATAAATAATTGGTGTTTGTTAATTTGAGGGAGATGACTTGATGAGTGTGAGAGAGGGAGATAATGCTTGCGGCAATAGGGATAGCAGCTGCATTAGACATGGGCTGCAAAAGAAGGCGTTCACCAGTCATGACAGAGGAGAAACCAGGCGGTGAGGCAGCAGAGGAGAGTAGAGGAGGCGCTGCAGGAGAAGAAGGCTGGACTGCTGGTGCTGCAGAAGAAGAAGATGTATGTGGCGGCTGTTCCATTGAAGAAGGGAGGCTATGAGAAAAGTAGGTTTATTATTTTAAGGTTTTGTGGCTCTGATACCAAGTTGAGAATAATAGAATGTGTTAGGTTGTGCCTTAGCCAACCTTCTATTTATATATATGCAACAGAACACTGCAGTAACTGTAGGGATTACAATATTGGAATAATCCTATATTAATTTCCTATTCTTATATATACAAGCTGTACATTCTATAATACAAAGTAAAACAAAAAATAAAATTCCAAAATTTATAATATCTCATACTATAGATTTATGGTATAATATTTCTAAAAATAATAATGCTTTTATAATTTAGGACTAATGAAACTAGAGATTCATGTAATTTTGATTTTAGATAAATACAAATTTATAGTTTCAAAAGGACAGTTGAATCCTTGACATTTTAATTTTGTGATAGCATTAGTCTGTTTATCCAAAATCAGCTCTAGTTGTCACTATATAAATAGACGATGGTTTCCTATTGGGCATCATTTTAACTTTTGACTAATCATAAAATGCCACATATCTCTTTAATTTTCAACTCAATGGCAATTGGATTTGATTTTTTATGAAGGAACTAAATCGTATAATGTCAAAGATCCAATTACTTATTTTGAAACCATAGAGTTGTGTTTATCATACATTAAAGACACAAATGGTCTAGTGCCACTAGCTAAACCCAAACATTTCCATATTATTCTATATATATTAATCAAAGTTAATTTCTAGCTCTGACTTATATAGGGGAAAAAAAATCATGTAATTAGTAATTATAAGGACCATGGACCAAGAAAGAACATTTTGTCTCTGCAACTACTGTAGCATATGTACATCAAGGCAAACTAATGTGTTAAAAAAGTAAAAAATAAAAATAAATCGCCATCTAATTTTATGGTAACTAGAAACTCTAACTTGTCTTCAAAGTTTCTAAGTAAGGGACTAATTATATAATAGAGAAGATAGACATTACGATATATATTTTATTTAAGGTAAGCTATATTGTTGTTTATTTTCAATAATAGTTGTGTTTTAATATGGCTTTTCTAAAGTGGTATGCATTTTATTTAAAGTATTGTCATTGTCTACAAAAGAAAGTTCAAAGGACATGAGTCAGATGTTAGACCTTACCATCCTGGGTTATTTGATGGATTATATTAATTAACTTTGTTATATGTTAATTAACATCTAAAGAACATGGTCTATTATGAGACCATTCCATCCTAAGTCTTTTAATAGATAATAGAATCATTTAATATAAGGTTGAGATATTCAATCATGGTTAATTAACTGAATAACATCCAAAGAACATGGTCTAATTTTAGACCATTCCATTGTGATTTATTTAGAAATGACGAGCAAACCTATATATAAGACTTATTATGGTTTGAGAAATTCACATTATCCATTAAGTAGCATGTAAAGAACATGGCCCACTATTAGACCATTCCATCATGAGTTAATTAATAAATAATAGGAATATCAAATTGAATTTGTAAAATTATGAAATGGAATTATTATATATCCTAGAGATCATGTATTAATTAACATTATTATTCACTTATCGACAATCAAAGAACTAGGTCCATTATTAGAATATACCATCCTTGATCGATTAATAATTAATTGAAACCATTCTATAAAATATTAATTGATTTTATTACTCGATAATCAACATCAAAAAGACATGGCCTAATATAAAACCATTCTATCTTGGGTTAATTAACCATTAATAGGAATAAGTAATGCAAGATGGTCGTATGTGGCACTCCTCCTCCTTATCTTCCTCTTTATATTGGTGGTGTTAATTATCTACTGCTGCAGAAGATGAGAGATCAGTGCTGTCAAAAGTTCATTTTTCTTTTTTGTCACCTCTATTTAGATTTTTCTTCTTCCCTTTCTTTTTAATGACTGCTGCAACTATCGCCAATGGAGGAGGGAGTAGTTGTCCGATATGGAGGAGCTTGGATTTGAGGAAAAAAAGGACATCATTTGAGGAGTCTTCCGGTACTTGGTGTGAAAAAAAATTGTACTAGGAGGAAAGGTGTTGAACAGAGTGGAAGTTTCTATTGTAGTTGTCACCGTCACTAGTCAGGTGGGTGGTGGACTTTGTTGTCTCTGGTATGGTGGTGGTGGGATGTGATGGTTACGAGGGTTTAAAGAAAGACAGATGTACGATGTTCTTTTGATTTATTTTAGGGAAAGATTAGTGTTGTTTTCTTTTTTTCTCTTTTCTTTTTTGTTTTTGTGAGGTGTGTGATGTGAGTGTGAAGATATAAGTGAGGGTATTTTAGTGTAAGGCCTATTTATTGAAATCTTATAGTGTGTCAAAGTATAGGTGTTGATGTATGTTGATACTATGATGAACCTTCTCAACCTTTCCACCTTTCTATTATTTCCCTTTATTTTTCTAGAGTGTTCTTCCACCTTTCTAATTTTTCTAAAAAGTCTTCCACTTTTCAAATTTTCAAAACTCCCTCTCATAAGACAACTTTGCTTTTCCTTTTTTTTTTTTTCTTTTCTCTTATTATTTTTAAACTATATTAGTCCTTATCATTTTTTCAATTACATTTTACTCATTAAAAAAATCTTTTTAATTGATTAATTTTCTCTTTATCTTCTTTTCTTCTATTCTTTTTTGAAAACCTTTTCAATTAAAAAACATTATGTGAAATGGTAAAAAAATATGAAATGATCATAAATTGGCCAAATCCCATTGAAAACATATTTGTTTTAGAATCTCGGTATATTTTTGTATTTTTCTTATTTTTTGAATTTTTAGGAAAACATGTTGAGAACAAGCAGTAAAGGATGGGTGATGACAATTGCTCCTTCTTTACAAGATTTACGGTGCATAGATAAGGAAAAATTCATTTTCATTGACTTTGTATAGTAAGTTCTGTAAAGAAAGAAAATGACTATATAAAAAGATAAATGAATGGATAAAACTAGGATTAATATAAAGAATAAAGAGATCAATTTGGATCTATATGAATAAAAATGATCATTTTTAGATCTATGCAAATGAAATGATCTTCTTTGGATCCATGCAAATGAGATTAACATGGGATCTTTAGTAAATGGAATTAACATGGGATCCATATGAAAGGGATAAACCTGGAATCCATGCAAATGAAAGGATCATTTTGGGATTTACGCAAATGAGATCAACTTGGGATCTAAAGTAAATGAGATTAACTTGGGATCCATTTGAGAGGGATTAACTTGGGATCTGAAGTAAATGGGATTAACTTGGGATCCATTTGAGAGGGATCAACTTATGATCCATGTGAAACAGGAACAACTTGGGATCCATATGATTGTATGGTCTAACTCAGAATCAACTTTGGATTTATCAAAAAATCAAATTGGGATCCATATAAAAAGGGATTAGCCTGTAATATAGATCAACTTGGTATCTATGAAAGGATCATCTTGGAATCTATAAAAGGATCATTTTAAGATTTATATGAAAGGATCAACTTGGAATCCAGATCAACTTGGGATCAATGAAAGGATCATTTTGGAATCCATGCTAATGAGATCAACTCAAGATCTATATAAAAGGATCAACTTGGGATCTATGCGGATAAAAAAAAGAAAGATCAACTTGAGATCCATAAAAAAAAAGGATCCACTTGGGATCTATGAAAGGAACATCTTATGTCCATGCAAATGGGATCAAATTGGGATCTATATAAAAGGATCAACTTAGGATCCATGCAGATAAAAAAAAAAAAGAATCAACTTGAGATCCATAAAAAAAGATCCACTTGGGATCTATGAAAGAAAAAAAGATTAACTTAGGATCTATATAAATGAAAGGGGTCATTGAGAGGTGACTATCTTCTAAACAAAATAAAACAGGGTCTAATTATTAGGTGACCAATCTTGACAAAGTTTGATTATCAGGTGACCAACCTCAATATGAAATTCAAACAAGTTAGTTTGACTTACCTAGTTATGAGATTTGGCTATGAAACTTTCGATAGTAGGACTAAAACCTAAATTTTTTATGGCAGGGCTTTTTCTTTTTGATTGTAAGATTGCTTCTCTTGATTGCAATGTTTGAGATCCTAATTACAGAAATTGATCTCTTGAGTATATGGTTGATCTACAGGTTGACTTGATGGTAGGTTTACCTTTTTTTCTTATTATAGGGGTTCACTTCTTGATAACAAGGTTTGATCTCTTAATTGCAGGGTTGATCTACGAGTTGACTGATGACATAGCTAATTCTCTTGATTGTACGTTTGAACTTTTTAATTGCAAGATTTGATCTTCTAATTGTAGGGTTTGACTTCTTGATTACAAGGTTGCTTCTCATGATGACAGGGTTTAATCTAAGAATTTCCTTTCTTCGAGATCATACTCAAGAAAATATTGTTATTTGAGATATTAATAATTAAAAGCTAAAATTGACATAAACTTTCACCTATATACACTATTTTTTAAAATTAACATCTTATTATCTTAATAATATCATCAATTTATTTTGATTTTATTTGTAAAGCTTACCTCTTAGAGTCAATGGGAAAACCCAAATTATTTATTTTAAAAGATCAATTTTCCTTTTATGTTACTTGGATTTTTGAAATCTTTGGAATTACCTTTTTTTTTATAGAGAAATAAGTGCTATCTAGGCTCATCGCAAATTTATCTTTCCATGACCTCGATTTTCAATCATTGGATGAGCACAACTACTACATCATCTTAACTTGGCTCATACTGCTTCTACTTATCATTTCCATTAAGTGTTATATATGGATATTTGTTCATTACTACTTATTTTTCATTATCACCATGAAAAAATCGACACCACTACCAATGAAGTATTTTTTATTTCAACATTTTACATGCTATTATAATGGATTTCCTCATTCTTAAAACAAGATTGCCCCCAACCAATCTAGCCAAGTTTATCTTTCAAATGGTCATCAAAAGGTGCACATACATCACCATCAGTCTTAGATATGTCTTTTACCATTCATAACCTATAATGGAGTTCTTTAGGTCATTATTTGGCTATTGTCAATGCCAAAGGTTTCTTCAATTTGAATTGCCCTTAGCAAATCTAAATCTTTTTATCTTTTAGTAGTAATTGAAAGGAATGTATTTATCATTACCCCTATTATAATTATCAAATGTTTATTTTTTCATTCATAACCTATGATGGAGTTTAAAAAATAATCTTCAAACTAGATTTTCCACAACTGATTTGGATGTGTTTGTCTTTTTAGTAGCCATTGAAAGGCATGTTTGCATCATGATTACCCAATCATCATCGTAAGATGTTTATTCAGTCATACACTATTTATGCTAGAATTAATCATTGGCTAATGCAATGGGTTTTTCATACTAGACTACCCCCCTCCTGATCTGGCTATATTCATCTTTTCAGTAGCCATTAAAAGGCATGCAAGCATTATCATCATTATTTTTGTGAAGAACATTGCAAATCTACCAATTAAGAATTTTGTTATAAACATTTTTCTTCAAGAAATCACCATATTGTGTTGCAGGACCAGGCTATAAATTTCAATTGTTATGTTCATGTTTGTTCCAAGGTTAAAATTAAATCATTGAGATGTAAATTTGAAAGTATTGTACATTTATTTATTTGATCAAAATTCAGAACATGTCATTTAAGTGCTATGAAGCAATTTTAAATTCGGTATATGATGAAATTGGTGTTAGTACTTTTATGGATTCTTCATCAAATGAAAGGCTATTTTGGAAAGAAAAGATTGTAAAGAAAAGTTTTGGCTTATAAAATACGTCATGCTTTATCTTTCCCATTTGAAAAACTATGATTTAATGTCATAAAAAATGATATGCAATACACAAACAATTTATGATTTTGTTTCAAAAACATTTTTCTTCTCTTTTCAAAATTTAAAACTCATCAACACAAACAAATTGTTCTTGATCAAAAAACACTTTTAAAAGCATATAATGTAGGTTATGGTCCATGTTTATGAAATAATTGGATACTCATAAGGCTCAAAGGATGTTTGAGGGTTCAAAGACGTAGGATCACTTATTCCATGTAAAGATCCTTTTGGGCTTGTTGCTTGGATTTTACCGTTTTAGATTGTGATCTCACTACAGCCTCAATTCTCCAAATTACAACTCATGCTTTGTATTGACTTTTCGTTCTTTAATTTTGGATGTTGCACCATCATTAGGGATATTTAGAGAGAGCTCTTCATCTTCTTTCTTGTTTTTTTTTTATTTCTTTGATTCGATCATTTCATTTCTCATTTGAGCATTTGCTCGCTCTCTTTTGTAATATTTTTGTCCCTTTCATATTATATTTTTTTTTCATTTCTATCCATTTGGAGTATTTTATTGATTGTCTAGGACTTCCAAAACATACTTATAGTGTGAGGGGTGATCCTGATCTGGGTTATTATCTAAGAAAAGTATATTTCAAGGCTTAAAGAGGGATAACAAAGGATAAAAGTATTTGATCTATACCTGTAATTGATAGCTTATGGCATATAATAAAGGGAAGGCAAGAATAGTTGTATATGGAATTAATATAATAAGTTAGAAATGCAGCATAGATCAAATATGCATGTAAGAAGTTTGACGATGTTGGAACCACAAATAATTAATTATTTTATGGAAAGATAATTAAAGTTATGCTGATACTTTCAAGTTTTTGTAATAAAATGCATGTTTTACTAAATGACTAATTTTATGTATATGTTTCAGGTCTTTTCAATTTAGCGTCATTGCAGGAGATTATCACATATATTTTGTAGTTGTATTAGGTAGAGTTTGCTATTATTTTGTAATAAATTGGAGTACAAGTTTAGATTGACCTTTTAGAGTGGTATTTAGGAAAACAATGAATTGTTAGTGAACTTGTTTTTCATGCATGTATGATATATTATTTAAAGGGTTTTATGGAAATGGTATTGCATGTAATTGATGTTTAATGTGGTGATGTTGATAATGAAAGATTATGAGTTGAGGGTATCTTTGAGGTTACCTAAGTAATGGTGAAAGTATGTATTGATTATTATTGCTATAAGGTTAAAAATATGGATAAGATTTTTGTAAAAACAAAACTCTACTGAATTTCATTGGAAAAAAAACTAGGTTAAATATTACATCAAGATATAAAAAGAATAAAGTTCTATAAATGTTGATAGATAGAGTAGCGGAAATAGAAAAAAAAATCTATTTAAATGTTTTACATACATAATTATTAGAATCGAGAATAACTGCATTCATAAGTTCAGAACTTTACAATATCCACCAACAACATCCTATGATCTACGCCAACAAGACTGATCAGAATAGTCCTCAAAACTTATTAATTGGATTCTATCAAAAGCTCCATACCATGTCTAGTTACACGGCCATTCAATTACATTTTGCACTACAGCTAATTTTCTCTACGAAGGGTCTTGCAACAACCAACTACCTTCCTTGTAGCTCCGTTACCATGTAAAAAACAATAGCGAGATTTGAGTCACACTAACCCAAGATCACTAAGAACTCTGTAAATTAAGGAAAACAAGCTGACATAACAAGAGAATTGTTCTTTTATTATGCAAAAAGAAATTACAGTAGGACATGAACTGACACTCATTCACTAAACACACAAAAGAGACTAGAAGATAAATAAGGAAACCAGAACAACTCTCTTCGAAGAAGCATGGTTATGACTGTGCACTTAGGGCTGGTCTTGCCAAGATACCGGTGATCTGTTCGAGTACAACTTTTGATAGTAGAGATTGAGTCCTTTATATTTCTCGCACTCAGATGTTTGCAGGATACAAGTCTTGCTTTGCCAGTTTTTTCTTTTCAAATCGGTTTTCTTCCATTATGAATGCCACCGTGAAAAAAATTTAATATTATTTTTTACTAAAATTTAATATGGTTTATATATTTTGGATTATTTTGATGTGCTGATATTAAAAATAATTTTTAAAAAATAAAAAAACATCATTGACATATATTTCAACACAAAAAATTATAATGTCTAAGTACCGTTCAGACAATTGTCGGTTTGAGAGCGGGGTAGCTGAAATTTCGTTGTAGTTGGATTTTATTGATATTTTCTAAGACATCATCAGGAATTTTCCCTGCTCTTGTTGCTGTCCCAATAAATCTGGCCTACTAGTTGATTGGTTGGTCGGTGAAAGACTTTGGAGAACTTCCTTGATGTGTATCCAAATGCAAGTCTATGCTGCATTTATTTTACACTGTTTTAGGAACAGATGAGGTCTTCTCGAGTTCAGGTCTGTTGTTTTCCTTGGCTAAAGTGTCGACTACTTGGCATATCACAGGTCTCATATTCCTTTCGTTTACGAAAGATTGGAAGCTCATGATGAACCCTATAAGAAGGCTGACGAGGAAGGGCAGGTTTTGAAAATACGGAATGCAAATTGTAATTAACTCGATCAAATCAAGATTATTACATAAACATTGAGACATGCTAGAGGACAGGAAGGGTTTTATTTCAAGGAGAGATGCTTTAGCAAGCTAGGCACAAACAAAAACCATGACAAATGACAAGATCAGCTTAAGAGAACATATTAGCACACAGGCATACATTATATATAAAAAGAAGTTATTGCATCAAGCAGGCCATATATTCTTTGCAAAATCAAGAGACTTCTTTCCATCATGAGCATTGCTGAAGAAGTTGTTCATGTATTCTTCGAAGATGAACTCCCGATAACGAGCAACTCCATCTCTCTCCACTACTTGAGGCAATGGTCCAATCCTCTCCGTTGATTTTGGGATCGTGAAGATTGGGATGGACACTCTTGACTTGGTTCTTGTAGTACGCACTCTATGCTCAGCACTTTTGTATCTTCCATTGCTTAGTATCTAATAGAAACATGTCATTTGCTGGAATTATTAATGTGAGGTTTGATTTCAGTCACACTGATAAAAAAAATAATATTATCTATAGTTTGCTAAAAATGACAATCAATCATTAAGAATACGATCAATCATTTTTATTAATACTGCTAGGCTGGTGGATTTAAATCAGTCTATTTTAATTTTTTTTTGAAAGATTTAAGTTATAATCACATTTATTGAACTCCTCAGACAATTTTAATTAATTTTGAATATTATCAAACCTGTAAGGTGTCACCAACATTGATGACCAAAGCACCAGGGACCGGAGGGATCTCCAACCAATCTCCCTTTCTCTTGCCATCCATCTCTTCCTCCATTTTAACATATAAACCACCAATGTCATCTTGCAATAATACAGTAAGTATGCCCATGTCTGAGTGGCGCCCCACGCCAACAGTAAGCTCTGGATTAGGACATGTTGGATAAAAGTTCATGTTAACCAGCTTTAAACCAATTAGGCCATCAATCTTTGAATCATCCAAAGTCACTCCAAGCTTCCCGATCAGAATTTCCAGAACTTTCCTCACCATCTTTATTGATGTCCTCAGGTACTCCAGCGCCACATCCCTAACAACAGTAAAAATATTTATCATCAGACAAGTTTTGTCCACCCCATTAGAATGAAAACGCAGTTATTACATTCTAATACACCATAGCATGAAGATTAACAAACATATACTGTCCATGTCCATCCCATTAGAATGAAGATGTTAAGAAAATACTAAAAATATCTTTATTTTTAGTGCTGTTCCCCGAGATATTCCAAGTGCAAGTGTTTTATTATTGCTGGTCAGCCATGGAGTGTTTGGAGTTGAGGGTAGGTTAAATATGTACCTGTAGCAGTGGGGACTATGGCTAAGGGTTTTGGACTTCTTTAAGTGGGGTTCACATGGACTCCATTCATAAGCTGTCCTTGACCAAACAGGCCTAGAAATAAATTTTTTCATGCGCTTTTCCCAAGATTACAAGTTGGAAAGTTCAAAAAAAAATTCTAACCTATTTGTTCCTTCATTTAGCGTTTTTAAAAAGAATTAAAATCTTTTTATTTTTTTATTTATTTTAAATTAATATATTTTTAATTATTTTTATATGCTGATATTAAAAATAATTTTTAAAAAATAAAAAAATATCATTAATATGTTTTTTGACACGAAAAATTATTTGAAAAGTAACCGTAACCACACTGCCAAATAAATACTTGCATGACTGCCAAATAAATACTTGCATGACGGTAGATATTATATTTTAATATAAAATTATTTTCAAAAAATATTTTTTACTTTTTATTTTAACATATCAAACAATTTAAAAATACAAATAAAATATAACAATTTAAAACTGCAGCGCCAAACTACCTCTAATCACTGACAACCAGAAAAAAGAAAGCTATCGAATTTAATCAAAGAGCACTCACTTGCATTCTTGAGGCCAATATTCAAGAGCTTCAGCATCAGTAGTATAATGCATGCTAATGTAGTCCTTCCACTCTAATGCCTTCTCTTTATCAGGCACAAAACTTGTACCGTACCTCACCGATGGGCTAGGGCTCACACCTTTACGGTAGACAGCCTTCTTTTCAGGAGGTTGGCCAAAGAAATTGTTTGCGGCATCCTTAAGTGACTCGAGCAGCTCCACAGGCACACCATGATTCATCACTTGGAAGAACCCAAGAGTCTCTGCCGCCCTTGCAATTTCCTCCACTATTTGGTCATGGTCGGGTCCATCTAGCTTTGACAAATCAATTGGTGGGTTGTCATGTGCGATAGCATTAAGCTTGTCTATTCTTTCTTCTGGTGGTTGCACATATTGTTCCGGCACCTCTGATAGACCAAAATCCACCATGCCCTTGACTCCATTCCCATCTCTGACAACAAAATTGAACAGTGAGTTTCCATCAAGAAAACTTGGGGCCATTTGTCGGTGAACTTAATTTGTGTAGATACGTGGAAAGATATTTAGATGAATATTGATGGCCCTACAATCTGTAACGTTGCCAATTTATATTACAAGCAAATAGAATATTCAGTAATATATTGGTCCAAAGAATTAATATTTGATGGTGCACAAATCTTGCCTTATGATGCAACTAGTTAAATTCAACATGCAAAATGCAGAAAGACCCATTAAAATAGTATTGCACCCACCCCTAGGACCATTTGTTTCACTGACATTTGCTGGTGGCATGGTGCAGGCAAAGGAGGACAATGATTCGGTTGAATAAAGCAAAGAAAAGCATGCATAATGCCAAATATCTTAAACGACTACATGAGTCATGATCATTAGTACGTTCACATCCGTGTTTTTAATGTTTAAGGGTTGTATGGTTTTTTTTTTTTAAAAAAAAAAAAGTAAAAGGGAGATTTGGGTCTGAAATCTGTAAAAGGTTGACGATGAAATGAAAGGAAAAGGAAGTTTAAGGACTTAAATGTCAGGAAAATAAAGTTTAGAGACGAGACTATGAAAACCAAAACCTACAAGGACAAAAAAATGTAAAGTTTGGAAACTTTAGGAATGAAATTGAACCCTTGGGAAAACTTTAGGGACCTAATCTTGACGTATAGGAGCAAAGCTACAATAAAACGCCAAAATCTTTTAGTTTACAGTAAAATCCTGTACCCTTGCCATCACTAAACGATTTTCAAAATCTATTTTTATTTAATTATATAATAATAAAATTAAATAATTTAAAAAATTTAAACTTTTTTTAGTCAAAATTTCATTTTTTATCAAAGTAATTTTTTTTGTTGTGATGAAAGCAGATTTTCTTTTTACAAGTAGCTTGATTTTCTATATGAAAACCTAACACAATCAAATAAACATTTGCAAGAATTTAAATTAATGAGAAAACAAATACTTTTCCAGCTAAAATCATGCTTCCATGTTCATGTTTTTTTTTTATAGCGAAAATATTTTTTTTATTAGAATAATGATTTTCAAATTAAAACTTAGCATCGTATGAAAAACAAATTTCAATCCAAAAACAAAAAAGAATGCATGTCATGGTAAACACAATAGTATAAATAAAATAAAACAGTATTAATTTTAGAAAATTATGTAAAAACTAATATATAAAAATATAATATTTTTTTCATTTAATATTCATGAGTAATTTTTTAAAATTATGCATATAAGATATAAATAATTTTTTTGCAAATAAATTGATCATATTACTATAAAAAGCTCAAATTTTATTTGAGAGAAGAGGTATAATTGGTTGATTTTTTAAAATTTCACTGTAATAATCTTAATTAAAAAGCATTTTATTTTGAAAAAAAAAAAAACAACAATTGAATAAAAAAAATGAGAGGTTAGGTGCTCTAGGCCTACGACCAAAGCTAGACCAAGCCTAAATGCTATTCTTGTTTTTTTTTCTTAATTAACTAGGAGATACACATAGGCCACTTATTTTTTTAAAAAAAATTATAGATGACATGTTGTTTTTTGTTTTTTAGTTCAATTTTCTAGTCATTGAACTTATCTCTATCTCGTGATCTTTTTTTTAATTTAAAAACTCATTTTTCTGCCGTCATCTCACCTCAAAATATGAATAAAAAATATCATATAAACCTCTAAAACTCAATGTTTAACAAGAAAATACATTTTAATTGGGTTAAAAAAATCATTTTTAAATTAAATTCAAAATATTTTTTTGATGTCCAATCTATATTTTCCAACATTATTAAAGGTGAAAACTATTTTTATTGATTTTCTCTTATAAAGATGAATAATTAAACACCAAAATTAAAGTTATTTATGGCTATAATCTAACCACTCAATTGCTTTCTTAGTTCTCAACTTTTTGGGTAAACTTTTTTTCCTCGCTCTATTTCTAGATATTGAAATATGACCAAAATAAAATTTAGGATTAAAACACAATAACTTAAAATTATAGAAATTAAATATAAAAAAGTTAAAACTTGAGGGATTAAATGAGACTTTTGTGCTCCTTTTTTTAAAAAACAAAAAGTCCTCTCTTTCTTTATTTATATAAATTTTATTCCTTTATCTTCCATTTTTTAGAAGAATAAGCTAAAACTTTATTTCAAAAAATTAGTCATTAATTTAATAACTTAATGTTTAACGATATATCGGGTAAGTGAGAGAAAATATATCAAAATATATTTAAGAGTATAAATTATAAAAATATAACTTTAAAGGATGAAATTGAAAAGGAATAAATTGCATTTTATTAAAATGATATCATTGCAAAATATAGGGACAAAATTAAAAAAAAAAGGCAAAATCACTCAATTAATGAATAGTTTTTGTGAGAGCATGAATAATGTTTTTTTAAATAGTAAAAAGGAATATTGTTTTAGTTTGTTTGTTAGTTATTAATAACGATGGATACCTTATTTATAACTAAATTACATACTGAGCAATTCAAATGATAATCTATTATAATTTTTATATTTGAAATAAAATACTTCACTATAGAATTGAGTCGATTATACTATTTGTAATACATATGAAAATAAATTGAATTAGCAATTTTTTTTTAAAAAAGGAAAGATTCTAGCGAAAACCTTAAAAAAATAAAAAAATAAAAAAATAAAAGGAAAGATTAAAAACATACATAATTGGGAAAAAATATTATCTTGATGAGAATTGATGCGAGTAGAGAAAGAAAAGATATTGTGTTGCCAATAGTTTTAGGAGGAAAGAAAGAGTTGTGTGAGAGAAAGAGAAAAAAAAGAGTTTGTGTTAATATGTGAGTATTTTTGAAATATTATTTTTAACAATAATTTTATAATTTTAAGAGAGATTATTGTAGCAAATTATAGAGCCTCCTCTCTAATTTATTTTTATATCTTTTTTATAAATTGAATACTAAAAAACCTTTCAAACACAAGAATTTAACTCTATAAATTAAATTCAATTCACAGGTAAGTTGTTAAAAATAAATTCATAGCTAGATTTTATAAAATGAATACAAAAAATTATGTGACATTAATTATATAGAAAATAATAGGAAATAACTAAATATATAGCAAAAATTTGCATAAGAATGCCTATATGATTTTTTTCTCTAAGAGAGATATCTTTTCTATTGCTAGTTTGATGTAGAATTTAGTTATATAATGTAAGTAAATCTTTCAAATATATATGATAAATTATATTACTAAATTTTCATTTACTATAAATCAGAATAACTGATTTCTCTAAAATCTATAACTTAATCCATTTAGTTTTACAATGGTTTTTTTTCTTAATTCCAAATCTACTATTTCACAATTAGAATTAATTATTCCAAAAACAAAGGAAAAGGATAGCTTTCTTTTTAAGGATTGGACTGAGAAAAAAAAAAAACAGCAGTAAAAAAAAAAAGAGCTTCTTGCTAAGCTGCTGACCACTGGAAGAGACTATCACGGCGACTTAACGGCAAAAAAGGGCAAAGTATAAGAAGGAAGATAAAGGAAACATTTAAAGCATGAGAACAACAAAGCATGGTAGTGGCGACAGGAAAACATAAACAGTCGAAAGAACATCAGTAGTGAAGATCACAAAAAGGGCAGAAAGATCAGATGTCTGTAAGGAAAAAAATATACAAAACTGTCAACCAATAGTACACATACTAGATACCAATTGGTGCACCCAAAGCACCCAGAAAAGACAAATTGACTAAAGCAGGTAAATAAATCCAACAATTTGGGCTTGTTTGGTTTCCAAGAAAATGAAAAAGAAAAACTTAACTTTTCAACGTTTCCAAGAAAGCGAGAAAAACCCAGAACACATAAAGAGCAAAGAATGACAGGGTAATACTGAACATTGTTGCGGATCAATTTGAAAGTGGTTTTTGAGGAGTGTAGTTGTGGTTATTTTTAAAAATATTTTTCATTCAGAAAAATATATTAATAATATTTTTTAAAAAAAAATTATTTTTAAAATCAATATATTAAAATAATTTAAAAACATAAAAAACATATTAATTTAAAATAAAAAATAAATTTTAAATTTTTTTAAAAATACTTTTCAAACGCATTACCAAACACCTAAGTATGACAATTCCATTCTCTACAATCTAAACAAATCACAAAAATGAAAAACCAAATAACAATTTGGAACAAAAGCTTCAAAATTAACGAGAGACAGTGATTTTTGAAGCGTACCCAAATGAGACAGGGTAATTGAAGGATGGGAGACGAGATTGATGGAGTGGAAATTATGGGATACCCATAATGATATTGCTAAGCCGAGTCCACATATCAGATGGATGAGAAATGCTTGTGGAGCTGATATTGATCTAGAGGGATTCTCCTTCTCCCTTTTCTTTTTTGATTGGTCTGCCGTTTATGACTATCAGCCAAAATCTATTAAGCCTGCACAAAAATTCAATCTGCCATCTTCATTGAGCGAAGCAAACTAGATCTCACAACGAAATAAGATGTATAAACGAGGAAAAACCCAACACACTGACCCGGATGTAGAGTAAAGAAAACAATAAGCACAGACCTCGTGCAACATTTTATTAATAATCATTTTGGAAATTGA
Organism: Populus simonii; assembly: GCA_007827005.2. Classification (NCBI taxonomy): domain Eukaryota; kingdom Viridiplantae; phylum Streptophyta; class Magnoliopsida; order Malpighiales; family Salicaceae; genus Populus; species Populus simonii. Next base: position 17,598,177 of record CM017468.2, read on the forward strand.
GGATTAAACTCCGCTAGCACCACAGTTCCAAATGAATTCTTGTACAGGATTGCAATTGTTGAACTATTGGATTGCTAGGAAAATTGAAGCCAAGAATAAAAGGCAATACCCAGATTCCGTGTACAATTTTTTTTCCCGCGACCCTCCTCTCTCGCGCCTTCTCTGAAGCCAATTGAGGAGTGCTATGGTACTCTATATATAGCGAGTACTGTTCAGCCAAGTAGAGAGCAACAATGCTCTGCTCTTAGGCGAACATGAAAAGCACAATGAACGACCAGAAACCTTGTGAGAGAAAGAACAAAGCTTATCATGGAAAAAAACAACGTTAACTTGGCAGAGAAGGTAACATAAAAAGTAATCAAAAAATGGAAGCATAGTTAACGAGTAGATAACAAAAGCAAAGTAGAAAAAAAGGAAAAATGAGTTGGCATAGAAATTATTGGAAGTATGATAGTAGCAGGTTAAAACTATCATAAAACAGACAAATAAATTGGAAAGGGTATAGGGCTGAAAATACATAGAAAAGGCGAGTGACTCGTATATGCATGTGTACGTGTAGAACAGCTAATATTTCAACAGACAATCCAAAAAAAAAAGAGAGACCAAGTTCAAGTCTATTTTGGAGCACCAGCGTACAACCAATGGACCTGAAAAACAAAACAAAAACGAAGAAATAAATCTAAAAAGTCATTCGCAGAAAAAGCTACAACGAAGCTGTGAGTACAATAAGAGCGAAGAAGCCAAGCGTAAAACAACAATGAAACTAAACAGTGAGCACAAAATGAAGGCCTTAGACTGTAACCAAACCCAAAGAGAAACCTAATGTGTGGTGAACATGCAGAATACTAAAACAAGCTAATTAAAGCCACACGTGGTCCATGTAATGCTGAGAATAAGCCCAAAAAAAAGAAGACAGCGAGGCATAGGCCGGCACGGGGAAAAAAGCAATCTCAGACGGTAGCTGAACCATGAACTACCCAAAAAGAAAAAGAAGATCAACCAATGTAGTGTAGAAAAGCTAACCTGTCGCCTATTTACATGGTAATGATTATGGTAATCTAATCATTCTAAAAACAGTATGAAATATTACAGATATTATAGAGAGATTATAGATAGCATTGTAAGGAGAGTATTACATATAATTAATCTTGATAGAATTACAAGAATCCTATTGCTAGTTGTTGGCTGTCAATATCTCTTTCATCCCCCCTCAAGCTCAAGGCGGGATTGGACTAATGAAGAGCTTGTCACGATTGGGAACAAACTTGGCAAAGCAAAGTGGTTTAGTAAATATATCTACAGTTTGATCAGGACCAACAACATGTTTTAACATAAGGTCTCCGCTAGCAACACGTTCTCTTACGAAATGCATATCAATATCAATGTCCTTTGTGCGATGATGAAAAGCTGGACTCTTGGCCATAGTCACAGCACTGATATTGTCACAGTACAACTTTGGAGGTGGAAGATAGTAGCCAATACTTTTTAGCAAATTCATAAACCATATGTTCGGCTGTGGTTGATGATAATGCACAGTATTCGACCTTTGTCGTGGAACGAGATATTATGGCCTGCTTCTTAACACCCCACGATAACAAGTTATTGCTCATATATATAGCAAAACAAGAGGTAGAGCATCGATCATCTTGACAGCCTGCCCATTCTATATCGCAGAAGCTATGGAGAACAATTAAAGGAGTGTGAACAAGGTGAAGGCCAAGATCAAGGGTGCCCTTCAAATATCAAAAGATTCTCTTAACAGCAATGACATGAGGCTCCCTAGGAGCATGCATGTATTGACAAACATGATGAACAAAATAAGAGATGTCAGGTCTTATGAGAGTAAGATATTGCAAAGATCCAACAAGCTGGCGATAAAGGGTTGGATCAGATAACAGGGCACCATCGATGGTTGTCAATGATGTTCTTGAGGCGAGGGGAGTGGCAACTGGTTTAGCACTAGCTAGACCGAATTTCTGCAGAAGGGACAGTAGGTACCTTGTCTGGGTAATAGTGAGAGTTGTTTCATCCCTAACAATTTGAAGGCCAAGAAGGTAATGAATATCATTGAGATCTTTCATGCTAAACACAAAAGAGAAATAAGATATAAATGTAGTGATTTGTGAAGGAGAGCTCTTAGTAAGAAGTGTGTCATCAATATTGATTAATAAAAGAAAGATATATGAACCCTGTCGTCGATAAAATAAGGACTGATCATAGGGACATCTTAGGAAACCCATCGATTTTATATGGGTGGTGAATTTCATATACCAAGCATGAGGTGCTTGTTTTAAGCTATGTAATGCTTCATGGAGAAGATAAACATGATGTGGAAGAGCAGGATCCTCAAGACCAGGCAGTTGAGCCAAGCACACGTGTTTTGTAAATCACCATGAAGAAAGGCATTGTTGACATCTAATTGTCTAATGATCCAGCCTTGGGATAAACCAATTGTGAGATTTAATTGAATAATACTTGCCTTGACAACTAGGCTAAAGGTTTCATCATAATCCAGCCCTGGAAGTTGTGTAAAGCCCCTGGCCACAAGTCTGGCCTTATACATGTCAAGTGTGCTATTAGACTTTGTTTTAGCTTTAAAGACTCACTTACTACTTACCACATTCATATCTGGTTTTTGAGGAACCAAAGTCCATATGTTATTGGCATGAAGAGCATCCATTTTAGCTTGCATAGCCTGCTTCCATGGAGGAAGTTGAAGTGCCTGACGATATGAAGTGGGCTCTTGTGGCTGAGCTGCAAGGTCAGCAAGAAAGCAAACAAATATATGATGTCTGGAAGAAAAGAAAACTTTTGGTTTAAGATTGCCTGTTTGAGTACGTGTGACCATTAGATGGGTACGTTGTGGAACAATGGTAAGAGCAGACGCAAGTGGTGAAGGATGCAATGCTGATGTCTATAGAGTGGGAGGCTGATGTACTGAAGAGTGGATGGGTACCATTGGTGGTGTAGTCACAGCCTTTACGTCATCCATTCCAGCAGACTCAGGATAATAGCGGGAGATAAATTGCAAAGACTAAACCATGGTAAAAGAATAACAAAGAGCATAGTGGGCTTCTTGATGGAGGTCTAGCACATAAAGTGGATCGAGAATGGTTAACACAAACTCAAAAGGATAAATCTAATGAATCCTAGAACATGGCATATGTAGTAGTCTTTTCCTAGTTTCAGATTAAGTTTGTTCTAACTTTCTTTCATTTCCTAGGGATGTATCCTTGTTGTCGTGCAATCATATTGGTCAATAAAAGGTAAAAATTTACAACGCATAAATAAAAAAAATGACTCATTATGATTAGAATTTTGTTATACAAACATTATAGTAGAAAAAGATGTGTAACTGAAGATGCCGACAAAAGTTTCTTGTTAAATGGAACACATCACCAAACAAGTTTATTCCCAGAACATTCATTGTCTTTTATCTCCATCAACATCTAAATATTTTCTTTTTCTTTTTCATTCTCTTGACCAACTTCCAATAGACTCACAAGCACTTTTATTTTAAAATGCCACAAATGACAAAGAAAAATTATTTCCAAAACATTCATTCTCTCTTCTCTTCATCAACATCCAAACGGAAAAGGCAATTCTATAATCATCTTGACTGACATGAATAGCAAACACTGATCAAAAATAAAAAAGAACTACATTTAAGACAAACGGGGAATGCAAGCAACCCAATATAAAAGTAGCTCCAAAGCCCAGTAAGAAACACATAACCAACACAAACAAAATGAATAACCAATCAACCCAGAAGCACACGATGAAGGTAAAAGAAAATAGAGCAATTGAGGCAATGATAGAATCACAAAGCCGAACAATAACCAACAAGGGTCTTGGAAAAGTCACACTTCTTTAGATTAGCATACAAACTTTCATTTCTAAGCACATTAAGCACCTATCTTAAATGATCTATATGCTCATCTAATCCTTTATTGTAAATCAATGTCATCAAAATAAACAACTATGGACCTATCAATGAATGCATATAATATATGGTTTATTAATCTCTTAAAAGTACTAGGTGCATGTATTAGTAAGTCCAAAAGACATGACTAAACACTCATACAAATCAAATTTAGTTTTAAAAGCAGTTTTCCATTCATCACCTTCTTTCATTCTAATATGATGATATCCACTTTTAAGATTATTTTTGGAGAATAATCAAAATCCATGCAATTCATCAAGCATATCATCAAATCTAGGGATAAGATGTATATACTTTACCATTATGTTACTGATTGCTCTACAAACAACACACATTCTCCAAGTATCATCTTTCTTAGGCACTCAAAGTACAAGAACAACACATGAACTCATGCTCTCTTGAATGTTCCTCTTCGATATTAACTCCTTTACTTACTTTTGAAGCTCCATTGTTTTCTCAGGATTACTTTTATAGGCTGGTCTATTAGGAATAGTCGAACCTGGTACTTGGTCAATATGATGTTCTATTCCTCTTATAGGTGGCAATCCACATTTAATTTCATCAAAAAATACATTTTTGAATTCCTATAGCAAAGAAACACAAACACTAGGGATATAGGAACCAAGTTCGTTAGTGTTAAAGTATGCCTCATAAAAAAGTAGAATCATAGGCATATGAGAAAAATAAGCACGTGTAAGATCACTTTGTTTTGTATAAAAAAATAAGGTGCTTCCCTACTTTTCCTACACACTCAACCTCCGCCTTCCCTTTATTTTTTTTATTTGGGCTGAAGCCTTTAAATTTGTCTTTAATGGCTAAAACTTTACCTTTTGGTGTTTCACACTCATGGCTTACCTTATTAACTTAGCAAAATGTCCAATTCTTTTGTAATAGATGAAAAAAAAATAGATGAAGATCTCTTTAAATGTACCTAATAATGGTGCAACATCCAAAATCAAAGATAAAATGTCAATACAAAACATGAGATGTAATTTGAAGAGTAGAAGTTGTAGTATGATCAACATATAAAATGGAAAAATCCAAGTGCAAGCCTAAAAAGATCTCCATATAGAATAAGTGATCTTATGTCTTTGAACCCTCAAACACCTTTTAAGCCTTATATCCAATTCTTTTGTAAACATAAACCATAAACTACATTACATGCTTTTAAAATCCATTTCTAATCAAGAACAATTTGTTTATGTTTATAAGTTTTAGCTTTTAAAAAGAGAAGAAAAATGTTTTTCAAATAAAATCATGACTTGTTTATGTATTACATATCATTCTTTATTATATTGAATCATTGGTTTTCCAAATAAATAAGTTAGACTCATACCATATGAAGGAATATGCATTTTATAAGCCAAGACTGTTCTTTTAGAACACAATTTTAACCCTTCATTTTCTGAAGAATCCATAAAAGTCATTCTACTTTCAAAAGATGACCAATTTTTTTGGGATAACCATTTTCTTCACAATCCTAACCAACACCAATTTCATCATATACCCAATCTAAAGATTTTTTTCATAGTACTTAAATGACATGTCTTGGGCTTTTGATTAAATAAATAAATGTACAATTAATAAAAATACTTTCAAATTTACATCTCAATGGATTCATTTTAACCATTAGACATACATGAACATAATCATTAAAATTTACGGCTTAGTCCCAAAACAAAAAAAGATGATTTCTTGACAATTGTTTTTTAACAAAATTCTTAATGGCTAGATTTGCAAAGTTCTTGGCAAAAATAATGATGGTAATGCGTGCATACCTTTTGATGGTTACTGAAAAGATAAACACAACTAAATCAGTAGGGGGTAGACTAGTTTAAAGAACCCATTGCATTGGTCGATGATGAATTCTAGTATAAATAATGAATGACAAAATACACATCTTATGATGCAGATGTATTTTTTCAATGGCTATTGAAAAGATAAACATATTTAGATCAAGTGGGGGCAATCTAATTTGAAGATGATTTTATGAATTCTATCACATGCCATGAATGGTAGAATAATAACCTAATAATGATGATAGGGGTGATGATGAATGCATTCATTTATGTGGCTAATGGAAAGATAAACATATTTAGACTGGCTAGGAGCAATTCAAATTGAAGACTACATCATAGGCTTTTAGAGGAAAAAGACACATTTGAGAATGACGGTGATGCATGCATGTCTTTTGATAACCATTGGATAGATGAACATGGCTATATTGACTAGGGGTAATCCTGTTTTAAGAATGAAGAAATCCATTGTGATATCATACAAAATGCTGAAATGAAAAACTCCTTCATTGGTTGTGGTGTCAATTTCTTCATAAGGATAATGGAAAATGAGTAGTATTGAACTGATATCCTTAATCAACATTTGGAGCAATGACAAGTAGAGCCAACATAGGACAAGTTAAGATGATATACTAATTACACTTATTCAGCAATTGAAAATGGAGTTTATGGAAAGTTAATCTTGTTTCCCGAGAGAGAGAGAGAGAGAGAGAGAGAGAGAGAGAGAGAGAGAGAGAGAGAGAGAGAGAGAGAGAATGCCAAAGGATTTCAAAGATTTCAAAATATTAATTTATGTTTTTCCCATTGACTCTAAGCGATAAGCTTCATAAATAAATTCAGAATAAATTGTTGATATTCTCAAGTTAAATGCTCAAATAAAATGTTAATTTCTAAAAGCAATGAGCATGTTTGAAAATTTATTACAACTTTATCTTTAAATTTTTAATATCTTAAATAAAAATATTTTCTTGAATGTGATCCCAATAAAAAAAAAATTATATTAAACCTTGCCATCAAGTCAACCTGTAGATCAACCTTACAATCAAGAAGTTTAACCTTGCAATAAGAAGAATTAGCTTTGCTATCAAGTCAACTTGAAGATCAACCCTACAATAAAGAGATCAAACCTTCAAATAAAGAAGTCAGTCTGCCATCAAGAGAAGGTTAACTTATAGAAGAAACCTTACAATCAATAGAGTTAATCTTGTAATTAAGGAGATCAAACCTTGCAATAAAAAAGAATAAGTCCTACCATCAAGAAGTTTTTGGTTTCAACCCTACTATAAAAAGGTTCATAGCCAAATCTCGTAACCAAGTAAGTCAAGCTAACTTGTTTGGATTTTAAATTGAGGCTGATCACCTAATAATTAGACCATTTTTTTATGATTGATGTTGGTCACATAACAATTTGACCCATTTTGCATTTTCATGATAAGGTTGGTCACCTGATATTTTGACATATTTTTATGATGAGATTGGTCACTAACAATTGGACCCTATTTTTTTTAGGGTAGTCATCTCTCAACAGCCCTTTTCATTTGTGTGGATCCCATGTTTATCCCTTTTTTATTTACATGAATCTCAAGTTGATCCTTTTTGTTTTCATCTATATAGATCCCTAGTTGACCCATTTTCATATGGATCTCAAGTTTATCCCTTTTAGATCCCAAGTTTATCTGGATCCCAAGTTGATCCTTTTCATAAATCCTAAGATAATGCTTTTATAGATCCCAAGTTGATCAAGATTACAGGTTGATCCTTTTTTATATAGATCCTAATCTATTAGAATATATAGATCCTAATCTATAGATCCTAATCTAGTCCTTCTAATAGGGATCTAGAGTTGATCCTTTTATTTACATGAATTCTGAGTTAATCCTTGTAGTTATATGGATCCTAAGTTGATCCTGTTTCACAAGGATATCAAGTTGATCCCTTTTACTTAAGATCCCAAGTTGATCTCATTCATTTGCATGGATCCTAAGATGATCCTTTTACTCACATGGATACCAAATTGATTCCTTTATTCATTATATTAATCACATCCGCTCATTTATGTTTTTTGGTAGTTCTTTTCTTTGTTTTTGCACCATAAATCTTGTAAAGAGGAGGAAAATGTCATCACTCATATTTTTACCTCTGTTTTCTACATATTTTCAAAGAACAATTAGAAAAAATATGAAACTATCAAAATTCTTAGAAAATATGTTTTTAACCATATTGAGATTATTTTTATCTTTTCAATCTTAAGACTTTTTTTACCTAAGCAAATACAAACAAAACATAGTCTCCTAAGGCTTTTTCACTTCATATCTTTTCTAAATTAAGCATCAAATTGCCCTGAATCCATCTATGAGACTTTCTTTGTTTTGCATACCTCCAAACCACATTCATTCAAGGAACTTTCATTTTCAGCCTAGTTGGAAGCTTCATCATTCACAAAGGTTTTTAAATCTCATCACATATCATATTAATCTTGTTGGTGACCACTTTTACCTTATGAGAGGCTTCATTTCCATTACCAGCTGATATTTATGAAAATTTATTATATTTGTTTGAATTATAATTTATATTTTTTTCTTCTCAGATGAGTATATATATTTGTTAAATAATTAAACTATAAATGATGTATTATGTTTATACATATTGTTTATAAAAGTGTATTGATTTAATAATATTATATATAACAAATATTGTTTTGATAAAATGTAACTGTACATATAACTTAAAATAATATATCGGTCAATAATATTTTTTTATGCATATATAAGAATATGTTTTATTATAATATAAAATAAGAAACAAAATGTTGAAATATTGATGGGGGTATCCAAACTTTCTATATCAATATAAAAACAAATCCTTCGTATTGTACAAATAATTGATTTAGTGTTTTTTTTAAAATAGTATGTCATAAAAAAACACTACAAGATTTAACAGTTTTACCGACGGAATTTTTCCGTCGGTGTAAGACACATATTCCATGGGTAATTATATTACCGACGGAATCACCGACGGAAATGATCCGTCGGTGAATCGTTCGTCAGTAAATTCGTTGGTATATTATTACCGACGGATTTACTAACGGAAAAGACGCGTCGGTAATAATATTTTTTATTACCGATGGAATTTCTGACGGAATTACAGAGGGATATACCGACGGAAATTCCGTCGGTAATTATATAAAAACATTAAAAAAAATTCATTTTATAAAATTATAAAATAATTAAATTAACATAAATCAACACTCTATAATATATACTTAAAATTCTTGGAAAAAGAATAAGAAAATCAACTCAAACAAATTTGCAACAAATAAATAAAACGAAAAAATAAATTCAACTAAAAAAATTCATATGAAAAAAATGAAGTTGCAATTGCTAAAAATTTAAAAATCCCTACAAATAAATCAACTAAAAATTGATCTCATATGGAAAAAAAATTTATACAATTATTCAGAACAAAAAAAATAAAAAACAAATATAGTGAAAAAAATCATGAAAAAGGAAGAAAAAAGAAAAATATTACCTTAATGTAGTTGCAAGTGAAGCTAAGGAGAGAAAAAAATCATAAAGTATATTAATTAAAAAAAAAAAACTAAGAAGATAAAAGAAGAAAAGGAAGACATACCCGAGCATGGAGGGAGAGAGAAGGAGATGAGGGGAGAAAAGAAGAGAAAGAAATAGATATTGATGTTTTTTACATATAGTGAAGAAGAAGAAGAAGTAGAAGAAGAAGAATAATAAGAAATGAGTGAGTCTATCTCTTATGAAATAAGGGGTTGAGATTTTTTATTGGGGCGCGTTAGCGACGGATTTACCGACAGATAATTGAATATTAAAATTTTTTATTTATTTCATCGGTAATTCCATTGGTAATATTTAATTTAAATTTTCAATTTCGTAAAAAGTTTTCAGAAACTGCCAACAATTACCGATGATTTTTCAATCCGTCAGTGATTCCGTTTGTAATATTTAAATGAAAATTTTAAATTGATTGAATTTTTTCAGAAAACCGCCAAATAACACCAATGACTTTTCAATCCGTCATTGATTTTGTCCGTAAAGAACAACAATTAACAGTGCAATTGGAAAATGAATAGTTCTGGAGCTCTCTGGAAAATACCGACGGAAAATTTCGTCAGTGATTCCCTTTGTAATTGACATGATGAACAGTGTTCACAGTTTACCAACGAATTTACCGATGGATTTTACCGACGGAAGTTTTTCCGTCTGTAATTCCGTTGGTAAATCAATTTTTTTTCCAACTGTAATTCCCTCGGTATATACCGACGGAAATATTCTCTCGGTATTTCTGTTTGTATTTATCGATTTTCTAGTAGTGAAAGTTTTGTAAAATCATAACAATCCCAAGATTTCTTGGAGAAATAATATAATTTCATAGGTTGCACTTTTAAAAATAACATAACCATTAAATTGTGTTGTTAAGAATAATACAACAATTTAAAAAAAAATATTAGATTACATTGTTGAAAATAACACAACATATATAAATTCCTTAATAACCCTCTAATTATATATATATATAAAAAAAACAAATAGTTGCAACAATTATTGTTTTATAATTTTTAATCTAAAAAAAGTATACAAGTTGAGTTGTTTTTAACAATGCAAATAATATTGGGTTTTCTAAAACACATAAACATAGTGGAGATGATAATTAATTTTTTTCAAGAGTCTCAAAAATCCTGTTAGAAAATTTAGAATCGTTTAGGGTTTGAAAAAAATTATCTAAAGATAGATCCTCTTTCTAAGGTTTCATCAACTTTTTCAAAGCTAGGTTATCGCAAATCATAAGCCGTCCAAGTATCTGATATCTAACAATAATTCATATGAACTACCAGTGACAAATCTCCTAAACTTCTTTTTAAGATACAGGGATTGCTATGCATTTATGTGCTAACTTTCTCTTTTCTCTTTTCTATTTTTAGGTGTTTCTCTATCATATGTTCTATAACTTACGTAGTTGTTCTCTACACAAAATATGAGTCATAACATTTTTTTTATAAAAAAACCTCATAACCCTATAAATAATAAAATATCAATTCATCCTCTGAATGATATCATATATATTATTTCAAGATAATTTTTAGAAATTTATTTAATCAAGCCTCTACTTGATTTTTTTAGGTCTAGTATTGTAATCCCATGTATTAATTATATTTTAATCCTTAATTTTTAAAACTTATTTATAATTGAGTCCCACTTGATTAATTATTCCACTTTAGTTTATGACTATTGGTTCTTAATGTATGTGACCTATTAGGTCCCTAAAAAGGTGGCCCAAATATAAATCATAATCCTAAATAAACTAGGATTAAATAAATTAAATAATTTAATTTATTATCAATTCAACAATTGATTGATCTTTATTTGAAGATTAAGTGCACTGTCTAGCAGTATGTCAAGATCTTTTAAATATTAGAAAAGTCATACGTGGTTTGACTTAACCTTTTAATGAACAGTTTCTCAGTGTGATTATTATCATTTTATCAAGAATATTCTGATTTAGATATTATAGCATGGAGTGTGTTTGCTTTATTAAATCATATATATTCTCAACACCATAGTCATTGATCATTTGAATAATATTTAATTTTTTTTTTCAAATCTCATTTTACCTATCATAAAGATTTCACAATCAATATTATTCAACAACATGCATAACATTTTTATGAATTCATCTAGGGTGATGAATCCTCACTTAATCACTCAAATACCTTCATATAATTCATGTTATATTCAATATCTACATGTTTGTTATCTTTGATTAGAACATCGTGTAGTTAAGATTAAAGCATAATATTTAATATATAAGATAACTTATTGATCTCAAATCGTAGGATAACTTACACAACTATCACATAAGTTTTTTCATAGACACAAGTGATCTCTCCATATAAAGTTTTTATTCGAGTCAGTTCAGTGTACATGTCATATGACAAACACCAACATATTAATTTTAGGTATTTCTCATACCTTAATTTATGAGAATATTTATTTTCTTTCATAAAATAAAGAATATAATGTGATAATCTCAACTGCTCTAATTAATGTCTAGTTTTAATAGAGTTTTGATCATAAATATTTAAGAACAATATTTTAATGCAATAAGAATCTCATAATTATAATAATATTTTTTGCAAAGTATTTTTGTTTCAAGAACTTTATCTTTATTTTTGGTTTATTAATCAAATATTAGATTCATTGATCAAGTATAAATTAAATTTAAAAATAAACAAAATATCTATAAACAATAAATATATTTTTACATAAACAAAATCAATATAATGTATAATTAACTAATTGGTTATAAAATATGATAAGACTCCATTTTCTTTTTGGTGTGTTAAAACCATTAAGTTTAATGGATATTTTATTTCCTAGCTTCTGTTCTTGAAAGTATACTTCTTTAGTAACTGTGGATTTTTATGATTTTTTATTCTACCTGGGCTACAGCCCTCATCAGCCCTGTAAATACCTCCGCCCTTGCATACAGTGTTAAAAAAAAATCAGTTGCATTGTTTTCAATAACATAATCTATTCAGATGTGCTGTTTCCAATAACATAACCCTTAAAAACATGAGATTTCTCGTAAATTTATATAGTAGTGCTATTTTTTCAAAAAAAAAAAATTGAAAAAGTTATATTTTGTAAAATAAATCTAATTGACTAGGGTTACGTAAGAGTTACTCCCGGGTTTAGAACTTGTCAAGTCATTGTCAATCAATTTGTGTCATAATTTAGCCTATTTTTCTTGGTTATAGGATCTTTATGCCGACATCCTGTCTCAATCCTTTTGATAATAAACCTCATCACGTATCAAAATCAATTTCTTCAAAATATTTGTTAAGAGCCATAGTTTTTTTTTTTTTAAAGGGAGATAAATAGATAACATGAAAACATGAATTAAGAGTGGAGGAGGAAGAAACAACAATAAGAAAGTACATGGTTTGATCACTGATGTCTTCATTATCCGGGACACAATTCATTGATAATTCTCTAGTTGTTACAGTGTTTAAAGTAGAAAATAAATGAAAAAAAAATCTCACATTCTTTTATGTTTGAATTTTCAAAATGGTAGATTGAAAAGAAATCCACTTGACACCGAATTCAAACTTAAATTTTTAATGGTAGCTACAATAAAAGAGTCGCAGAAAAGAGACAATGATACAGCAGAATTGATGGGTCGTGGAAGATGACATTTACGGCGGTGGGCAAGATGACATTTAATCCATCTTGTCTTGATTAACATGACTTAACAACCTGTTATGAGTTAAGTGATATAATTTACTCTCTCTCTCTCTCTCTCTCTCTATTAATGTGTGTGTATATATATATATATATATAATTAAGACGATGAGTATTTTTTTAATCACATCTCATTAAATTCCAAACAGATTTTGTGTACCTCCCACGTAAAGCAGAGGTAATGCTAAGTTTATCAAATATCATTTTTCACAACAATAACAATAATAATAATATTTTAAAATCCAATGTTTAGGAATGAGATTTTTTTAATGTTTGAACGTAAAGAATCATATGTTTATATCAATATTTTATTCTTCAGAGCTTAGGAAGTGAATGATTAATGGAAAAAAGGCCTAACACAAGTAAAACAGTCTTTTTAAAAGATATTTATAACTTCTAAACCTTGTTGTTTTGTTAGAGTGGAGGAATTAGAAAATCATTTCCTCTTAATAATATTAATGAGAGATAAATATCTATTACACAATATTAATGAGATGAAAATATGGTAGGTCATTGGAAGATTTTTTATATACCTAAATATGTAAGGAGACAGATACCCTAACATTTACATTTTATGTTAAAAATCATAAGAATAAATAAACAGATCCTTATGACCCAACATGGAGCCTATAAGGATCTTAGACCTTTTTCCCTTCGTGTTTTGGCACACTACCAAGCCTATGGTCAATGGATATGGTAGCGAGCCAAATTCATGCCTAATTAGGCTTGGCACGTGGCCAAACCCAAGGTCGATGGGTTGAGAGGGTCGCTTGACCCATGCCAAAATGGGCTTGGTGTGTAACCAAATCTAAAGGCAATGGGTCTAGCAATTTGTTAGACCCATGCATAATTGGGCTCGGTACGTAGCCAAGCCCAAGGGCACTAGGTCTGGTAGCTTACCATACTCATTTTCATTTGGCTCAACACGTAGCTGAACCCAAAGATATTGGGTCTGACAGCTCATCATACCCATATTTTCTTAGGCTCGGCACATAAGCAGCTCAATAAACTCATGTTTGTTTGGGCTCAGTAGGTAGTTAAACCCAAGGACATTAGTTATGACAGCTCATCAGATCCATGTCCACTTGCGTTTAGCATGTGGCCGAACCCAAGGATATTGGGTTTGATAGCTTGCTAGATCCACGTTTGCTCAAACTTAGAATATAATTGAACCCAAGGATGTTGGGTATGGCAGCTCACCAGACCCATGTTCGTTTGGGCTCAACACTTAACTGAACCTAAGCGCATTAGATATGATAGCTTACCTGACTTATACCCACTTGGGCTCGACTCATAGCCATGCCCAAAAGAGTTAAGCTAGGAAGCGAGCTATACCCATGTCATCTAAGCCTGATATTTTTCCAAGCCTAGGGATATTGAGTATAGACACAAGCCCACCAACCTATCATTGGATTATCACCCTACTTTTGGACATTTTAAAAAAGGATTTAGGCTCAAAATAATATTTCAAAATATATTGATCTATGAATAACCTGCTAAGTTTTTATATATTGATTACGCAAAAATTTGAAAGGTGGTCAACTTTTAATGAGAGACTTTTTACGTTCCCTATGTGATAGACTATCCCAAGCAAAATTGTTGGGATTCTTATGGTCTAGTGGTTTTTCCGCATTGAAAGAAAGTCTCTTGGAAAGAAAAACAATAATGTGACTTTAATGTAGTAATTAATTAGGTTTTTAGAGATCTTTGGTGACATCAAGGGTTATTCATCCAACGGTGAGGATGAAAAGTTAGTTATTTTATAACCTTAGTCACTCTAACTTCCATCCTTTTCTTTTATCTTCACTTTTGTAACTTCCCCATTAAAAACAAATTGCTAAAAAAGCTTTGAGTGAGATTTATTCTCATTTGCAAAAGAAACTCCATTATTTTAGGTATTCCCCACCTTAAACTTCTTTCTTCTTTCTTCTTCCTTCTAGTTATTTAGTTAAGACAAATGGATTATAAAATAGTTAGGTTTGATCTTAGAAGTAGAGATGTTGCTTCCTCCAGCAATGAATTTAACTTTAAACTAGAAACTAGGGGAAGCAATAAAGGACAAGGGTTTATTAGAGTAGGCTCAAATACTAGAAGAGGTGGAATTCTAGCATCCATATCTTAAAGGAGGGAAGGTAGTTTCCAACCTAAGAGAAGTTCGCCCCGCATTGCCTCCAGCGAACCTTAGGGGAGTAAGAGACTACCTCAAACCACTGAAGACATTGAGCTCGACACCTAAACCATAGAGTAAGAGGCCTATGTAAATGGTTAGCAACCTGGATAATAAATGGCTAAACTTCCTTCAAAAAATAAAAGAATTAGCCAACTGACCTTAGCTACCTCACAAGGGTGTTGTGAAATAACTGCCCTTTTATATATGTACAAGATGGGGTACTTTTTTCCTCTTCAAGGGTTTATGATGGAAGTCTTTCTCTATTATAGGTTGGGTCCAAGCCAGCTACATCTTATTGGATGAATTATCTTGTCCACTTTTGACAAGTTCCTTAGGCTTGTTAAACTTGATCCTATTGTAAATATCTTCAGGATTTGTTAAAATTTAATTGGTGGTCCTAATGGAAATAACGATGACCGCTAGTTATTCACCTTCTCTAATAAACCCAATGGACCCATGAAAGGGGACCTTGTAAGGTAAGCCTGCCCATGTCAAGAAGTAAAGGGGAAGGTGGCTAATAATAAGATATAATGGGGCAATCAGCCCTAGAGATAGGATGCAAGAAGTTTAGGGTTGTGCCTACTATTGAAAACTTCCTCCCCTAAGGTGAACAACCAACCCTTTTTTAGCTTGGTCAAGGAAGAAACGTGTTTATGTTGGCCCAGACCTCAAAAGAGTACATTGTCAATGAGATGGCCAAAGGGCATTATAAGATTTTTTTATCTTTTATTATTGTGCATCTAAATATTCATCTCTGACTTTGTTTTTATATAGGGTTAGTAGTTAAAGGAGAATAAGAGTCTTCAGCGGAGATTAGAGAGGAGAGCTTATCTGTGTCTATAAGGTTTTCTTCATCTCTTAACTTGAGTGAAGCTAGGATTGGAGCAGAGATGGAAAATGACCTCATCAATGTGGATAAGCTTTTGTCCCTATTAAGAAGTTAATGAGGGGAGACATTACTCCTATGAAGTTAAAGGTCAGAGATAGTAAGGGAAGTTGTTCTTCCTTGGCTAAGGGTCAAATAGAGTTGACCCCTCCCAAAGTTATTATAAGTACTTCTATTCGCTTCAAGAAAAAGAAGGTCTCCACCTAGTGGAGCTTGGCATTGTAGCCTCAACCTCTAATGTTATCTCATTGTCAATTCTCTTACCTTTTTTTTCAACTACAAAGACCTTTTTGGCTACTAGGATTTTTACGTAGGGTGTTCTACTAAAAGTTGGATAATTAGGGCTTAAGGATGCTTTTACTGACCTCATCACTTTCCCTACCTTGATAAAAGAGGAAAATCAAGCCATAGAGGATACCCTTGGTGGGAATTCCAACCGAGGTGGTGAAAGGCCTAGAGGTGGTGAAAAGCCTAGAAAGGATTTTAACCATTCTTTCAAACATCCAAACGATGTCTGATGAGAGCTATAACCACTATTTAGCCTTTAGTGGATAAATGAACCTCCACGTAGAAACAAACTCCCTAAGAGGCATTAGATAGGTGAGAGAAGCCAACTGAGAGAAACCATCACCAAGCATAGGGCAAACCAAACTGTTCTTTAAAGGTTAAAGGCCAAGAAAGCTACAGTGTCAACTAAATTGAGAGAGCTCAAAATAGTTTATACAACGTTAAAGGACAACATGAAAGGCCAGGTCTTTCAACTGAACTCCACTAAAAGGGAGCTTTGTTTGGTTCATGATGAAATGTCTTCCCTGTAACAAGGGATGATTGAGATGAGGGCATCCAAGAGGCTATAAGGGTTGAGCTCCTTGCAGCTAGAGAATAAGCCCATAACTTTTATGTGAGGATAGAAGCTTTGAGGAACTCTCTTAAGGAGTTATAAGATATTTTTAGAGGGTTTTTAACACTTACTAAGATGGATAAGGAAAAGATTTTCCTTGCCATGTCCAACCTGTATTTCTTCATCCAATTAAAAGGAATTCAAATGGACTTTAGTGTTGTTTTTCATCCAGTTCTCATGCCTGACTTTACTAATGCCTTCCCTGTTAGGAGTAGTCTACCTTGCTAAGGATTTTAACCTTGATGTTTAGGCTTTAGCCTCATTACTCGTATTGATATTATACACAACCTAGACCTTGCTACCTTTCCCCTTTGAAATTTCTCTTCTTTTATCGGGTAAGAAAGAAAATTAGATTAAATTAAATTCTATGAGCAGTTATTTCCAAACTGATCCCTAATGTATCTGAAGTGTTGAAAGCAAAATCAGACTTATAGATGAGAAGGAAATCTATTAATAATTGCTATTGATTTGGTTCCAAGGTGACGCCTATCTTAATGATAACTCATTCCTTTTCCCCTAAAGTTACTTATCTTGATTGCTTTATAGCCTCGATTCTAATCTTTAACGTTTCCTTTAGAAACCATTGCTGGTCCAAAACTAAAGACTTCTTGCCTTACAAATATGTAAAGGCACAATGCCTAGACGACCATTGATTTCCTCTCATAATAGTTACCCTCTTTAGGGTAAAGAACTTCAATACCAAATACTGAGTGCTAATGGTTGTATTGATCTTATATAATAAAGGCTTTCCTATTATGGCATTGTAGTCCAGAGCCATATTTATCACCATGAAGCTTTGTTGAAGAGTAAGACAATTAGGATAAGTGTTGATTGTGACTAGGACCAGGGCACCCTTCGTTGGCACTCTTGACCTTTCAATCCAAATCAAAAATGGTTTTTACAAGAGTCATCTGAGACATCGCATCTCTAGAAGGATGTTAATTAAGCTTCTATCATACATCAATACCTTGTGGACCCAATGATTAGTTGAATAGTTGAAATTAATAGTGCATCCTTATAGGGGTAAGTTACCCCCTCTTTATGTTCTAGAGTAAAAGTGATAGGCTTGTGTCATGGATTATATTGACGAGATGTCATCAAAACCTATTTTTCATACCTTTTCTTTACACAAGAAAAATCTCCTCCTACTGAAATGCCCTTTAAAATCACATTGATCTCAGGCAAGGCTTGAATAGGTTGGTTGGGTTCTTTTTTATCATGTTTCATATGGACATGTTTCTTTTATGAACTGCTTAAGATAACTCTTGGCAATCAGCCTCTGAATCTCTTTTTTTAACATGAAGCAATCCTCAGTATTATATTTTTTATTCTAATAGAATAAACAAAACTTTTTAAAGGAGCGTGCATATGGAGTTGTCTTCATAAGGGGTGGATGTTGAACAAAATCTTTCCTCTTAATGGCTGTAAAGACTTTTGTAAGGATGACATTTAACAAAGTTTTATATCTCTCAAGGTATGTCATACGCTCCCTGAATAACATATTTTGGATTTTCTTAAAACTATTATCTCTACTTAGAGAGTGATTCTATTTAAAAGTTTTCTCATCCTGAACCTCCTAGTAAAAACAGAGAGTTCATGCCTCAATAGACTAGCGTTTTCTACTAGTATGTGATTCTCCATAACTTGTTTCACCTTAATCAGGCTTCTGTCTAATAGGGCATACAAGTCCTTTTATAAAAAATGTTTCCTTTATTAATCAAGGCTTCTAATGCTGCTAGCTTAATCAGTTTTGTCATAACCTTTTTTTGGATTATTCCTCATATTCACTTTTTCTCTTCCAAAAATTCAAAAAAATATTCGAACTAAAAACAAAAAAAATCCAAAAAAATAATAGCAGTAGGAAAAGGATGACGGAGCGTCCTAAAAATGGCTAGAATTTGGTTAAGGAGGTTCAAAAATACAAAGATTAAAATTTAACAGTATTTTGTTGACTGGTGAGAGCCCTCTTGATGAAGGAAATTCATTTTTGAGGAAGAAAAGTCCAAAACAGATGTTTATGAACTTAATAAATTTTATTGAAGGTTTAATTGAATTTATAGAGGGTTTAATTGCAAGAAAAATTGATTTTTAAGTCAATTTTGGCTTTAATTAGAAGAAATTAAAGTTCTGAGGTCAAACTATAATTTTTTAGAGTTGATTTAGTTAAATCAGGGGCTTAATTGCATAAATATTGAAGTCTGATGTCCAATTAGGGACTCGATTGAACAAATCCAAAACCAATGACCAAAATGAAAAGGCACGCAAATTGAAGGCCTGATTTTGAATCTGACGCGTTTTGGTGCCAGTTTACATTTAAATGAAACGGCGCGTTTTGGGAAAAATGGCGTCGTTTCATACATTTCACTGAAAAAAAGGAGCAAAAACAATGTCGTTTTGAACGACACCATATATCTTCTTCTTTCCTTGGACACGCAGAGAATAGAGGAAGAAGAAGCATTTGTCCCCTGCTTTTCTCCTCTCCCTCTCTTTCCCAAAACTAAAAAAAAAAACCAGACGAAAACCCCCACTTGCCTAAAATCTGAACCGTGACCTACCACCAGACAAAAAACCAGAGGGAATAGGCCCTACGAACCGCCCTGAGGCAACTGCCAGTGGCCGCCTGGCCACCCTACCCCTGTGCCATGACTGGGCAGGGGTAGTAGACCTCTCTCCATTTTTTTTCTATAAAAATCGACATAAGAAAGCAATCCAGGAGGAGAAAAAAAGGAAAAAGAGGGACGAGCAAAGGGAGGATTGAAAAAAAAAGAGGAGGGAAATAGATAAGAAAAAAGAACAGAATATAGGGGATGAAAAAAACAGAGAGGGAAGAAGAAGAAGAAAGAACAGAAACAGAGAGAGGAATAGAGATTAAGAGGCGAAGAAACAAAAGAAAATAGAAAAAAAGGGGAAGGGAAGAGATAAAAACAGAAGAAATAAGAAGGGAAAGAAAACATAGAGTAACCGAGACAAAGAGGAGAGTGAAAACAGATGAAAAAAACAAACCAAGCCAAAAAGAAGAAGAGAGAATCACAGAAGGGCGACGACAGAAACATGAAAAAGGAGAAAGATAGAAAAAAAAACAGAAGGAAGGAGAAGAACAGTCACCACCGCAGCTGCCACCATTCCTTGCCATGAAACACTATTGTTCTTCCCCTCCACCGTCACCACCAGCCACCATCTGCCCAGCTGCTAGAGCACCTCCATTCCAGGTAATTCCCTCCCCCACGTCTTTGTTCCCCGTTTCATCTTCTTGCATGCAGAACGTGCACTGTGCACGTTTCTGCAAGCAAGGAAAAATAATTGCCCCATTATTGTGCATGGCCCACCGGTAATGCTAAAGAGTTTTATGGAGCCCCTTTTGGATGGTATACTAGTGTTAAATCATGATACAAGTTGAGTACAAAGGTCACTAGAAACCATGATAAAGCTCGACTCCAGGTTGTTGTACCAAGCTTATGCTAACTCCCTAAATGGTATAGGAAGGATTTTGCACATAACATCACTTTTCTAGATAACTAACTTACGGTTGCTACACATGTCACACCCGGACATCGCAGCGACCGATTAAAAATTAATCTTGATTGGAAAAAGAACAGATATCTGGCATCTTGTTCTTTTAGGGGAAAAGGTCTTGTTCAAGGAGTCGCCACCTAGTATTATGATCACTAGGAACCCTAACTGGTCAACAGAGATTCTATGGTACGGGACTGGTTACGTAAAAGGGAAGATGTTCTCACCCCTTAAGCGTCCTGCCTAAAGCAAGCTGCATTGTTGGTTTTGTCTAAAATTGCTATGAATTTGTTCTCTTTTTCAATTTCTATTCTTCATTTCATGTTCCTGACTCTAGCGTCAATGAACCATTCCTACGAATATTTCCAACTCTGGCGTTGGTAAATATCGCGCAAATCCAAAAAAATACGATACTCCTGACTCTAGCGTTAGTGAAAATTTTCGCAAAAAAATGAATTTGAAGAAGAAATTTTATATGCCATTTTTTTTCCTTGTTTATCCTTTATTATTATTAGCCCTTTTAGATGGAAATAAATAATAGTAAAAAAAAATATTGCACGACATATTTGCATTTAACAGTAATAGTCTACAGATTGAGTACATAGCTAAAAAAATAAAAACACAAGAATGGGCATACAAATTAGAATTTTTGGAATTTTTTGTTATCGAAAAGGGACTCGTTTGGCCAAATACCAAATTAGAATGGGCATACAAATTATGGCCAAGGCATAAGGGTGTGTTTTGCCAAACACACCCTTAATAAACATAATTTGGGCCAGTTGGGCCTAAAGCCCAGATCCGGCCCACTCTCTCTTTTTCTTTTTCTTTTTTGGGGCTGGGTAAGACCCAGCCAAACCGGCCCGGTTACTAGTTCAAAACAGTAACCCGGCCGGTATATTTTTCTTTGCAAGCGTGCACGAGCTACTCGTGCACCCTTGCTACAGGAAGAGGGTAATTAAAAGTGAAGAGGAGGGGACGAAATGACTTACCTGTTGCTGGACTGTTGTTGCCAACTTCTTGGGCGAAGATTGCTGAAGGCGCTCGTTGCTAGGAAAACTGGCATTATTCCTTCTACTTTTGTTTTCCTCCTCTCTGTTCCTCCTTCCTCTCGCCTTTGTGTTGTGTTTTTTTTTTATGTTTTTCGGGTTCTTTCTCTCCCTTTCTCTCTCCCATTCTCTCTATTTTCTGTCTTTTTTTCTCTCGATTTTTCCCCCTCCTCTAGCTTTCTTCCCCTCTGCCTTTTATAGGGTTCCATGCTGCTTATCTTCACATGATCATGATAAGGCCTAGGGACATTGTGTTTCAGCCGAATTGAGGCACCAACAGTCCCACCCCTGTTGGACTCCCTTTTATAAGCATGAGGGCATGAGAAATTTATCCTTATCTCTCCGGGGTTGTAATCTTCACAAAGATATGATTTGCAAATTGAGAACTAGTTGGACTGGGATGCCGGTGTTTCACCATTTCCATTCCTTCTTTGCAGACGGGCTTTCAGCGTTCGAGGAAGAAGAAGAGAAACAGCGCATGCTTGAAACGGTGCGTTTTGGACTGGAAATGACCATTTCTCAATTTGGTCCTCCAAGTTTCAACATTTTTAATCGGACCCCTGGATAGAATTTCAGCGCCTTTTACAAAATGGTCCCTGGACCTCAATCACTTGTAATTTTGTTCTTAATTAACTCAGAAATTTAATATTTATTCAATTATGCCCCTGATTTCGTTAATTAAACTAATTCAAAGCTTAATTAAGTCCTCAAACTTATTCATTCTTCAATCAAATTCCCCATATCATTAATTAAACCCAATCAAAGTTTAATTGGAACCTCATACCAGTTAATTCTTTCAATTTCTTTCAAAATTAACTTCCAAAGTCATAAATCCAACATGATTAACCCCTTAAAATGTGTAGGGAGATGAATATAATTGACATTGATATTTAATTTTAAAAGTCATAATAATAAAGAAAGCCAATATGGTTGAGTTGTAGCAATAAGTTGAGCTTGAAGATATGGTTCATATGGCTACCAAAATAGAAAGGCAATTAAAGAGAAAGGTAGTACATATCAATAAGATAATTCAGCTTTTTTTTAGCTTTGAGGTTGAATTATAAGAGAGAAAGGGTTGCCACATCAAAGTCGAATACTATAGGAAACTAAGTTGAATCTTCTAAGGCTTGAGGAAAGATTCAACCATTAAAATAAAAGGTAAAGTCGAGATCCTATCTAATCATAACCATGATATTACGTGTTTTAAATGTTTGAGGAGTAGAGATATAGCTTCAAAATATCCAAACAAAAGGATTATGATTGTGAGAGAGCATTGTGATATTGAATTCAAAACTGCTAAATCCATAAAGGATAAGATGCCATCACTTAAAGATTGTAGTGATGTTGAATATCCAGTTAATGGAGAGGCTTTGGAGATTAGGAGATCACTTAATGTTCAGAATAAGAATGAGGATGTAAAGCAATAAAGAAATAATATATTCAATATTAGATGAAATATAAGTAATAAGATATATAGTGTCGCACCCTCGCGAGCGGAGCGCGGCGTCACGGCGATCCTCGATTGATTTCGAGGTCTTTTGTTTTATTGTGAATAAGGGAGTCGCCACCTAGTATTATGGTCACTAGGAAACCTGACTGGTCTTTCAGAGATTCTAAGGCAAGGGACTGGTTGCGTAAAGGGAAGGTATTAGCACCCCTAGTACGCCCTACCTAAGGTAAGCTGCTTGGTGTTTGGTTTGCTTTATGATTGCTATGGTGTTGGTGTTCTCTTAATTAGTTTTCCTATGATAGGTTTGCTATGATGAATGGATTTGGGTTCAAAGTCTAAAAGCAAGAATTCTTGGCCAATATAGATCATACCTGTAGATATGTCTACAAAGTGTCAAGGAGAACCAATGTAAATCTCTTGAAATCTGTGTTTGATTCAGACTAAATTTATTAAGATAGAAATCCAAGGAGATTCCATGTGCTTTAAAAGCTCATTTTTCCCTTAGTATTTCAAGAGTTTTGCGACTCGTAAATCGCAAGGAGGAGGGACAAAAATTTAGAAATCTAGGACGCTTTAAAAGCCTATTTTTGCCTTAGTGTTTTATACTCTCACGGCTCGTAAACCGTGGAGTAAAAAAAAATTGAAATGTCCTCGATTATAATCAAGGCTTCTTTCAAGGATGTGTGCGGATTTATTATTCCTAGAAAATTATTTTGGATATTTACCACTCAGGGTTTCTTTATCCAAATATTAATAGTGAATAATAACAAGTTATTCCCATTAAATATTTTGGATATTCATCCTTTTGGGATTTCTTTATCCAAACATTAATGGTGAATACGTACTAGATGATTTCTCCACAAAATAAGATTTTTATATTTTTTTGGAATATTGGCCAATACCCTTTGGAGTTTTACAAACATGTTGTAAAATCCAGAAATGCAAGAAAACAATTTTTTTGGTGTTTAAGAAATCCATGCGAAAACACATTTTTAAAAAAAACTTCTAATATTTTTTGTACATAAAAAAAAATGTTCTAAAACATGTAAGGGTATTGGCCATATGCAACACACATATAAAAACATTTTTTATATTTTTTTTTTGAAAACACAAACATCACGGTTAATCCAAGTAAAGACAACAAACCCAACCCGGTTACTGGCCCAAACCAGTAACCGGTTCTGCCACAGTTGCATGCATATGCATGCTACAGTGGCAGGGTAATTAATTAGGCAAAAACAAAGAAAGAAAGACTTACCTGCGAGGCAGCAGCTGGAGGCGAAGTGGGCGACGATTGGTTGCTGCTCACGTCTCATTTTCCCCTTGTATGCTTAATTTATCCTCCAGGTTTAGACGAGGCGTTGCCATGTCAAATCATCCCAACTACGGCTATGATCATGCCCAGAACCACGTGTAGATTAAGACCATCTTTTCCAAAGAAAAAGCATCCCATGATCAGCACAAGGATCGTCTTTATATGACAGCTGCGAATCCTTCAGCCTCCAAAATAAACCAAATCCACATCACAATGTCCAGCAAGCAACATGCTTCTCGTAGTAGCTCAAGAATAGTGAAACGGAGAGATGGAATTATGCAAGAGAGGAGGGTGTTCTGACGTGTCAAATGTTGTGCGTTTGAAGCAATTTGCAGTTACTGTCTTTGCTTTGCTTTGGAAGTTACGGTGATGTTTTTTTTTCTTAAAAGAGTCCTGAAGATTTTGAGAGAGAGGGGACAGTGTATGAAGGCAGTAAAAGGGAGTTGCAATCGGGGAGATGGAGGGGAGAGTGTGCGGCTGCTGTGGTTTGGAGGTAGCTCTTGGTTTGTTTGGCTGGCGACAGGGCAAAAAAAAGTGTCAGGGGAACTCTGGTTGGCTAAGAGGGGAAGGAAGAGCTCCAAGAGAGAAAACGGGTTTAGGGTTTTTTTATCTTTTAGGGTTTTTTTGTTTAGCTCCCTTTTTCTGAAAAGTTGCCCCTTTCTCCATCTTTTTTTTTTTTTATGATTGAGGGTTCATTTATATATAAATCTCTACATGTGCTATTCAAGGAAATATTGCAATAATTATTGCAGAGATTATCTTCTATAACCAGCACCAACAAATCCTATATATATGGTATTTTATATTGCATTGATTATTTTCCATAACCAGCACGAATCAAATCATATATCTATAGTATTTTATATTGCAGTGATTATTTTCTATAACCAGCACGAATCAAATCATATATCTATGGTATTTTATTTTGTAGTAATTATATATGATTCAATAATTATCTCCTTGACATATTGCTTCATTAATATTAGCCCTGATGCTCTATGTTATCGCCATATGTAAACCCTTATTATTATTATTATTTTTATTTTTTTTATTTATTTTTTATTTGAAAATTTATCAAAATATGGGTCAAAAATTGGGTAGCAACATATAGTATGATTGTTGATGGTGGAAATTGTGTTATTGTTGCTGGTACTACACTTGTTAGAAAATTAAATTTGAACATTATTAAACATGAAAAACCTTATAGACTTTAATGGCTAAATGAGTGTGGAGAAGTAAGAGTTACTAAGCAGGTGTTGGTTTCTTTTTCAGTTGGAAAATATAAGGATGAGGTTTTGTATTATGT
Source organism: Populus simonii (assembly GCA_007827005.2). NCBI lineage: Eukaryota > Viridiplantae > Streptophyta > Magnoliopsida > Malpighiales > Salicaceae > Populus > Populus simonii. Next base: position 17,623,771 of record CM017468.2, read on the forward strand.
TGTGTCTATGCATACTACTCATTTATTATTAGGAAGACCTTAGTAATTTGATAGAAAATCCAATTATGATGGGTTTAAGAACATGTATTCTCTTAAGAAAGATGAGAAGACATTCATATTTGTACCATTATCCTCTAGACAAATGTATGAAGACCAATTGAAATTTAAAGGAGAAAAGGAAGCCAAAGAAAAAGATCAACCATGTAAGATTGTGACGAAGAGTGAAAATAAATTAAGCCAGGTGAGAAGAAGATTAGATTCGACTAAAATAGAAATTAGTAGGATTCAACCAAGAGAGAAGGGAATAAATAGGAGATAAGAAAGAAAGAGTGAGAAAAGAAAAGAGTAAAAAATAAAGAAGCATGTTAATTTTTAAGCAAATAGCAGTGAAATTAAGAATGTTTGTTTTTATGATGTGCCTATGATTTTACTTGTGTATAATGAGGTATATTTTAACACTAATAACCTTAATCATTATCTTCCTAGTGTTTGTGCTTTTTTATTACATGATTTTAAGGACATCTTTCCCGATGATATTCCTAGTGGGTTACTATCTATAAGGGGAATTGAGTACCAAATTGATCTTATACCTAGAGCATCTATACGTAATCGGCCAACTTATAGAAGTAATCTTAGGGAGACAAATAAACTCTAATGGAAAGTGGAAAAATTGATGATAAATTGATACATAAGAGAAAGCATGAGTCCATATGCAGTTCTAGTGCTTTTAGTACCAAAAAAGGATTGGACTTGAAGGATGTGTGTTGTTTGTCATGCTATCAACAATATTACGATAAAGTATAAACACCTAATTTCTAAACTTGATGATATGTTAGATGAATTGCATAGTTATTGTATGTTTTCTAAGATTGATTTGAAAAGTGGATATCTTCAAATAAGAATGAAAGAGAAAGATGAATGAAAAACTACATTTAAAACTAAATATAGTACAAATGAGTGGTCAGTTAAGCTTTTTGGACTGACTAATGAACCTAGTACTTTCATGAGATTAATGAACTATGTTTTGCACAATTTTATAGGTAAGTTTGTTATGGTTACTTTTGATGATATTTTGATTTGTATCGAGAATTTAGAGGAGCATGTTGAACATTTAAAGAATGTATTGGTTGTTTTGCAAAAAGAATATTTATATGTCAATCTAAAAAAATATGAATTTTACATGAAAAATATTGTATTTCTTGAATATGGATTTTAGGTTTATCCAATAATGGCATACACCTAAGTCAATCACTAAGGTAAGAAATTTTCGTGGTGTGGCTAGTTTTTATAGGAGATTTATTAAGGATTTTAGTACCCAAATCGCTCCTTTAACTGAGATATTTAAGAGATTTGTGGGTTTTAAATGGGGTAAAGAACAAAAGCATTCTTTTAATTTATTAAAGGAAAAAATAATTTTAGCTCTATTATTATAATTTCTTGATTTTACAAAAAAATTTGAGATTAAATGTGATACCTCAAGGATATGTATTAGAGATGTTTTAATATAGAAAAAAAAAAGGCCAATAACTTATTTTAGTGAAAAACTCAATGGTACAACATTGATTATCCTACTTATGAAAGGAGCTTTACGCTTCGGTAAGAACTTTGAAAACTTGGCATCATTACTTGTGACCTAAGGAGTTCATGATCCATATTAATTATAAGTCATCAAAACATCTTAAGGGCCAAGGAAAGCTGAATTGTCGGCATGCCAAATGGCTGAAGTTCATTAAAACATTCTCATACATGATTAAGCATAAGCAAGGTAAGGAAAATATAATGGCTGAAGTGCTATCGCGAAGTCTTGTTAGCAATAAAAAAAGAACGCGTAGTAAAGGTTCTCCATGAGAATGTGAGGTGAAAACTATATATATATATATATATATATATATATATATATATATATATATATAATAATAATAATAATAATAATAATGAGTAATATACATTCAAAGCTAATAAAAGATGAAAGTGAGTTAATTTTTACAAGGTGATTGGGTTTAGGTGCATATGAAAAGAGAGATTTCTTAAGTAAAGAAGATCTAAGTTTATATCAAGATGATACGGACCATTCCAAATCCTTGAAACAATTAATGATAATACCAAGTGGGTCTACTAGGTGAGTATGATGTTAGTGTTGTTTTTAATATTTCTGATCTCTCATTGTTTGATAAAGGTGACAGTTCAAAGTTGAGTCCTTTTAAAGATAGAGAGGATAATGCAATCTAAACTATACCAAATAATCCATTAGAAGTTCCAATTAGGCCAATTACAAGACAAGATCCAAGGAAAAAAAAGATAAAAGATGCATTTATTGGACTTATTTAGAATATTTGAGCTAAGGTGAATTTCAAAGAGGGTACAACTTTAACAAGTGATAATCAGACCTTAGTCAATTCAGTATATATGTAAGAGGGGCTTGATCTATCTATAATATGAGCCTAATTATTTTACAATGGCGGGCTAATTAATTTCAGCATTAAAGGCAATTTTTTGTTTATATTTCTAATACATGGTTTTACTCTAACAAGCATGATTTTCTATCTCACCGTTGGATCAGGAGGGATGTTTACCAAAAGTTTCCAAATGTCTTTTTATATATTAGGTTAAGATTTCAGGGCAATCGAATACCGAAAAGACCTTGCGATAAGGTCAAGAAGCTACCGTGCAGGAGCTATATTAGTTTCCCAGTTGATTTAGAATTCTTTTTAATATTTTCTTTATAACTCTTTTATTATTATTTTTTAGCATTGTTTAAGATTTTTTTACATATTATAACTATGGTTATTTAGCTTGTATTTAGTTTTTTTTTTTTAAACGAACTTTGATTTCAGCAATTATATTATGTGTGAGAGGTTTTTCTCATATGTTTTAATTCTTCATTGAACTACTCTAACATATCAAATAATTAAACAAGCTTTATGGCATCTTTATACTTTTATCTCACGTCTTTTTATAGATGTTGGGTGGGGGCTCATTTACTTATAGTTTTGGTGCTTCGGTACAAGTTATCATTGTGTCAAACTCAATTCTGAACCTAATCTTATCTTTCTTGAGAAGGGTATATTTGATTGTGAGTTTCTGGATCTTTATATTCACAAAGTTCAAATTACCTTGCTTGTTTGATTTTGTGTGTGTGTGTCAATAATTTTACACAATGTTATTTGTGTGTGGGCATTTATTTTTCTTATGTGTTTAATTTTTTAGTATGATAACTTTTGCATATGAATGTGCATCGCGAATGTATTTTTTTAAAAATAAAATACATTATGAGCGTTTTTCATATAAAAACAAAAACATAAAAAGTATAAAAATGATTTTGTGCCATTGTAGTTGTTTTTTTTTTTTCAAAAATTATTTTGTTAAACATGAACATATGGTTTTAAAATTAAAAAAAAACTATCATGCTCTTTTTATTGTCTTTAATTGTAAATTATTTTTTATAATTTTTTTATGTAATGACATTTATCCTTTATTGTTATGAGCGGACCTAGGCTATCAGGTCAACACGATCCCACAAAGGCCCAATAAGTATGAGTTACACCTTTTGAGCTCATTTTGGACATATTTTAAAGAGCAAGGTCAAAGCTTGATTTTCATCATCTATATAGGTCCAACGCTCATTTTAAATTTCTAAATTGAAATATCCTATTTTAGGTATTAATATCAAAACATTTCATTCAAAATTCTAAACTAATGTAATCTTCTATTTTAGGGATTAACATCATGATTTTTTGTTCAAAATCCCAAGTTGATGAAATCTCATATTTTTAGGGATTAATATCAATCTTTTTTAAAAAAAAATCATAAATTGAAGAAATCTCCTAGTTTTTAGGGATTAATCTCAATTTTTTTTTTGTTAAAAGGTTAAAATCAACAAAATCTCCTATTTTAGGAATTAAAGTGAGATTATTTATTAAAAGATCAAAATTGATGAAATCTTTAATTTTTAGGGATTAACTTTAAGTTTTTCATTAAAAGGTTAAAATTGATGAAATTGATGAATTCTTTTATTTTTTAGGATTAACGTTGATTTTTTATTAAAAGTTCAAAATCAATGAAATCATCTATTTTTATAGATTAACATCAATTTTTTCATTAAATGGTCAAAATTGATGAAATCTCCTATTTTAGGGATTAACATCAAAATTTTCATTAAAATGTCAAGATCGATGAAACTCTTACTTTTAGGGATTAACGTCGAATTTATTGACGAGTCTCCTATTACAAGGGATCGACGTTGTTTTTTTTAATTAATTAAAATAAATCATGAATAAGTTTAGAAATAAATTTAAACAATTAATAGCATGTATATAATAAATTTATGAGAAAACACATAGCAAAGATAATTTAACATTTGAAAGGATGAGATAAGGTTGACGTCAATCTTTTCTTAGACATAACTAACTCATTACCTGAATCTATGAGATCAGTTTTTATTTTAAGATTCCTCGTTTCCTTTAATTATTAGGTGACAACTCCATTTATTTTTATATTTTCCTTTTAGTTTTGGAGAGTCTCGTATTTGTCACAGTATGACATGATTAATCATCCCAATTTGATTTCTTACCAGTGGTTCTTTATGTATGTGACTCATCAAGTTTCCTAATATGTTAGCTCAAATATAAATCACAATCCTAATAAAAATAGAATTAAATAATTTAAACAAATTAACTTATTATATGTTAAAAAATTAATTGGTTTATATTTGAAGATCAAGTATAATTTATAGTAATGTGTAATGATCCTTCAAATATCAAGAAAGTCATAAATAATTTGACTTAACCTTTTAATGACCAGTTTTTCAATGTATTTAGTATCCCTTCATAAAAAAATGTTATAACTTAGTCATTGGAGCATGAAGTATGTCTACTCTATCAAACCATAAGTATTCTCAACGCCATAGTCATTGATTGTTTGAATAATATTTGAAACTCTTTTCAAATCTCAGTCGACCTTATACAAAGATTTCACATTCAATACTATTCAAGAACATGTGGAGCATTTTCTTCAATTCATATAGGGTGATGAATCTTCTCTTGATCACTCAAATACTTTCTTATAGTTCATGTTATTCCCAATATCTGCTCATTTGTTACCTTTTATTAAGGCAACATGAAATCAAGATCAAAGCATAATTCTCTATATAAGATAACTTGGTGATCTTAAGTCTATGAATCACTTACACGGCTCCTTATGTGGGTTAGTTCAATGTATATGTCAGTTGACAAGCATTTACATATTATTTATAGACATCCCTTATACCTCAACTTATGAGAACAAATGTTTCATTTCACATAAGTATGCCTAATTTCAATGGCGACTAACTTGGAAGAAATTCCTTTAGCTTGTCGAATGAGCCCTCTCGGGCCACCTCTTTACATGCTTTCCTTGAAGAGGCAAGCATATTCGTTTATTCCAAAGAAGAGATTTTCTCTTCTGCATTCTCACTACTCTTTCTTCATATTTTTAAATATTGAAACAGGAGGTGGAAAGTTTTATGTACCCACATTAATAACTCTAATTAGTTAATTGGCTTAATAGAGCATTGACATTTAATAAAATTTAAGAACAATGCTTTGATATAGAAAGAATCTCATAATTATGATCATTTTATAATTTTCTTTGTAAAATATTTTTGTCCCAATTACCTTCTCAGAATTGCATAGTTTAATTATGAACCCTGAATTCTTAAGGATGACTTTGAATGCTCTCTATTACATCCATGTATGGTGATGATATGATTGATCCTTAAGCCAACATTGCTAGACAATCCACTTATATTTATAAATGTAATAACTTTAGTTCTAGTTCCTTCTATAATCAGAATGGTCTTTTCAATAAGAGACATGGCAAAAATCAATAAGATCACCAAAACATAAAAAACTTTAGCTTATGGAATGAATCAATCATGGCAAGACACCCAAACTCAGTGCCAATTCTATGGTAACTATAAGCATGTTGTCATATCATGTTCTTCCACTTTTCAAGAGCTAGTTCCCCCCGTAAAGAAAAGTCTTCAGCCTCTTTATCTTTGGATTATCCATCTTTAGCCTATGCTACTTTAGTTAATCACTCATCTTTGAATCATGGACATTCATGGCATCCTAATACCAAGGTAACACATCATATCATGCTAGACATCATTGGACTCACTCATGTGGAACTCTATATCGGCTTTAAACAACTCAAAGTAGGTGGTGGTAAAAAAAATTAATACCTCACACATTGGTTGTACTTCAAAATAATGAAATTAACAACTCTATACCTTAACTTTTCTAAAACTATCTTCTATTTTACATCTTCTCAAAATAATGAAATTTTTGTTTTCTATATAATAATTTGATTTAGATAATGATGTTTTGTTTGAATTTTGTGGCAATTTATGTCCTGTTAAGGATCAAGTATAGAGTCATCTTTTTGTCTAACACATTTAAAGATGGTTTATACCAGCTTTGATACTAACCCTTTATCTTTAGTCATAAAGTGTTATCTATCACAAAAACTACCACTAAAGTTTGGCATCGATGGCTTAGTCATCCATATTCTTATATCTTACATCAAATTCTCTCTAATAAGGCTCTTTTGATTTCTTTCTCGACCAATTATCATTTTAATTGTATGGCTTACCTTTTAGACAAGTCTAATCAATCTCATTTAGGTTTGTCAAAGCATGTTAGTTCAACTCTCTTAGACCTAGTTATTAGTGATGTTTAGGGTCTCTCAGCAACCTATTCAGTGTGTGTATATATATACACTTTATTATTTTTTGATTATTTTTTTCAAATATATCATTTTTTCCTTTGTACAATAAGTAACTCATCATCCAAAAAATAGTTGAAAACTAGTTTAGAACTTATATAAAATAGTTTCAGAGTGACTAGAGAAGTAAATTAAGAAAACTAAGTTCCTATTTTAAAAATAAAGGCATTGCTAATCGTGTTATTTGTTTCTATATATACAAGCAAAAAGGGGGATGCAGAATGTCATCACTAGCATATTCATAAAACCAACCTCACTTTACTGGAACAAGCTTTTCTTTGTATAACATTTTAGAACTATTGTTTTTCTCATTAATCAAATGCCTACACAAATTCTTCAACATTTATCTTTAAAAAAAAAACTTTTCAAAAGATAAACTAAGTACGCATTTTTAAATGTTTTTGGTTGTTTATGTTTTTTCCATTTTTGTATCTATACAACAAACATAAACTTGATTTCACTTTGCCTTATTTGTCTTTCCTGGTTATAGTCTAGATTACCTAGGATATCATTACATGGATATCTCAATTCATCACATCTATATTATGAATAATTATATGTTTCTTGAGTGTTTCTTGAGTATTTCTTGAATATATATCAAGTCCACTTAATTAGTTTCCTTTATGTCATCACTACCTTTACATTCCTACCCTTCCATTGTCGATTCTCTAAGGATTAACATTATTATGTCTACCCAATTACCTTGTATTTTTATATCATTTTCTACCTCACCTCCTTTCACTTCATCTCCTAGTTATGAGATTTCTCATACTACTCCACCTTCGATTCTTTTTTTGCCTCTTTATCTAATTCTCATTCTTCAACTCTAGTATAATCTCGTATTGTCTATTATCATTTCTTCATCTCTAGGATTCTACCCACTAACTTTGGTCTCAATATTGTAATGAATAATAGCTTCCTTAGTTCATATTCTTCTCCAAATCTCCTACCATATAATCTTATTCATACTCACCTTGTGACCCTTCATCCATATAAACCTAAACATTACCTTACCATGTATCTTTCCTCATCCAATGTTACTTCACCCTTTTTATCCAAAATTATTTGCTACACTGAGACTAAATAACATCTCTAGTGAAATTCAATAGTGACTATAAAAATTAACTCATTGGTTTTTAACCACACCTAGTCTTTTTTTTTATCCTTTTATGAATTTTGTTGGTTACAAATGGATGTACAAGATTAAAACAAAAATTGATGGGTCCATTAAATGTTATAAGACTCGGGTGGTAGCCAAGAGGTATCATTAACATAACAATATTTACTTTGATGATACCTTCAATCTAATTGTTAAGTTGGCTATAATGTTTTAACCATTTTTATTTTCCAAGGCTAGTTTATTCATCAATTGAATGTTCATAATGCCTTTCTTAATATTCTTTTTGATATTAATGTTAAGATTCAGCAGCCTCTTGGTTTTATTCATCCTTACAATCCTTCTCATATATACAAACTTCATTGGTCTTTTTATGAACTTAAAAAGACACTACATGTATGGTTTGATCAGCTCCACCAATTCTTGTTGGATCTTGACTTTTATTGGTATCAAAATAACACTTCCCTTTTTTATATGAAGTTCGTTGACTATCTACATCTATATCTTGGTTTATGTTAATGATATCCTTATCAAAGCTAATGGTTTTTCTTATATGAGTGAGTTGATTACTCATCATGGTGTAGAATTATTTATTCAAGACTTGGTTCATTTGAGTTACTTTCTTGGTATTAAGGTATAATGTACTTCTCATTGGCTATTCTTCTCCTAGTTTTATTATGTCTCTAACATTGTGTACAAGGTTGGCATGTCCAAATGTTAGTTAGTTTCCAAACCACTAACCGTTAGTTGTTGTTTTTCTACTACCTCTAATAATAGTTCTAATTATTTTGATCCTACTTTATATCATCAAATGATTGGAGCTCTTTAGTATCCTGTTTTTTTTACATGGCTAGATATCTTTTTTTGCTATTAATAAAGTTTGGCAATCCATGCATGACTATTAGCTTATGGTTACATGTATTCTACATTATATTTATGGTATGTCTCGTTTTGGCTTATCTTTTACTACCTCCTCTAATATCTTATTGCATGGCTCCAATGACTCTAATGAGGTTGCAATATTGATGATTGAAAATCTATACGCTTATGTTATTTATCTTGATCGTAACTTTATCTTTTAGAAGTCTAGTAAGAAGAAATAATTGCTCAATCTTCTACCAAGAATAAATATAAGTTTATTGCTAGTGTTGTTGTTGAGTTATGATGACAATCTTTCTTGTTGTTTAAACTTAGTTATCCAAAATCTCCTCCTTTTGTCTATGGTGTGATAATCTTATAGAAACTTATCTTATGACTAATTTGATTTTTCATTCATACATAAAACATGTTAAAATCGAATTTCATTTTGTTCATGATATAGTTTTGAAAACAAAACTACATGTTCCGTTTATTACCACTTATAATCATATTGCAAATGTTCTTACTAAATTATTGACCTACACTTGTTTTGTCTTACATGTTGTCGCACCCTCGCGGCGGAGCGTGGCGTCGCGGCGACCCTCGATTGATTTCGGGTTCTTTTGTTTTGTGTAAAGGAGTCGCCACCTAGTATTATGGTCACTAGGAAACCTAACTGGTCTTTTAGAGATTCTAAGGCAAGTGACTGGTTGCGTAAAGGAAAGGTATTAGCACCCATAGTACGCCCTACCTAAGGTAAGCTGCTTGGTGTTTGGTTTGTCTTATATATAATTGCTATGGTGTTGGTGTTTTCTAATCCCATCAGTTTTCCTAGGTTTGATTCAAACTAAATTTATTAAGATAGAAATCCAATGAGATTCCATGTGCTTTAAAAGCTCATTTTTCCCTTAGTATTTCAAGAGTTTGCGACTCGTAAATCGCAAGGAGGAGGGACAAAAATTTAAAAATCTAGGGCGCTTTAAAAGCCCTTTTTTGCCTTAGTGTTTTATACTCTCACGGCTCGTAAACCGTGGAGTAAAAAAATTGAAATGTCCTCGATTATAATCAAGGCTTCTTTCAAGGATGTGTGCGGATTTATTATTCCTAGAAAATTATTTTGAATATTTACCACTCCGAGTTTCTTTATCCAAATATTAACAGTGAATAATAACAAATTATTCCCAATAATATTTTGGATATTCGTCCTTTAAGGATTTTTTTATCCAAACATTAGCGGTGAATAATAGATGAATTCCCCCCAAAATAAGATTTTTATATTTTTTGGAATATTGGCCAATACCCTTTGGAGCTTTACAAACATGTTGTAAAATCCAGAAATGCAAGAAAACAATTTTTTTTGTGTTTAAGAAATCCATGCGAAAACACATTTTCAAAACTTCCAATATTTTTTGTATATAAAAAAAAAAGCATTCAAAACATGTTAGGGTATTGGCCGTATGCAACACACAAGAAAATAAATTTTGATATATATGTATATTTGCCGCAGTTGCGTCGAAAACCGGGTATTCTAAATACGAGATTGGTATATATTTTTTTACAACATAAAAAAATTCAGACTTTAAAATAAATATTTCAGAAAATAAATCTCTTTCTCTTTCTTTTATTTTTTTTTTTTTTAAAATACAGCATGTCCGGCCGGGTCACTTGCTTGGGCAAGTGACCCGGCTGGACACAAAAACAAAAGGGCGCAGTCTTCTCAATGAAACAAGGCAAAATGCATGCAAAGAGACCACGTTACTGTTCAAGTGAATTAAAATTCACTTGAACAGTGCAAACACAAAGCAAAAAGAATGCATGGTGCGGAGGTGAAGAGAACAGACCTGGGAACGAAAGGACAACGGCGATGTTTGAAGGCTTGCTGGCTAGTCGATCAGTGCTGCCGTCTGCTTCAGTTCTTTCCCCCTATTCTCTGTTGGCGTTCTTCTTCTGAGTTTCACCTCTGCAATCTTCGTGCCTCTTTCTCTCTACTGGTTTTCTGCACTTTCTTCTTCCCTGTTCTGCAGATTTTATATGCAAAAAATAAAAGCAAAGACCGAAAGGCAGTCCCTGCTGGTTTATGGTTTTTTGTTTTTCCTGCGCTTTCTCCCTTTTTTTTTCTCCTCCTCTGTCCCGTTTTCTGTGTTTTCTTTCTCTCCCTCTCTGGTAACTGAGATGGATGAAGACAACGGTATTGCAGCTTCTGCGCACAGCCGGTGGTCACTACTTCTGGGGACACTGAAAACGATGGCCACGCCGATTCTCTGTTCCTTTTTCTTTCCTTCTGCTGATGCTCTCTGTGGAGATGATGAGGGAGGCGGCGATGAAAACGTGCTATGATGGTTGAGTTCACGCCCCTGCCTCTGTGTTTTTCTGCTTTTGACAGTGGCGTTCTGCTTTCTTTTTTCTCTCGTTCCTCTCCTTTTTTTCTCTTTTTATGCTCTTTCTTTCTGCGTTTTTCCACCCCCCCCCCTTTTAGGTCAGCAGCCGAGGCTTCTATATAGCCTATACACGGCTTTATTTAGGAAACAAATATTACATTAACTCTAGGGTGTATTCTCGGGTGAGCAGAAATAGGAAACCAAAATGTTTGATTCTGATTTTGTGATCAGCAGTGATTTCTTTCCTAGTTAGAGGATGGTGTTTCTCTTTTCTTTCTTTCCTTCCATAGGGCTAGCTGCTCCCTTTGAAATGATGCAACAAAAACGTGGTCTTCAGCTCCAAAAATCAGGCGTGATGAGAAAGGAAAACAGCAGAGAAAAAAAGAGGAAAGAAATCAGATGCAGGGTGCAGCTGCAAAGTCATATTTTCCTTATTCGGTGTGGTAAAAATCCTGTCATTTATGATGATCCAGCCCCCCTCTCCAGCTTTCAATGTCCTTCTTCAATTCAATCCCTCAATTTAGCACATTTCGATTTAGTCCTTGGTCCAAAAAAATCCTTCGAATCAATCCCGCGAACTTGGGCAAAAATCCTTCTCGCGATCAGGAATCCCTGCTTTCAACACTAGATATTCAAACGGGAATATCTTGAGCTTTTGATATTGAAATCAAGCGATTCAAAAACCTCAAATTCATCTACGTGTCCCGGACTACAACTTTTGATGAAGGATTCAAAGTGAGATAAATTCATTTTGAATAACAAAATTGCAACCAAACTCGGCTGGAAACCTTCTCGCGGCAAGATTCTATGTTTTCACGCTAGATTTCAAACAGGAATATCTTAAGTTTCTGATATCGGAATCAAGCAATTCAAAAGCTCAAATTCATCTACGTGTCCCGGACTACAAATTTGATGATGGAGTTGAAGTGAGATAAAATCATTTTAGAGAACAGAATCTGCTAGTAATCTAGTTGGTCAAAAAGGTTCTTGATCTAACGATGTTGAGCATCCGAATCTGACTGAGAATTTGCCCTAAGAACAATAATCCCTAGGACCTAATAAAGGTGTACGTCAATTTTTTAACATATCATGAGTGACAAAATATACTTAGGATGGTCAGATATCATACGAAATCGAGTTAGAATCAGAGCCTAAGTTAGAACAAAAAATTGCGACAACAGCAAAACCATTTTTTTTTATATGCAAATTCTGAGGGATTTTTTCAACTTTAAAGATCAGATAAAAAAAGAATGAATTTGGCATTATGAAGACTTCTGATCAATCTAAGAAAACCTGATGATTTTGGCAGCAAAGGGGAAGGATAAAGAGAGCAGAAAATAGCTCAAACAGGGTTTCGAAAAAATATTTATTTCATCTGTTATTGTCAATCTTCCAGCAAACATGGGGTCCAAAAATGAGTAACAACACATATGATGGCATATTAAAGCACAATACTAATTAGGAGGTACATAAAACTTTTTAACTATACAAGATGATATTTTTTTTTTATTTTGTATTTTTCTTGTTCTAGGTTTGAGATATTCTTTTCTTGATTTATATTTTTCTTGTTTTACTAGGGTTAGTACATGTATATACATTTACAATCTATTAGAAACAAATAGAATCTAATACAAAAACTCATAACAAAATGGTGGAATATTTTTTGTCGAATTCTCCTTTCTCTTCTTCTTTCCTTTTCCTTAATATTATAGGATATAACATCAAAATAATTAAAACCATAAGAGATTTAGTTATATGATCGTCTATTCTTATATATAAATACCTTATTTTTCATCTTCTCCGAGCTAATTGATTTCTCTTACGCCCATATCATATCTTAACAGACTCCAATTTCTAACTCAAAAATTAAGGATGAAAAGGATTGCCCTCAAAATTTTTCCGTACACAAGAAAATTATTATAACTTGATAAAGTTTACTAAAGACATAGAAATAGATGAAAGAAAAAGTAGGACAGGATATCGTCTTGAAGTGGACCTAAGGATCTCATTAATAAGGATGTTTTGTCCAACAAAATCTAGTGACTCCTTTGGTGGGACCCTTATAAGATTTACTTGTGCATTTTCATCTCTATATAACACCTACCAGCTCTACCTTCACGCCTCCCTCTTCCCTCTATCCTTCGTTTCTTTCTTGCAAATTATTTGTTTCCTGTAGTTTTTTTTTTCTCCCAACTTCTGCTTCTACTTTTCTGTTTTGAAGTATTCTTAATTTCCCAACTTACGCTCTTATTTTGATTTTGTTTATCTTTTAGCCAAGATTTTTTATTTTTTCGATAATATATAAAACTTAAGCTGTCGGAATCATATTAGACTGTCAACTTTTGTTTGTACCGCTTGAAAAGAATGAAGGAGAGTGGTCGAAAACATGGTGCCCTTTCGCCATGCGCAGCATGCAAGCTTCTAAGAAGAAGATGTGCTCAAGACTGTGTGTTTGCTCCTTATTTTCCAGCTGATGAGCCTCAGAAGTTTGCCAGTGTGCACAAGGTCTTTGGGGCTAGCAATGTCAACAAAATGTTACAGGTTCAAATCTTGCACCTGATCTCTCTCTGTATGTGTATTCATCTATTTATATACTATTCAAACTGTTTTACAAAGTTTTCTTCTTCTTTTTCCCTTCTAAATTCTTTTGCAACGGGTAGGGGCATCATGATTTTGGAAAACAAAATTGTTCTTCGGTACATTGGATGGTCAAGCATGCGAGGGGGATGGAGTTACCAGAATCTAGTGCAAATTAGGGAGGAAAAAAAAATATTAAAACCATGTTTAGAGTATGGCATTTCTAGTGTTATAAAAAAATCAGAATTTTGTCTTCTCAAAGTCTGAAATTTTCAAAATACTCCATAAGCTTATTAAATTTTTATGAAGGCCCCAACTATAAAATCTTGTCCCCGTTTTTCAAAATCAGGATGTGTCCCTGATCGAATATTGATTGGAAGGGTTTAATATACAGAGAAAATATTCAGCAATACTATATATAAAAAAAAAATTATGAGTAGGCAAGCAATCAATAAAGAAAACTTATTTATAATAAGCACTCCTCGTTTAAAATGACCAAATTATTCCAAAGAGAAAATGATTTTTTTTTTTTGCCATGGACGACTTTGTCCTCATGTTTAGAGGTTTGCCATGCCTTCTCCTATTTATTATTTTTTTTTGCTAAACATTTTCTGTATATAAAATTATTTTGTTCACCATAGTAAAGGATAATTTCAGAGACATACATGTACATTAGTGTATTGATTTAGGAAAAAGCATTCAAAAAGTGAGAATGTCATCTTCTCCTGATGTTTTTGACCTTTAGTTCGGTTGTAGACTTGTAGTGGTAGTTGATCGGTTGAATAGACCCCACAATAAGGAGGAACTGACTTTCACATTCTATTCCAACGTTGGGAACTGTTTTCCCATTTGATTCCTTAATTAGTACATGAAATAAGAGAATAAATTAAGGATCAGTACAATTTAGCTTTACTTACTTGTTGATTATATAGAGGATAAAGCGGGTGTAGTTTATGCCTGATTTTATTAAAGTGAAGTGCTTAACCTTAACTTTTCGGACAAGTCGGGATAAGCTTTTGTTTTTCGGAATACGAAAAAGAAAATGTTGTTTCATCTATCCATGCTTTGTGCTTTAAGGAAATAAAAGAAAGTTGCGTTGATAGAGAGATGACAAGTCAGTCCAGAAGAGAGGTTGTTCCATCTAAGCAAATGAATTTGACCCTTTTTTACAGGAAGAGTAATTATATATATATATATATATATATATATATATATATATATATATATATATATATATTGTAATCATGACATCACTATGGCATGAATGCATGTATATTATTTACAGTAAACTACAACTTAGTCCTTCTACTCTTAAGAAACTATCAAGTTAGAATCTCTAGTTATAAAAAAAAAAAAAAAAATTCTTATGTCTTAGTCATGTATTATTAAGACGTTGAGCTCTCACTTCAGATTTAACTGCAAAGAATTGATTGATCTGTTAATAAGTGGAGGGTCAAATCTAATTCACAATCAAGTGATTAACGAGCAATTTTCGAGACTTAAGCAACCAATAATTAAGAACTAAGTTAGTATAATTTAATCTTCTTCTTTCTTACCAAATTTGAGTAGTAAATGGATTAGAATTTTATCAGCTATCTCACATTAAAATAAAAGGCAGTATAATCCAAGAAACTACAATAATATTATTTCAAGAACTTCTTTACGTTAAATATAGAGTGTGGGTTTGTAACGTTGTTGAAGATGTTTTTTAAATATGTTTTTCAATTAAAAATATATTATTTTTATTTTTAACATAAAATATCTAAAATATATCAACTTAATATTTATTTTAAATAAAATACATTTTAAAAAATACATTAAATCACACTAACAAATACAAAAATAGTATTGACAATGATTTGGAAAGATTCACGCATGGAATAATGTCAAACAAATCATACGCCCCGGCCCAGCACGCTAGCACGAAAGATCATTACATTGAATGCATCGAAGAAAAATAATACCCATATTTAATTAGGTTAAAATATGTTTCAAGCCTTTTTCTTGATGTTTACTCCATTTATTTGATGACCTATTATGCCAAGGTTCATTGCACAAACCGAATTATACAGATGTCATGAATAATTTATATAATAGGTTTTATCAAAAGTCTATTTTCCCTATAAGAAAAGAAGTTTTGCATATACTCTTAGGTGCTTTTTTGACCAATTAAGTAGAATTTGTTTTACTTTTAGATTAGGACGTCATTGTCTTTACAAACTACTACTACTACTATAGCATGGAGTAGATGTTGAAAATTAAGGCATATTCTTTGCCCCATTTACCGCAGCTTTTTCTTTTTTTATTTCATGAGAAGTCACTTGAATTATAGGCAACACAGTGTTAATTAGAAGTCCGATCCTCTTTCTTAATTAATTCCTAGTATTGTAATTAATTTTGAAGGGGAATTGGTTTTATTTGATACAAGAAAATTTATATGCATCGATATCAAATAAATCTAAATTAAACCACCAAAACATCTACTTGGAAGCCATCTTCATGTTTTCTATTTGGTTCATTTTTTTAACTTTTCTATTTCTTTAATGGTGAATATAAATTTAGGTTGCTTAGTATGATGGTGCCGTGCGACCTTTTTCATGATTTAATCTTTGGCATTCATTATCTTTGCAAAATATTTTGCTTCATAAGCTGAAACATGTTTTCTTAAGCAGAAACATGTTCTTATAAGGGATGATAAGAACCCTAAATCTTGGGTGACACACAATGCTAGGTAGACCTTCAGCCTTATGATGGTCACTAGAATTTTAGTACAAAAATAAGCTTAGTAATTTCAGCTATTCAAAAAGCTGCAAATTAATGGATTAGGCTTATAATGTGCAAAACTTTGCAGGAATTACCTGAGCACCAACGAAGAGATGCGGTAAGTTCCATGGTTTATGAAGCAAATGCAAGGGTTCGTGACCCAGTTTATGGTTGTGTTGGAGCCATTTCATCTTTGCAGCAACAAATTAATTCTTTACAAACCCAATTAGCAGTTGCACAAGCTGAGGTAGTGCACATGAGAATGCGGGAGTTCACTTCTTCCTCTAATACAGGAGCCATGGACATGGCGGTTAATCAGGACAATATGGGGGAGTCTTTGTGGTCATGCTAGCTTTTATCTAGCATGCCTGCCTTATCTTTATTCCTACATACTTATTGACTAGCATGAGCTTGCTTGCTTTATTGTCTGCCTTTATCATAGTCTTTTTTTTTCCCTTACGTCTTCATAGCACATCTCCACCTGACCAACGGACGTTGGTGATAATGTTCATTATCCATATTGTAAATATTTCCAGACATATAATCATGAATCACCATATATGTTAGTACTAGTGTAGTTCAATCTTTTTACAGGACTTATTTATGTTCTTTTAACTCTCTACTAACTAGGAGATTATTGAGGAATTGATGGTGTATGGGAATGTTACAAGTGGGGCAATGCCATGAATCCATTGTGATTGAAATTTGAGTTTACAAAAGACTTTGTTGCTACAAGATTAAATTAATTGTAATTTAATCCCTATAATTTACAAAACTGATTAAGTAGTCTCTGTAATGTATAAATTAATTAATAGTCTTCTAATCAGCATTGGTCACGGTCAGCCTCTGTTTTTATTTCAAAAATACCTTATTTCTTAAAGCGTGCCTACTTCTATTCTCCTTAAATAATAATAATAATAATAATAATAACAAATGGAAGAACAACACGGAATTAACTTAAAGGAGTAAGTTATAATTACCTTCCAATATTTCCTTTCAATGTTTGTGCCAAAAAGAAAAGATGAAGTTGTTTATTTTTGTGTTGGCTAACCAATATTCACCCCCTCGCTAATAACAAGAAAACTACCTTGACAATATAAAAGTGAAACCAAGAAGGCTTTTGATGTCCATATCTCTTCTGCTCTTGTTTTGATATCATACAATTGAATTACTTGATTGAAAATGCAACCAATAGTTAGTGCTCTTGTAGTTTTATTGCTCATCTAGTTTTGTATCAATGTTGATGTAAGAGTACATGTTCGTACATTCAATAATATAGGATGTGTGTCTATATATATATATATATATATATATATATATATATATATATATAAATTAAAGGTTGGCTAAGACATAACCTAAGTCATTCTATTATTCTCAACTTGGTATCAGAGCCTTAAATAAACTGAAACACTACATGTCCTCTCTCTGTAATGGACTCCTCGTCACATTCACCTGCTACCTCTCCTTCTACAACACCGGCGGTGCCAGCTCCCCACCTGTCGCAACACCACTGTCTTCCTCTACTTCTGTTCTGTTGTGGCCACAGCCCACAGTTAGTGGTCATGCCCTCTTCAACCACAACAATACTCCCATATTGCAGCCCTTTTCTGATGTAGTTTCTGCCGCCTCTACCGCTGGTATTGTCTCTCTCTCCCACACTCACCAAGTCATCTCTCTCAAGTTAACAAACACCAATTGTCTCTATTGGCAAATGCAGATGAAGTCGTATCTCCTAGGCTAAGGAGTTTTCGGCTTCGTTGATGGCTCCAACTCCTGCCCCTCTCCACATGTTCTTGCTGCTGATGGTACCTCTCTTCAAGTAAATCAGTTCTTTTTTCATTGAAAACAACAGGACCAACTCATTCTGAGTGCTCTGCTTTCCTCGCTATCCATAGAAGTTCTACATCTTGTTATTGGCTGCCAAACTTTATGTTTTGCCTAGCACACACTTAAGCAAGCTCTAGCTTCCACATCAAACTCTCATATTATGCAACTTCATGGCTCCCTTCAAGATCTTCGACAAGGTGATGAATCGGTAACTCAATTTATGCAAAAAGCTAAGGCCTTGTTTGATGAGTTAGTCATTGTTGGTCGGCCTGTTTCGCTAGAGGATTTCAACTTATATGTGTTTCGTGGCCTTCGGTGAGAGTTTAAGGACTTAATAACAAGTCTTGTGACCAAGGATGAACCTCTCCCGTATACAGATCTTCTTAATCATCTTCTCAAGCATGAATTTATTCATAAATTGTCTCATCCATCCATAGGGTCTGCTGCCATCAATGCTCCTCTGTTGCCCACACCCAACACACGTCTTTCTGCCTTTGTTTCTCAACGCCAGTCTTTTGAAAACTTTGGTCGCAACAGGGGTCGTTTCTATGAAGGTTGGTGTCCCAACCAGTTCGGCAGTAGAGGCAACCGATCTACAGCGTCCAAACCAGATTTCTACAGCCTCCAAACCAGATTTCTACAGCCTCCACAACTCTTCCATCAGTGACAATAAACAAGGTAATTTGCAGGGCAACTGGCAGCGTAACAGGGGGAAGAATCCACGCTGCCAATTATGCCAAACATTTGGCCATACAGCTCCTCACCACCCTCAACTCCACCACCGGGGCTATTGGACAGAAGCTTAGTGCAAATCTAGCGCTGCATAATCTCTCCTCAACAGGTACTGCCGATTGGTAAGATGATGTGATTGTAGGAACATGAAGAACATTATACAAAGTGAAAGAACATCTCAACGCATTTATGTCTCTCGTCATGTCCGCTTTCATGAACATGTATTTTCATTTGATAATTCTGAACAGATTGTAAAAGTTTCAGAATAATCAATGCCTTCCTGCTGGGTAAAGCCTCTAGCAACGAGGCGTGCTTTATAACGCTCAATGATGCCATCAACACGACGTTTCATCCAATACACCCATCTACTGCCAATAATGTTCATCGAAGGATGAAAGGGAACTAAAAACCAAGTGTGATTAGAGCGCAAAGCCTTGATCTTATCACATACAGCATCATGTCAAACGGCATACCTGTCAGCATCAGAGATTGTAAAGGTTTCAACTCCTCCCTCCACCCAACCTGCCACTGCTCTCCTCCCAAACCTGCTCCATTCCCCGTTGTTACCCACTCATATAGCTCTGCCACCCCAATCAGCCAGCCTGCCACAGCCTTCATCCCTTCCTTGCCCATCATCACATGCATGTTTATCTAACCATTCTACTACAAGTTCAGCTTGTAAATCTGTCTCACCTAGCCATCAGCACGCCACCTCTGCTGGTGTCAGGACGATCTCTGATTCCTCCTTTACTTCACCTTATTTGGCCAGTGACAATGCTACTGTAGATTCTACCTCTGTTGTCAGTCCTATTTCTGCTGACAACCCTCTACTTGCGGCAGATTCTCCCTCAGCTCCTTCGGTTAGCCTGAATCTTGTGGTTGATTTCTCCTCTTATCTACTGTAGCAAGACACCTCACTGCCACAATCTTCTCCTGTATCACCGCCCTTGATCAGTAGACATCCTATGGTCCTTCGATCGTGGAAACTGAAGACAGCAAATCTAGTTGCTTCCGTTGCCGTTGTTACTACCTCCCCCAGGGTATTGCACTCTCTTTTTTTTTAACCCCTTGCATTCTCTAATGCTAACAAGTATATCGTTTGGCATGATGATATGTGTGATGAGATCAAGGCTTTGCGCTCTAATCACACTTGGTCTTTAATTCCCTTTCATCCTTCAATGAATGTTATTGGCAGTAGATGGGTGTATCGGATCAAACATCGTGTTGATGGCAGCATTGAGCGTTATAAAGCATGCCTCGTTGCTAGAGACTTTACCCAGCAGGAAGGCATTAATTATTCTAAAACCTTCAGTCCAATTATTAAGCAGGCCACCGTCTGATTATTTTTCGCCATTGCGGTTTCGCTCAATTAGAAGATTTATCAACTTGATATTCATAATGTCTTTCTCAATGGCGTTCTTACTGAAGAGGTCCACATGAAATAACCTCTAGGTTTTGTTGACTCTACTCTTCCATCTCATGTGTGCAGATTGCACAAGTCATTATATGGTTTAAAATAAGCATCGAGGGCGTGGTACACTCGTCTAAGTGATTGTTTGCTCTCCATTAGTTTTCTTGCCTTCAAGGTTGACACCTCCTTATTTATCTTGTCTGATGGAACTAATATCTTTTATCTTCTGGTATATGTTGATGATATCCTTCTTATGGGTAACAACTCTGTTATGCTCCATCACCTAATACAGTTACTGAGCTCTAAATTCAAGCTTCATGAGTTAGGCACAGTTCACTACTTTCTGGGTATTGAAGTTCAGTTTATAGGTATGGGTTTGATGTTGCGTCAGCATAAATATATTTTTGACATCCTCACTCGTGCTAGTATGACTTTCTGCAAACCTGTTGATACTCCAGTCTCTCCTTCGAAAGCTACTATACTGTCGGATAATTCATTCTTTGATCCTACACGATTTCGTCAAATTATGAGTACTCTTCAATATATTACCTTCGTCAAATTATGAGTACTCTTCAATATATTACCTTCACCCGCCCAGATATCAGTTTTGTTATTAACAGAGTCTGTCAGTTTATGCATACTCCTACAGATTCTTATTGGGTCACCGTTATGGGTATTCTACGCTACCTTAAAGGTACGACATCTTATGGTTTCCATATCACTCGAGGTTCCTCCTTTGCTCTACATGGTTTGCCAGATGCAGATTGGGCTGGCAGTATTGATGATCGCAAGTTTACAGGTGGCTACCTTGTCTTCTTTAGTCAGACATCAATTTCATGGAAATCTAGCAAGCAACATACAGTTGTTTGCTCCTCTACTGAGGCTGAGTATAAAGCCTTAGTGGACGGTACTACTGAGGTCATTTGGCTTCAATATTTGTTAATAGATTCGTAAGTTCCCTCCGTCTCTACCCTACCATTTGGCGTGATAACCTTGGTGCCATCTATCTCTCAGCGAATCCTATTTTCCATGCTCGTACTAAGCATGTTGAGGTAGATTATCACTTTGTTTGTAACTAGGTTGCGAAGAAAGAGATTTAGATTTGTTTTATCCCCTCTCAGGATCAACTTACAGATGTCTTCACCAAGTCATTTTCTGCTACATCCTTTATTGTTTTTTGTTACAAGCTTCGAGTCGATCCTCCACCCTCAAGGGAGCATATTATAGAATGTATAGCATGTATATATATGTATAGGAATTAATGTAGGATTGTTCCAATATTGTGATTCCTACAGTTACTGTCATGTTCTGTCATATATATATAAATAGGAAAGGTTGGCTAAGGCATAACCTAAGTCATTTTATTGTTCTCAACTTTCAACAACGTTGCAAATGGAACAGACACAAACACACATTTCCAGTCGAAAAACAATGATCATGGCCTTGTTATCATAGAGAACGGTGAAAAACAAAGTTTCAAAGTTAATTTTTTTAGAACTAGTTTGTTTCTTTATCGTGTGAGATGATCTGCTCTAACTTGGAGTTGAATTATTTTTAGGCATATCATGAGAGGAGAGATTTAAGTTTTAAGTTGGTACAACTCAGCTATACACACACACACACACACACACACACACACACGAAGAACATCAAGAAGAATCTATTTTGTAATTTTTTTCTAATTTCTTTCAGAATTTCTTCCTGCAAAATGTTTTACTTTTACTTACTATTTGATGATGTTTTAAAATTCACTATGCTCAGGAATGAGGTTATTTGGTGTTTAAATAATGGTTAATCATACATTCAGGTCAATATTCTCTTTTCTGATGCTCAAGAGATATTTAGTTAGTGGTAGAAAGCTTAATACTTGCAAAAACAATCCCTTTTGATGGGGTTTAAGAACCCTGAGATTATTCAGTCAATCACTTTTTAGTAAGGGATTGCAATAAATGAGAGAATAAGTTATAAATTCTAAGAACAAGGGTGTTTATTCTTGTTTTTGTATTATAAATGCTGCACGGAATTAAAGTATGAATACTTAGATAAAAGAGAGAAATTATAAGTCTTTTATCTTAGTGGTTTATGGGGTATATATAACTTATAAACCTTGTCCTATTGCTTGAATGGAGAAGTTTAAATATCATTTTCTCCTTATAGCATTAATGAGATATAGATATCTCTTACACAACAATAATAAATGATAGATATCTCTTACACAATATTGATGAGGGATAAATATCATTTACACAATATTAATGGCGATAAAAATATGGTAGGCCCTCAGAAAACTTTTATATGACTAAGGGGTATGGGGAGATAACTATTATTGACTTTTAATATGTTAAAAGTTATAAGAATAAATAAACAAGGTCTCGTGACCCAACATGAAGATTATAGTGATCATCAATTTTATTTCCACTCGGACTTGGAATGATGCAAATCTTAAGGATAATAAGTCTGACAACTCACCAAACTCATATACATTTGGGCTCAGCATGTAACTGAATTCAAGAATGTTAAGTTTGGTAACTCACTTAACCTATATGTACTTGGCTTAGTATACAGTTAAACCTAAAAATGTTAGGTCTAGCAGCTCGCTAGATTCATATATACTTGGGCTCAATACGTGGCTGAACTTAAGGATATTGGGTCTAATAAATCACCAGACCTATATATACCTGGGTTTAGCACAAAGTTGAATCCAATAATATTGAACTTGGAAACGTCATACTCATGTCATTTAGGCTTAGCATTTTGTCTAGTTTAGGTATAATGGGTTATCACCTTTCTTTTAACTCTTTTAATCAAGGGCTTGAAGCAGAAAATAACAATATAACATACGTGAAACATGTCATGCTGATCCATCACTATTTGATGCAAAATAGTTGAGAAATCAATTAATAAACATGGGAATTGCCGGTCATTATTCTTCCCTGCACTCTACCAATTTTAGTTTTTGAGTCATCAGATGAGAATTTTGGTAAGAGTTGAATTGTATGGTCAATTGGAAAAACCCACTCTCTCCGAGAGAACTGTATTCGGTTGTGTGTGTGTGTGTGTGTGTGTGTGGATAGGGTTGAGTTTTACATATATTAAAATAATATCGACTGATAAGGCTAACTAATCCTGAGAAGAAATCTATTGCTGCCATGTTCTCCTGCTATACCGAAGACTCCTGGTGTAGCTACCTTCTTGCTCACTTAAACCTGCAGATTTGAACCTGTTACAAGCCTTAGCTGGACCTCCTGCTGCTGCTGCACTTGGGCCGTGTGTGATCTGCAGACTATTATTCTAGGCTAATAATTAGCAACCATAAAAAAGAAAAAGAGAGAGTTTACATTCTTAGATATATATACCTTTGGGCCTTCAGCAGTGTAGAACTGGATCAACTCTCAAATTTTGAGGATCCATTTCCGTACTGTCATATCGTGCTCTTTCATTGGTGGGATTTTAGGAGATGTAGGAACAATTAAAAAGGCTTTTAATATCTTGAATCCATATGACCCCTATTTAAGGGTGAATTGATGTTCTCAATTTATACATTGCGAAAGTGCAACCAAATATGGTGATAGATTATCAAAGATTGATGAAACTCAGATTTTCAAAAAAAAAATACTTTAATTGTTTAAAATATTTGAGTTAAAATATAAAAATTAGAAATTTTTATTCAAATACAGTTCTCTAATTCTTCAAATTTGTGTTAAAATTACCACATGTGACAGTGTGTTTTTTTTCTCGTATAATTAAGAAAATTAAATAAAATCAAAGGGTGTGGAAAAATCATTGTTCACCCAGACTTGTTGCATCGTGGATTACAATAGTAATCTACAATATTTTGCTCTTTTTTTTTTCGCCTTTGGTTTTTTTTTTTGTTATCTTTTTTTTCAAATTTATTTTTTTCTATTTCATCTTTCAAATATTGAGGTAATTAATAATTAAGTTTCGTAATTTATTTCTTTTTATTTTGTCTTTTTATAGGTTAATGTGGTTTACGGGTTTGCTGGTGTAACTATGGTTGCTTTTGTTTATGGGTTTGGTAAGGTGTTTTTATTTTTATTGAATTTGACTTTGTTTATGTATTTTTTTCTCATATACTTAAAAAAAATTAGTTTTAGAAAAAAACCATATTATTAAATTTTATAAAGTCAATAGACTTGTTCACAAGTTTAGCTAGTTCGCTGGTTTGGTGAGGTTAACTTTTTTATTCTTTTTTAATTAATTCTTTCAATTTCATTCATAGGCATTGGGTTAATTGGGAATTAAGTTTCATAATTGGTTTTGTTACGCTTTCTATGAGGTTATTTCAGTTTAAAAAATCATCTTGGTATTGGGTTGGTGTTTGATTTTGCAATCATTTATTTTTGTTATCATATAGTTAAATAAAAGATATTTAAAAAAAATATATAATCTAAGTGGAGTCCATAACTTGGTTCACGGGTTTGGCATGCTAGCTCTGATCACCTGATTGACGGGTTTGACAGGTTTACCCACTGATCCGATATGCTTCTTTTGTTTTTAGTCCTTTAATTATTTTTATTTGATTTTATCATTTAATATTTGATTGGTTAAGAAATAGACTGTATAATTTATTTTTGTTTGTTTTATATAGGGCTACCAAGATCTCAAATAAAATTTTATTTTAGGGCTGGTGTTTAATTTTATAAGCATCTATTTTTATCATATAATTAAATTTAAAAAAAAAGTTATTAAACTCAAATAAAGTCTATTACCCGGATTGTGGAAGGATCTGGGTCGATCCAATTTATCATTGTCTTAGTTTTTTTAAAAAAACAATTGTTATCTTGAAGGTTTTTTAAAAAGTTAAATCATGTATTTACTAGTTATTCAGGATACTTTTAGATCTATTAAATCAATCTATTTAAGTTCTGTCAACTCTCACACAATTTAATTAAAATTTTGAGTTAGGCAAAAAACTGAATTGAGAGGTTTTAAGATTGATTCACTTAACCAAGTTTACTAACACTGTAAAAAAAAAAAAAAAAAAACTCTCTACCCTCTTAACATTTTTTTTTATATTTAAAAAATAATAATTCAATCTCATAACAAAAAAGCACAAGGCAATAAACTAGTAGAAACTAAACCTCAACTAATGATCAGACTTCAGCCTATGAACTAGGAAAGCAAACAAAAACACCGCACAGTCTTTCTAACTCCACCATACTTCAAACTTCTATTTCTTTCTTTGAAGAGCATTATGGTATGAGTTTCTTTTGGAACACCACAAATGATTATTCATGGCTAAACCACTATTTATTTTTGCATTTGAAATTATATTTAGCTAAAAAAAATATCAAATTAATATTTTTTTGGTGTTTTTCAATAATTTTGATGTGTTAATGTCAAAAATTAAAAAACAAATTAAAAAATTATTTTTAAATATTTTTAAATAAAAAAAATATTTTACCACAATACTAAACACACACCAAAAAGATCACTATCCTAATTTTTGGGTAGACTAACTTTTTTTAGAAGGAAGAGATCTGACAAGTGTTGTTGTAAAATTTAAAAATTTACGGGTCATCCAAAAATTAAAGACTTGAACCAAGTATCTCCTTGTCCTTAAATTACCCTTAATGCTGTCCCTTTGTGTTCAAAGTCTTAATCATGTTCTATCACTCTCTCACTCAAATGATGTTTTTTTCTTATGGTTTCTTTCTTTTTCTTTTTCTAATATTATGTGATGTTCTCTCATACTGTCGAAGAGATAGATTACAACAAAATTTTCTCTAACTCGTTTTCTTAATGACTTCATCAGCTTACAACTTGTTATCAATCCAGATTGACATCCATCATAAGAAAATGACGGGAAAACCCCACCAATAGATCCACATTTCCATGAATGAATGTTTGTAGACCTAAAGCCACGAAGATGGTGGGAAATAATGAATAGACAGACATTCATGACAACGGTAGAAAATATGCTCTCATGGCATCTTGTTTGACCTCCTTTTCACATTAGCATATATTTTCGCTCATTCATCAATCATATTGTTATACATTTGCTTCATTTACCTTGTAGTGCTCTTATTATTGACTTCGTTATTCATCATTGCCATAATTGCGACATCGGTATGGGATCAGATTTAGAATCTATTTGACTACAAAGGCATAAATATACAGTACCACCAGCACCTAGAGCCTTATCATGAGCCTTATTTTTTCACAATTTAACACCCTACGCTCCTATCTCAACTTCAAAAAAGTGTTAGTAAAACTATTAGTACTCTTAACATTGTCCATTTATTTATAGTTCCCACATTCTCTATCCAAATGGAATGGAAAGCAAAAGGAAATTAAAAAAACTTGTACATTTATTATCAAAGCATAGGATTAGAAGCTAACAATTTTAGTTCCAAGGAGATAGCCTAATAGTTAAATTTAATTTTTTGATGAGGTCCCAAAAATTAAAAATAGCTTAGGAGCAAGGATCAGGTACCGTGTTGGATAATCTGTTAATCTTTTAATTAAAGCAATCTAATCTATTCTCTCTAATCAAGATGGCTAGTAGCTGATGGCTAGTAGCTGATGCCTAGTAGGCCAAAGTGGTTGGTACTTGCAAAAGGTTCTTTTTGGTAGAATTTGGGACTCTATGCTTAAGTAAATATCTTTTTTTAAAAAAAAAGACAATAATATTTTATAGAGAGATGCTCTGAAAATATATATACATTAGAAAATCAAGATTGTAAACTTGAAACTTGAAGGATTCATGAGGTATTTATACCCCATGAGTCTTTTCTTTTTATGAGAGAGGAAGGGCTAGAATGTAATTTTTCCTTGATAGTATCTATTTTTTATCATGTTATTAAATAAAAAATCATTTTAGAAAAAACATAACACTTTTAAAAATTAGACTTCATGATTTATTTTGATTTATTTTTTTATAAGTTATCATGGTCTAAAAAAAAAACATCTTGGTATTGAGTTGGTCCTCGGTTTTGCAAGCATCTATTTTTTTATCATATAATTACATAAAAAATAGTTTTAAAAAAAATTATTAAATTCAATAGAATTCATAACCTGATCATGGGTTTGGTTGGTTAACCTAAATTGATCCGAGTTAATCCATTTTTGTCATCTCAATATTGTTTTTGAGAGAAGATGTCATTTTAAAAATATTTTTAAAGTTAAATTATATTTTTACCAATAGTCTAAATTTTTTTTAACTTACCAAGTTGACTGGGTCATACTAGTACAACTCTTATATAGTTTAATTTAAATTTTAAGTTAGGAAAAGAGCATGCAGAAGGTTTCATGTTTAATTTGTTAAGTTGGATTTAATTTTTTTACAAG
Organism: Populus simonii; assembly: GCA_007827005.2. Classification (NCBI taxonomy): domain Eukaryota; kingdom Viridiplantae; phylum Streptophyta; class Magnoliopsida; order Malpighiales; family Salicaceae; genus Populus; species Populus simonii. The sequence continues at coordinate 17,651,510 of CM017468.2, forward strand.
AAATTTTTTATCCCACGCAGTGGAGTGTGGGAATTATATATATATATTGAAACACACACGTAAATCTACACTCTTTCTTATAGACATGTAGTTAGTTTGATGCGAATGTCAATTAAAAAGGGATTTTGTGGATCCAGCCAGCTGCCTCAAAAGATGAAGTAAGGGAGAGATTTTACATATTATAGCGTTCTTATGAGCTAAAGCCGGATGCAATTAATAGCACTCCAAGGCCTATTGAATCTACCAATGAAAAGAAAAACGAAAAAGAAAAGGCAAAAAAAAATATAAGTAGTCATCTAGAAAAGAGTGGCCACACTGCCTAAAGAATGCTGTCCTCAAATTCTGAATTTGAAAGCTTGTCAGTGAAGGTCAACCAATACATTGTTCCTTTGTGATCCCATGGGACCTGAGCACAAAACTGTGGCAATTATGGCTTCTTATTTCTAGTCTCTCAGTGTGTGGGACATAAACGTGGGAAGAAAAGCCTCTAATCACCGACAATTATAGCGGAATGATCCAATGATTGATCTGGTTTCGGACTCAATAGCTGAAATTTGTCTTTGTCATTGTCATAAACGGTACTATACATGGCTTGACCCACTCTACTATGAATCCTTACTCTCCCTCCCCTTTAAAGGACGCTGAGTTCCAAATTTCCACGTATAATATACATATAATAGTATATTCATTCATGCTTCACAGGGTCAATATTATTTCTTTTTAAAATATTAAAAAATATTAAAAGAATAAACAATATTTTAAACCTCTTGAGTCTGACAATCATATTAGATCCAAGCGACTTGGATTTGGCAGTCATGCCAGACCCCAGAGCCTAGGGTCTGTGGCCATACCAGACTCAAGAGCCTTTACTCTAGAGCCATGGCAGACCTGTGCCTGGGTCTGACACCAAACATGGTCGCCAGACCCAACAACCTTGGGTCTGGAGTGTTTGTCAGACCCAAGGTGCTTAGATTCGGCACCCCTTGGCAGACCCAAACAAACAACAAACAACAAATAAACAAAGAATAATTGTGCATTTTAGTTATCAGAAGAGAGAAAAGAAAGAAAAAACACAAACAATCGATCATCGATGGCAATCCAACCATGATCTGTCTACTCGCGCCGCATCACATGAAAGAGGGCACATCTGCACATCTATCTAGACGGCGTATAGCTAGATTTGGCCGTCATGAGGAGTCTCATGCACCTCTTTAATGGCGCGGGAGCTTCCCACTTGCTAGGACGTGTGGAACACATGCCAGTAGCTTTTCAGATAAAAAATAGAAAAAACAACGTGAAAATACTAAAATGCCCTCATGGTCCTCTTAACTACACACCATACCCATGTAAATTTTACTGTCGCAATCCACAGTAATTTGTGTCTAGAGCTACAGCGAAAACCCCACATCATTTAGCTTTTCTTTATAATGTGAAAGAGGGCACGTCTGCGCATCTATCTAGAAAGCATATAGCCAGATTTGGCTGTTGGGAGGCGTCTCATGCGCCTCCTTAATAGCACGGGCACCGCCTACTCGTTGGGGAGTGTGGAACATGCGCCAGCATATTTTCAAATAAAAAATAGAAAAGACAACGTGAAAATACTAAAACGCCCCTCATGGTCCTCTTAACTATACACCATACCCATTTAAATTTCACTACTGCAATCCACAGTAATCTGTGTCTAGAGTTACAATGAAAACCCCACGCCATTAAACTTTCTTTATAATTAGTTATGTGAACCATGTTACACCGTGAGTCGTATAAAAGAATATTGAGTTAAAAAATTGATATTCACTCATTTTTAAGAAGGGAAAAAAACTAATGTCAAGTGAGAAAAAATTTTGTCGAATGATAAAATTAAAAATAAAAATAAGCTATAAAAAGTTAGGTTAGCTCATGTTAATATATTAAGCTCATAACTCGAGTCATTTGATCAAAAGCAACAAATTTTTTAAAAAAAAAAAACATCAAAGCCTAATTTTCAACTAATCAGATATTGAACGATAAAATTTAAAAACAAAATAGCAATCATACAAAAAGATAAAATAAAAATAGCAATTATAAGCTAAAAAACATCTAAGCCCACCCAGATCAACCCTTTAAATCCACGAGTCAGATTATGAGATCAAAATAACATGATGGCCTGATGGAAAGGGAAAAAAAATCAAAAAACATATTTTTTTAAAAAAATCCAATGTCGAATTATGAGATGGGAGAAAAAATAAGTCTACAAAAAAATTTGATGTCAATCTTTGTTAGCTTATAAAACTCATAACCTAGGCTATTGGTTGGAAGCATCAAATATTAAAAAACCATAAAGGTCCATTCTTAACAAATCAAATACTGATGAATGAAAAATTTTAAAAAAAAATCAAACAAAGGATCCAGAAGAAAATATAGAAATTAAAAGCTAGAAAAAGGCATAAGCCCACTCGGATTAACCTGTCAAACCCACATGTCAGATTATGAGATCGAAATAATCCTATAAAAACAAAAACAAAAAAATCACGAAGACTATCTTTTAAAAAAATCAATGTCAAGTAATGAGATCGAGAAAGAAAATAAGTAAAAAATATGTGAACTTGTGTTAGCTAATAAAACCCTTGACCTGAGCCATTTGATCGGAAGCACCAAACCTAGAAAAACCATAAAACCTAATTTTTAATAAATCAAATATCAAATGATAAAATTAAAAAAAAAAAAAAAAAAAGCAATCACACAAAAGGACTCAAAAGAAACAAATAGTAATTAAAAGAACGAGGATGAAGTTCGAAAAATAAAAACAAATGAGAGGATAGATAATTTTGAATTGAAGGGCTAAATTAAAAATAAAAATCAATTTCATTAAAGAATTTAAAGAAGAAACCACCAAAAGAATAAAGACTAAATAAAAAAAATTTAATAAAATGATAAAATTCCAAACAATTGAAAGTTTACAAAAGAAAGAAGAAACAAATTAAGAAAAAAAATCAAGACCAAATTTGAAAAAACAAAAAATAATAAATTTAGATTGAAGTATAAAATTGAAAACAAAATAAAAAAAAAACTTATAAAAATACCAAGGATAGAAATTAAAAATCAAAAGAATGAGGAATGATACTCAAATATACGTGGCTAAGAAGACTACCCTAAAATTTTAAATGCACTATGTGAATTTCAAGGAAAGAAAGAGAAAAGAAAAAACATGTTGATGGCAGTCCATTAAGAAACAACCAACAAGCGTTGCATATGAAGGAAAAGGATGTTGTGGGGGATCCAATGACACCGCGAGAGAAAATTCTTCACCACCAGAGGACGTCACATGGGTCGCAATGTCCTCTCATGTGCTGACACATGCTCTAAATGTGCCAGACATGTTTTTATCTTAAATATTTTTTTAGTTAATCTAAAAGATTAATTTCTCCCTCAACCAACCTGATTATAACTTAAAAGAATTGCATGATAATATAAAAATGGCCCCAAACAAAGCTTAAGTTGATTTAGATATGAAGGGTAATTTAGTAAATTTATAGTGCTAAAAATGAGAAATCTCAAAATAAAACCTCTAGAAACTAATTATTTGATTTTTGCTTTCGACAGCAGTGAAAGTATTTCGTTATTCAAAAAAAAATAGATAGATCTTTATGCCTCATATCAAAGTAAAAATAACAAATAAATCATATATATATATATATATATATATATATATAAAGATTATCTTACCCCTGAACTTAGTCTTCATTGTCAATTTATTAAAAAGCAAAATCATCAAATTATTATTATAATTCACCGAAACCTCTTTCTAGAGCTGCATTAATTTTTTCATGCCCGGTAAATTTTCTGTTAATGTAGGCAATGCCGTTTTGAATTGACAAGGACTTGACTCTTGTTACTAAATAAGTAGGCATGTCCAAATTTTAAGTGGGATGTATATAATATCAGAGCCCATATAAGAAAATAATCCACATGTTTACTTGAGTTCAAGATCCTGCTGTAACACCCCTAGATTCCTATATAGTTGGAAAGAAAATTAAGTGCTCGTTGTATAAACAAGAAAACATGGCTTGGTTAAAGATTCTGAGTTGAGATTTTTCGTGTGTATTTCTAATCCTGTTCAATTCTAATTTTTATGCTTTTTTTTTTCTAGTTCGAATATATAATTAACATGGCTTCAACTTGGTTTGCGACAAATACTGATCTCTTTAGAAAACATCAAGTTACTCATGTGGAGAGTAATGAGTGTATTCTGAATTTAAGTTTGAGAGAAACACATGTTATGAACTACGATCTTCTTATTTTAAGTGATTTTATAGATTGTATATTTTAGGTTTAAGAGACCGGCCCACCGTCCACTGGATCCATGGCCTGAGGGTGTTCCTGGTGTATCTCCATTAAAAACACTGGGACTAATGGCATGAAAAATACAACTAACATCTCACAACTTTTTCCTCTTTTTTCTCTGTAAAGATATCATCTCTTTATAAAGATTTAACCCAAGTTTTAGACTTCGTATTTTGGAATTTCTGATAGCTTTAGCCATAAAAAAATATGCAGCGAGCGAAACAAATATCAATTTTATTTTTATTTTTTAGTATAGAGAATTTTTTGTTTCTTCAAAAACCACAAACATTCCCATTCCAACACCCAAACCGTTAATAACTTCTTCTTTTTTATATAGTTAAGGGTGTGGTAGTTAAATTACTTTTTAAATATGTTTTTTTAATTAAAAATGTATCAAAATAAATTTTGTTTTATTATTAAAAAAATATTTTTAATAGCATCATATCAAAATAACTTGAAAACACCCGAAAAATATTAATTTAAAGTAAAGAAAAAATAAATAAAATTTAATTTTTTTAAAAATGCTTTTAAAAGCAAAAACAGTATCTCATTTAATATTATATTTTCTTTTTCTCCTCAATTATTTTCTTAAGCCTACCACAACAATTCTCGATTCCAAAACCCATTCATCCACAAGTTGTTTCCACATTGTTGTGACTGTTTCTAGGACTAAGTCAAAAACCATCATGTGAAGACTGCCCAAAACCCTAATGTCACTATATATGATTAAAGGCTTACGATCAAATTGTGCATGAATGTACTGGGAATGGGTCCGTGATGACAACGACAAATTGAGGATGACTCAATACGATCACTTTCAGGTAAGTGCTTTCTTACGATTGTAAGAATGCTTGCTTGTGACACCCATTGCAAGCTCCTTGGCTTGGAGGGGATAATGTAAACAAAGAAGCCGAAAGGCCATTGTTTTCCCATTGCTATTTGACATGAAAGTATGAAACTCCAACAAGAATTTCAAAGGATTAGAGCTTCCTTTCCCGTCAACATCATTTGACTTGCGTGCCTTGGATTCCATAAGCATGAGTAAAATTATTAATTTGTTGGTAGTAATTAATTATCAGAAAATAAATAAACTAGCTAGTTCAACTGAGTTTTTGATTCACTACTCAAATGGGTATTTTTGTATAAAAAAAAAACATTTAATTTAATCCATGTACATTTTATATTACAACTCACACAACATTTCCTTATCACAAATCATTACTCTACCATCTTAGGTTCAATCTTCATCACATCACATTCCATCCGATATTTTACCACCACTCCAACACACTAATAATCTCACAATTCAATATTTATCAAAAATCAATACTTAGTTAAATTCAATACTTTTAAAAATTTAATTAGTATTCAAAATTATATTTTATACCTTTTTCTTTACATGCCACACACTCTAATTATAACCTTTACATATTATTTCAACACTTCTCTCTATTTTCATAATATATAAATCATTTTTCTTAGCATACCTATAACATAATTTATAGAATGAATACTAACACTTGGTTCAAATTATATTTTTCAAATATTTATTTTAAACTAACACACAATTTCAGTAATTTTTCATTAAATTCTCATTTTCTTCCGCACATGGTACACATGTACCATGCATGGTCGGCCTTAAGGTTCATTGCCATCTCTTGGTTTTTCTTTAGTTTTCACTAATTTCTAGTCTAGCTAACATGCATGGATGTAATTACAAGCTGTTTTCCCTCTATATCTCCATTTTTGTGTTTGTGATTTGTTAAGGGAAATTATTAGAAGATCAGTACAATAGATCATAGGGCAACCCAATAAGTACATATGCCTAAGAACATGACAAGAAGAATCAAGCAAATAATTGTGACTAGAATTAACTTGAACGATATAATGCTAATATTTTAGCACTTTTATGCACTAAAGAGTGCCAAGCTTGCTTCACATTATAATGATTGTGGATATTTCTTTGTCTCATAAAAGTTGTTATAGTTCACTTTTAGAACCTTAAAAAATCACCAATTCTTTAAGTCTTAATAATTCTTTAAGTTGTTATTCCTTTTGGAAGGTTTGGAGCATAAACTAGCTATATCGCCCAAAACATGCATTTTTTTCTATTTCTCAGTCTATATATATATATATATATATATATATATATATATATATATATATATATAAACTGATCTGCTAGGAAAATAAATCCTTTTTTCGTTCATGATTTTCACCATTTGTTGGATAAATAACAAAGTATAGTGTAATCATATTAGATGGTGATAATTTAAACATCAACCTTTGGCTTTCTTGAATTCGACCACTCCACCTCCTTACTAAACAATTAAGAAAAGAAATAACGAAACCATCTAGTAGGTGGCCTAGTGATAAGAATTTGGGACCAAGAGGTTTGCTCCTCCTATGATCTTAAGTTTGAGTCCTATAGTTGCTAATATGATGGCCATTAGAGACTTACATGGCTGTTAACTTCAGGGCCCGTAGGATTAGTCGAGGTGCGTGCAAGCTGGATCAGACACCCACGTTAATAAAAAAAAATAAAGGGAGGAAATCCACATGAACCTCCTATCTCTTAAAAGCTACAAGTGTAATATCAATTATAATTAAAGTAGACCTCGTGTAGACATTAAATAGGATTTTTTTTTCTTCATAAATAATGATAGAGATACAAAACAAAATTGCTATTGATTTAACACTTTGTTAATTATGCATAATATGTTAATATTGAGTGATTTAAATAATTAATTGAATTGATAAGAATTAATTGCTTCAGTCGATCAAGATGGTATATTTAGTTTGCATTTAGTTACTATCTCTGGATAGTAGAGACATAAACACTAAAAACAAGAGAGACAAGATAAAAAAGCAGATGAAAACAAAATTATGTTTGATGATGATGTACAAGACAAAGTGATTATTTATGTATTTTATTTGGCTATGATGGACAAGATAAAATAAAATATAAAAAAAAAATATTACCTTTAATATATATTGTTGTCAAACTTACATATTTAAAAAAATAATTAGTTTTATTTTTTAATTTTAGTGTATATTGGGTGTTGAAATTAACAATATTATAAATAACCCTAGTTATAAAATTAGGATTGACTTGATGGGTTGACTTGAGGTCTGAACTGGCCTGAGTTTAAGAAAAAAAGGAGCAATGATTAATTCAACCTGACTCAGTCAAAAACCTAAGTCAACCCGAGATAAAACAAGGGTCAAAAAACCGTTGAATTTTTTGTAAAAATAATTGGTCAAAATAAGGTTGTACTTTGATCATTTAAAAAAAAATTGGATCAGTCGGGTTAACCCTCCTAACACGTAACCTGAATTTTATCCCAGGTTAACTCTCGAGTCAAGTTTTAAAATTATGATAATAATCATTTTTATCCATACATTGACTCGGGTCAACCTGTGTTAATCTATGACTTAGGTCTTGCCTCGATCGACCCCCGAGTCGAGTTTTAAAATTATGATAATAACAACTTTTATTCATACATTGACCCCGATCAACTCAAGTTGACCCTCCTGATTTATGACTTGGGTCTTGCCCTAGGTAACCCCCGAATCAAATTTTAAAACTATGATAATAATCATTTTTATTTTATGTAGACCCCAGTCAACCTGGGTTGACCCTTCTAACACGTGACTTAAGCCTTATCCCGGATCAATCCCTGATTCGGGTTTTGAAACTATGATAATAATCATTTTTGTCCTTACATTGACCCAAGTCAATGTTTAACCTCACTCGTGACTCAAATCCTGCCCTAGATCGACTCCGGAATTAAGTTTTAAAACTATAATAATAACCACTTTTATTTTTATGTTGGCTCGGGTCAACCCGATCAATGACCTGGGCTTTACATCATATTGACTCTCGAGTTGGATTTTAAAACTATAATAATAATAATTTTTATCCTTACATATCTTAGTTGAATAATTTGAAATTTAGATTTTTTTTATAAAAGTATTTTAGGAATAAAAATAAATAAATATTATCTCTAAAAACATGTTCTCTCGTACCTCTTGTTTAAAAAATACAGAAACTCCAAAAATATTCTAGGAACATTTATTTTTGTATTTAATCTTCCTTTTTTTAATTAAACACATTTCTATCTCTATATCTATATCTCTTTTATACCAAAATAATATTCAAAACACTATACATCAAGCTTTTCACAAGGTAGCTAGCTAAGCTACCCATCACTCTCTCTCTCTCTCTCTCTCTCTCTCTCTCTCTCTCTCTCTCTCTCTCTCTCTCTCTCTCTCTCTCTCTCTCTCTCACACACACACACACACACACACACACACACAATCATAACTTAGAGAGGAAAAAACAAGGGATTAAAAAATTTGTGGCATTCATGGATTGTTAAGATGATGGGATATACCACCTGTTGCCATATATAATGGCTCCAGATTTCTTTGATAGTAGCTCTATAACCATATATTTAACACAACCATTCATATTATAGAACTGGATCAGTTACAAACTAAGATAATCAAAACACCTTTGATGTCCTCATTGACTACATTAATTACATGAGTGTCTCATCACCCCCCTTAACTTTCATGTCCTTGTTGATGGAATATCATGGGAGACTATCGTGGTCATAATACTGTGCCTTTTCTTTATAAGAGGTAAATATACTGTGCTATGGACTTCCTTTTCAAATCCAACTAATTACCACAGTTTCACAGCCGAAAAGAACCCACCATGAAAGCGATGTTATGTTATAACAAATCCAACACTAGCTGGTTAGAAAGTGCTTTTACAAGTAAAATTATATGCTACTCATATATTTCCCAACATTCCTACATCAGTTTGTCCAATTAGACGCAAATTATCCAGCAGCAATATACGGTACAAACATAAGACTTGCCAAAGCCTCTTGCAGCCATTGTTCTTCATCATCATCGTCATTCTTGATCTGCAAAGTACACAATGATACTTACATTCGTTAATTCATATATATACACACATCCAAACGTGTATTAATTTTCTGTATTAAGTTTTTTTTTATGATAAGGAGAAATTCGAAGACAAGACTTTTTAAATTCACAAAAACGTGGTTTTTTTATTAGAGTAAAGCAAGAAGGATGATAAATTAAGGTAAGACTTCAATTCGAGTCTTGCACTTATATCATAAAATAAAAAAAAAAGAAATATAAATATTGTAGCCCAGAAAGTACCTGAACTGCATCACTAGTGCAATATGTATCTTTTTCATGATGGTGATGAGGAATATTATCATCATTCTTCTTAACCTCAGTTTCCTCTTCAAATATTTCATTGTTCTTAGCAAATCTCCCACGAACGCGAACTCTCCGGTCAGCTAGGGTTTTTCGGCAAGCATACTGTAATATTGTCAAGAAAATTATAGTTTAAATTAACATTTTCATATAGGATTAAATATGAAATGAGGTTAAAAAGAAACTTAATTACCTTGATGGTCTTGTTAAAGTTCCTTTGGTTTCTCTTCTTCAAATACCTTAGAATTCTATCTTTCCTCTCTTCTACCGTGTAACGACCAACCTTGACCATGTTGGTGTTTTCTTTTGCTGTTATTCGATTGTATTCAAGCCTCTAAAGAAGAATTTATTATAAGTCATGAGCACCAAAAAGAAAACTATGTATGCAAAGAAACTGAGCAAGCTAGAGACATCTTTTATGAAAATCCAAATCATCATCCTTATACAAGAGTCTTGAGAGAAAAAATTCATACCCAATTTTCTTCAGCAGCAGGACACGTCACAGGCGTAAATTTTGGCAAAATACCACAACAATCCTCCCCATATTCACACACATCCGATAACTGAAATCCGCCACCAAAACTCTGAATTTTGGCGATGCCACAATTAGACCCCATTTTATAATCCATCAATGTGGGCACAACCATATCCGAAATCCCAAATCTTTCAGGCAATGATTTCGTAGCCGGAATCGGAGACATGATCTCAGACTCCCCTTGGAAAATATCAGGTGCACAGCCATTTTCATGATCATAAAATGTTGGAAAGCTATAATCTTGGTGATCTCCTAACATTGCACCACCACCAGGACTATAAATTGCACCACTTGACATGTTTGTGCTAGAAAATGAACCAGTTCTAGCATATCTATGATCTTGAGCCATTACAGATGAAATCTCTGAAAACTTTTCTGGAGAAAATTGATAATCAGAATAGAAATGAGGAATGGAAGCCATTGAAGAGAGGAGATGAAACTGTTTTGTGGGGTTTAGCTTTTATTGCCTCATCTGTCACACTAAACCATTAGGCTACAACATATATATATATATATATATATATATATATATATATATATAGCGATGTGGACGGTGAACTGGCTGTTGGCAACTTGTTCTGCCCGGAACTGTACCGGGTAGGACATAGGGCAAAGCTTAAGCATAATTAGGAAACAAGGGTAACTACCTAACTAAACTGACACTGTGTGTCATTAGCTAGCAATACTGTTTTATTGAGCTGTAAACGCATAAATTTAGCAACTTCAACTTTGGTGATTTATCCATGAACACATGTTGATTATGCCCTTATGTGTCCCCACATTGGTTTGATGGTTTTTTAGTTTTTGCATCCCAAAATTAAAATATATTCATTTTGATAATCTAATTAGTCCAATTAACTAGATCATTCACACATGGGTCAAAAAAAAATTTAATATAAAAAATAAATATTTAGATATTGCTAATATTTTTTTTTTTAGTGAAAAAAATTTAAATCATGTTGGGATTGACCTGATATGATCCGATTGACTTTACGAGTTCAAAAACAATCTGTACGACTCGTAAAAGCATAATTTGATTAAAAAATTCAAGATGAAATTTTTTTAATATTAAGATAACAACATATTGGATTGACTTTGGTCAATTCGGGTTATGAGACTATAATAATCTCATACAAAAAAATCAAAACAAATTATAAAGTTTAATTCTCAATCAACGTAATGTTGAAGGATTAAATTGTAAAAAAAAAAATCAATTAAAAAATGACCTAAAAAGATGACTCGAGTTAACTTGTCGCAACTCGAGCCATAAGATTGAGATAACCCTAACTATAAAAAGTTAACCTGTTAAATTTACGACTATGGTCATGAGACTGAGATAACCTCACAGAGAGCAAGTCAAAATAGATTATGAAGTTCAATTCTCAATCAACCATGTTGGATCTAATATTGAATGAAGAAATTTATAAAAAAAATTAATTAAAAATGACAAACAAAAATGAGTCAAGTCAACCCGAGTTAACCATTAAGCATTATTCTTGGGTTATGAGGTCAGGATAACCTAATAAAAAGTAAACCAAAACAAATCATGAAGTCTAATTCTCAATCAAATACAATATTAAATTATGAGATTAGGGAAAAAGTCAATTAGAAAAAAAAATATTGAGTTAACTTGATTAACTTGTCAAACTCGTTACTCAGGTCATGAGATGCGAGAAACCTAATAAATGCAAATTCAATGTTGAAGGACCTGTGATCCGGGTCATGAGACCAAGATAACTTCTTAGAAAAAAAAATAAAAAAAATGACCCGATTTAATTAGGATTAAAATGTCAAAACTCATGGCCCTAATCATGAAAATAAGATATTCTTATAGAAAGCATATTAAAATAGATTCTGAAACTCAATTATCAATCGATTCAATGTTTAATAATGAACTTGAAAAAAAAATAATTAAAAAAGACACAAAAAACAACTAGAGTTAACTTGGGTTAACCCATTAATTATCATTCTCGGATCATAAAGTTAGAATAACTCAATAGAAAGCAAATAAAATAAATCATGAAACCTAATTCTCAATCAATTCAATATTAAATGATAAAATTAGAAAGAAAAAATAGTTAAGAAAAAAAAACTGAGTCAACCGATTCAATCCGTTAAACCCGCAATCCATATAATGATAGTGGAATAACCTAATAAAAAAACAAATCTAATATTAAAGGATGAATTTTAAAAAAAATAAAATAAAAAAAGTGAAAGAGAAAAAATTATTTCAATGAATAGTGATTATAGTAAAAACCAAAGCATTAAAATAAAATTTTAATTATACACTTTGAGTTTGGATCCAAAACCATTAATCTATGACATGTATGGTTATTAATTACGTGTGTTTCTTTTAAAACTTCCTATCCAAACCTTTTCCAGTGAAACACAAATCAACGTAAGGTTTCTATGATGGAGCGATGAGTATTTTGCGTTTCTTTTTATGAAATTCGTTTCTTACAAGAAACAAAATGCTTGGGATGGCCCTTAAGATTCTCATGAAGAAATTACGAGTTCAATCATTAAGACATGCTTTAATGTGATGATAATTAGAAAAATGTTTATTTAAAAAGGTTGCATCATCCTCTATTATATTTTTCTCCAACATTTAATGAGTAAATTGAGGTGATAAATAAGATGGGATCAATTCTAAAGTGTGAGTTTAGGACAGGACAGCTTATAAAGAAAGCCGAGCCGACCCTGATGAACAAAAGGCAAGATAGAGGGTCTCACTCACTCTCATGTGCTGTTGTGGTCACTATTTCTATACTGCTAAAGCTGTGCCCCATAAGGTACTATTAAAGAAGATGTAGTCTACTTCCTAGCCCAAGAATCTAACACATGGGCTTGTAAGATTTGCATCGACAGGCAAGTACGAACATATATCCCCCAAATTTGGGGTTCATATAGTTGCCCTTCTTTTTACAGCAATATTACCATTGCATTTGCCATGTAGAGCTAAAAAGATCGATATGCCCTTGACATGATGTGCCCTCTATTCCGTCTAAATGACATGTTGAACGGATTGCATGCCCTTGTTTCTGAGGGTAGGATTCCTCAGAAGGGTCAAAATAAGCTGCGTGATAGGACTTCTGTTTTTGCATGAGATAAAGAACTTGTTCATTGTCAATCATATGCATTAGAGATTCTTGTTGATTTTTCATGTGCTTAAATAAAATAAAAAGATTATTCAATTCTTTGAAATGCAGTAACCTTCCCTTTGTTATTACATTTATGTAGTTCTTGGCACTGTATCTCGAGGGCTGAAGTGCAAAAGCTACTTAAATAGTGTTTGATATCGTGGTGTTCGTGATATCAAACACTATAAGATTAGGAATAATGAAGTAATAAGAGTTGAGGGTACCAATAAACCTAAAAATACTCCAATCTATATATGTATATAAGTTACCTGATGCAATCTGTTAAATGTGTGGATTAGGATTATATTCATGAGACTAAATTTCTTTCTACATATATTTATAAAAATGAAATTCGATCATAAAAAATATATAGCTATGTGACAGTTGTTTACATTGGTAAGATAGTCATGAGAAAAATAGCTAGAGAAATATAGGTGAAGAAAATATTATTCATAAATAATACCATATATATTACTATTTATAAATAGTAATAAATTGTAAACCTAGATGATCTAGCTAGTAATTTGATCAGATCAAAACTCAAGCTTGATCAGACCATGATCCAATAGAGCTTGAGTTGAAGCTCGGTTATGTTGTCCAACTAAGTTTTGATGTACTTTTTTTTTTTTGTATTATCAAGAATTTATATTTTTATCCAACAACTTGTGGTATTTGTTTACAATGATAAGATAATCATGACACGGTGAGATATTGGATTTATGATACAGGGATGAGATTAGGATTTTTTTAATATTAGATTTCAATTTAAAAAATAATGGTTTTAAAAAAGAAAACATGCATGGTCATTCATGCTCGTTAAAGTGTAGAAAATCATCCACCCAACTAGATCCGATCAGGTGAACAGAGTTAAGGACGTCGGTTAATCAATTTAAGTATCTCAGGAAAGAACCAGGTGGAGCAAAATTCAACTCCAAAATGTGTGCCATGAATTACTTCTGTGGATTGGATAGAAAAGCTTTTTCTCTTTTCTTTTTAACGCGTCCTGGAAGCTTTCTTCAGAGAACTTTGAATGGGGTATCTGGTTCAAAAAGATTTCTTTGAAAGAGGCACCCAGAAACATATTGCATAATCTTTTGCTATCTTAAAAAAAGAGGAAGAAAAATATTCCTGGTTTTCCTATCTTAACTATACTATATTAACGAAGGACATTGGAGGTTGCTTCTCGTTGAAAGGTTTATCTTTTTCCTCAGCTATTTGCCACAAAAAGCAAAATGAGGATAGAGAATGGAAGAAAGATGGGGATTATTTTTTTTGTTAGACAGTACTTATAGTATCAGGTGCCTCCGCCTGCCCTTCCCTTCATATCCCATCAACCAACTTAGCCAGCAATCCCATGATCTTACTGCCCACTTGGGCTTTAAGAATTCGTTCCCTCCTTAATTAAGCAATGTTCTCACATATACCAGGAGGTAACGATAATACCTTGCTAAGCTAAAAATCCTAGGAGCCTGAAAATGGTGATTTTTTTTAAATCAGCACAATTAATTAACAATAACGGGGGTAGGACAGTAAACAAAATTAACAAAATAGTATAATTTGTACGTGATACTGGGAATCAATATTTTTATAACTTGTAGCGATATCCTTTAAAAAATATTAAATGAGCAAGAGAGAGGATAAAAAGAAAAAAAAAACATTGCAGACACATCAAAGTTTTAATTACAACATCACTGGTACCATCAGAAAAGTATTAACTAGATGAATCTAACAACACCAAGAAAGGTCATCAATGATGTCATACTTGCTATAAAAAACAAGTAGGTCACCTTACATTGTTGGGTGGCAAATGTGACCTCCTAGGATCACCGTTAGTTATATTTTTTAGTGTCGTTGAAGTCATTTTGTTAAAATATTTTTTATGATAGTGGTAATGCTAAAAATCAAAAGTGACCGCAAATGGTTTGAATTTGAGCTCATGGAGAGTGGAGACCATGGAAAAGGGTAGTTTCTTTTTTGCTCTAAGAATTTATTTTAATATCACACATCGGTGGGTGAAGATTTGATAGTTGGTCTTTTTAGTAGTGTTGGTTACTGACTTGTCAGATATATTTTAAAGTCATGTATGGTCATCAAAAATAAATTTGTAAGGATAATAAGGTTTAAAGCGAATAATATCTAGCAGGTTGTACCGGGTTTTGACATTTATGGTACCTTCACCCTAGTTTACAGCCATAATTTTGAGGGTAGCTATTTTAACTCTCGTTTCCGACCATGCCATTGAAGTGCAAGTGCGTGTGTGTATATATTCTTTCAATCAATGAAAGAAACAAACAAATCCTTGAGAGAATGGATCACAGTTATTTGTGACAGTTTGGGGGCCTCAGGGGGGAATGTACTGTCGTGATCTGACATAATTCCGTCTAATGTCTTTTTATCTTCTCTTCCAAGTGGGCTATTCATGGTCCAACAACCTCATGTTGGCGCATGAGGCCTGGAACTGAATCTAAGCTGATCTTTTTTCAAGCATAAGATCACTACAGCACTTTTCTTTTTCTTTAATTATTTCCACTCTAGAAGTATTCTTTTTCCATAGAGTACCTTTTTTTTTTCTCTCTTCGCCCTGTTTAACCATTTTTTTAAAAAAAAAGTTGTTTTTTATATGAAAAGTAAATCTCTAAAAAGTATTTTTTTAGTGTCATAAAAAATAAATTAAAAAATATTTTCAAGTATTTTGTTATGTCATAAAAAATAAGCTGGAAAATAGGTTTTTAATTTTTTTTCAAGTTTATTAAAAGAATAGGGCCCGAATGTAATAGATGAAAAAGTTGGAGGAAAAAATTGAAAAAACAATCTAATATCATAAATTATTACAAATAAAAAAAATAACAATCAAAAGAATGAATATCAAGTCTTATAGATTAAAAAAAATAAAAGATGATGAAATTGAAAAAATAAATATCATAAATTATTTCAAATAAAATAAATAGCATTAAAAAAAATAGAAACTAAATCTGATAGATAAAAAAAATTAATTGATAAATTGATAAGAAAAAAATCGAATAACAATCAAAAGAATAAGGACCAAAATTAATATAAAAATCAAATTAAATCAAAATTTAAGGGATGAAATTAAAAAAAAAAACAAAACAATATATAACAATCAAAAAAATAAAAATAAAAATTGATATAATTAATAAATAACAAGATATTTTTTATTTTCTTGCGCAAAGTATTTTCTGTGACCAAAAAAAAAATTTCATTTAGCAACTTTTATATTAATAAACGAGACTTGAAAATTTGGTTTCCATGAAACAAATGATGGGCCCCTGAGCAAGTTGAGAAATCCTCTGTTCAAAGATTTGTCAAGCTTTTCGTATGCAAGCAGCTTGGCGATGCCCCCCTCAAATCAGGTTGCTTTTCTTGTGCATATCAGGTTAAAGATTTGACTGGAACAGCTATGTTCTTGGGAAATAAAAATAGACAAATTTAAATATAAGCAGGAAAGATAAAATCCCACATGGAATTGTTTTAGGGTGTTACGACTAAACAAATTTAATTATTAATTAAACAATATACCCTTATCCTATTTTGCTTTTGTCAATGGCATGTTTTACCAGAAGTTCAAATATTCTTCATAATGGTCAGGGCTAATTATCACCCAATTGCTTTTAAGATTGGAAAAAATAATAATAATAATGGGTACAAGTTCTCTTTGAGATTGCTTGATAAGATCTGCTTCCACAATTCACGATTTATGATGCGGCTTCAAAGATTCTTCTCGAGTGATTTATATTTATTGCAGGCTACTGTTGAAGTAACCAGAAGAGTTTCACTGTGTGTGTGAGAGAGAGAGAGAGAGAGAGAGATGGGGCTTGAGGTGATGGATAATGCCACAATGAAGAAAAAATCCTTTGTATGCAAGTACAAGATATAAAAATCTTGCAGGATATCAAGAAGCACTAATGGCTGAGCAGGTTCATACGAAAACCTCCAATTATTTACATTCTTATTCCAGTTGCTCAAAAGAAGCAGCTACTGTCCTCTCTTTTTTTTTCTCTTTTTTTAAAAAAAAAAATCAATTGGCTTGGAGAATTTACGCCAAAGCAATCTTCATAGAAGATGGGAAAAAAGTCTGATCCACGACCTGCCAAGCAATCGTTGTCAGTCGAGGTAGAATTCATCAATGTCCAAAAACCAAATGGAACTCTGTTTCAAAGCGTTGTTCAGGAGATAAATATTTTAAATGAGTAATTAATTTAGACTACAGAAAACTATGATCACGAATAAAATATTCTACAAAAGAAAGAAAAAAATGTTGACACAAATCCAGCAAGGCAGCTTAGAACCAACGAAAGTCATTCCAAAGATTTTCAGACACTGTTCAGATCACCACCATTCAAAGACCCGGATGACGAGACAGTCCTATGAGGTTTCATCTAGGGATAGTGGCAATAGCATGACCTCTTTACAAACCAGAACAGAAACTTAACCCAACCACCCCCCTGACACTCAGACTGAAGACTAGGAACATGCATACCTGATATCTATCTAGAACCTTCCTAGCTACATGGACAGCTTGAGGTCTAGTGTATGTTGCGATTAAGCAATCCTTGGAAAGAAAGATAAAGATCTTTGTTTTCTGTCCCAAATATCTCTCCTGCTTTCCTTAAAGTTTCCTGAAAGATGACGTGCAAAAACATGTTATTCCAAACAAATACCATTCAATTGGATCAATAAATTTTGTAATTGAAGAATTCAATGCAACCTCTCGAGTTTGTTCTTGACCATTTAGTTTCTTGATGTTAGCCAGAAATGCACTGAACTGTTCATATGATAGGCGACTCCTGAATTACAAATGTAATCAAATCAGTTACAGAAGAACCCAAATAATAGAGCTATCAGTTTGAAATAAATGATCCAATCAGAATACTAGACTCACCTGGCCTGACGAAAGAACTCCTTTCCATCCATGCGTGGAGGGCGACCTATACAAAATACCATTATAAATAAAATATTGTCAGAACAGAGAAAAATAATCTTAAATTGCGATGGGAGTGTAAGTTTCCATAGATTTCAATCGACAAGTAACAGAATGGCCACCAGAACAGATGCTTGACTTTGTGAGCTGCAAGAGGACATTAGGCTAACCAATAGCAGCAAAAAACTATATTTGTTGCAAGCTCCAGTATTGATTTGTCAGATATACAAACTTTTTTGACATCTTAAGAGATTGCAGTGATTCTCATAAACCTGGAATTGCACGACCACGGGGAGGAGAGTTTGCCGCTGATGATTGCTGGCTTGACGGGTACCATGAAGAAAGGGAAGCTTGTTTATCATATTGAGGCTTTGTAGGAGAAGTTGCCCCTGAGGTTCTCTGAGGAGATCCAGCAGCAGAATAACCTTTAGGAGATACACTTGTAGAAATAATGTTTGGAGTTCCAGTTGGAGTCCGCCGTGGTGTAATATATGGGGTGATAGAAAATCTTTGTCCAGCATGCCTAGAAGCTGTTAGACCAAATAATCAGCTTATTCATGAATAACATGTACAATTAGCCCTCTTAACAGTAATATTATCTTTCAGTAATAGCCTCATATAATCACCAGAAACCACCCAGATATCATAAATCCTAGCCTCTTTAACATCAATCAACCAATAATCAAAAGAAAAAAATAATTACTATTTACAAGAATAAAAAAGTACTGCTATAGGATATAAATAACTCCTAGGTGCATATTGCGGTTGCCATTTAGCAATAGAACAATTCAAAAAACTTCTCACGATAGGATGGAGAAAAAGACTTGCTATACAAGAAGCCGCAAGCACTTTTGAGCTGAGGCTTATTTCAGTTAAATTAGCTTTTATTTTTGGATGAAAAGGTAGAGCAGAATACAAAGGGCAGTTTTCTTATGTTTATAAAGTTTTTTGGAGAATCGAGATAAAAATCCAACCATTTTTATGTTTTCCAGTATTTTCAAGGTTGTGGTATTTCAACAAGACCTTTCCTCTGAATGATGACGCATTAGTGCATTGCATCATCAATGTAAAAAATGTGAGCTATCTAAACAATGTCACAATCAGCGATAACTATAAGTTGAAATTGGAATGATTTGTACATAATGCTCATATGTAATACTCTTACCATGCTAGATGAAGTTAGTGTAAAGCGTTACTTTACCACTTTAAAACATACAGTTTCTTGTTTATGTTTGAAAGTAGCTAAAAATGAATGTTGGGATACAATAACAGGTGTTGGGATCTGTTCTAACAAAACATAAATAAGCATATATAGAAGGATTAAAGAAGACAAGTCCAATACCCTCATCAATACTATTGTTGTTTCTGATATCAGTACAGCCACTGGAAGAATGGTGGGTTACATAGCCATTCATCCCCTCATCTACAAAGCATGAAAGTGTAGAGATAAGAAAATAGGTAATTTCCTTGAACAAAGAGATAACACTTAGTAAGTATTGTCCTTTTTTATCAACCCAGGTTAATAGTACCTTTGTCGGGATAGACTCTAGGAACTGATTGATCACAGGTGCCAATATCCACGGATTCAGCTTGCTGCTAAAAAAAAAGTGCAACTAATTAGTGTCTTTTGAAATTCCAAAAACAAACTCTGCATATACGAAATCATGAAATTATAAAACAAATACAGCCTATAGCAGCCAAATGTAGCATCTTACCGATGAACTATCATCACTTAGTGACTGCATTAGTTGCCTCTTAAATGTCTCCAACTGCCAATACTCGTAACGTATTAGTTGTTTCTTTTGGCAATGCCAAACATCAAAAGCAGCACACTAGACAAATATACAAAATGACTGCCTTTTACGAAGAGGAAGAAATGGAGGCTAGTCAGCAAACTGCTATTTTTATTGATGTGTTTATGTGTAAGATGTTAACAGAATCCTAATAAAAAACAACTCATGTAAGCAAAACAGAAATGAGGAAACAAACAAATACAAGCATTTTGAGTTTACTAGAATCTCTCACCTTTGCCAAATCACGTCCAAGTTTCTTTGCGGTCATTGCCAGTGAATCCCTTTCCTTTGAAAGTTTCACCTTCATTTTGATATCAAAACAACTATCAAATTCAACTATGTTCATCCATACTAATATTCACCAAATAACATTAAAAAAATACAGAAACAATATTTTCTATTTCATTCCAATTAAACAAATAACCCACAATTCATTTTAAAAAACCCATCACTAAAATCAAACTAATTAAACAAAATATTTTTCAAAACACCATTTGAAAATATAAATATATATCAAAAACCGAAAAAAAAGAGTAGTTATGTCCTTTATTTTCCCAATAAATGCAAACCCCCCCCCAAAAAAAAAAAAAAATCAATCTTTTATCCTCATTCCCCTACAAAAGACAACACCCACCAATCATTTTCAAAAACCCACTATCAAAATCAATCAAATTACACAATAAAAAAAAGCCCCAATTGACAAAACCCAACAAAAAGAAGTTCACAAACTTTCTATCATTTAAGCCTTCAAAAACACCGTGTCTACTCACATTTTCATCGAGAGTTAGACTCAATTTGGAATCAGATTCCTGGCAGACATGTTGCAAGTTACCCAATTTCTCTTGAAGCTCAAAAATAAT
Source organism: Populus simonii (assembly GCA_007827005.2). Lineage (NCBI taxonomy): Eukaryota > Viridiplantae > Streptophyta > Magnoliopsida > Malpighiales > Salicaceae > Populus > Populus simonii. The sequence goes on from CM017468.2 coordinate 17,672,356, forward strand.
ATGATCCTTCTCTAACATCTTCTGCTTCATGCGACCCATCTCAGATTCCAAATTGGAGACGCGGGATGCAATTGCCATGGATGTAATCTTCCTTGCCAGATCCAGTTGTTCATATGGGTCCATTGGAATCACTGCTAAGATCTCATCTGGTAAGCTAAAATCAGTCCCTCCTGTTGTATGCTGCGACATAGTTGCTGATTACTACAAAAATGATATTGTGGGATTCCTTTTGGTTTGCTTAAGGAAGATGTTGTGTACGGGAGAGGAAGAGGGGGAATTTGGACAATAATAAAAATGGGTTTTTGTTTTTGGTAAGGAAAGGAAGGGTTTTTTTTCTTTCCTTTTCTTTTACTACGCGTGTCTTGGCTTTGTTGTTGCCGCTGCTGTCGTTGTATTGATGAGATAGTGAAGTGTATAAATTTGAATTTGGGTGAATAATTTGAGGGGTTGGTGTCTAGGTTTGAACTTTGGAGGGTTTCCCTCCAAATGGGCAAAAGTTGCGATTAACTTGTGATTTTTAGTCTACTGGTTTTGTATCGCGTGGCAATTATTTTTGTTTTCAATAAAAAAAAATATGAAGGTTTTTCTAATATATTTTTTTTATATAAAAAAATTTCAATCATAAATGAAAATATATATACATGTATTTAATTAATTAAATTAATACTTGATTAATAAATAATTAAGATAAAAATATTTGATCTTGAAACGCGGGTTTGTACTTAGTTGTGTTTAACAAATATAATACTTTTTTCATTTAGTGAAATAACCATTTATGTCAACAAGAGGAAAAAAAATCACAATTCAATATTAAATGATAAAAATAAAAAATAATTTAAAAAAGCAACGAAAAAAAAAATATTGGTCAACTTGTGTAGAAGCGTTAACCTTGCAACCATTAGCACATGATTGAGACAACTTCATAAAAAGAAAAGTAAGAAAAAAACATGAAAATCAATTCTGAAAAAATTAAATATTGAAGGATGAGAATGAAAAAATATTAGGATATTTGATCTCACAACACGAGTCATGTACTAGATTGTGTTTAATAACTTAGATTCTTGTAATATATTTTTTATATAATCAAATGACTGTATGTGCAAATAAAAGGTATAGAGAAATTACAAACAAAAGCAAATTGAATCAAAATCATGAAACTCAACTATAGAACAACCCAATATTGAATGATAATTTTTTAAAAAAAAACAAAAAAATATGAGTTGACTCGCTAACCTCATAATTATGGGCATATCATTAAGATAACCTCATAGAAAGAAAAGAAAGAAAAAAGCACAAAGATCAATTATAAAAAAAAATTGTTAAAGGATAAAAATTAAAAAAAAAGACTTAAACAAAAACCAAAGTCGACCTGCATTAACTTTTGAAACTTATGACCATGATCATAAGACCAAAACTTAACGCGTAGAAGGCAAACCAAAAAAAAAATAACAAAGAAAAAATCACAATAAAAAAAATGTTGAGGTATGAAGATTTTTTTAAAAAAAATATATTCTTAAAAAAATGGAAAGAAAGTGTCAACCAGGGTTAACCTGCTAATCTCGCAACTATGGGAACATGATTGGGGTAACTTCGTAAAAAGGAAAGTGAGAAAAAAAAAATACACAAAGACCAACTTTCAAAAAAATAAATGTTGGATGTTAAAATTGAAAAACAAAAGTTAAAAAATATTAAAGTTAACTAGTGTTAACCTTCAAAACTCGTGATCATGGTCATGAGGCTGAGGTTGACCATATAGAAGGCAAGGTTAGAAAAACAACAAAGTAGAATTCTCAATGAAGAGATATTAAGGCATGAAACTGAAAAAAAAAAAAGCAACAAAAAAAATTAGGGTCAACTCGAGTTAACCCACCAACCCTGTGACCATGGGCATATGATTTGGATAATCCTATAGAAAAAAAAAAAAGCGGAAACAAAAAGAATAAAGACCAATTCTATAAAAAATCAAATATTGAATGATAAAATTAAAAAAAAATTAGAAAAGACCTAAAAAAGACTGAAGTCAACCCGTGTTAACATTTGAAAATTATGGCTTAATAAAAAAATATTGAGGGATGAAATTTGAAAAAAAAATGCAATAAAAAATTATCCAAAAATAAAATAAATATCAGTAAAAAAAATAGGAGCCAAATTCAACATGAAAAAAATTAAAATCAAATGATGAGAGATAAAATAGAAAAACATTTAATTAGTGGAATGATTTAAAAATATCAAGATAATAAGAACCAAATTTAATATAAAAATTAAACAAAATCTAATGATTATTAATGGAATTGAAGAAAAAAATCAATCAAAAGAAGATAAATAAATAAAATAAATAGCAATTAAAAAAATAAAAATTAAATTGGATATAAAATATAAATGGTAGTGCACTCTCGTGCTTTGGCCAACTACTTTCTCTTTTTATTAATATTTTATATCTATAAAAGACTAAATTGTTCCTAAGTTAATTTGATTATAATAAAACAAGATGAAAATGTCTCTTAAAAAAAAGCTTCATTTTTGTCTTTTCATATGGCGAATGAGTAATTTAAATGTGTTTAGAAAATCAAAATGTCTAAGATACCCTTGGATGCAAGTTAGTGTTTTTTTATAAGGCTAATTAAGTCATTTAACTATTTATAATGGAAGTCAAAAGTCAGGTTTGCCACTAATCAATTTGTTAATGATTAATATGTCCTTATAAAAAAATTGAATTCCCTCTCATTTGCTAGGTTAATGTATGTTTTTTGAAGGGCCAAAGTGGGGAAAACATTGTTCATTGCTACAATATTATCCCTTCATGACTTAGTTTTTACTAGACTAGTACCCGCACTACGCTGTGGATCTACACTATTTTCTCAATTAATTTTTTAGGTGTTGTAAACGTGTTTTTTTAAGAGAAATTCAATTACTCGGTTTATAGTCTTGACTAACTAAATAAGTTGGTTTTATTTAAATTATATTGAAAAAAAAAAGAGGCAAAGAAAACAAATGAGAGAATATATATAAGTCAACATGTCATCTATTATTCCTCAAAATTCAACCACTATGGTAGCTGTAAAAATAAGGTTCTTGTTTTTTCAACCAAAAAAATCATTTTCAAATATTTTTTGACCCAAAACATCTATGAAACATCTTTGAAATCTTGTCAAACCAATCAATGGCCTCCAATAACATAAAAAACAGTCCCAAAACCCATAATGAACCAAAAACAAAAAATCTTTCATATCTCATATATGTTTTTTAGGTGCTTTAAAGGTAAGAAAAATCTTAACTCCCCTCATCATATGGAACCATTTAACATAAAAATAGATTGTTTTAATGGTCAAAATCATCGTTAATGGAAACGTTCTCTTTCTATACCGGAATCCAATGACTACCTCTCCTAAAAAAAACTGTAAAAAGAGAAAAATAAAGTTTGGTACCAAAATTAAGTTTTTTTAAAATTAGAGGGACTAGTTAACCTATTAGCTAAAAAAGATAAGGGACTAAAATGAACTTTTCAAGCAAATCTTAGAGCCACCACCTACGTTACTTTTTTTTTTTTCACTTCAATCTTTTGTCTTTCAATTCAACCCCCCTAAAAAAATATGCATTGGGTGCAAATTTGGTTCAAAAGGACTCAATTGTGCAAAATAAAGTTAAGGGATCAAGTTAAATTTTTTTTAAAATAACTATTACAATCCTGATTTGAGAGAGAATATATACTAAAATTGCTACAGTAAAACGACCATATGGCTAGTTTTTTTTTTTGTTAATTAATAATTAATAAGCCCGAGTTGTTGTGAAGTTGAGAGTTCAAACGTAATATGGGCTCCTTCTTTCTCATTTTAAAAATCCCAAGTGAATTGTATCTTTAGACAAATACAAGAATCAATCAACAATTAGAACTAAACCCACGAGCAAACCCAATGGATACAAAATAGATCCAACTCACATAAAATGGTTTGAAAACGTTGGTCCGGGTTTAGCCCATTTTAACAGTACTCGACCCCATCAATCTTTCTCGGATCCTAGAGGAACCCGCTCGAGTTCGAGAGATCTCTTTTCTTGTTTTCCCTTCTCAGCTCAGTCTCGCTTCGCTTGCTATCTTTTCTCAGCAACCAAACACAGACTGTCACAGAGAGAAAGAAAATATGTCAGTGCTAATAGTTACAAGTTTAGGTGACATAGTGGTGGATTTATACGCTGACAAGTGCCCGTTAACCTGCAAAAACTTCTTGAAACTTTGCAAGTAAGTCCCTTTTAATTCCATCATCTCAAACTGCTCTACTGTAGCTATTTTTTTTTGCTATTTCGTCATGTACATCATTGAAATTTCTGGGTTTCAAGAACTTAATTCTGGGTCTTGACAAAAACTGTGAAATTTATCAACTTTGAGCAAAATTTTTGTATCTTTGAAGTGTTTTGGCTATAAAATTTGATATTTTTGGTTTTGTATTTGCTGATTCAGGATTAAGTATTATAATGGTTGCCTATTTCACACAGTCCAGAAGGATTTTACTGCACAGACTGGTGACCCTACTGGTACTGGAGCTGGTGGCGATTCGGTCTATAAGTAAGAGTCTTAAATGCATTGATTATATACTTGAATGTTGATGACCTGTCTAGGTTTTAATAGTATTTTGGAGTATTTTTTATGGAGTTTTACTAAATCTTTTATGGTTGTTCATGGTTTTGGAAATCTAGTTGTTTGGTAATTAATAAGTAAATCCGGTTTCTCATGTAACGTTACATGTGGTGATTATTTCAGATTTCTATATGGCGATCAGGCTCGATTTTTTGGCGATGAAATTCATCTTGATTTGAAACATTCAAAGATGGGAACTGTTGCAATGGCTAGTGCTGGAGAAAATTTGAATGCTTCTCAGGTATATAAGTAAGAGTCTTAAACAAGATAAGACTTGTTTTCCTTGCTTGATGGTTAACGGGAAGCAATCTTTTTCACACTTCTTAATTTGCATATGTGTTTTGGATGTATGATTATAAAACTGTTCTTGTTTTCAGTTCTATTTCACTCTGCGTGATGATCTGGACTATCTTGATGGGAAGCACACTGTAAGTTCCCAATCTACCCCCCCCAAACCACCACCAGTGGGATAGGATATGAATCACAGCAGACTATTAAGTGTGAAAAGGATTAAATGAAGTGGTTTATGAGCTGTTAGCTGTTATGGAAATAAGAAATTACATCGGTTGGTTATTTGGTCAGGATGGTTCCTTGTGTACCCCTTAAGAGGAACTTCTCTCTGGCTTCCACTTCTCTATGATAGTCACAAAACTGTTTCTCTGTTGTAGGTATTTGGAGAGATAGCAGAAGGGCTTGAAACTTTAACGAGGATAAATGAAGCTTATGTGGATGAAAAGAATAGACCTTTTAAAAATATCAGGTTGGTTCTTCTTCAAAATGCACTTGTTGTTTAATGTTTGATTATAATTTCTGGATAGTAACATGTGCCCATTGTCTTTGATCAGAATCAAACACGCATATATACTTGATGATCCTTTTGATGATCCTTCCCAACTGGCAGAATTGATCCCTGAAGCTTCTCCAGAAGGAAAACCAAAGGATGAGGTGCTAGCTGATGCTCTTCAAAGATAAATGATTTTTTTGAACTTTATACAAACTAGTTCTCGAGGTTGTATGTGGCTCAGAAGGATGGGCAGACCTGGTTTATCTAATGTTTATGCATGGTATCCAACAATTAAAAAGAAATTTGTCTGTGAACTATTCACCATCAGAGTGAATAGCAGTGGAAGTAAATGGCAAATCCTTGAATTGGAAATGATGTTGATCTCGTCTAACAACATCAACACTTAATGTGAAGGAATATTGATTGGTAATCTGAATACTAAACAAAAAAGCTTCTGAAGGCATATAGAATTTAAAGCAAAATAAAAAGAAGAAATGGAATGATAGATCTGAAAAGAGGTGAAGGCAAGGAAAGAGTAACATCAACTCAGATAGATAAATAGTTTCAACCTGATGATTTGATATTAGAGATATGAGACAATTTTGATCAAATCATGTTTAAATCTGTGTTCTTTCTTTCATGTTCTTTTCAAAACTTTTGGTCTCAAGGATAATTTTTCTCATCTCACCAGTTTCCTACCTTAACAATGCATATTATTGTAACTAGGTTGACGGTGACGTGCGGCTCGAAGATGATTGGGTGCCCATGGATGAGCAATTAGGCACAGCAGAGCTAGAAGAGGTTCTTCGGGCAAAGGAAGCACATTCTAGTGCAGTTGTGCTTGAGAGTGTAAGGATCTATACAAACAATAATCCAATTATTCAAATTCCATCTACATATTAATTCATTCTTTTTTTATCTTGTGTGACAGATTGGGGATATTCCTGAGGCTGAGACAAAGCCTCCTGATAATGTCCTATTTGTTTGTAAACTAAATCCAGTTACTGAGGTGAGTCTTCTGTTTTCCATTTCTGTGGTACGGGAATCTATGAGTTAGCTTCTCGTGTCTTTTTTCTTATTTCTTACTGCAGTTGTCATCTTAAAGCCTTGTTGAGTTGTTCCAACTTCTTGGTGCAGGATGAGGACTTGCATACAATCTTTTCACGCTTTGGAACTGTTATATCGTGAGTAATTGGAACCCTTAAAAAAAAAGACAATTATGTTTTTAAGCTTTCATTTGTGAGAAAAATAGAATGCTCATCATGTGGACTATGGCAGGGCTGATATAATTCGTGATTATAAGACTGGAGACAGCTTATGTTATGCATTTATAGGTGAGTGGAATCTTGTCATCTGCATTTTTCTACTAATTTTGTCTGTTGGTGGGTGTGTCCTCATAGATAGACCATCTTGCTAGGAAATATGTGTTCTTTTACTTGTGGTTCATGAAGCATTAAGATTTCAGGACCTTTGCCTCTCACTCTCTTGTGCCTGCAGATATGTCCTGTCCTCTTCCTTCGGTCACTTACACAAGTTCAAATTTGATTTTGAAATCCAATATTACAGGGCTGCATTATGACTTAAAAAATGACATGTAATGAAGTTGCTACCTTAATGTTCTTTCATATGCGGGACATTGCTTGTATATTACAGGTTTAAGAGGAGTTGGGATTTATTCAGATAGTCAGCTACCCTAGTTTTCACTTGACTCTTTAAAAAATGTAACCTTAAGGCTAAAATGAAGAAAAATGACAAATAATAGAATCAAGTATTTTCAGACTGATTCTATTGATAATTTGAATGTGTTCTGTTGGTGGGTGTGCCCTCATAGATAGACCATCTTGCTAGGAAATATGTGTTCTTTTACTTGTGGTTCATGAAGCATTAAGATTTCAGGACCTTTGTCTCTCACTCTGTTGTGCCCGCAGCTATGTCCTGTCCTCTTCGGTCACTTGCACTAGTTCAAATTTGATTTTGAAATCCAATATTATAGGGCTGCATTATGACTTAAAAAATGACATGTAATAAAGTTGCTACCTTAAATGCTCTTTCATATGCAGGACGTTGCTTGTATATTACTGGTTTAAGAGGAGTTGGGATTTATTCAGATAGTCAGATACCCTAGTTTCACTTGAATCTTTAAAAACTGTAACCTCAAGGCTAAAATGAAGAAAAATGACAAATAAAAGAATCAAGTATTTTCAGACTGATTCTATTGACAATTTGAATTTCATGGTCCTTTCTGCACTACTCTATTCTCAATTAACTAATTATGAGAATTTTTATTGGCCAAAGTTGGTAATCTTAGAGCCATTTTCTAGGTTTCTTGGCAAGTTTTTCGTAGTACTTGGATGAGCCAAAAGTTACATGCAGATGGGGAGAATTTTAAAAATTGAGCATATGCTGGCTTTTTTATAGTTCTAAAGACTCATATGCCACACTAACAGTTTATGCAATTCTACTGAAAAGTTAAAATTTATTATGAAAATAAGCTCCAGACTGATTTCTTCATGCTGGAAAATGCTAGCTACAATGATCAATAGCCTATTTTTGAGATGATATACTGCTGTGTGATGGAATGCATCATTTATCATCAACATCAACATCAACATCAACATCAACATCAACATCAACTCTTGTCTCATCTTTGTCAAAATCTGTGTATTTGTTGCATATGTTTAGGTTTCTTCGTTTTCTATTGATGTACAGTGATCAAATTTTATGTGATCTTTGTATCTTCTTTTTGGCATGTTAAAATATGATCCTTGTACTTTTTACTGAATGAGTATAATTTTTTTTTTTTGTCAACCAGAGTTTGAGACCAATGAGGCATGCGAGCTAGCATATTTTAAGGTATTTGAAAGATTGAGAAAATCTGTTTTTGTCAGAGAACTTGATTTGTATTCTTCTTTCTGCATATCTGATTACTCTCGGGTGCCTTGTTTAAATAAGTTCACGGTTCCTAGTGTATGATAACAGTAAAAAATTGATGTAAACTTTAAAATATTTTTTGTGAATGTCATCAACTAAATGAATCATGAGGTAATTTTTGTTTTCCAACTGAAACTTTTTATTTAATTGTTTCATGGCAGATGGATAATGCTTTGATTGATGATAGAAGGATTCATGTGGATTTTAGTCAGAGTGTTGCAAAACTATGGTCTCAATACAGGCGAAAAGACAACCAACCGGGTAAAGGTGAAGATTGCTATGTGATTAACATTCTGTGTATAAAACTTACGTTGGGAGCAAAAGAGGAACATAATAAAGAATAAAAACCTGAGTGTAAAAGAACCAAATGAGCATAAATCTAGCAATCCCATTTCAGTATTGGAAGATTATAAAAGTGCATAATGAGCTAGAAACAACCAATTGCTTTCTGTAGGAAATCTGCCAAATATAAACAGACTCTCAAAAGCCCCATCACTGATCATCAAATAATTAGATAAGCAGATGCTTATAACATGATTGTTGCATTTACATTCTATCTTAATGACAGCAGGAAGAGGTTGCTTCAAATGTGGTGCTCTTGATCATATGGCGAAGGATTGCACTGGTGATCCTGCTAACAAACATCAACCTTCAAAATACATCCTGAAGGACGATAATATGCAGCGTGGTGGAGATAATAATTCGAGGTTAGTAATAATCTTGCATTTTTCTCTTTTCCTCCCTCGTATGTTTGTCTAACAGGGAAACAAACTTTTGTAGATATGAAATGGTATTTGGAGACACTCCAGAAAGTCCAAGACAGGGAAAGAGACATGGACACCGTGATCCAGATTACCAAATTGACAGAGAAAAGAAAGATGGAAAAGAGAGGTACAGGCAGAGTGACAGAGATAGAGGACACAGACAGGACACTCGGTACCCTGAAAGTAAAGGAGGGAGTCGATATCCTGAGGAGCGACTTGATAAAGAAAAGTATATGGATAGAAGAAAAGACCGAGACGATCGAGATTACAGAAAGAGAAGTTCAGATAGTCAAAGAGATTATGATAGCCATAAAGACCATCGAGATTACAGAAAGAGAACTTCAGATAGTCATAGAGATCATGATGGCCATAAAGGCAACAGGGATGAACGAGAACATAGACGTCGAAGTGCAGAAAATGATGATGATCCTGAATATGATCGAGATCGGAGGAACAGAGATGACAAAAGGAGTCGAGCTCTAAGATGATGCGTAGTGCTATTGTGGCATTGGTTTTGTAGTTCTTGGTTCCGAAACTAAAGCATTAATGGATGTTGTGTCAAGATGATTAAATTATTCTGAGATAGATTCTTTTCTTTTCGAGTGACAATTCTTTTTCTCACACATTAATCTTCCGATCATGTTTTTACTTTTCCTTTACACTTTCAGAAATTATACTTTACATCTTGAGTTAAATCCAAATTAAATTATCATCATATATAATAATATAACATGAACTCCATAAATCTTTTCCCCTTTTCTTCTATGCTAGTCACCAACTTCTCCCATCTTCTCTATGTCATTGACCACCACTATAAGCTTCACAATGGTGTCAAGGTAAACCTCTGCAAATTGATGCATTTTTTTCTCTCTCATTAGCCACCGCCAATCCCAACTCACCCCTTCACTGGCTGTCATATTGGAAACCCTAGAATTTTCCCAAGCCACCAATTATGTTATTTTAAATGGAAGAGATGTTTGTTAAGGTTGGCTTCATGAAAGCAAGCAAGTTTAGCAAAAACAGAGATGGAAAGAGATGGGGTTTGCCCAGTCATTGTCAGATGCTTCATGAAAGCAAGCAAGTTTAGCAAAAACAGAGATGGAAAGAGATGGGGTTTGCCCAGTCATTGTCAGATCAATTCCCATTCATTCTTTAATGGGAATGTCATCTTCACTTATGCAACGAAAGTGAGTTGATGGAGTAGCCAATGACATTGAGTTATGCATGGCACTAGCCCTAAGCATGCCATCTTCTTTGATTGAAGGAACATGATAGAAGAGAACCAGAACCATATCCTTCACATTGGGTATAACTAATTTGTAGCAAGTTAGGTTTGTGGGTGCAAATTGATTTGCTAAATTAAGGGTATGTCTTTTGAGTGTTCTAATTGATCGAGTTAGATTTTTTTTTCTATGTTGAATATAATGTTTCGAATGGCTAATTCTCTTGACTTTCAGACTGAAGCTTCCCTAAATTTGTATCCGAGTCTAACCTTCATCTTCTGACACCAAGCATTAGTCGATTAGTAGGGTTTCAGCGCTGAGTTGACATTGTTGCCACAAAATTCTAGGGTTTTAATTGATTACATGATTTTGTGATTTTTTTTACCAGATTGCATCTAATTACCATAAAATTGATTATCTGTGATATTATGGAATTCGAGCGATGGAGAAGAGAAAGTCGAGAGCGAAGCCTCTACCTAAAAAGAGAATGGCATGAGTTTCGAGTGTCGCATGTGAGTGTTTTTGTCATTCTGGACACCAATCTTCAGATACATTTTCTTTTGCAAGTACTTAACTCATCATATGTTCTACAGCAATCCAATATTCTTATATCATATCAATAGATGCCAAGCTTGAGTGGATGGATGAGCTCTCGGGCTTGAAAAGTCCAAATGCGCATCAAGCTCTTCATCATGTTTCCCAACAATGCTTCTCCACCAAACAAATAGAGAACTTATTATTGGAAGTAGAAAGTTAGGGAACTGACACGGTATCAACATTTATAATACAACACGTGAAAAGAGAAATAATTGTGACGAGTTACTAGATTATTGATTAATTTTTTAATTTTAGTAATTTAATTAATTCTTCCTAGTCAAGATGAATAGTAACTTATATTTGATGCTTGATAGATCAAGATGATTGATACCAGCAAAAAATTCTTTTTTGTAAATTTAAAAACTCTTAGATATTTAAGTAAATATCTTTTTTTTTTAAAAAAAAAAGCAATGATATTTTAGTGAGATGAACTTTGAAAATATGTATGCTATAAGTATTGAGAATGAAGAGATTGTAAACCTAAAACTTGAAGGATTTATAGGGTATTTGTAACCCATAAGTCTTATCTTTTATGAATATGAGGGGTTATAGTGTTATTTTATTATGATAACATTAAAGAGGTATAATTATCCTCTACATATGCATCAATGAGAGATAAATATCTCTTATACAAACATTATGTGATGAAAATATGATAGGTCATCGGGAGATTGTTTATAGACCTAGGGGTATAGGGAGAGTAGAATCCAAAATATAGCAGAGCCCACGGGGCTCAACTTTTCCTCTAGCTGAGCCCATGAATGTTGGGCTATTCTTGTAGGCTGAGCCTATGAGGGCTGGGCTCTTTCCCTAAACTAAGCTCATGTCGTTGGGCTTTTTCTTTTGGTTGAGCCTATAATACTGAGATCTTCTATAAGGCTCAGCCAATAAGAGTTAAGCTCTTCATCTAAGTTGAGCCCATGATGTTAGGCTCTTTCTCTAGGCTGAGCTCATGGAGGCTGGGTTATTCCTCTAGGTTGAGCTCATGATGGTGGCTCTTCCCCGAGGCTTAGCCACCATTATGAAGGCTGGACTCTTCTCCTAGGCTAGCCTATGACATTAAGCTTTTTCCGAAGGTCAAGCCCATAAGAATTTAGCTCTTTTCCAAGGTTGAGCACATGAGGGCTAAGCTCTTCCTCTAAGTTGAGCTCATGTCGCCTAGCTTTTCCTTAAGGCTAAGTCCATGAGGTCCGAGTTTTTTCCTAAAGCTGAGCTCTTTTTAAGGCCAAGCTTATGATGTTAGACTCTTTCCCTAAACTTAGCTTACGAGAGCTGAGTTTTTTTTTAGGTTGAGCTCATGAGAGCTGAACTTTTTTATTAAGCTGAGTTCATGGGTAATTAGACCCAAACATATTGTCTAAGACCGCAAGGTTTTGAACCTTAGTGATGTTTTAGGCTGTTAAATTTGAATTTATAAAATTAGAAGATGAGATTTACATGCAAAATAAATTAAGCACGTCAATCTTGTCAACCTTTGTGGGTTTCGCTCGAAGGATAATAAAAAGTTGCTGGTCTATGAATACTGTTAAATGGTACTAGTTTTTGTAGCTGTGTTTTTATGGGATTGTAAACAAAGTGTTTAATGAAATACAAAGCTTAAGTTTTTCTCTCTCTTAATTTTCGATAAAATTATATTAATATTAAAAGCACTCTTTAGTCATTATATGAAAATTAATAACAATCTCATAAATAATCAAATATTTTTTATTAAATTTTTCTGGACACACGCTTATAAAGTTCAAAAAGTAAGTGAAAAAGGGATCTAACCACAAGATGATACTCTGTAATTTTCCCGTTATAGGAGACCGTAGGACCAAATATAAAAGAAAAGAGAAGGAAACAGATAAACACATTAAAAGATGACCATCATTGAATATGTAAATGACGACTTCCACCACGGTTGTAACTGAAAATCATTATGATTACTTGATGATGAATCATCGTTATTGTACATGAATAGTGATCCCGAGTATTCTACAAGGAGATCAAAGAGAAAGCGCATGCTGCTGCCAATCAATTAAGAAAATCCAAAATCCTCGCTTCCATTCTTATAAATCATGTGGAAGAGTTTAATCCAACCATCAACTAGAAGATGGCTGCTATAGGGCTTGGACTTAAATAAGGTCATCCTTTATTAAAAGGATCCACTAACAACTGACATATTACTTCAACCAACTGCAAAGGAACTACAAAGCCACTGATCTCTTAAGCAATTACCAGCATCTGACAGAAATTTTGATACCAAGGTGCTCTCCAGCAAACAGCAACAACTCAGGCGTGATTTTCTGGGACATGCCTTTTATGATCTCTCTCCAAATAACCAAACCGGTTCATCCTGTTTCGATCATCTGTACAATCATGATGATTATAGTGGTGAGACCCCGGGGCATTATCAGTCCGATGCTCCCCCTCAGACTTTCTGTCAGGTGGACTTGATGCCTTACGTTTGCGATTACTTGACTTGGGTGAGGGAAACCCCTGGTACATATCATCAGGAGCTGACAGTTCCCCATCTTCAATATTGTTCCGATCTGGCCTTTGTGATAACTGCCCCCTCATTCCATGATGCTGTTCATCCCTTGCATCCATATTCTTCCCATGATGTGAGCTCTCATATTCTTCCCTGTCCAAGGGCTTGGACCAGCTTTGTCTTCTATCACGCTTGTTTTTTTCACTTTCAGCAGCTAGTTCAATTCCATCTTCCAGTTCCCTCTCAATGAGATCATCCTCGTCCAAGAAGTCAGTTTTTCGAGTTATGTCTCCTCGGGACTTCCTTCGTTTCTCCAAAGCTGCCTTCACTTTGTCTTTATCAATCTTTTTAATAGCATCTTGGGGTGATTGACCTAACATACCCTCTCTATGCTCCACAAATCGACCAAAATGTTTATCTTTTGATTCTCCTAAATCTTTTGTTTCACTTCTTGCAACATTCCTTTCTTGATCTTTATTTCCAAGCCAATCTGAAGCTCGCCTAAAGGTATGGCCTTCCCTCATATTATCCTGGGAAGGAAATGTCTCTCTCTCATGGTGTAGATCATCTTTGGGTTCACCATCCATATTATGGTCAGAGGCACTTCTTATCTCTGCACTTCCATGGTCATTGCCATGATTTTGGCTGCTTCTTGGAGGACCAACATGATTATCTGCAAGAGGTTGCTTGTGCACTGGTTTAGACATTGGCTTTGAGGGTCTAGGTCTTGAACTAATACCTCCAGTGTGAGAATGACTATTAGTTGCCAACTGTTCTTCATTGCCAGATGAAGCTTTTGACGAGGCCAGATGAGAAGCTCCATCTACTATGCTCCCTTCAGCTTCACTGTTAGCTGAAGGGGGCACCCGGTTCTGTTCATACAGTTCCAGCATCTGATTGCTTACCTCTGCAAGAATTAATTCCAACAATTAATGTTGAAATTCACCATATTCAAAACTGCTATTGTAGTAGTTAACGTTGTCACAAGATTATTTGTGTTATTTATTTGCATGTCTCAGTTCTCCCACTCAAACCCCACCCCTAAGCTCCCACTCAAACCCCACCCCTAAGTTGAAATTCAAAAGTGTTTTTGTAATAGTTAACATTCAAAAGATTATTGTTTTACCTACTTACATGTCTCAGTTCTCCCAATCTAACCCTTACCCCTAGCTAGCTTCATTCCCCCAGTATGATGATTTTTTGGTGCGAGAGAGACTGCTCTCAGGAACACATGTAATTATCAATAAAAACAATATCTGTCATCAATATTTCTAATAGGATTGCAAGAAAAGGGAAAAACACCAACCCTCCAATTGGCGTGGGGTGACATCAAACTCTTGCCACCAGACCTTCTCGCCATCTGATGGGAGCTTTACTTTGAGGAACTTTGCAGCAAGGAAAATGGCACCTGCCGCAATGTGGTGGGGCTTAAATTGCAAGCAAAGAGATGTACGCAGTCTGCATACAGCATCCCCCCAATCAAGAAGAGACAGAGAAGAAAGGTATATAAACTAAAATAAGCAATTTTCCATACCCATCATTCACAAAATTCCATGCAACTTGAGCAAGGGCATTTTGAGCAACCTTAAATTTCTTTATAGCATCAACAAGAGGTTTATATGGATGGAGCAAATTGAAATCAAAACCAAGAGTTGCAAGTACAACCCTCTCTCCAAGTAAAATTATTTCCTTCTGTTGTTCATATACCTCCTGCAAGAGACATGTGGATAATGAGTTAAGAAAAAATTGAGTGGAAAAAGTTGTAATCTGTAAATTGTAACACTTGCAAAAAGGAAAGTGTTGTAAATTGTAACACTTGCAAAAAGGAAAGTGTTGTAAGGGATTGACAACAAGACAATACAGTTTGGCATTTTGAGCGAAGTTCAGACACAACACACTTGGGCTTTAGCTCAACTGGTGGAATGGATTGGATTGGGTAAATCATAGTCAAATCTTACAAATCAGAAATGCGGAGTGGTGGTGGTAGGGAAGCCAAACCCCACCGATGGGATGAATTGAAAAAAACATTACAGAAGTGGAAAACATCCTTGCCAAGTAAATCATAGAGATGGAATATACCTTTTGCTTGATCCTCTGAACTGCTTCAGGATCCTTTTTATGTATAATCTCATAAGAAACAAGAATAACATCTTTCAGTGGACGGGGAGTCTCCTCTACCTTCCCCGCAAGAAACATACAAACTGTAGCGATAGTCTGAGACATTGAGTGAAATTAAGACAAGATGTTAATTTAAGGAAATCAAAATATCAGTTACCAATTCAGTGGTGGGTACTGTATAAACAAAGCACCGAAAGACAAAAGAAGGGGGGAAATTACACTGGAAGAGAGGGGGGGGGGGGGGGGGGTATTTGACATTTAATGAAGGAACATTGACTCACCCTCCTATCATTCTTTGCATGGGATTGACGAAGAAAGAATCGGTGACAGAAAATTATTGCAGTAGCAATTGTTACCTGGGGCCTGCAATTCGAGAAATACATGATTATCCCACGCATAATTACATAGAATAGTGTGCATTCAATGTGCAGTGCAAAAGCACATCAACTCTCCTTAAACATTGACTTGGTGTAAACAGAAGAACCATAGCTCCTTTTAAAACTCTACCAATTCTGTCTCACCATCTCTCTTCTTGTTTGACTTCTTCATTGCACTTACTCCAAAAACTCTAAAATTCTAGATTATTAATCCCCATATACTATTATCTAATAAAAAGTCAAGAGATGAAAGCATAAATACAGAATGTTCTCCAACTATATAAAATGCACATAAACGCTGAGCAACCAAAAGGAACAGGCAACTATTCTAAACTTGAAAATATAAAATGCATTTTAATTCAGTTTTTTATAAGGGACCACAAAAGAACACTAATATAATACCAAATTGAAAACCCAGAGACATTAGAGCATTTAGTTCAAGCTTATGCACAAAAGGAACCACATAATGTGTAAAGACTCACACTTTAAGTCTCATGCCCAAATCTTGTAGAAATGTACAGTATGACTTGCGTAGATAAGCCTCTTTCTTTAAGTCAATGCCATCTTGTTTAGATGGAGAATTCTCTTCAATTTCCTTCCTAGATAAGTACCAACGGCCACCTTCCTCAAGTTTTTCCTGAGAATTTATGTACAGTCCGCCATTGTTCATTTCAGAATGAGATGACTCACCAGCCATTGAATTTTCCATATGTATCTACGACCACCAAATGTTATGAACAGTCTATCCAGGACCAATATGAACTGAAGAAATCAGTGTGCTGCTAGGTAATAGCACCCTGCAAACAGATTGCCAATACAAATAAAAAACAAAATAGGTTATGAAAGCATCATCTTTTAGTAAAAAAACTAAAAAAAGAACCATAAATTGAAACGCTGAATCAAGAAAAACAAAAGCCCAAAAGTTAACTAACACTAAAAACTTCAAGCTTCAATTTCAATCCGAAATTTTTCCAAACAACTTGTAGTAATTGGAAGCTTAATCCGTTCTAAGCTTTACTAACTCTCCCATTCAATCAAAAGGCCACCCATTCCATGGAATAAACTATAAAGCGAATTATAATCCATACCCATAATGATTATAGAACTTTCACGCAACAGACAAACAGAAATGTTGATTGCTAGGAAAATTGAAGCCAAGCACGTCAATATAACAAACTCCAACAAAAAAAAAAGTCAGATTCCTAATCAAGAAACAATTCAGAACATAAAATTTAAAGCAAAAAAAAGTGTTTTTTATAAACCCAGAAAATGAAAACCAAAACAATATAATCTCTTTCAAATCTTTCACAAAAAGGAAGTTCCTTTCAATCAAACCAAACAAAACCCAGATGCCATGTACAATTTCAAAGAAAAAAGTGAAGAACTTAAACTTGAATAGTCACAAGAGCAGAACAAAAGACAAGAAAAAAACTAATAAGCTTCCCTGCAATTACCAAGAAAACAATATAACCAATAAACCAAAAGATGTGTGTCTGTGTGTCCAAATACGAGAGAAAGAAAAAGGATATTAAAAAAAAAAGAGGAAAAGATGAAGGGGTGTGCCGAGAAGGGGTGTTTGTGGAAAGTTTAGGGTTTATAGTGCAAAGAAGATTTTGCCAAAGCTATTTTGCTAAGGTCTAGTATGTATTTTTCTTTTTTCTTTTTATTATTGAGTTTGTTATTGTTTTATTTATTTTTTTAATGGTTAGCAATCCCTCCTTTGTTTTATTGTTTGGCTTGAACTCGGTCAGCCCTATATCTCTTACTCCAAGTAAAGAAAAATATATTTTTATTATTAAAAAAAGGAAAAAAGTGTACTAAATATCCGAATTTTCATTGTCATTATAGTTTGCTACTTGTAATTCTAAAATTAAAATTATATTTCATGAAATATGAAGTTAGATAAGTTAGTGAAAGTTCACATAGTCATTAAGTTCAGAATTTATAAGATTAATTGAGATGTTTATAAGTTAATATGAACATCCACGTTAATAAAAAAAATTATAATTTATGAGATTTAAGATAGAAATGTGATAAATTTAGTAGTAAATTTGTATAAATCTAAGAGATGTGTACCATATCATCATATAAGATCAACCAACCATCAAATGATTTTAGGTCATTTATAGTAAAAATCATTCGTCGCATACCTTGTGAATGTGATCATATAAATTTATGCTATCTGTTTTTAGAAATTAAGTTTTATTTGTATGGTAGATTCATTGACTTTTAAAAATTAACAAACTCATGCATCACCTTTCTCTTACGAGGATATTCCTTCGACCTTATTGTTAATTATTATATGGTAAAGATATTGGTTTTTGTGGACATCGGCCCATCCCTTTATTTATTTATTTCTCTTTAAAAGTTAATTAATACAAAACAACTAAAAGAATACATGCTTTTGTATGCATTACTATGTAGCTGCTGACCGATCCTTTTTAGTTAGTATTTAATATTATGATAATGTTTATTTTTTAAAATATTTTTTGTTTTAAAATATATTTAAATAATATTTATTTTTATTTTTTAAAATTTATTTTTAATATCAGCATACTAAGATGATCTGAAAACACTTAAAAAAATTAATTTGAAACAAAACAAAAAAAATCCCATATTTTTTCAAAAACACGACGTCACCACTAAAATAAACATGTTTTTTTTAAAAAATATTTTTTTTTAAATTTGTACTTCAATGTTTGATTTAATAGTGATTGAGCTTTAATTTTTTTATGAGGTTATTCCGTTCTCATTTAATTTTTATTTTTTTAATCAAATAAGATTGTTGAGATATTTTAAGAATATTTAGAGGGTATGGTTTTTCATAATATTGCAAGAGTTTGTTTTTTTTTTTTTGATTAGTCGTTATTATTTTTAGGTTTCTTATTGTCGTTGGATTTTTTTTATAATTATATTATTAAATTAATCGAGCTTATTAAACTCATTTGAATCAATGATCCGAATCCTAAATTTTTCCCGCTACTTTAAAAATGTTGAATCCCAAATTTTTCTTACTACTTTAAAAATGCAATCATCGCGTAGACATTTTTGTTTTTACATCAGGAAAAAATTAACCTAGCCCACACTTGAAAATGCCACCTTGTGACTTATAAAAGGATCCAATTCACATAGTGTATCCTTTTTTATCCTTGATTTGTTTTTTACTTTGGTCATTGAATTATTATTTTTTCAATTTGATCATTCCATATTGTGTTGATTAATGATCAGGGTTGATGATTTGTTTCATGCTATTTTTTTTTTAGGTTTTCACAGTCTCGAAAAAATATAAAGTCATTGAGTTAGTTCTTAATTTTGTGAAGAAGATTTTGGTTTAGTTGCTTATGAAGAATTAAAAATGAGGGACCAAAATGGAAAATGAGGTGGAATTACAACCCTTTATTTTAACATATATATTTTTTTCTTTTTTGGTCCTTTATTTTCTTTTTTCAGTCTAACTATCAAGTTTTTTTTTTTCACTTTTGCGCTTTCATATTGCGTTGATTGGTGATTTGGTTTGATGATTTGTTTTATATTGCTTTCTCTAGGGTCATTGTAGTCTTAAGAAAAAAACCTTTCAATATGGAGTGTTTTCAATTTAAAAAAAATCAATTTTGTTGTTTGTGAAAAATTAAGATTGAGGGGACCAAGATTAAAAGGTTTGTAAAATAGAAGCTCTATTTTTAAAATATTGATGTCAACGCCTCTTGGATTTAGGATTTTGAGAAATTTATATTTTGATCCCTTGAGTTTAGAAATTATATGATTTAGTATAGAACATACATTTTAGTCATTGAGTTTAAGAGAAAGACTTGTTAAAAAGGGTAAAGAAAAGAGAAAGAGGTAGGTTATTCCAATTCCAATTATAAAAATGGCCAAAATTGATGTCAAAGTGTTTCTCTTAATGATAAGAGTGTCATTGAGATGTTTTGGGGCTTCCATATCACTTGAGAACATAAATTAAGGTTGAGAAATTTTTAGTTTGATTTTGTGTTTTTCATTGAAATTATAGGTTTTTTTTTTTAGTTGAGGAATTAGTTTCTTGAGGTTGTTAAAACGTATTAAGTTGAAAATAAGTTAAAATTTAAGCTTTGTGTTAAAAAATTACATAGCCTGTTTTCAACCATTTTTCTGTTGTAAGAATTCTAGGTAGTAAATGATGAATTTTTGGCCACAACATGCGACGCTTCACCTGGTTATTTTTTTCAAACAAAATGGGCGTGCATCATCCACCCATTTGAAAAGGAAAAAAGATAATGGCCTAAGCGTATGGGCTTTGGTTGGCCAACACATGCATTTAGATTTATTTTTAAAGGTCTAGACGAGCAAGGCCATACAGGCCTGGACGTCTAGCTTTTCTTTTCATTTTTCTTTTATTTTTAATAAATTAAATCATTTAATATATATAATTTCTTTTAAATTATTATATTAATTAAAAATATTTAGATATTATTTTATTAAATTCCATTTGATTTTTACTTTGTTCTATCAATTGCTCTTTTTTTTACAATCCATCATAATTAATTTCTTTATTTTATTTGATTGCTTTACTATAATTGCAGATTTTTATTGTTATATAATTATAAAAAATATATTTTTATATAAAAAATTTATTAAACCTAATCGAGCTTATAACTTAGGTTATAGATTTGATATGTTGATCTAAATCGAACCGATATATCATTACCTCAATATTTTTTAAAAATAATGTAATCTCTATATTTGTTTTAAGTCAATACATGTAACACCCCTTGTTTTTTTTTTTTTTATCATAAATTTAACTAATGTATTTCACGGCACAACCAGAAATGAGGTAATTTTATTTTTATTTTTTTTCAACTTTATTGATCATAATAGATACTTTAATTTGACCTTTATTAACATTTAATGAAATCTAATACTCTTTCAAATTCCTATATTTTTTTAACAAGATTTCAGCAAAGTCTTTTATATATGGAGTCCTATCCAAAATTTTATCCTATTACCTACACTAAAACATATTCTAATAATTTCATATAGATGTCTCAGGCATACCAACAATTCATTTTTATCCCTCAGATCTCTATACAATTTATTCATAGTCAATATAATACTTCTATTTTATTCTTTTCATTAGGAGAACATATATCTTACAAATTTAAATTCATGATTGAATTTAAGCAAATATTTAATATACATAATAATATCATAATAACATTCCATTCTTAATACATCCCAAAATAAAGTTATTACAATAACATAAATTTTCAAAGTACATAGATTTTATACTTCACAAAATGTAAAATAACAAACTAAATTAGCGTTGTCCAACTAAGAAAGATAAACCTACAAAAGTTATAACATATAAGATAAAAAGAAATATAATCATTTGATGATTTAATATTTCATAAATTTAATTCTCAACTAATATATTAACTCAATATTGTTAATAATTCAAACTTTCCTTCTTCATATCTATAAGTCACCTTTAGTATTAGTAATTCAATTTACACCAAACCCCTTAGTTATTGTCAATACAAAATACTAAGTCATTTATTCATTATGCCATTCATCATCCGAATTACCCAACAAGCCTTCTACACATCTTTTTAGTCATTATCAAGATGATCATTAAGTATCAGAACACATTCATTTCTTTTTCTTTGTCATATTCATCATTTCTTATAAATCAATATCGATAACTGTCTCTTTAGCTACCACCATTACGATATACTAAATATCAGACATCATTTGAGTTCGCCAACATTATCGATCAATATCAATAATTATTTTTCTAGCTTCCGCTATCACGACATACTAAGTATCAGACATCCTTTGAATCTATCAACATCGGCAAACATTTCTGTAGCTTCTGCCATCCCAACGTACCAAGTATTGGACATTCTTTGAATCCATTAACAATATCACTCAACATCAAGAATCATTTACTTAGCTTCCACCATCACGACATATTAAGTATCATACATCCTTTAATTTCATCAATATTATCGTTCAACATCGATAATCATTTCCTTAGCTTTCGCCATCACGACATACTAAGTATCTGACATCCTTTGAGTCCATCAACATTATAATCTTTAAACAACTAAATAATTCTATTCGATTTGAATTGAATCCCCCTCTTTTTACTAGATTGTCAACTTCTATTTAAATTGGATCATACAAGATTTTTCCTCTTCCAAGTTAACTCATGACATTTCTATTTCTAATGCCATTTGCACTGATGCACATTAACAAAAACAAGACAATAATAAAGACTATTAAAATTTAAAATAGAACGAGATGACATACTCCTATTTGCTCATCCAATAGTTCTTGCTCCCTCTGCTGATTGACCCATTCCTGATATTGCTCCTGATTTCAATAAGGAGATTCAACATTGATTAATGTATGC
The DNA here is from genome assembly GCA_007827005.2 of Populus simonii. NCBI lineage: Eukaryota > Viridiplantae > Streptophyta > Magnoliopsida > Malpighiales > Salicaceae > Populus > Populus simonii. The sequence goes on from CM017468.2 coordinate 17,694,641, forward strand.
CCCAAAAATGAATTATCCATACTCAAATCAACCCATTTTCCACTTAATGCTAACAAATATCATCTTTTTACTTAACAAATACTAATCATACAAACATATCACATGGTTTAACGCTCCTTCATCATAAAACCCTATATCATAGGCTAACCCTCCAAACTTTCAACTTGGATCATGAGAATAAGATAATACCATAGACATCAAATCAAAATAAATTGTAAAGTATAATTTCTAATCAACCAAATATTGAAAGATGAAGTTGGAAAAAAATCAATAAAAATTAAAAAAAACTCGAGTCCACCTAAGTTAATCTAACAAACCTACTACTACTTAGGTTACAAGATCAGGATAAGCCAATAAAAAATAAATTGAAACAAATATTGAAGCTTAATCTTTAATAAATCCAATGTTGAAGGATGAAATTGAAGAAAAAAACTCAATTAAAAAATAACAAAAGTTAACTCGATTTAATCTTCTAAACCTGTGAATCGGTAATGAGATCGAGATAACCTCATAGAAAATAAATCAAATTTATGATGCTTAATTCCCAATCAACTCAATATTAAATGATAAAATTGAAAAAAAAATCAATTAAAAAAGACAAAAAACTTAAGTCCACTTTTGTTGACCCATCGAACTTGCAAAGCAAATTATAAGATCAGAATAACATCATTAAAAGTAAATCAAAACAAATCATGAAACCTAATACCCTGGTAAACCCAATATATATATATATATATATATATATATATATATATATATATATATAAACGGATAAATTTTTTTGAGTCAACCCGGGTTAACCCGCTAAACTCGTGACCCAGATTATAAGACCAAAATAACCTCATAAAAAATAAATCAAAACAAATTATTAAGCTCAATTCTCAATTAACCCAATATTTAAAGTAAAAAAAAATCAATTAAAAAAAATAAAAAAAAACTCAAATAAACCTAGATTAACTCGGTCCGAGTCATGAGATCAAGATAATCTCATAGCAAACAAATCCTCATAAAAAATAAATCGAAACAAATTATATATTCTAATCCCTAATAAACCCAATATCAATAAATGAAATTAAAAAAAATAAAAACTATTTTAATAAAGGTAATTTGTGAGGTGTGCAGTGAATTCACCTCATCTTTTTAGTTTTTGTTAATAAATAATAATAATAATAATTAATAACCGGATAAATGCTTCAAGATTACGATACATATACAAATAATGGATATTATGTTCTCATAGAAAGTTGAAGGTTACAAACTGCTACTCTAATAACAATTATAGCTCAACAAGTTTTCAGTTGACTCCTTGCCCCTCCATCCTTGCAGGCTGAAACCAGGGCTGGGAATTTCTGTAATTTGCAAAGAAAGATGCAAAGCATATCACCATCAACAACTACTCAACTTCTTCACCTGATCATGCGGGAATGTAGAGCATAAGAATTACATCACCATAGCTAAAACAGGGAAACTTGCTCGAGTAACAGGTAGAAGATCTCCTGTCATTGCTTAAGCAAGGGTCATATTTCAACTGTTACCAAGCTTAAATGCAGGTCAAAGATGGATTATCCCCATTTTCAAAGTTTTGGCATGATAGAGCCAACAGAGCTTCCTCATCTGCCCCTGTCCAGTTCCAATATCTTGACTTCTCACTGTGGTCTGATATTAGTTAGAGTGACATTTCTGTCAGATACTGTGCATTCCCCTTTTCACTTCACTGATCACACACCAAATGTTCTTACACGGAACCGATATTGAGGCTGAGAATCCTCCTCCTCCTCCTCATCATCATCTTCACTAGAGTCATCCTCAACCCTGTCCCAACGTGCATAATCCAGAGTTGAGTGTCCCTTTGGTTTTGGGATTGCTTGCCATCCATTAGAGTTCTGTTTAATTGATTCTTTTGTCCCAGCATCAGCTTCAGCAGGAGCAGTGTTTCTAGGCTCAGCCTTCCGCTGTGCTTGAGCAATAACTTCAGCAGTAAAAGTTTTTCTAGGCTCAACTTTCTTCCTAGCTTGAGCAATAACCTCAGCAGCAATGGTCTTTCTTGGCTCGGATTTTTTATCTGTACTTTCCACAGAAATCTTCTTGATGTCGGGTGTTTTATGAACAATAACTTCAGCATCATTTGTAGTCTGACAAGGCTCATTTTTCTGATTTATATCTACTAGTGCAGTTGCTGCGTCTTGTATTTCCACTTGTCCACACAGTTCTGCTTCATTTTCATCCTCTTCCTCTTCTTCTAACTCCACTTCAGATTCAGGTATTGGAGCAAGAGACTTTCCTTATGCAAAAAAAAAAAAAATATATTCTTTTAACTCACATTAAGGACAATAATATCTAAAAAATCACAATCTTCACCACAAAACATTAGTCAGACTAGTCTCAGTAACACAATAACAATTAGGAATTTGGTCATATAGAATCCTAACCATTTCCATGCAATGCAAGGCCAAAGAAGTAGTTCTTCTTCAGCCTTCCAAATGCATAGCTTCCAAAAAAAAGAAGGAAAAATAGGTTTGCCAACAAGAAAGCCCAACTTGTAATTCCTGAACAGCCCCCAAATTTCAACTCTTATAGAGCACAAGTTTAGCATCCTTGCACAAGCACCAAATCAAAACAAACTTGGACCTCTACTTGTCATGTCAGTCAACGGTGGCATCTCTCTATAACAAATACGTAGCATGATAGATTAGCTAACAATGATCAAAATATTCCTTCTAAGTAGTTTAGGAAAGCTCCCAAGACAAACAGAGAATTAATATAAAGATAGGTTATGACTAAGGAAAATGACCACTTGTATTGCAGATCATTAGTAAAATTCGCCACAATATTATAGCAGAGTACATCATTGGGCCTCATGTTTCCCTTCCAAGTGGTAAAATATCCATGATGTTTTATATCCTAAATTATATTGGGGGGGAGATAATCTTCTGAAAATAAAAAGAGAGAGGGTGGAAGGTATACCAATTGTGTCCTCAGACGAGCTTCAAGATTCTGGTAAACTTCTGATGAAGGATTCAACTCCATCAGCCTATTGACATCAAAGAGTGCTGAGGTGTACTCCTTAAGGGTGACTAGCGTCTGTGCCCGCAACATCAATGCTCCAGTGTGATTGTGATCAAGCTCAAGCACTGATGTACATTCTTCAGCTGCCTAAAATAAAATCATCAAACAACAGTAAATGTTGGTTAATATTCACCAAAAAGCAAGTTTCAAGGAAGCACTTCCGTACAACAGAATAAAATCCCTATCCAATCTTCCAACCTCTTACCACAGCCATACTATTCCATCTGAAAAAACATTTTTCATTATTAAGTTCTCCCAATAATAGTCCACACACACGAATTCCTCTTCTTTCCTATTTCTCCAATAAATTCACCTCCAATATGGATAGCAGATACAAGAAATTTTGGCAGAGACCAAGCGATTTTTTAATTTTTTAATTATTTTATTATTTTGATATTGATGAATCCAGGCATTTTATGTCTCTTAGACATATTAAAGGCCATTCTAGATCGAAATTTGGTTTCAAAAAATCACAAAAACACTTTTAAAATCTATAGTCTCCTCCTAATTCCCATAAGCCCAGTTAAAAAATCTCTATAAAAAAGATTATCAATATAGCTATTCTACATCAAACTTCAGTGGTAAACAATCAAAACCCAGAACTAAAATATCCAATCTTCACATAACATAACACTTTCTTGCATAAAAAAGACGCCAGCCCATCAAAAATCAGAATCCAAAAATCCAAACTGTACATCACAAACCACTTCCTTGGCATAAAACAACAAGAACCCTTTATTTCGAAATCATTAAAAAAATATAATAATTGATACCTTTTTGAAATCATGCAATTTCAAATAACAAGCAGCTCTATTACTATGCAAAGCAATCTTCTGTGGCTTGGTTTTAGCCATGGAAAGTGCCTCTGTGTAAAATCCAAGCGCTTCCTCGTAGTTTCCATCTCTGTACATTTGATGTGCTGTCTCAATCTTATTTGCCATCACCACCATCAAAACCAACCAATCTGCACCCTTCAAAATCAAGAACTAAGATATTCAAAAAATAAAATAATGATGACAACTTTTCTTGGTAGACAGAAAGAAAGGAAGATGAGCAATAATAGGGAGAGAGAAAGGGATGAGCAATAATAGGATTATGATGAGTGAAGCTTAAGAAAGGGTTTTGTTTTAGAATCTACTAATTTTTGTGTTTGAAATCTGATATTAACGAGAGAGAGAGATTTTATAATACGTGGGGTGTTTTTTGTTTTGAGTTTGAAATTGGTGGTAAGTGGCAAGATGTGGTCCGGGGGTCAAGTGAAGGGACCCGTTAATATTATATTTGGTCCCTCTTCTCTCAAAGTTTTCCTAGTTTGATCCCTTACTCTTATTTGTCTTTATGGCATTCTTGGTTCTGTATTTATAATTATTAAATCATCCTTAGTAAGAGTTATATCACAGGGATAAGCACTCTTAGGTAAAAAATAGACATGTGCAAGCGCTATTCACGGGTCGGTATTTTTTCTCCATTTATAAAATCATGTATAGATACTGCAAGCGCATCTCAAACAAAAAAAATATATCAATAATTTAAAATTAATAAGTTAATTTTATTTTAATTAAATAATAAAAGAATAAGAAACAATAATCAATGGACAATTTTATTTTTTTGAAAAAAAAATCATGATACTTAAAAAAATATTTAGAAGTAAAAAATTGGATAAAAAATCAGTCCTGATCAACTTGAGGTAATGTGATAGACATGTAACTTAGGTAATAAGAGACGATCCAACCTAAGTTAACCCCTAAAATTCATGATCTAGATTGTGAAATCAGGAACCCGATAAAAAATTAAAGAAAACCACAAAGGAAATCTTTTTTAAAAAAATTAATGTTGAACAATGAAATAAAAAAGTAAAAAAGTAAAAAAAAAATGTTAACTTGCGTTAACTTTTTAAACTTGTGATCTGAATTATTAAACCATAAACATCATACATTAAAAAACAACACAATCCCCAGCTAATCAAACGCCGAAGATTAAAATTAGAAAAGAAATTAATTAGACAAAAGGATCTAAAACAAAAAATAATAATTAAAAGAATAATGATGAAAATAAAATTTAATAAATAAATCAAAGAGCAACTATTTTTTTTATTAGAGGGTTAAATTAAAAAGAAAAATAACCCTAACAAAATGAGAAAAATTCAAAAGAATAAGGAAATTGAAAGAAAAAAAATAATACACCATTGACTTTGGATTGAAGGGTGAAATTGAAAACTAATAAAATTCTTATAAAAAACCTAAGGAAGAAAAATATAAAATTAAAAGAATAAGAATCAAATTGAAAAAATTAATATATGAAAAATTTTAATTGAAAGACTAAATTAAAAAGAATTTTTTTTTTTTTACAAAAGATCCAATGACAAAATTTAGAAATCAAAGAAAAAGAACTGAAGCCAAAAAATCATAAACAAAGAGGAACAATATGCAATTTGAGAGTAAAAGAGAGAAAATAAAAAAGATCCATTTATTATAAATCACACAATTTCCGCTGACACGTGGTACACCAGGAGAAGGAATAGAACATGGAAACGCTTTCAACAACATGATAAAATGATAGTTTTCAACATCAGAAGGCATTGTGCGAGCTGCTCAAAATGCGTTGGCATCTTCCATGTGCTAGTGCATGTAATACACATGCTAACAACTTTTAAGATTTTAATATTATTTAATTTCTATTGAAAACCTATATTATCCTCAGTAAAACAGTAAATAAAAAAAAAAAAACAATATGAAAAAGACATGAAAGGCCCATGATTGAAGTATTTTTTTTTAATAACATTTTAGTATTTCTTTTGTTCATAAAAAAGAAGAAAAGAACCATATTACTCGCGTAAGCAAAGTCAAATGTTATTCGATTAAAGAGGGGTGAAATGAATATGTTCCTCCCCTTTCCCTTTTAGTTTCTTTTATTAATATTAATTTGAAACAATTTTGTGCAACGAATCATTTAGGTAATATACACACCCCCCCGATGTAAAATTAAATTTTAAAAAATAAAAAAAATATTATTTTAATATATTTTTAAATAAAACACATTTTAAAAAATAATAGTTACAATAATATATAATACAGAGATGAATGACAGAAGAATCAAATTGATTACAAAACAGAAGTGCAAAAAGGTAATATTAAGATAAAAAAAGAGTAAGGGAATCAAACTAAGATAAAGCTGAAAGTAGAGGGATCGAATGCACCATTTGGTCCATTTGGCGGAAAGTTCTAAATGGGGGACAAATGGAGACAAGCAACATATTGAGAGGAACTTGCGCCTTTAAGGCTCACTTTCTTGTTTCTCCATTTTTTTATACTTAAAAGTTTATACATATCAACTATGGATTTGTTTACTGAAAAATAATTTTTTTAATAGTAAATTTTAAAATAATAAATTAGAAAATATTTTTCAGTATTTGATCATGTTATAAAAAATAAGCTAGAAAATAAATTATTAATGTTTTATTTTTCTTAAGTTTATTAAAATAATGAGAAATAAATTTTACAAATTAAAAAATTGAATGAGAAAGAAATTGAAAAAAATATATAATTTCATAAATTATCTCAAATAAAATAAATAATAATCAAAATAATAGAGATCAAATTTAAAAAATAAAAAATAATAAAAGATGAAGAAATTAAAAGAATAATAATTAACATTTCATAAATTATTTTAAATAAAATAAGTAACAATCAAAAGAATGAAGACCAAATTTGATACAAAAAAAAATTTCAATAAAAAAATGATAAGGGAAAAGCAAATAACAATTATAAAAATGAGGACCAAAGTTAATATAAAAATTAAATTTTAAGAGATTAAATTGAAAAATAAATATTCAAAACAAAATATATATAGCAATTAAAAGTTTGAGGACTAAATTTGATATAAACAGTAAATAATATGACATTTCTAAATTTTTCACAACTTTCAGAAAGTGTTTTCCGCCTAAATTTTTCAGGAAAACACTTTCCTGGAAACTAAGCCAAATTTTTCTTTGAATGGAAAGTGTTTTCCATTGACCAACTTTTCTAATGGCAAACAAACACAGGAAAGTTTGGAAAGTGATTTCTCGAAAAGTGAATTTCAAGAAACAAACATAGCCTAGATATTTGAAGTTTTTGAACTTAAAAGTTAAAATAGTGTGTTTATTTTTTATTTAGAAATATATTAAAATAATATATATATATTTTTATTTTTTAAAAATTCTTTTTGACATTAACGTATTAAAATGATCTAAAATATTAAAAAATATTAATTTAAAGTAAGGAAAAAAATAAAAAATATTTAATTTTTTTTTAATTTTTTTTAAAATATAAAAATAAACACGAATTTTTTTACCATAAATCATGGTGGTAAATTCGATTTTGTTATAGTAAATACGATAATGCTGTGTCCTGTTAAACACCAGTCCCTATCTTTTGAAACAAAAAAAAAATGATTATAATATGATTCATCAATGGATATGTGGTTAGAGTTTATTTTAGGAAATCTTTAATAGTTTGCAACTCATAGATATAAATATTGGAGTTGAACGAATGAGTAATAGGCTGGGAGGTCTAAAAGCAACACTTCTATAGTACACTAAAACAATATTTAGAAAAATTATTAATATGCTTCGAACGCTAAGAATTTACTGTAAGGTCTACTATATGTAACTTTATTTTGACATGATAAATAATAAAAACCCATTATTTTTATAAATATAAACATATTTGCCGAATCATATTAAATCTTGTGTTCTTTCTAGTTTCTCTATTATTATAATATTTATCAATAATTACTGTAAATTTTTCATGATAAAATTTAATTTAGAAGTTTTTTAAAATACACATAATAATCAAAATATTACTATCCACAAAGGGCGCTTTTTTTTTTTTTGGTTAATTCTCATTTTATGAGGGCATTTAGCATAAGAGAGAATAAGAAAAGAAAATTCATGGAAGCAGCGGCTGAGAACATGCTCGTTAATCTCCCATTATAAAACATGTTCACACTTCTGAAGTAGTTGAACCTTCCATTCCATGTGCAGTAATGTTGCCAGAAGTTTCAAATAAATGCTGTAATCTGCCATCATATTGGCCCAACTCAACCTCTCTGTACATCCTACTTAATTACAGTTTTCTTCAATAATAAAACCGTAATCACAACTTTCTGATTGGACAAAAGTTACAACAGAGCTTAATTCTACTACAAGAAAGAAGAATGTTACCTTAACTACACGATTAAAATTCCTAACATTGAATTCTTTTTTCCCTATCAAGTACAGACAGCACGTTTTGTAGAATATCAGCTCCAAGGCAAAGTTCCTGATCTGCGCTAACTATGAAACACAAGATTGACTAAATTTTCATTTCAGCAGTCCATATATATATATATATATATATATATATATATATATATATTTGAATGCTAGAATCTCCAAATACATCCATGAATAGGGAGGCTGGTACGTCCAGCTAACGTCCAATAATAAGCAGAAAACCTCCAATTTCTTTCACACGTGAGTTTCCACCAGGCTTTTGCCACAAATTATTTTGAACTACAGCTCCTTCTTACATAAACTAGCTAAAATTTCAATTTTGAGATTTTTTTCAGGCACTCAATTCTGCATGACAAACAAGGGAATCATCAGCAAATGTACTTCCATCATGGTCACCAACAAACACAGCTCCAATTGGCAAGCCTACAGCAAGAATATGGAATGCTTCAGTATTCCGGGGAAGACCCCATAAACTTCATATGCCCCTTGATACCCTGTGTCAGCTAAACCATGCAAATTACAGAAGCCATTATAGCAAGCGAATACAAATAAGCTATACAAGAAAAAAAAACGCATACAATGATAGCTAATAGCATGTAAAACCAGTGAAATGCTAATTCACCAATGTCTAAAGGTTTTGAGCTTGAATTAAGCACTCCAAAAGAAAAAAGAAACATTCGTGATAAGAACAAAAGGCTGCAATGGCAGTCGAATCTATAATTAATTTGCCAGAATAATCAAAGCAGCATCAGTTTTCCAAGTCCACTTCCCCTTAACATCTTGATAACCTTCAAAAAGCCCAGGCACATTTTTTTCACGCGGGACTCTCATCATTAGTGAGCATACGTACCAGCAGGGTTCTGGTGGCAGCATCTGCAGGAAATCCTCCACTGTCCATTTCATCAATAAGTTTCACTTCCGTGGATCTATCCTAGTATTGAAGAAATGCGTGGATAAGGACATATAAGTGCGCAACCATATGGTACGCAGCCTTCCATTCAAAAAGCTGGTATGCTTCAATGACTAATCCTTATTTACAAATTCCACTGATTGATGAAGTGTATGCATAAAAACCAGGCTGCAAACCCTCAACAGCGAGTCTAGAAAATAGTTCCCTTGCCTCTTTAAGCTTCCCAGACTTGCACATACCATCAATAACAATGTTGCTGGTTAGCAAGTTAGGCTTCACCACGCTTCTTTGAATATTTTGAAATAGTGCCAACGCCTCATCAACATGCTAATTTTAGTTTTTCCTCCCCATTATAAATTACCTGGACATTTTTCAAAACTTGAATATACTTGTACACTGCTTAAATAGTTAGTCTTCCATTCCATGGGGACTCATGTAGCTTGCATTTTTAAATAATGCTGTGATCTGCTACCATATTAGTCCAACTCAATTTCTAAATACAGCATAATAAATACAGCTTCTTATATAATCATAACTAGAATCAGAAGTGATAACATGGCAGTCTGATTGTGCAAAAGTTAATCACAAAACTTAATCCTGCTACAAGAATGAAGAAGTTTACCTACAGCTGAAGCCTGCAGGATTTAATTTCTTCACCTTTTCTAACTTTGAATTATTTCCATTGAGTACAGACATGACAATTTGTAAAATATCAGCTCCAAGGCCAGCATCCTGATCTGTTGCTATCAATGGAGGCAAAAGTTTCACTAGATTCCTTTTCCAGCAGTTAATACAAGAAGGGCAGAATTTCCACATGCATCTACAAGTAGGATGCAGGTTCATTCAGCTTAATACCAATAATAAGCCCAAAAAATGACCTGATTTTTTGGAATTACAGCGTTCTCTTGTATACACTAGCTAAAGATTCTGGCTCTAAGTTGTCAAATGGTGTTGCGATACAAACAAGGGAAGCACCAGCAAATGTACTTCCAGGGTCATGATAAGTTATCGCTGAAGCAACTCTTCAAGTCACCAATACAACTCCAATTGGCAAGCCTAGAGAAAGTGGTTGGGCAAGTGTCAATACATCCAGGAAGACCCCATAAGCTTTGTGCTTGCAAGAGAGACCCTGTTCAGCCCAAACCCCATAGCACTTACAGAATGACAGGCCTTGTAAATTTTGGAAGCCATTATAGAAAATTTCCCGAATACAAATTAGTGAATTATGACCGAAATGCATTCAAGGATTGTTAATAGCATGCAAACGCAGTTAAATGCTGATTCACTGATGTCAATTAATTTTTGAGTGCAAAGCACTACAAAATGAAATGGAGGTTTTAGCATGGAAGAGGGCATAGGGGGTGGAATGGGGCCCTGAGGTATAGTGGAAAGAAGTGCGTTGATACTCTTAAATCATCCAGTGATCATCAATGAGGAATTATCTATCAGGTCAGGTACTTCGAGAAGAATGCTCTCCTTCTTCGTCACCTTATAAACTAGATTCAGGATTGGTTTTAGGTTTTATTTCCTTCTTCCCTTTCCATTTCTTCTATTTCCAGGTTAACTTCTATTTTGGTACTTCCATAGGATTTTCAGATGTAAAACAGTTTAACCAATGGTAGGACTAAATTTTGTCCGTGTGCACGAGTATATAAACATGCTAAATGCAATTTCTAAATTCCAAACAATCAACATTGACCACAAAATCCAACACTAGGCCTTATCATTAATAGTTGATTACCTCATTGATGACCAGCAGAGCCCCTGCATCATAATAAGCAACGTGCCAGAACCCTAAAATATCCATTTTTTGCCTGCATATGGCCTCTTCAGCTTAGATAGGTCCACAAAAGCTTCATCAGGTGTACAGGTAGTAGTGAAAGAGTGAATTCTTTAGCCAGTACTTACATCAGGGTTTTGTTTCTTTGGAACTTCCTGCCAAATTTTATAGCCGAACCATTTGGTTCCATTTCAAAACTTGTAAAAAACAGATCATGATACTTAACGCTTTGCATATGGGAAACACTATAAGTCTTAAACATTACTATATTTCCATCAGGGCACCATACTACTTGTCTAGTGGAATGTATGAAGCAATATACTTTCTGAAGGAAACAACTGTTAGACGCTAAGATTCTAAGAGTACCTCATAAAGGCATTTGAATGCGATACCTTTTTTGTTACTTTTAACTATAGCCCAAGAATAAAAGGATAAATTATGCTAGCAGAATCCAATTATATGACAGTAGCTGTTTCTTTTTTCCTTCAATTGAGCAGTAATGAGAATTCACACCCAGTTGAAAACAAGACAAGGGATGCTGGACTTTGTGCAAAATCATATCATAAATAATATATGAGATGCGATGGAAATAGAATCTACAATTAATCAAGTCAATATCAAGTTTTCAAAGTTTACTTCACCTTTTCACCTTGGCAACCTTCAGAAGGCACAAGTAATTTTTTTAAAGCAGGACTCCCATCAATAGGGAATAGATCTCCCAGCAAGGTTTTGGTGGCAGAATCTGCAGAGAATCCACGATTGACCATTTCATTGAGTTTCCTTGCCTTTGATGTATCTTTGTGTAGGAGAAATCGTCGGATTATGACATTATAAGAGCAATAATTTGGCATGCAGCCATCCTCTTCCATTTCTATAAAAAAGCTCTCGTGCTTCAATTACATTTCATTCCTTGCAAAGTCCAACAATTAGTGTAGTGTATATATAAAAATCAGGCTGAAATCCTTGAATACCAAGTCTAGAAAACAGTACCTTTGCATCTTGAATCTTCCCAGACTTGTACATACCATTGATCGATAAGGGTGTTGTAGGTTTCCAAGTCTGGCTAAATATCTCTACTTTGAATCTCTCGAAATAATGCCAAAGCCTATTCAATATACCCTTGTTTGCAATAGCCATCAAGCAAATTAGTGTAAGTTTTTAAATCTATAGTATGGCCAGAAGCACGAATGTCCCTGAAAATCTCTTATTCATCACAGATCGTCCATACTTGACAGAAGCCCTTTATGAAAGTATTGTAATTAACTATACCAGGAACAAAGCCTTTATGAGACATTTGATCAAAAAGTTGCATTGCTTCATCTATCCTTTCCATCTTACAATATCCACAGATCAAGGTGTTGTACTTAGAAACACTGGGCATAGCACCCTTGCTCACCATCACACCAAATACTTTTTTTTTGTTTTTTTGCTTCATCCATTTGCCCTCGCGAAACAAAATCCATTCATCAGTGAATTGTATGCAACAACATCTGGCACACAACCTACGCTTTTCATTTTCCCAAGCAACCCATCTGCCTCAGTGATTTTACCAACTTTACAAAGGCTGTTTACGATCGTGCTGTAAGTATATGAATTGAGTCGATATCCCTTAGCCAACATTTCATTAACCAGTTTCACAGCTTGATACAAAATACCCTCTTTACACACCCCATTTACTAAGGTAGTAAATGTAAAAGTACCAGACTGAAACCCGCATTTAAGGATTTTTCCCAAGAGAGGGAACCCAGAATCAACACAACGTAAATGGCAGAAGCAATTGATCAAGATGTAAAGAGTACAAACATCATGAGGAATTCCAGCAAGTTCCATTTGTTTGGACAAAGAAACCACTGTCTCATATTCTTTCACGTCCACAACTGTGGATAGTAAATTATTAGATTCGACAATAGAAGGGAGAGGTTCCCTGCCAATCATGGCGTTGAAAGAAGCAAGGGCATAATCAATCTTACTAAACAAGACCTTATTGCTACTTGTACAAGGAGAAATGTTAAAAGAGGTAGCTACTGTACTGTGTCAAAAAAAAAGAAAGATAAATACAATAAAGATAAAAATATATTTAGTTAAAGAATTAAAGATAAAAATATGATGGGAATTAACTTTAATTTCTTTTTTTTATTAGTGGTGTGATGCCAAAAACATTTAAATAAAAATATTATATTATACTCGCTATGATATTACAATTCAATAGACTCTTCTAACTTTTTACAGTAATAAATTTCAAACTAATTATTAACTTCATTAGCATTATTATTATCCATTGTCATTATTATTATTATTATTATTACTACTACTATTATTATTAATACTATTGCTATTGTCATTGCTATTACTATTAATAACATTGATAATGTTGTTGTTGTTATCATTAATATCGTTATTATTATTTTAATTATTATTAATATTATTATCACAATTATTACTATCATCATCACAATTATTTATATCATAAACACCATAACCATCATAATAAACTATTATTATTATTATTATTTCTTACTATATATTATTACTTCCACCATTACCATCATCATTAGTAGTATTATTATTGTTACTATAACAATTATTACTATCACTGCCACTATTATTATCATAAAAATCTACTATTATCACTATTAGCAGTATTATTAATATTATTATTGGTTTCATTACTACTACTACTATTATCAACATCACAACCACTATTGCTATCATAATAAACTATTATTATTACCACTATTATTAACATTATTATCACTATTAGTAATATTATTAGTATTACTATCATTATTACTATTACTATTAGTATTATTACAACCACTATAATTACTATTATTAATATTATTACTATCATTATTATTGTTGTTGTTGGAATAAAAAAAACCATAAACTTAATTTGAATGATAAAATTAAACACTATAAAAACTTTAGGGTAAAGGAAACAAATAAGAAATCAAAAGAAGAAGGACCAAACTGAAATTAATATTATTATTATTATTGAAAAAAATCATAAACTTGATTTGAAGGATAAAATTAAAGACTATAAAAACTTTGACAAAAAAGCCAAGGAAAAAAAAATTAAAAGTAGAAGGACCAAATCGAAAAATATTATATATACAAATTAGAATTGAAGGATTATATTAAAAAAATAAATTTTAACAAAAGAGAAAATGACTAAAATCAAAAATCAAAACTAAAAGGATGGATTCTAAAACACTAACAAAAAATAGATCAACAAAATTAAAAGAATGATGACCGAAGCTGATATACAAAAAAAAATTAAAAGAGGATGCAATTGAAAAAAAATTAAAAAAAAAACAAAGAGATATCAAAAAATCAAAGACAAAATAAAATAAAAAAAAAACTTAAATGGTTGATATGAAAATATGAAGGGTTAGACATGATTTTCTAGGAAAAAACTATTTGACCTCTAAAAGGCATTTAAATGAGATTTTTTGAAGTGAAAAATTATCAATTTAATATTATAAATCATAAAAAACAAAGATATATAACCAATGAAAAAGGCTCCTTGTTGGCAACCATCATACTCACATATCATTTTCTTCCATTCACTGCAAACATATGATGCACCGACCCTTTACTATTTCTCATGAGCACTTGTGTTGTTATGGCCTGTCATGTTTATGGGTATAGCCTGACATCTCATGTTAGGTATTGTTTAAGAACATGATGATCTAACTTGTGTTTTTAAAAGTTTTTAATTTTTTTTAACTTAAAAATACTATTTCTCATGAGTACTTGTGTTGTTATGACCTGCCACATCTACGGGTATGGCCTGACATCCCATGTTAGGTATCGTTTGAGAACATGATCTAATTTGTATTCTTAAAAGTTTTTAATTTTGTTTACTTAATAATAATATTTTTTTTTAGTGTTTTTAGATTATTTTGATACACTGATATCAAATATAATTTTTAAAAAATAAAAAATATATTATTTTAATGTATTTATGAGTAAAAAGCAAAAACAATCACAACCACTTTCAAACACATCCTAATCTCGCACACGTCTCTCTCATATGAAGATTTTTGAGTTTTTTTTTTAAATAGTATAGTAAATTAAAAATTTTAAAAAAATAATACAATTTAAAAAATATTCCGTAAAAGAACATATTTTTCATAATTTTTTTAGAAGTAGCTATTCTATAAATATCATCTTTGCGAATTGTTCTATTTCACCATGCTATTCCACTAATTTTTTTAATACTGTGCTATTTTTTTCTTTTTTTTTTTTAAAAAAAAAACAAATTTGTCCAGTTCACGTTTCTTCTTCTTCTTCTTCTTCATCATATCATTACATGTGGTTATTGATCATATAATACGGTGTCAATGTCAAGGGACTTCACTAGCTAAGCTAATACATACCCCATAACCAATGTCTCTTCCTTTTTATCTTCACTATAAGTGAGTTCCACCAGCTAGCTAAGCTAACACACCATAACCAATGGCTTAGGCTGGAGCACTTTAATTTGCAGAAGAATAAAACATACAGCAAAATTGGAAAAAAAAAAAAGAGTATTAATTTGCAAAGTGCTAAGAATCATAAATCTTTTTTTTTTCTGTCTCTTTCTTTTGTTTTAAAAAAATATATAGTTATTTGCTAATGAAAAAATCATTTTTTTTTACTTTTTTTTTTCATTCTTCCTTTGATCATTTACCTTTTCATCTATTGGTATGCCAAATATATATATATATATATATATATATATATATATATATATATATATATATATTCTCAAATCAACCTCTGTAGAGCTTCCAGCACAGTCCTATTAATTAAATTCAATACCTTTCATTATTGTTTGAAAGCTTTTATACTAGTTGTGACATAAGTCCAACCAATTGAATACAATAATTAAAAATTTATATTAGTAATATGATTATAAAAACATTGAAATTTTTTTTTATCACTTTCTTTTTATTCTTATAAATAAAATCATGTTCTCTTAGAATTAAAAAAATATGTATGTTATTGCTTTACTGTCAACTCATCCACATTGAGTTATATTATATTCATTGCAGTCAAGATGAAAAAAGATAAATAAAGAAGAAAATAAAATATATTTAAATAAATATATTTTCCTCTTTCAAGTTGGATTATAGATGTACCCATTAACTTTTTTTTCCAGTGACGGGTCTGTTTGGCATTGTGATTGCTGTTGTGATTGTGGAAAAACAGTTTAATAAAAAAATGCTTTTTGTGAGGTTTGTTTTGAATTTTGATGTGTTTGATTAAAACTGTGGTTGAAATTATGGTTGAAAAAAAGCAGTTTGTTGTGTTTGGTTAATATGCTTTTTGAATGAGGTTTGATTGTAAAATTACTCAAAAGGACATTATATATATAATGACAAATTTGTTGTTTTATAATTATGATTACATAACGAAATGAATAATCCTTGTACATTAATAAAAGTTTTTCATTGTCCCATCAAACTATTTGCAATTCCATCTCGTACAAAATCCATACGTGAAGGCCTCTGTGATCCTTGAATAGCTGAGCGAGGTACAATATCAGGTAAAAAGTCATTTGGAATGAAATTGAGATTGCGATCATACTCGGAAAAAACCTCATCATCTTGCGATTGCCTTCTAATATAGTTATGTAGTGCTATTGATGCAACTACAATCTCAACTTGCGTTTTATATGGAAAAGCAGACATGTTTTGTAAAATTCTCCATCTCTGTTTCCATACCCCAAAAGAACGTTTGATCAAGTTACGTAGTGATGAGTGTGCACGGTTAAACACTTCTTCACGGCCACTTGGTTGTCCACGACGCCTAAATTCTTGTAAATGATACCTCTCGCTTTTATAAGAACCCAAATACTCATACTCATTGGGATATTCAACATCAACCAAATAGTATTTCCATGCAAAGAATCACAACATGTTAATTTATTACAAAATAAAAAAAAAACAAAATTGAACATTTTTTGACCAAGTCATCAATTTCTTTTCAAATAACAACCTTCTGGTGGTTTTGGAAAATTTATACTGCTATTGTCAATAGCCTCAAGAAAAATACGCGTATCGTGTGTACTACCTTCTTATCATGCCCACACAAATATGAATTGCATGTCGAAACTACAAGCGGCCATGACATTTTGTGTTAGTACACCTTTTCTCCCAACAAATGGAATTTGATTATCAGCTTATATGCAAGCACGAACGTGTGTGCCATCAATTGCACCAACACAATTCTATAGGAAAAATAAATAAATAAGTAATCATCAACTTTAATAAAATATTTCATATTAAAAAGAAATTCGTCTTACCTTAAAATGTGGCATATATCTTGGATTTATTGCAATTTCTCTTGGTGTGCTCGTATATTATGGATCTACTAGTTTTATGACTGCCATATCAAACAAACATAATGATTTAAGTACTTCTTTGAGATATCTATTAACAGTTTCACCTGAATGTTGAAATCTCTCCTGCACTTCCCTATTTGACACCCCTACTGCTATTGTAAATAGAAACATTGCCACCTTTTCAATAACACTCATTCTTCTTGAAGGTTTTAATCCATGATGCTTTTCTAAATCATTGCACAAACTCAACAAAGTGGTTGTGTCCATCCTAAACATGTTGACACATCGTTTCCAATGACCTCTTAAAACCTTATTCAACCAACGCATCCATGTGTTGTATGAAACCATACATGGTTCTTTGTGCATATAATTAATATAATACATATTTATATCTTCAGCCGTGCATACAAGTAGTTTTTTCATATCATACTACCTCTTTAAAATAAATTCATCATCGTCATCATCATCATTAATGTCGTTGTCGTCGTCGTTTCCATCACCATCATCTCCACCATCAACAACTGAGACACCACTACTTTCACAACTAGGATAATTAATGTGGTCTACAATGTGGTTCATTACATTATCATAAGCGTCATCAAAACCATCGTTAAATATGGCATTAAACCATGGATCATCCATATCTTCAATACATGTCAAATAAAAAAATTGATATGTTGTTAATAAAATACCCCAAATAATTACATATCATTCAGTTAAAAAAAATGAAGTAATCAAAGAGTTTGTGAGAAATCTGTTGTTAATTAAATACCTCAAATAATTACATATTATTCGGTTAAAAAAAATTTTAATCACAGAGTTTGTGAGATATCATTAATTACATACCTTTAAAGCTAAAAAAGAAGTTGTTCCACTTGCTTGCATGAAATGCAATTGAGAAGTTTGTGAGAAATCAATTAAGTCATTGGAAAAAATAAAACACATATCCCTTCTTATATATAAAAATTGAAATGATGTCTACAACTCTTTTGAATTATTGTGCTTTCAAAATACTTATATTCTGACATATATGAGCTGTAATAAGTACATATCTATGTACAAAACTTCCACATGATGCAACAAAACTAATATTCTATTCCAATTATTCAAGATGCTTTGGCCTCATTTTTTTGTTTTTATTATTCTAAAACTTTTGTTTTTATATGTTTTAAATTTCTGCACTCTACAACTATCACATGCATCATTTTTATTTGCAGCTTTTATCTTTAATTGTTATACCATTTATTTTCTGCTACAGTAAATAATTATATTAGTAAATAAAAAAACATTGAAAGCTTTGAAAATTTATTAACTTTATTAACTGCAACCATCACATGCATCATTTATATTAGTAATATGATTATAAAAACATTGAAAATTTTTTGTATCACTTTCTTTTTATTCTTATAAATAAAATCATGTTCTCTTAGAATTATATATATATATATATATATATATATATATATATATATATATATATGTTATTGATGTACTGTCAACTCATCCACATTGAGTTATATTATATTAATCGTAGTCAAGATTGGATTTGAAAAAAGAAAAATAAAGAAGAAAATATATATATATATATATATTTTCCTCTTTCAAGTTGGATTATAGATGTACCCATTAATTTGGCATATAAACAAATCGAAAGGTAAATTATTAGAGGAAAGAAGGAAAAAAGAATTAAGATATTATTCTTAAATAAATTACTATAATTTATTTGAATATATTTTCTTAAAACAAAATGTGGACGAGAGAGAAAGAAAAAGTGAAAGCAAAAAAATACACTATTGTGAACCGGATTTAATAACTATAAATATGTTATGGGGCGCACAATATTTTTGACGATCTGTACAGAAAATGGGAATTAATATTCCGACCTCCACCCTCCGTTCAACCGATAGAACCATACCTCTTTTAGGTTATGGAACTGCCGAGTATCCCTTTGGTGCTTCCATTGAAACCATGAAAGAGTCCATTCTCCATGCAATAGAACTTGGTTACCGGCACTTTGATTCAGCTTCTCTTTACCAGTCTGAAGTACCTCTAGGTGAAGCAATATCAGATGCTTTAACATTAGGTTTAATCAAGTCTCGAGATGAGCTCTTTATCACTTCCAAGCTTTGGTGTAGTGATGGACACAAAGATCTTGTGCTCCCTGCGTTACAAAAGACACTCGAGTAATTACAGCAGCTAGCCTGTTTTTTCTTGATTTCTGCATGTATTTTGAAAATCTTCTTCTTCATTCTTTCTTGTTTTATAAATTTTTTCCATCGTTGGTGTGATATTCTTGCAGGAATCTTCAGCTAGAATATCTAGATCTGTATCTAATTCACTGGCCTGTGAGCTCAAAGCCCGGAGAATATGTGTTTCCAGTGAAGGAGAAGGACCTTCTTCCAATGGATTTCCAGTCTGTGTGGGAAGCTATGGAGGAGTGTCAAAAGCTTGGCCTGGCAAAATCCATTGGTGTGAGCAATTTTTCATGCAAGAAGCTTGAGAACCTGCTTGCCACGGCAAAGATTCCTCCAGCAGTCAATCAAGTGAGCTATTTATTAATCTCATCCTCACATTCACTTTTATTCTTCTTCTTCTGATCAGCTGCCATTTAACCTTGAAATATTCATATATGATTTTATTTTACAAGGTGGAGATAAGCCCTCTTTGGCAGCAAAAGAAGATAAGAGAGTTTTGTGAGGAAAAAGGTATACACGTTACCGCTTACTCTCCGCTGGGAGCGAAAGGAATGTTATGGGGCACAAACAACGTCATGGAGTGCCAAGTGCTGAAAGAGATTGCTGCTGCTAGAGGAAAAAGTATAGCGCAGGCAAGTAATAGCTAGAAATTTTTCTAATCTTGTGATATTAAATAAATATATAAATATTTTTTAAGATTAATTATTAATTCATATACATAAGGTTTTGAAGTTAATAATAAAATTTTAATTCAAATACATTACCTAAAAAATTAAAAAATAAATTTAAAAATACATAAAATTGAAGTGAAAGTAAAAATAAACTCACTATTAAAGTTACATCCTTTCTTTGATATTTTGTGGAATATAATTCATCTATAATCGAATCTGAATCGATATTGTAACAACTTCTCAACCAGGAACAAATAACAATCTCATGTCAACTAAAAAACAAAGTAATTAAATTTTTTTCTTCTTTTAATTCCTCCTTGCTTCACTTGATTCTTTCTTAGATGAGTGTTTTATAAGTTGGACTTTGGAAGTTTACAAAGTTATTCTCTCACTTTTTTTATTTTTTTCCTTAGATTTTTTTTATGTTTTTCCCTTACTTTTCTCTATTTCTCTCTCGCCTTTTTTTTTTTCTATTCTGCTTTTGTCTAGTCAGCAACATATAAAAAGAAGGAAGAGCTGATTTGTTTTATTTTTTTAATGGCAGATAACCATTTTACTCTTAATGAGTCATTTTGCTTTTATTTTACAGGCTTTTTTTTGTTAGCACTACCAAGCTCCATTCATCCTAAAATTTTAACCAGATTTTATTCAATATATTTTAAGATCCCTCATAAAATTTCAGCTCAATCTGACGGTCGGATTGAAAGTTACGCCCAATAACGTAAAACTGGTTAAATTGTGATTTTTCATCAAATTTCTGAATTTCTCTAAAAATTCTGAAATGTTAACCCAAGCTAAAGTATAATATTAGAAGGCTCTACGTAAATTTTCAAATTTTTTTTTGATAATTCAATCAAAAATTATGAATTTTATATATATAAAACTAGTAAAAAAATATTAATAAAATCTTGACTTAGGCTATAGCCCACCAAATACTTTAACATGCCTCAACCCTTGGGTCCAGGTACATACATACATACATCCGAATGTGAGTGTCTTTACTAACTAGTAGTATCTCAGCACACCAAAGTATATATTTTCATTACTATCTTTGGTCACTCAGCATATTACACGTGTAATTGTTTGGACTAAGAATACGTGCAAGTAGTGTCGGAAGCTAACATAACTGGTGGTCGTGTGTGAAGATTTGTCTTAGATGGGTACATGAACAAGGTGTAAGCGTGCTTGTGAAGAGCTTCAACAAAGAGAGGATCAAACAAAACCTGGACATATTTGACTGGAAATTGAGCCAAGAAGATTTGAAAAGGATGAGTCAAATCCCGCAACAAAGAGCATGCGTGGCAGCTGGATTCGTCTCCGAGAAAGGCCCTTACAAATCGGTTGAGGAGTTTTGGGATGGAGAGATTTAAATAATGTATATATCATCATCATCATCAACAACTATCTTGTTGTATCTCTTGTGCTTGTTTCGTTGGATAATCTCCTGTTGCAGTCGCACATGCGCTGTTGGTTATTTTTCTCGTTTTGGTTCTTCAATATTATCTTATCGATCTTTCTATCTACTTCTTTCATCAAATTTAACTTTTGTTTCTTGCTAATTCTACTTGAATATTGAGTTGATCTAGCGAAGATTGAAAAGCCGACGCAAGGATGTGATACTGGACATGGATTTCTATCGCCCATGCAAGCCTATAAAAATTCTCTACCTGCATGGGAGATAAAATTGGACATTTCATTTATAAACCCAACTAGCTCCAAGAGCAACGCCAAGGTTTTGGGATTTCAAGTTGCTCGAGAACCCATTTCTGTTCATATGAATAGGGTTTTGATTCTGGAAGAATAAATCTCGCTTTTCCAAGTAAATGTTGTCTACAGTATTCTACAATTAAATCTTAAAAGTGATAGATAGTGGAGTGAAAGCGGGAAAGGGAAATAATATATATGTTTTCTTCTTTTTTGCAAATGAAACAAGAACGATGTCAATTGCCATGCTGTGCTAGACACTTCCCTCCAATCTTGATACCTCGTCTAGCGGTTTTTTTCTTTTGCTTCTTATATTCTTCATACAACTGCAAGGCTGACGTTGCACGATCTAATTCAGTCCTCAATTTCTCGCTCTCCTTAAAGTCACGAAGAAGACTGAAATGATCGGAAAGTTTCATTCTCAACTCATCTTCGTCGAGTGAACCTGTGCTGTTCACATTTTCTTCTACACTAGCCAATCTGGAAGGCCAACTTCCTCTTTTCCTCTTGTTATTTGATTTTCTCAAATCGGGTTTTGGGTTGAATGACTCTTGTTCAAGTGACAAATCCCTAAAAGCTTGTTGAGGAGATGTGGAGGCGAGATAAACTTGGTTATGAGATGTGCTCATGGTTGAAATGCTTGAAGCAATTGTTGAAATGGCTGGCTGATAATGCTTGCACAGAAGGTTGAGTTCCCAGAGAACGGAAGCAAGTGCCCCACTTAAATTAGGATCTGTTGCATATGGCTGATACTTCTGCAGAGGGGGAGGGGGAGTCAATATTGAAATGAAGCTGGGGAAAAAGAGCACAATCAAATTAGAAACTCGTGTATTGTTGACCAGAAACAGAAAGAAAGCTTACTGCAATGGAGCCAGAAACAGAGCCACCTCCTGCATCATTTTCCAAGAGATTCCGGCATTTGACATTTTTCTGAAGAAGTTGCTTTAAAGTCACCAAAGCTTCAAAAATTGCAAATACAGGCAAACAAATGAGAAACAAAATCAGGGGAAACTATTTTAGCGACAAGTTCACAGGGGTTGTCAAATAATAGCGCATACCAGCCATGGATTCCGCTGATCCAAAGCATAATGAAAATGTGGCCAATCGTTTTACAAATGCAGCTGCCTTTTGCATGTCATGCTGTCGGTCTTCAAAAAGCATAATCTTCAAAGCTTCCACTAGCACTTCACCCTGATCTCTGCAAAATAGATTACAAACAGAATGAGGAAACTAAAGATACTGATGCATGAGCATATAAAAAAAATAAAATCTATTGTCACTATCACACAATTAATACATGCATGAAGTCTCATATCCCCACTCAAAACACATGCAGATAACCAGAAAAGCACAAGCCAAATTAACATAATAATCAAAGCTAATGAAAGTAGTAAGATGCTCTTATATCTCTCAAGGCCATTTCTTAGACTGATCATCAACTGAATAAGTGGTAAATCATAGTTCTATGACCAAGCATTTGTACCCAAGCATGCAAGACATACTTTATTAATGCTCTCAAAGAAACTGAGATAGCATATAATTTCCACAACAACGTTTTGCTATCCAGTATGCACAATACAAACCTTCCAGGACGGTATTCAAGTATGAGGTTGTACAACTGCACAAAGAATCCCTGTAAATCCACATTCAGGGCATCAAGATTGCTCCTCATCACTTTAAAGGCGACAATGCAGCACTGGAGTCGTTCAGATACAGTCAGACCCTTTGCACATTTCTCAGATGAATTGTCAGAGCTGCTACTACCACCAGCAGCAAGCTTTTTCAGATAGTTCATAAGGTCTCCGATGTAATCTAGGTCAATGAAATGAGTGAACTTTCCTAATCCATTCAGACATGGAGCAAGCAGCGGGTGGGCCCCAGATTCACCAGCAACTAAAGTACCATTTGCTTGAGAACTGGGAATAATGAAATAAATAAAACGTGAGGAAGAAGTTTCACATGAAAATCAATCAAAGTTAAGTACTAAAAATAGTGTTAGAAACAATGCCATAGCCATCATTTAAGTGAGTTGCACTTGTCAACCTTTTAAGTTGCAAATTAAAAAGAAAAAAAGAAAAAGAAAAAGAAAGAAAGAAATAATCGGTATATGTAATGATGTCATAGAGTAATCCAATCCCACACTTAAAAGCTATTTCATGTCAAAGAATCAACCTAGCTGCGGTTGACTGCATGACATGCTTCAAGATGCGGAAATATGTTTCAAATACAGCGGAAAGCATATCTGACTGCATCTTCCTCTGCTCCTTCACATCTGGGGTAAAAACAGCAGACTTATAATCTGCAGTAACCTGTGTAAAGCAATATAAATGTGAATGTCTTGGCCATTATTAATGCAAAACAAGAAACAAGTCACTGTTTTTTATGAATCAATACCTCTTCTCTCATCTTTGCCATCAATTCTTTCTTACTTCTTTTTCTGTCACTTTCTTGCAGTTGACTTGGCTCCTCAACATTCTTTCTCTTTCTATTTTTCTTATATTTAACCTTGCTTTCTTTGTCTGGTTCTTCAGGCTTCCTAAGATCTTCATGAAATGACAATGAGATGAATACCTAAGAGGGATTGACAATAGAAACGATTAGGTAATGATTGGATCAAATGGAACAGGAAACTTGCTGCTGGCAATGGTCAATAATGTATCTGGAAACTGTCCTTTTACACACCATCAAATTACATCCATAATAATAAGTGTGAAATAGCACCTAGGACGTGTTAACTAGCTTGTTATATTTTCCAATGTAACTCTCCATGGATCATGCCCACTTCATATTTTCCTCCAAAAAATCCATTATGCAAAGAGAAGGGACTTTATTTCAAAACCAGGTCAAACTATGGAAAACAAAATCATCAAACTTCAAAACCACGTCAAACTATGTAAAACATGATGATTAAACTCTTTTGCATTGCAACTCAACTTAGAATTATATATGATCAATTGACACGAATCGAAATCCAGTTCAAAATACCAGCTAATAAAGAGCTGATTAATGAAATCAAAGAAAACCTATTTCTGAAACAGAACCACTTCAGTCGATTATTTTATCGTCCAAACAGGGAAAGGACACAGGGAAAGGACACACTTCATTGGTAAAATGATTCAGTGGAGGAATGCTAGGTCATTACTAGTTGCGTATCATGCAAAAACAACTAAGAAAAGCCATCATCTTACACCTCAACAGAATCAGAAATCAGTTTAAAATTGTGAGCCTTCACATGATCACATATCTTGCAAAAACGACTATGAAAAGCTATCATCTTATACCTCAACAGAGTCAGGATGCAATTGACAATTGAGAGCCTTAACATGATCAGCTATCAATTCAACAGCCTCAACAGTAGCAGCACCACCATGTTTTCCCTCATTGACAAAAATTGACTTAATAGCAGAACAAGAAAGCTTCCTGCAAAAAGCATAAAATATAGTAATTGTCTTCATAGTGGTAAATGGTAATGACAACCACATTGGTAAAGGACATACTGATAAAAAATAGCAATTAATTACTGAATGCATAAAATTTTATATTAACACTTTAATCAAGGCTCCCCTTCTGTGATTCTCTGCAAACACCAGCCTTCTGTTTCTGCACGTGTTTGATTTTACACTATCTTAAAATTGTATCCATGCTTCAAACTTTGCAATTTAAATCTTATTACTTTAGTGGCCCCGCATTATAGTAGAGAGAAGATTCAGACAATACAATAATAAAAGAAATAAGAAACATTGTGAAACCTTATGACATCATCTTGGGAGCCTATGTTTTTTACAACAGCAGCTAACAAGCTCTCCCGGAAGTTGAAGTGTGGAACAGCTTCAAGCAAAGTACAAATGCAGCGAACAGCCACATGCTGAAACTTGGACTTTTTTTCTAACAGTACCAGCTTTTGCAAGTATGCCTGTTAAAGTGTATCAAACAAAACCATTAGGAAAACAAATCAGAGTATTATATCATGGTGAAGCAACAAATATTCAGGCTCAAGCAAGAAAAGTCAACCGGCCCAAATTTTGTAATAGCAATTATAAGAAAGAGTCCAGGACAAACCTTGTACACAGATAAAAGTGTTGATTCATAGAATCGCATCTTCTTAACTTCCTTGGAAACTTTCATTTCTAGCTCTTTTTCAGTGGGAAGCCTAATCCGATAGCTGTTCACAACAGTAGTTGGAAGTTGAATTAGTTTTGCAGGCTAGGAAAGAAATGTTATTAATAAATCAATAAACCACAAGAAAACAGCACAGGCCTACCCTGGAATAATATCTTTAAAAACAGCCAACAAGGATAGCAGTCCAAGTTTAATAATAGCATCATCATCATCAAGACAAAACTGTAGCATCTCTTTCAGAGATTTTATATTGGACTCTGGGTCTGCCAGCAAAGCTACTCCAAGCTCTGCAAGTTTACGTTTCTTAGTTTCAAATGTCGCTTCAGCTGTGAGATCTTCTTTCACCTCAGCCTAAGAAAAAACACAGAACATATTACAAGATGAAACACAGATAATAAGTACAAGAAATCCAGTCTGCTCCAAACAATTTAACTATACAATTATAATCTATGACTAGAATGGTTGCCGTTCCAACATGATCCTAATACAAACACCAAGTCCTCTTAGCATGACCAAGAACATATAAGGTTTACAAGGAGAATAGCTTCTACATATAAATGCATAAGAGATTCCTTACAGGAAAAAAAGGGTATGTTTCCTTTCTTTCAGTAATTCAATTACTTTACTTTTAGAGAGTAAATACGTTCAGGAAGTAGGAATGCGAAGTGTAAGATACATTGTTAATAGTCAGACAGGTATTCTACTAAATCAAAGCTAAAACCTCTAGCTCTCAATAGAAATAATGAAATGTCGTGTGATAAAATAAAGCACACATGTATACCATAGACTATACGCAAGCAATCACAACATAACAACCTATAAAATGGAAAAAACCAAATACTTACAAAGCCACAAACAAGCTTACTTCACAGAAAGATTATACATTGGCTTATTATCAATATTTACATGTAATACAGCAATCCGCAATACACTATATATATATAGAGAGGGGGGGCATACCAGCACAGCCGCCTGCGGCGTTGCTTCCACTTGTTCAGTATTCTCCACTTGCTTCCCTAATTTCTTCGCCTCTTTCTTACTCTTCTTCAATTTCGCCCTCCTCTCTGTTTTTGTCAACCTCACTATCCCCTTATCCCCGCCACCATCCTCCTCCTCCCCCCCATCTCCGCCTTTTTTCTCCGCCACTGCAACAAGAACATCAAGATTAAAAACAAATAATAACAAAACAAGCTTCTCATGTCAATAAATAAATTAGTTAATTACGCGTCCGGTAATAAACTTGTCCATCCAAACTCTTCACCGGAAGCGCATCAACACGATCGATTTCCACTCTGCTCTCCTTCTCCTCCTCTTCTTTCTCTTTCAATTTCTTCTTCTGTAACCGCCTCTCGTACAATCTCTCCAATGCATCTTCTTTCAAATCCGCCACGCGCGTCACATGCCTTGCCAAAATCAGTTACTATTTAGAAAACTAAATTAAAATAACAATAAGAAGAAGAAGAAGAGATTAATCGATTAATTACTTGGTGATCGAAGTGGTGTCTAGGCCAGCAACGAAGCCGGCGTAATCGAGATTCTCGTTGACGAATTGTAAGTCCTCGTCGGAGACTTCGATTTCATCGTCTGGTACTTCCGGAGGGAGTTCCGGTGGGAGAATTATTTTCTGCTTTTGCTTGTTCTTTCCCATTGTTTTAGAAGAGAAACGGCACCGTTTGGGTTGGTGGAGACTTGAGAAAGCAAGTAAAATGAAGAAAGAATGTGGGGTTTAGGGTTTAAGAGTATTGGAGTTAGTTAAAGAAGACTGGGAAAGACGGAGCCATGGAAGTGGTGAATTTAATGTGGGCTTCATGGCCCGGTTATTCTAAGAAACTGTAAGCCCGAATAAATTACTTGTATAGCACTACCATTGCCCAAGAAATAAATCTCAAGCAGGCCCAAAAGTGAGTTTCACGGGTCTCACACTCAAACTATGGGAGACCAAGGCAGTGTTTTGAGAATGAGGTAATAATTATTTTTTTAAATATTTTTTATTTAATAATATATTAAAAAATTATTTTTTTTATTTTTAAAAAATTATTTTTAATATCAGTACATCAAAATGATCTGAAAATATAAAAAAATATTAATTTAAAGCAAAAAAAAATTAAAATTTTCTTTTTTAAAAAAAACCGCTTTTGAAACACAAAAACAAACAGGCTCTTAGCTATGTTTGTTTCCCGGAATTCACTTTCCAGGAAACCACTTTCTAAATTTTCCTGTGTTTGTTTGACATTAGGAAAGTTGGTTAACAGAAAACACTT
This sequence comes from Populus simonii, assembly GCA_007827005.2. Classification (NCBI taxonomy): domain Eukaryota; kingdom Viridiplantae; phylum Streptophyta; class Magnoliopsida; order Malpighiales; family Salicaceae; genus Populus; species Populus simonii. Next base: position 17,722,932 of record CM017468.2, read on the forward strand.
TCCAGTCAAAGAAAAATTTATCTTGGTTTCTAGGAAAGTGTTTTCCTAGAAAATTTGGGCGGAAAACACTTTTCCGGAAGTTGTGAAAAATTTTAAAATATCATATTATTTGCTGATTATATCAAATTTGGTCCTCAAACTTTTAATTGCTATATATATTTTGTTTTGAATATTTATTTTTCAATTCATCTCTTAAATTTTAATTTTTATATTAACTTTGGTCCTCATTTTTATAATTGTTATTTGTTTTTCCCTTATTATTTTTTTATTGAAATTTTTTATCTATCAAATTTGGTCCTCATTCTTTTGATTGTTACTTATTTTTTTAAAAAATAATTTATGAAATGTTAATCATTATTATTTTAATTTTTTCATCTTTTATTTTTTTATTTTTTTAGATTTTATCTCTATTATTTTGATTATTATTTATTTTATTTGAGATAATTTATGAAATTATATATTTTTTTCAATTTCATTCTCATTCAACTTTTTAATTTGTAAGATTTGTTCCTCATTTTTTTAATAAACTTGAGAAAAATAAAACATTAATAAGTTATTTTCCAGCTCATTTTCCATGACACTACCAAATACTGAAAAGTGTTTTCCAATTTATTTTCCATTACTCTACCAAACATAAGAAAATAATTCACTTTCCCAGAATTCACTTTTCAAAAGGAAACTACTTTCCAGCAAAAAAACAAGGCCTTCAACAAGGCAACTTGAAACATCCCAATTTAACTTTTTATCTAACTCGAGTTTTAAATTAAATAATTTAGGAATTGTCTTGACATAAAATTTTCATCTATGATCTAGGATTTAATAGCTTTGATTTTAGTAAAACAATTTTAATTTAATTATATAATATAAAATTGACGCTCAAAATATTGAGTACCAACTAAATATCGGGATATTTGTTTGAGACCATAATAATCTTATAAAAAACAAAATGAATTAAATTATAAAGGTTAATTTTTAATATACCTTTTTAATTAAGAAACAAGAATGTGTTATTTATGTGTTTATAAAAAAAAATATGAACTGATAAATCAAAAATAGTTATCAGCACTAATGAAATATTTATGCGGGAAGCTAATCTTCGTAATAGAAATAAAATATAAATATAAATACACATACAAATATTTTATACCAACTATCCTTTTATTTTAAATGTTTTCATTTATTTTATATTAGCGTTTAATTGTTGTTTTTAATAGCAAATGATTTATGTTTTTATAAAAACTTTATACAAATATAGATAAGGAGAAAACAAATGAAGACAAATAAAATAATCTTTTTGAAATATCTTACAACTAAAAATAATGTAAAAAATCAATCATTATATTTAAAATATAAAGCTAATTAAATAAAAAAAGATAAAAAAATAAAATAAAAAACAAAATCCAAGCCTTGATGGGCTAGGGCTAGGCTCACATGTCCGGCCTCAATAAAAAAAAATTCCAAGCACGTCTAGGCCTAAAAGCCTAGCTCCACGCCTTTTTTTGTCTTATAAATGGATGAAGCATTGTCCTCTCTCTTTCTCTAAATTAACAGATAATAAATCACATGCAGGTGACTTGCATTCGCTAGCCTGCTACTTAAAATCTGGCAACCATTGTGAAGATCGAAAAATCAAGGGTGGGTGGATTTTTTAAAAAAAATTTATTTTTATCTAAAATTATCTAAAAATACATTATAAAAACTATATAAAACCATTCAAAAACCCCAAAACACCCCAAAATTACTAAAAATAATAATTAAATTAAAAAACCAAAACTGAATCGATATACTATTCATGCCATGTTTAAAAGAAAAGACCACTTTCATTAAACTACTATTGAGAAGAAGAACCCATTAACCTAGAAATTCTTTTTTTCGACAAGTTTTTCTCTTCTTTTCTAACCGAAGTTTTGAGCCAAAATAAAAATTTAAAAATTTTTGAGATCGATAATGTATTTTCTTTGTGTTTTATATTGAGGTCCTCTCACTTTAATTTTTTTTTTCTAGTATAATTTAAAACTTTATCTCATAAAATTAGATTTTAAAAAGATTAAATAAAAAAGTATGAGAATAAAAATAAAAAGAAAATAAGAGAATGGCTAAGTTCGGAGAAAACTCCAAATCTGTTAGTATATTTGATAATTAGATAATCTTGTTGTGTTCTTCCGGCACTTATATAAGTTCATTTTATAAACAATATTATTTGTTTTTTGAAGAGGACGATGAAAATAAAAAGTATGAATATATGATATAAAAAGTAAAACGATCAATTTAATAATGTGAAAATTGGTTAGCAAGTTAATACTATTTAGAGCTTGTCTCTGATCTCTAACTTTTATTTTTTATTTATTTTGTTTTAAACTAAAATAATTAAAAGTTTCAAGAAGTATTTAAGTAAAGATTCGTAAGGTCAATTGTTTAAATTTGAAGAGTGGAAATTGGTTTTTACAAAAACAAGTAATTAAAAATATAAAAGTCACTTATATAAGTTCATTAAAAAAGCATAAAAAGAGATGGTTGATGAGATAAAAAGGTTGTTTATTTTATTTAAAAAATAGTGCTAATATTTAAAAAAAATATATAAAAATAACCATAATATATAAATACACTCCTGTTACATACAAGATATTGACAATTTCCTCATCAGATAAATGGATTATTCTGAAAGTTCTTCCAATCTTTTGCTCTCAAGAAGATGTATCAAATCTTGTTAGGAAACAAAATATTTCAAGACAAGATTTGCAACCCTCGGATCTGCAGTCGCATCCTCCTCATAATTCAAAAAAGCTTCATGTGGATGGCCAGCAAAAAGTGAATAAAAAAGAAAACCAATTAATTAGTAGCCTTGATAATTTCTCAAAAAATAGGTGTATCACCGAGCTAAACTCTTAAACAAATGCATCTTAATTTTATGAATTAATTGAAACCCCATTATATATATATATATATATATATATATATATATATATATATATATATATATTATCAATTTGAGTTATTATTCAAAATATTTGTTTTTACTTAAGAAAAAACTGTATAATGTTTTAATTCATGTTTCTTTTTTTTTATTTCTTATAAAATTTATGTTTTTTTATAAAAAAAAATAATATTTTTTAAGCAATTCATTTACTTTTCTGTAAAAATATTTAATTTAAATTATATTATTTACTGTAATTTTAATTCAAAGAGTTAAGTGAATAGTTAACTAATTTTACTCACAATTTATTATTAACAATTTTTCATGTTTAGTCTCACGGTGCAAAAAATCTCATGTGTCAAACAAGCTCTTAATTTCATGTTTTATGCTTGAAAAATCATTTAACTTTATATGTGGATTTTATTTTATAGTGCAGTAACTTTGTTCCTTATGTAGTGTATTGATTTGGGTTTTAAAATTGACATTATTTCATCTAATTATAAATCTAATTACATATTTTATAAATAACAAATAATACTTAAGACTTGCGTAAACCTATAAAAAAAAATAACTAAAGAGCTACGACCTCACAATTGGGTATGAATGAGTAAGTTCAGATGTGGTTGTTTCTAGTTTGGGTTATTTCAAGTTTCGGTTATATTTGGATTCAAGTAATCATGATCTTGATCCTAACTCTAACTCGCGGGTTTGGGCAAGTTTGAGTCAACCCATGAGTTTGAGAGATTTTTGTTCTTAAAAAATAAAATAAAAAACTTTTTTTATAATATAGTATTTACAAACATGTGTCTAAATCATGAAACCTTAACCCATAATATTTAAAGATGAAAACTTCATAAAATTTACTTAATAGTTTCTAACACCTATGTTTTACTTCCTACACTAAATTTAATTGCCCATTTCTTGCCAACTATACTATCTTAATTCAAAGCTCTCCAATTCCATCATGACTAGCTATTCCTTCTAGGAAAACTTGGCATTGTTTTAAATAGGTCTCGTATTTTCTATGACCATAACTTATCTTATGATTAGAATACGATAAGTGAAATTCAGTAACATGTTTGCTTTCAATGATGCTCTTGCTGCTTACCCCTTTAGAAATTACAGATTCGGCATTTTATTATTATCAATCATAATCAAGGTACAGTGGAGATTCCTTCAATACTCCTCTTACCTTCGATGATGGGTTTGAATCTTTTTGACATGATTTCTTAAATCAACCACACTATTTTTAGTTTTTCTCAATGTCTTTATCGAATAAGCTTGCTCTTTTATGAAAATTTTGTGAGCCTTATCCAATTATTCATTGGAGCATCGTATCATTTCAAGTTCGTTACTATACTCTTTACTTCTACCTTCATTTTTATTAATTCTTTCTTAGTCCATTTCCTTTCCTGGCTTGTCTTTTAATGTTTGTATAACTTTTAAGCTTTTGGTTATTAAGCCTTAGCTTCCCTTTCATTTCTTTTTATAGATTTTTTTTGTTCTTTCTTAAATCATCGCTTTCTACAGGTCTTGTTGTGTCTAGCTTTTTTTTTTATTATTATTATTTATCTCTATGATGCCTTCACCAATCTAGAAAGTACCTGAGGTTATTGGTATGTTACTAACCAAAGGCAAGTACTTTCTTATCTTATTCCGACACTATTAAATGTATTGTTTGATGATAATAAGATTCCTTTCAGCTATTGCTTTCTTAACAAGTCCTTCAATCACCCAATCTTGTCTTATAAGCTCCAATGGAGCCAAAGAAGCTGCATATTTGAAGTTACCCTAAAATTCAGCTAGACCAACATTTCTTAGGACATACTATTGGTACCTAATTGTTTTGCTACCATAGAAACTAACACAGCTAGTTGCTCCAATTAAAAGCACCCATTGGTGTTTTCCATAATAAGGAAGATATGGGAAGAAACCTGTCAAAATTTCTTTCTAAGTAAATGAAGTAGTTGATAACTTATAGAATAAATTGATCCATTTCACTTTAATAATGGTTGAGAGATAAAATAGTTTCCATTAAAATTATTGTAACTAGATTCACTCGATCTCTTTCAACCTTGAAAAAAAATACACTAGTTACATCATGGCTGATTAAACCCAACATTAAAGGAAACACCAACCTAAAAATATATAATGCCAATGTTTGGGTCCTATTAGTACTACCATCTTGCTCATTTAATTTTTTATAAAACAAATCCTCCCAAGCTTTCCAATGCCAACCTCCATTGCTTTTTTTTTTTTATCTTTTATTATATCCATATTTTTATCAACATTAAAAAGCTTTGAAATCCTTTGGACAATCTTATCACATCATCGATGATAACATTGGTATCCACATGTTAAAGCATCTATTACAACTATTGATATTCTTCAATGGTAGTTACTATATCAACAATTCTAAAAAGAAAAAAAATATTTGGATGATATATCCCAAAATCATGCCATGACTTTAATGGCTAATTTTTTTTCATTACCTCAACTAGATTTCCATACTTTCATCATAATCCATGCTTATCATGAACATCCAACTTTTTCCAATACTTTTGAAGTCCATCAGCCTCACTAATAAAAAGCATATATTTCAGCTAAGGTAGTTCATCATAAAACTCAATACTTAGACAATCCTTTTTTTGTTTATTGTATGGATTCAGACTCTTTCTGAAATTGTTCCTAAGTATGCTTTTATAATTGTCTGGTCACCATTGGAATATTACACATCAAGTCAATATTTCATACATGTGAGGCTTACCTAATATGGTATTACAAGGAGACATCCTCGAAAAAAATTCTAGTCATTGCACGTTGGTAGGTTGACTAACTTATTAGTCTTAAAAGGGTTCCTTATCTTTCAGGTAAAAAAACCTTAAAAGGTTGATCCAATGCCTACAATGTGCAAATAGTATAGACTAAGGCAGAGCCATATCAGTTACTAGTCACACGCAATTAGACTTTCAATGAGAGTCGGAGGTTTCATTCGTGTTAGTCCATGGCAGAGCCATATTAGAACACCACTAATTTCTTATGCTAACCTAAAACGATGCATATGTAAATGAAAGTGATGTGAATGGGTGCATGTGTATAAATCCATATACAATTCAATATGCATGATAACAAAATATCTAAAAAATGAAAATAAATAAATAATATCACAAAAACCAATCTATATAATATAGATAAACATATAAAAACAAAAGGCACAACAAGCATATTATTTTCAAACAAGCAAACAAAGCTAGCCCTTATTATATCTCTAGTGGAGTCATCATTTTGTCATTGGAGAAATCTCGACAATCTTAATTATTTAGGGTTGCTACAGGTTAAAATAAAAATAGAAGTTGCCACCTAGTTTTATAATAACCAAGAGCCCTAACTAACCTTTATAAGATTTTATGTTAGGAGTGAGTTATGTAATAGAGAAGATAACTATCACCTTATATATCTTATCGATGATAAATTATATTGTTGCTTATTTCTAATGATAAAGGTACTTGTACAATATGAGTCACCATCTAGTTTTATAATAACTAAGAGACCTAATTGATCTTTTTAGGTTTTAGGTGACGTGTGAGTTATGTAATAAAGAAGGTAACTACCATGCTATATATTTTACCTATGGTAAGTTATATTGTTGCTTATTTTTAATGATAAAGGTATATATCATGCTCTTTCTAAAGTTTTCCTAAACTAGTATATACATTTATGTTAAAAAATACTACTAAGACCTATGATAGTGATTTGAGATCTACGCCTAGCAATAAGGCTCAATCCTAACCTTCAAATGACTAACATTGAACCTGAGAGGAAGATGAATAATAAATTAGGGCCTTGGCTTGCTTCTTGGGTTGTGTTCATAATAGGCCCGAAGGCCTCTAGTCACACTCAAAAGGTCTTGATGAGGTCACCTTAACCCAACTCAGGTTCACTCACAATGATGGGGTAATATCCTAGCATATGAAAAATCAAAACAACATTTTTTATACATAATAAAATATCTTCAAACGAACAATAAAACAAAATTCATATGGTATATGCTTTATTTAAAAAAAAAAAAAAAGAGAATGGTGCACCTTAAAGGCAACTTCAGCGGTAGGTTAATTGTTTATTATATGATATAAAAACGAATCAAAAGGGTGTTTTCCAAAAGCACTATTCCAAAAAAATGTTTTCTAAAGACATCCTTCAACTAAAAAATCACATTTCATAAAAAAAGAATATTTACATATATATAGTTTTTAAAAACATATTGGTTTTTTTTTCAACTTTCAAATAACAAGAATCGATTTAAATATCATACTATCCGTAGGTTGAACACAAATAACACAAAGTAAATCAAGAACTTTTTTTTTATATGAAAATAAAAAAATTTCAACATCCATTTGAATGGACTTATATATATATATAACAGATTTTACAATAAAAACTGAAGAAAGAGATATTCAGCTTACAAAACCCTTTGAAACCATCCAACTTCTCTCCCAAAAATCCCTACAAAAACATCTAGCTAGAAACTACAAATACATCCATGTTGGCCTTGTCCAAGTTGGGATAAAACCCCTTAAAAAAAAAGGCTTGAACACCTCCATTCTAGCTGTCCTCAGAGATGCTAGATTCCAAAACTTCAAAAAATCACTCTTAAGTTCTATTGAGTCTAGCCTTTGCAGCGGGCCAGTAAACTTAACCATATCCCCCAAAGACAAAAATATCTTACAAAGTATGCTACTAAAAATAAAGACCCATAATTACAATATGCTTGAAGGATCAATCCTTATTGCTTTCATATTAATAATCCATTACAAAGCCATGTTCTCAGCCTTTGCTAGTAAACATAAATTATATCTATAGCAAGAAGACAACAAACGAAAAATCCCACAAAAACATGGGCAATTTCCAACTTGTCGTTACTTGCTCATAGAAAACAATAGCACATGACTTCAAAAGGAATCTCCAGTCTTTTCAAAAAGGTAGTTTGGCCTTTTCTATAGTAACTCAGCTATAAAAAGGAGACCCTTCAGACCTTCAAAAGAAGACTATCATTTTTCCTTTAGAAAAAAGACACTCTTCTGTAACCAATATCTCCTGTATTGTTTCTAATACAAATTTAAGTAAGATTCTATTTCTATTTACATTCTTACAAAATTTATATTTTTGCCAATGTAAGTATGCTTTGTGTTTCATCAATGATCCTGACATTGTTGGTCTTACTTTGTTCATTCGCATCAGAAATTTGTTTCTTTTTCCAAACTCAGTATACCGGCTAAAAACCTGTGACTTGATCTAAAGATCATTTTCAGGTGTAACAACGCCACGTATCGTGTTCTTATTTATATATATATATATATATATATATATATATATATATATATATATATATATATATATATATATATAACCATTGAAAATTTGAGATTAAAACTTGTTTACCCCTAAAACACAAACACATAATAAAATCAAACAACCACAAAAATAATTAAACATGGCAATAAAAAAATCCACATCATGATCATCCCATCCTTCTAAATTGAATTCTTAGTGACTTCATACCTTTAAGGATTTCATACAATGATGTGGACCAAAATCAAATTTAAATGCTTATGCTTACAATATTTATTTTGAGATTCGAAATGACCTTTTAGGGTTATCAAAGCTGAATGAAACGTGTTGGACCGAGGTAGAGAGGTGTTGGTGCATGTCTTTCACATATTGGCAGTTTGGAATTAAGCAAAAAAAGGTGGCTTGTGGTGTTTATACATTTATTTGGATCCTAAAAATCTACATAGAAAACAACAGGTTCTTAAGTGGTAATTGGATCTCTGATTTCTAGTTTTTTATAGAGTTGATTTCAAGTGGATTTGTAACTTGATTTGGTTAGGATTTCGATGGATATTTCATGTTTCTCAACTAAAAAATATAGAAATTTTAAAGGGTAAAACTTTGACTTTTAAGTGTAATGTCTGCTAGATATATGTGATTGTGGGTTTATAGCAAATAGAAAAGATCAACTTCTATCTATGTTTTTTGGCAGAACAATAATAAAAGAAAACTTGTTGGATAGTGGCGTGATCATGAAGGAGAAAAGGCATGGAGCTTTTGGGTTCTGTTTCTAATTTAATTGGCAGAGCTAGTATGGAGAGATGAGCAAATGGTCGATGATAGTTTGGTGAAAAGATAGAAGAAAAAGAATGAGATGAGCATTCTTTTTTTTTCTTCTTTCGTTAGTTTTTCTACTCTGATTTCTCTATGTTTTCGCACTTTATTTCTTTTCTTTGTATGTCTCTTTGTGTATTCTTCTCCTGATTGCTAGGTCTATTTACAGGCCTTCTCTACTTGTGTTTCCACTCATTCTAATCATTCACCTCTTTATATCTTATCTTTTTATATATCTATCATTTTATCTCTAAATCTCTTTATCTCAAAGTTGTTTTGTAGAGGGACTCTACTCTTGTTATTTATTTTGGTCCCTATTTCTTTTCTTCTTTGTCATTTCACTTCCTAATTTTAATTTTTTTTTTAATATGAGGTAAAAAATTGGTTACGATAGTCCTTAAAAATTTATTATTCATCATTTAGTGTAAACAAGATGTGTACAATAAGCCTTTCAAGATTCTAACAACACCACCTTGTTTAGATGTACTTTTAAACTAGGTCAACAAACCAAAGAAATTTGAATCAAATATCTCTATTGAAAAGTCTAGAAAATGAGTAGAAACTGAGAAGAAAAAGAAAGCTTAAAATAGAGAAGCTAAGCTGAAAATCTAGGTGAAAAAGAGTGTCAAAAAAATCTGTAAAATCTATTTAGAACACTCTTCTTTTAGCCCTTTTTTATAGTGGATTTTGAAAATAAAATTGGTTTGAAATTAAATATGATAATTACTAGAATAAATTATCTTCATTATTAGTCTTAATTACCCACTATAAAACAATATTATACTTGATAATTTTGGCTTTAAATATGATTTTTTTAACTGAAAAAATTGTTCAAGTTTAAAAGAAGAAGATTAGCTTATCAGACTCTTCATTATTTATGGGCTAAACAAGTTATTGGGCTAATAAAAAAACTACTTCATGGATAAAAGAATTATAAATCCAAGCTTAAAATAGCTTGATAAACAATAAATTATTTGTAGTTCAAAATATTATTTTATAGAAAACCCAAACTCCAGCTGAGACCCAACCCAGAGCCTGAGCATGAGCCGAGCTACACGCATGAGGCTTAGTCCTAAGCCTAGTTTGCTTAGGTCCTCTCATCTCTAAAAATTTGGGTGTCATTTGTGTTTAATTTTAACTATTTACCTTTTAACTATATAAATAATAATAATAAAAAGTCTTATTTCTTTTCCTATGTGTATAGGGTTTTGGATGATTTTGAGTTTCTTCAAAATATATCAGCTACGAATTATTTAAGATCAAATTTTCATTAACTTGTAATTTTTTTAATAATTCATATTAAAGAATTTATGTTGAAGAATAGATTTTAATAAAGTCTTAACTCAAAAAATAAATAGATTTATTTTTAACTTAACTTTAAATATATCCACTAAATATGTTTTAAAACAAATATTGAAATAGAAAAATCTGTAGTCCCTCTTTATGCTTTCAAGTTTTTTTAAGGATGGAGAGGGAAGGAAGAAGAAGAGAAAATGGTTAGCTTTGACGTATATGAATTGGGTTTGTTAGCATAATTAGTTGGACATCACATCAAGCATTAAATTCTAAGCATTCAATTTTCGCGCTCTCTTTTTCATTTTTTTTCCAAGGATAATTTTCACTCTTGTAGTTAAACAAGTCATAACCATTCATGCAATATGGAAATTAATTATTTCTATGCTTTATTTTACTTCATAGTTCTTCGTAGCATTTCTAGTTTAATTTCTTACTAGAAGTCAACCTCCATTTCTTCTCTTAATTAATCACCAACCCCTTGAAAAACAAAAATCTTGATGTTGGGTCTTCTAACACCGTCCTTATCATAAGGAGACCACAAAATACCTACCTCTATAAAGTTTATGTGGTAAAACTACTAACCTACATGATACAACGGCAAAGTTTTTATCTTTTTATCTTTTTTTTCATCCAAGAAAGATATGGAAAGTTTTACTTATATTTTTCAGACTCAGGCCTTTTGTGAATGTTGTGATGGGGTTACAAAACATAGAATTCTAATCGCTTTTGAAATTCTTTTAGACTTGTTTTTAAGTAGATCACTAATTAAGTAGGGTGTAATGGCTATGAAATCAACCATCTAGCAGGTGGTACAGTGATAAGAGTTTGGGACTAAAAGATTTGCTTCCCCTGTAGTCTCAGGTTCGAATCTTGTGGTTGCTAATATGATGGCCACTAGAGGCTTATGTGGTCGTTAAGTTCAGGGCCCGTGGGATTAGTCGAGGTGCGCACAAACTGGTCCGGACATCCATGTTAATAATAATAATAATAAAGCTATGAAATCAATATTCCAATGCTCATGGCATGCATGCTCATGTGCTCATTCATAGTAATAAGTAATTATGAAAATAAAATTATTTGTATAGTACATGATAGGTAAGATGTCACACCAATAGCTAAGAGAAATGAGAATTATTGACGATTTTTTTCTTCCAACATGAAAAATCGCAATGTTTGTATTTACCCCAAATTAATGTTCATGGTAGGTAAGCAACTTTAAAGACAATCGAGACTATCATAATTCAATTGGCATTTAGTGAACGTTAGGTGTACACATGAATTGCTCTTTAATTGCCTTAATACCTCTAGACAATAAAATTGAATAAAACAAATGACTTCACAAAAGTTTAGGTAAATGGTCCTTTCATTTCATTTATTAATTTGGCACAACAGAATTAGGGGTTTTTCTTTTTCACATAATGGCTTGGCTTATCATTTCTGTACCCGTTATTTTCTATCATTTATTAATTTGGTTCGAATTTAATGATCATTATTGCCTATATTGTTATGTATTAGGAAAGGGCTATTTTCTATTATATAGCTTAAAATCTTTGGGGCTGCCGGGGGGGAAAATCAGACGTTAGAGCAGAGAAATGATTGAGTACTTCCGGGGGGAAGAAATCAGACGTGATAAAGTGCGACTCATTGTAATAATTATTTTTTATTTTTATTTTTAGTTTAACAATGGTGTTTAGGTTAGCTTGCACGCGCACCTCGACTAATTTCACGGGTCTTGAAGTTAATGACTATGTAAGCCTCCAGTAGCCATCATATGAACAACCACAAGGTTCGAACCTAAGACCATAGATGGAACAAATCTCTTGATCCCAAGCTTTTACCACTGAGCCATCACCTAATGATCAACTATTTTTGATTTTATTTGAATGGAAAGAAGCATTAAATTAAATTAAGAAGAAATCTAAGAGGTGCGCAAAATTTACTATGCCATCCATTGTGCACCTAGACTTGGGCGCATTTTGGGTTGCAACACTGCACCAATTTAAAATTTTTTTTTTAATTATTTTCTAATTTGTTCATTGAATTTCTTTTTCAAATTGGTACTTTGATATTGCATTCAATTGGGGTTCAGCTTAAAGATTTGTTTTGATAGCGTGCGGCGTCGCGTTGATTATCCTTGAAGATCGGGATAGTCATGAATGATATGGATATAAAGAATAAGAAATTCTTATCTTTTATCAGTAGAAAAGACAATGTAAGTCATCACTTAATATTTTGGTCATTAAGAACCCTAACTGATCTCAGAGTCTGGGAAAGAGGATTAATTGCATAAAGAGAATGTATCAGCGCATCTAATACACATTACATGAGGTAAGCTACATTGTTTATTTATTTGATATAAACAAAGGAAAAGTTGTTTTTTCTAACCGTTGGTCTGTTTAAAGTTGAATAAAAGTTTTTCTAAGTAAGAAAATCATTATCTTATCAGATTAAAAATCTAACCGTTCTAATTTTAACAAAAAAATAAATTAAGTTGTCTTTTTATTTAATATTAGGAATATGTCTTTTATATAAATTCATAATCCCTTGTATTAAAAAAAATAAAATATATTTTTTAATATTTTTGAAATGTAAGCTAAAATCCTTTGGAAATTTACAAACTTACTGTAAAATCCATGCAATATTTTTTTAAAAAAATACGTTAAAGTATTTTAGATTTTTTGTTTTAAAAAATACTTAAATAACTTTAGGATTTTTAGCTATATGCAAGAAAAAAATATTTTTTTTTATTTTTAAGGTTTTGTTTGACAAACACTTATTTTTTTATATAATAAAACTATCAAAAATAGATTTAAAATATGTTTTTCAAACACACCATTAAACTTTTTAATGTGTTTGTCATTTTGTTTTTCATCATTTACAGGTATCATGATCAGCTCGATGGCATTTTAATGCCTAATGTTTAAAAGAATTTAAATATATAAATTTATTAAAAAAAATTAATTGAATTTAATTGGGAGAATTTCAAATGCGCTGAATAAGTTTCTAAGTTTTTTTTTTTTATTATTATTTTGTTTTAACTTCTGACACCGAACCAATATATATATAAATATAAAAGGGGCAGCAACTACTTTTCTGCTCGTGTGTCGCAGGCATATCCAATGCATTGTTGGACCAGGTGAGTGAAACTGAGTTCATCAATTGGCTGGCAACAATAAGCCTTGCTTGAAAAAGTTAAAAATGCTGCCATTAATTCGTCAGGTCCCTCGCATTGAATTTTTCTTGTCTCAACCTTTTAGGTGTTTATTGTGGGCATTCAATTATCATTTGCACTAAACAATAGAGCTATTTATTGAGCAAATATAATTTAGATCATAATTATAATAATATAATAAAAGCAATACCTTGAAATCAAACATATTCAATTATTTAAACTAAGAAAAATTACGTGCTTTCACGTAATATTATCATTAGTGATGATATAATATAGAAACTTATAACAAGACTAGGAGAAAAGGAAATTCTTATAAAAAAATTAAATATCAAACACTTGATTGCAAAATTATTTAAATTTCTGTTGAAAATCTCATTGTAAAAATATTTAAAATCCTATTTGAAAAAAAAACTATAAAACTATTTAAATTTCAAACATAAGGATGTGATTTGGCCGGTATCAACTCGAATGAGAAATTATTTTCGTGCAAACTTGGCTCCACAGCTAGTTATTAATTATTAACAAAAATTAAACTAGGTGGTGATTTTACTATACAATACCTTACAAAATATTATTTAATGTAATAATATTTTTTTTATTTTTTTTAAATATATATTATTTTGTTATTTAATATTTGATTTATTATAAATTAAATTTTATAATTTGTTGCATTTTTTTTATACGGTTATTATAGTCTCATTACTTGTGTTGCTGGCTTACCCGGTTAACTCATGTTATTTTTTTATTAGTATTTTTTTTAATTTTATCATTCAATATTAGGTTTATTAGGAATTGTTTCCTAATATTTTTTAATTTATTTTCTATTAGGTTATCTTGGTCTTATGAACCGAATCATAAGTTTTTATGGGTTAACTTGAGTTGTCTGAAGTCATTTTATTGTGTTATTTTTCTTTTTAAAAAAGATTCATCATTCAATAACGGGTTGATTGAGAATTATATTTCATAATTTATTTTGATTTGTTTTATATGAGGTTATCCTAGTTTCAAGACCCGAGTAGCGGGTTTGACAGGGTAACCTGAGTTGACCTAAGTTATTTTCTCAGTTTGCTTTCTACGAGGTTATCTCGGTCTCATGACTTTGAAAATGAGTTTGACGGGTTAACCTGAATTGACTTAGTTGTTTTTTTTTCTTTTTTTTTCATTGATTTTTTTCAATTTCATCATTCAACATTGAGTTAATTGGAAATTAAACTTCATAATTTATTTTGATATATTTTTTATGGGGTTATCATGGACTCATGATTCAGGTCATGGATCCGACGAGTTAACTCAAGTTAACTCAAGTTAACTCATGTTATTTTTTTTTGTGTTTTTTTTAATTGATTTCTTTTTCAATCTTATTCTTCAACATTAAATTGATTGATAATTGAGTTTCATAATTTATTTTAATATGTTTTATATGGGGTTATCATGGTCTCATGACCTAAATCGTAAATTTGACAGGCTAATCCAAGTTGACATGGGTTGATCCAATATGTTATCATTTCAATATTTTAAAAGAATGATATTGTCTTGAATTTTTTTAATCAAACTATATTTTTACTTGTTCTTCAAGTTAATTTTAAACCCGTCAAATTAATCATATTATATCGAAACAACCCTCACAATTTTTTTTTTACTAAAACAAACATTAGCATTGTTTGAAATATTTTTATGTTAAAAAATTTAATCCAACTTACATGATAGCCCGGGCCGACCATCCGCTGCTTTGTAAAGTTGATCATAAAGTTCCCTTTATTTTTTGCACACTTGTTATTTTTATTAAGTGATAAATATAGCTAGTTTTATCAAATGCCATGTGTAAAACTTTTGGAAAGACTCTTTCGATAAGTGGCAGACCTCCCATTTTTTAACCATATTGTGGAATTTAAATCTACAACCTCCAAAATATTTGATATATATTAAAAAAAAATCCACTGACAGTTGTTTCTATAGTAATTTTACCTCCACCAAAGTAATGATATCCAATGAGCTGACAACAATTTATTTATATAAATATATATATTTTATTCGCAAGTAATAAAGCATTTTTGGATTTCTTTCAAAGTTTAAGATTGGTCATCTGATCACATCAAAGTTTGGAGGCCATGTTTTTTTTTTTTTTCTTTTAATAATAATAACATTAGCAAAAACAAACGGTACTTTAACCATAAAGCGAGACCACTACTATAATTTTTAGATTTATCGATGGAATTTTTTATCAGTATTTATACTCACAGTCCGTCAGTACAAAATTTACCAGCGGACTCACTGATGGAAATAATTCATCGTAAAAACTCTCGTTGGTGATTTGTGGTATGTCGGTAATAATCTTATAGATGAATTTACTAATGTACAAAGTACGCTTAAAAAAACTTTACTTGCTTCATTCCATTAGTATTTCCATAGTTGAATTTAATATCACCGATAGAAAAACCATGTCATTCCATCAGTTTTTTTTTCGTCTATCGGTGAATTTGACATATAACCATCAAACAAACTATCTGTTATTCCGTTGGTGAGTGAACAATGACAATGATATTTTTAGTAATGTTTTTCCAACTCTCTAGAATATATCGATGGAGTATGCCAATTGATAATCCCATCGGTAATAATTTAAAAATATATATATTTTTTAAAAATCTATTAAACAAAAATATAATATAATTAAAAAAAATAAATTAATATAAAATTCAGATATTTATTACAAATTTAAACATTTATAAGTTCAAATATAATTACTCTAGAATAAAGGCGATAGAGGAGGAAAGGGAGGAGGAGGTGAGTCTTTGTCTGAACCGTGGGGCGAATAAGAAGGAGCACATGTACCACCCATTTGTGATCTCATCTCCATTATCAATCGGGGGAGTTCAGTTATTTCAACACTGAGTCATTCATAATCAACAGCAAGATGGGTTGTCCGATCTTTAATTTGTTGGTCTAAAACATCTTGAACTCTGGAGTCCGAGTGCTCGAAACCGATTACGAGCATTCAACGGTTGAAACACTATGGGTCATCCGCAAGTCCTTGGTCGTAGTGTTAGAGAGACCATATGTAATATTTCACATCGGCGGGTGAGGGTTTGGTAGTCGGCCTTATTAGTAGTGCTGGTTGATAACATGTTGTACGCGTTTTGGGGCGTCAGGCTGAGGAGTGAGCTTGTGTCACCATGAACAAAACCGTGAGGGTGATAAGGCTTAAAGTGGAATATACAACATGTTGGGCCAGGCTGTTACATTTGGTATCAGAGCCGACCTCACTGGATGTACGATTGTGCTGACAGGGTTGTCAGGCTCCTTGAGGGGGGTGGATTGTAATATCCCACATCAGCAGGTGAGGGTTTGGTAGCTGGCCTTATTAGTAGCGCTGGTTGCTAATATGTTGTACGCGTTTTGGGGCGTCAGATTCAAAAGTGGGCTTGCGTCACCAGGAACAAAACCGTGAGGGCAGTAAGGCCCAAAGCGGACAATATGGATCGAAATCCGGATGGGTCAAAGGATTGTCACTATATCTCTCCTTTAATCAGGTGTTATATGTATCCTGGAAAAATAAAAGTCAACAAATTCTAAAAAATAATAACTTAAAAAAATGGTTGAAAATAACATATCACAAAGTGCTGAGCTCGACTATCTACGAGTTGTTGCACCCTTTTTAATTTGGCGGTCATCAATCCGTGCGTGCGTTTCCACAAAAAAGCTCTATAGAGCTTGGTTTGTGTTCAAGAATTGTAGCTTGCAAGAGAAAATTGTTGTTAGTTAAATATATTTATATAAAAAATGGATGTAATAAAAAAGGAATGCTAACATCTGCTTCGCAAGCGAAACAAATGAAATGGAGCCGTCAGTGTGCATGGTAACAAAATTATAAGCATGTTGGTTCTGGTTCTTCGCACCAGAATGTGATCATCGCATAAATGATCAGACTTTATGTGGTGAATATATTCCACCAACAAGGCCTCTGAGATGTATGGAGGTCTAAAATTATTCCAAACCGCCACTTCCTTCTAGCCTAGAAGCTCCTTTTCTTTTGCATATTTTTTTGCTTTCTTTTGCGTCTCTTACCAAAAATTACGTAACCTATATCATACAAATGAATTATCTATTAGTAAATGAATAAAAAAATTGAATAAAAACATTAAATTTTTTTATCTTGATTTCAATCTTACCTAGTTGCAGCGTGATTCTCCAAAACCTTCCTTGCAATAGAGTTGTTAGCTCTATCCCATTCAAAAATTTCCTTGCAATGAAATTTTTACAAGAAAATTTTAATTAATATCAATAAACTAACCAAATTAGCATAATAAAAAAGTATTTAAGTTAATACCAACTTTAAATCTTCTAAACCATACATCAATCACATGTTTTCATTCATAATATTTGAAAACTTGACTTCATTGAAACAATAAAATTTTCATCGTCAATGTTATGATTTTGGTGGCCTTATGTTTGTAAACCTGAAATTGAGAATATTGCTTGAAATTAATTTTTTTTAAAATTATTAACATGTTGTTGTAAAGGGAAAACAAACTTAAATTGAAAGGTCGTTCTTCCACTGAGTCTGGTACTTCTAGGTAAATGGATCTTGTTGTTAAAGGACCTTTCTCGACGTGGTAACATTGCACTCGACGAGCCAGCATCGAGCGTGGCTGCCTGTGTCTCAAGCGCCTGTTATTGGTCGGCACCTAATGATTCATGGTCGTCAGAAGCGTTGCTAGAAGAACTAACATTGATCCTGTCTGTACAATGTGTTATTAACTTTTCCCTAGGCATCTACACAAATTAAAGGATTAAGGTACCGTAAACCATTCCTATTTAAAAACAATTCAGCAACACCTATCTTATATAAGAGACTATCTAAAATTTTAAAACCTATAAATACACAACAATTTAAATTGGATTTTGACAAACCAATTGATTTTATTTCAATCTATGTCAATCGAATAATTTCAATTATGTTAATTTAACCAAATTTTCAATTAACTTTGCTACGATCATTTGAGAAATAATCATAGGAGGTTAATATAAACACATGAAAGGATTTATAGTATCAATATTTCACATTAAAAACTATTCATTTATCCTAATATTAAAGACAAATTTACCGACTCTGTCTATAAAAATAACACATCATCGTACTTGTTGTCTTTTTTTTTTCATTCCTTCTTTTTTCACTGTAATTCTTTCGGTATATGCCAATGAAAATTTTTGTCAGTATTTACCGATGGATACGACGATGACATATTTAGTGAGAAAAATTCTCCGCAATATACAGACGGAAATATTATATCGGTGTGTCCATTTGTATTTGTTAATTTTGTGATAGTGGACGATGAATAATGAACTCAAACAATGTTTTCCATTCTGAAATCTTTTTCTGGAAAATCAATTTATTTCTAACCAACCAAATTTCTCATACCATGCCAAAGGCTAACATTAGTAGTGTAGTGCTATGAAAGCTTTGAAATTTCCCTTTTACAAATGAAGACCATGAATGTAAAAGTTATCGATAGTTCAAGATATGCACCATTGGATGTTCAACTATTTCATAAAACAATTCCATAATTTCCAAACAACTTAACAATGCATGAAAAAAATGATCTACAGTTTTTATAGCAAAGAAGAAATGTTGCCATGTTTTTTTTAAGACACAATAATTAATTGTGACCTCCAAAAATTGAAAATTCATAAGCTATCTAAAGATGGGAACAAGTTTAATAAACTTAATTAATAAAATGATGATCCCTAATTTTTTTCAATTAAAGTTAATTAGGAGTTTGTGAATAATAAGCATTGGAGATCTAAATATTTGATGAAGAATTGTGACGCATTATATAGTAAAGATAAAACTAAAATTTTCAAGTTCTAAGGTTATAAGTGTAAAAAGATCTAGAGAAAGTTCTCATGTTTTTATTAAATCTGAATATTAATAAAAATCTCAATTGTTAAAAACCGACCTAAATAAAAAACATAAACTTAATAAAAAATAAATAATTAAAATCTAGAAATATGTAGGAAAATAGCTAAAACAGCCAAAAACAAAAAAATTCTAAGATTAATTTCGAGAGATCTAACGTCTGATAAGTGATGAAGTAGTTTCCCTTAAAAAAACAATCTCGGGAATCTCATGAACAAATTTGAGCTTGATGTAAAAGTCAAATATTTTTTTTTATCGTGATTTTAAATTAAGCTGTCAATTTAGATATTTTCTTCTATCATTTTTGTCTATTAATTTAATCCATAAATCATGAAATAATTTTTCCTGACTTGCAAATCCAATGATATCAATGGTCACACAAATTAAAAGGAAAGGTACTCCATTTTCAAATTTGGTTATTGACTGAGTTGGGAATCAATTTCCGATTCCCCTGAAAACAAGATATGTCAGAATATAATGCGATCTAAATCTACACGAAAAGGACTAGATTAAAAAATAAATCAAACACAACTATTTTATATATATAACTGGTTGGTACTTGATAGGCCAACTAGAGACTGCCACTCATAGAAATAATTAAATCGGTTGAGGAAATAAGCTGGCATTGAAATCACATGAAAAGGTGGGTTGGGAAACTTAAAGACCATGATGATAAAATTAATTTTTCATTTATTGTCAGTTAGGTTTATTAACGAATTGGTCTAATAAATGCCATAATTAATTAGGCTCCTGCGGTACCATAAATCTCATCATTTGACCAAGTGTAGGTGGATGCAGTTTTCAAACATTTAGGGCACAACCATTTTTTCTTTTCCACATCGCTATCCCTTTTATTGTCTACCAAGAGTGGGTGGGGAGAGACTTGGTATGGTTTCCTTGTGGAGCTCACAAAATTATTAGATTAATGGCTTCCCCCCATTAATTATCATCTCCTCTCTTTAACCTAAAAAATCCCTCCGTGCCACCTCTTAATTATATTGGTTGAATCATATTCTTGCCGTGTTTTCAAATCTTTACTGATATATATTAAAAATTATTAAAAAAAATAAAATAATATTATTTAGATATATCTCCAAACAAAAAATACTTTAAACTTAAACAGTAATCACTAATAAAATTTCAAACACTTCAAAAATCTATTCATATATAGCTAACATACCAACCAAAAATCATCGATCATGGATTTATGACATCATACTTGGGATCATAACAATTAGGATTTAGGATCATCTTCGAAAGGAATGGGGTCGAGCAGATGGTAGCCAAGTGGGAGAGGATAATAGATATCAAAACCCACCCAGAAGAACAAATAACTAAGAATCAACGACAAACAAACTAAAATGAAAACAAGAAACTAAAAACAAAAGAGTTAATTACCGCCGAACTTTGGTGTAATAAAGAACGAGGTTAGCCTTTCCCTCTCGATGACACCAATAATCAATGTGTGGAGGAGATACACCAGCCTCGTATCTGTTTCCCAACCATCGTCCAACTGGACTTCCCCTTTCGTTTGCTGCTTAACCTTCTTCTACCTTTTCAAAGCGGGTGGTTCTGAACAGGACTCCACCGAACAAAAACTCATCAAGCTGCGGCTGCCTGCTGTTGGTGTTTGACATAGAGGTCTAGTTTTTTTTTTAATAGAATTCATATAAAAAAACATGTATTTTTTATTTTTATGAGAAGTAGTTTTTGTTTTAAAAAGGTTGTCTTTTTTTAAAAAATCAATCATACCTTCAAGCCAGACACAAATCTACTCCTCAGCAACTATGATTAATATTCACCATTTCAAACAAACCAAAAACAAGCCTAACTATATCGGTATATGTTCATGCAATAAAACCTTACGGTTTTGGGAACATTTTATAAGAAAATTAATGGACATGAATAAGATGATCTAATTGGAAGAATGTTTGGATTCTCCCGATCACAATAATATTTCGTCACCATTTTATGACAGAACCGTTTTGTGACAGAATTCAGTCACAATTTCTTTTCTCCTCTTGTAGATTTCAAAAAAATGTTGCTCCAGCATTTATTATGGGATCCCAGCGCTTTTGTTTTTTTTATATTTTAATATGAGTGTTTAATTAGTTTATGTGTATATAAACTAATTTTTTATTTTGATGTGTGTGCATTATTTCTACACATATTATTTGTAAAAGGAAAATTATAACTTGCGTTACTCATGGGCACTTAGAGAAATTGATTAATTTTTGTACTGCTCGATATGCTAATAAAACCATAAAAATCTTCTCAATATTTCTATTCTCTTAAAGCCACTACAAATATTCCATCTATCATTTACAAAATCAAGAATTAACTTCCATTTAATCTCAATTCTTCAATAACTTTTGACATCAATCTCAAATTGATATGTTAAGATCAATCATAGGCTTCTTCCCCGTTGGCATTAGAACAACTGAATTGCATCTAGGACATCTTGGATTAATCTTCGTTATTAAAACGTAGGATAAGCAACCGGGGCATCCTGCCGCAACCGGGGATGCCTCTAGTAGCTTCTCTTCATTTTCTTCCTCTTGAATGTCTCTCACTGAAGACGATGATGATGAATAAGGCGGCGACAATGATGATTTCCATAGCGAAGAGGATTGCTTCCTGCCCGGTTCTTTCTCTGCTCTTTCGAGCGCAGATTTTACTCTATCCAGAGTGCAAACACTCTGGTAATTGCTTGACATTGGTGATGAGACGAAGCTCAGTTCCAAGTTACCTTCATCGAAAAGGTTCAGTGTAATCTTGGAAGGCGAAGGTGGAAAATTCAAGTCTTGAAGCTTTGCCACTGTTTGATTTGTTTGGTTCCTGTAATCTGAGGATGATGAGGGTGAGCTTGAAGAGTTGCATCTTTGCAAGTAAACCTTTCCTGACTGCATCCAATGAAAATACACCAAACCATTGCAGTAGTTTTAGTAAAATTAAAAATTACAAAATATATATATATATATATGATTTTCTTACCGGCCATGACATTAATGACCCGTTTAATTCTGGAAATTGAAGAGATAAATCATAATTTATTAAAGAGAGGGTAGAGGAAACAAGTTGCTGAGCATTGAAGAGCATTAATGGCACTATATATAGCAATGGATTACTAGGGTTGAAGATATACAGAACATTAAGCCTTTTATTGTTTCTTACGAAAAATAGGAGTAATCTAACGTTATACAATTAAATAATAAGGACTGTTTGGTTGCTAGAAAAGTCAGGGAATTTAAAAAGAGACCCTTCTGCTCTGCATATCTATGAAGTATCCATCAAAACCAAGAGCTGCACTGTTGTACAAGAAAATAAATTGATTGGACTCTCATCTCCTAATTCTACATTTTCTCAGAAACCAAACTGAGGATATCAACAGAGCAGAGGATTTCAAACTAAATCAGGAAACATTTAAGTACCAATCATTTAATAAAAAGATATCTTCGCACCAACAGAAAGAAGTTGTAAAGCCCTTAAATTTCAATTCAAAGAAAACGAAAAGAAGAAAAAATCATAATTTTAAACAGGCGTGAAAAGCATATAAAATCTCTTTTTGAGCATCAAAAGCTCTGTTTCTTATGACAAAATCATTTTTCTCGGAATATCTAAGAAGATATTCCTAGGAGATTAAACAAACATAAAAACTACATGATCTCATGAAACATCAAAAGACTAGGATGATCATCATAAGATTTTGAGACCCTTCGATGCTCTTTTCCTTAATATTTTCTCAAGAAACAAACAGAACCCAGATGAGAACACCAATTTACCTTCAAGTCCAGGCGCTTTTCCCATCCACTTGGCACTTGCAAATCGAGGTCCAATTCTTGAGATTCGCTCTCTAAAGAATCGCCGCCGCCGCTGCCGCCACCAAGCAAGTCCCTAGTGATCAAAGTTGTTGATTTTGCCCCTCCAGGTTCACTCACAACGTTCCTATCATCCGTGTATCCACTCAAAAGCCTTACCAGAGAACTCACCTCAGCTGCCATGTTCACAAAAACAGAGCTCCTTTTCTTCTTCTTCTTCACAACAGCAGCAGCAGCTGGAGAGACAGGGAGAGTGGGGTGATCCGTGTCAAATAGAGAGTCGCATGTTAATGTATATGAGAGGAGAGGGGAGTTGGAATATAAATAGAGGAATAGATAGATGCCACGTCATGACAAATTAGAAAAGTTGTTAGTGTTGATTATTACTGTGTGAATTTTGAATTTCCTAATACTCCTTTGATTAATTGTTTCATTTATTGCTTTAGTTAATGTTTTAATTTAATTTAATTGAATTATGGTATGCGGATGGAGTTGGGGGAGGAGAATTCAAAGAAAGGGAGGCGCCTAAGTAAATGCTAGCATTTAATGCTTTGATATACTGCCAGTCGACATTTGTGGCTCTTAATTTTGGATATTTAGATATACCCCCCTTGACTCTTAAGGAATTATCCATTCATCTCTTAATTTCTTAATATAATGCTATTAAATCACTAAGAGGCCAGGCTTGAGCCTTAGGTTAGGTCCCATATTGAACAGATTTTCTCCTCGTAATTAATGACTTGAACCAACCCCTTAATTGTGCTGTCAAACAAGAATTATATTCCTCGTGGATATGATTTCTCAGTCTTTAAAATCTTACGGCTCTAAATTGTAAATAAAGAGATTGAATATAGAAAAAATAAAAATAAATATTGTCTGAATTCAATGCATATACTTAAGTGTGATAATTCTTGTTTTTTAAAGTGTTTTTTTTTAATTCCATGAAGGTAATATTTTTTTAATATTTTAAAAATTATTTTTGATATCAGCATATTTAAATAATTTAAAAATATATAAAAAATTAATTTAAAATAAAAAAATTATTTAAAAAATCATGAAAGGCAAATTCCACCTAACCCAAGTAGTCTCTCAATTATTCAAAAAATCATGAAATTAATACGAGTTGCACCGCACTTAACATGTGAATTTAATTTAATAATAAATTCATAAATTTTATAAAAGACTGTTCAAAAACTCTATTGAATAAATTTAAATTTAAAAAAAAACACGTAATTTACAATTCTATATTTTAGATTAATTGAATTTGGTTGATAAAATTAATAACTGAATTCGATTCTCTGTATTAATTAAATCACGCCCTGCCAAAAATAAAAAATGGATTCACAGTATTGAATTGAAATCAATCGATCCTACAAAAATTTAAGATTTCCAAATTAACTCCTTGCACATGAGCTTGAGATGATATCTTCGATACTTAACTGGGTTTAAATTAAAGAGATTATTTCAATCCTTTTTTTGTCTTTGAAAATCCATTATCTTCTTTTTAAGTTTCTTGCGGTTCATTTCATGATGCCTAAAATTTTTAAAATGGGGAAATCTACCCCTATACTTCAATTTTAAAAACACCAACCCTCTCATTTTCAATTTGTGGTGAGATATGGCCATTTCTGCTATAAGATTGAGAAGGCTTGCTGTAGATTCATACAGGGGGACAATGGCGGAAAGGACAAGAACCATCTTATCAGATGGAAATCAATTTGTCAGGCCAAGATAGATGGAGGGTTAGGTGTCAGAGAAATGTATCCAATGAACAAAGCTTTCATCGTGAAATTGGGATGGGGAATTATTAATGACAGCAGCTACCTTTGTGCTAGAGTCTTGCGTGGAAAGTATATTAGAACAAAAGATAATATTCCCTAGGTTCAAGCTAGAGGGGAGGATTCTCCTCTATGGAAAGCTATTTGCAAGGTTTGGCCCCCGGTGATTAGCGAGATTGGTTGGTCAATTGGGAGTGGAGACAAGATGAGGTTCTGGATATTGGATAGTTGGGTGGACGGGTTTAGCCCTTATTTCATCATACTAACAAAATGCTTCTGAGAATGAGAAAGGCATATCAGTTGTTGACATGGTGCTTCCCAATAAGCAATGGAACTGGGAGGCTTATGCTAGATTTTTGCCCATGTAAGTGACTATGGTGTTAGCAAGCTACCCTTCCTCCATCTTCTGGTTCAGTTGAAGATTCCATTTTTTGACATACCTGATCTGCCAATAAAACTTTTTCCGTGAGGTCAGCTTATGAATTACAGACAGTATCTAGAGTTAAACATTCTGAGGTGGATCCACTTTGGAAACTGTTATGGAAATGGAATGGTCATGGGAGGATTAAGGTATTTATGTGGATTGTTACACGCAACAACTTTATGACCAATGCTAATATTGCAGACCATCCCTACTGTCACCATTGTAACTTGAATATGGAGACGGTGCTTCATGCCTTGCGGGACTGTCATTTAGCTCAAAATGTTTGGAATAGCCTGGTAAATTGTGGAGATAAAAAGGAGTTCTATTATGCAACTTTATCTTCATGGATGATCCAACAGTTGCTATTAACACAGGATGATGCACTTCAGTTTGAGTTGAATTATGGGAGAGTCATTACTGGTCCAGAGCTCGCGTGGTCTTTAAAAATTAGAAAACTCATTACTTGAATTAGACTTCACTCTCGCCGTGGATTTCATAACTACAGATATTATAAAGATGGATGTGAACTATTTTTTGTTAAGTAAAGCTAGGGAACTTCTTGCTAGACACTAGGAAATCAAAGTTCAGCACATCTACAGTGAGGCCAACTCAGCAGCAGATTAGTCAACGAACTGTAATTTAACCAGGAATTCATTCGATCTGATCTTGTAATGCCTAATGAACCCTCGAGGGTTTATACTCAATATTGTATTATTATGACCTCTCACATGGTGTACTCTTGCTATTTAGTTTTTTTGGGCCTTTTTGCCCCTGATACTACCAAAAAAGAAAATGCTTCAAAGCATATGAATGGGGCTCGAATGAAAATTCATCATAACTGGATTAGTATTAATTAGTTAGATGCTACAGCGCCCCTGTACAGGGAAAATTGCATAGGAGCCAGAGAGGTTTAATGTCTTGAAATCTGCATTTACTTCCTTATCATAGAGAGAGAGAGAGAGAGAGAGAGTAACTACCATGCAAAGGAAGGTGCAAGCATTTAAGAGATACCACAAAGTCTTAAATACAACATTAGAAGTCTTCAAGACATGGCTAGGATTGCATTTATGGGTATTATATAAAAAAATATTTTCATATTGATGCTTAATTTATACTTGAACTAGAAATAATAACAAGGGTAATAAAACCCACTAATTATCAAGGTAATATAAAAAAGAGTTGAGGGAAGAAAGGTATTATTACCCTAGCCATGTCTTCCCGAGTTTCTCATGGCTGGGCTCTAAATTCTCGAACGCAATACCTTTCACGTAGGCATTATATTTTTAGAAGGATACTATTGGCATTAAATTTTATGCAACCATCAGTATTTACCACCACCTTTTCCATGGTATGAATCGACTCAAGACTTCAAGAAATGATGCTTGACAAGAAAAAACCAAACAAGACTAGATATCATTGCTCTTCAGACTTCTGGTTCTTTGGGTTGCTAATGTTATTTACGTTATTTTGTGCTGGTGAAATCATGATGGGATGTGATGAGATCATGGAATTGGGTGATGCTGAAGAATGTTTGAGTTTTAGCTTGGTGTGATGATATACAAGTAGTGGATCAAGAGCTGGGCAGGTTATGTATTCATTAGTTTTTCTGGTTTTTTCTTGCTCTCTCGTGTCATTTATCTTATATATATATGGTGGCTATTGTTTTATTTGTATTTAAACTTGTATGCTTCTCCCTTTTTTTTTCTGCATTTCTGTAGTCACCGGTAGCTACCTTGACATTATTATTATTATTATTATGATGAGCATTCAGTGTAAATTCTTGTGCAGTCTTTTTACATGTAATTAGATGACTGTTACTTGTCGGGTTTATTTGAAAATACAGTTGTGATTATTTTTTAAAGTGTTTTTATTTAAATATGTATTAAAATGATATATTTTTTATTTATTTAAAATTATTTTTGATATCAGCCCATCAAAATAATCTAAAAACACCAAAAAAATATTAATTTAAAAAAAAAAATACAAAAAATTTAAAGTTTTTCAAATACATTTTTAAAACACAAAAACAAACAAGACCTAAATATAATATAAAAAATATAATTTTTTTCACAGTACATACAAGCATTCCTATAAACTTTAGAATCATTTTCTGTTTTTTAAAGTGAATTTAAATTTACAATAATTTTATTTTATTAAATCTAAAAGTGGATAATTGTTACCTTTAGTATTTATACTTAGAGATAGAAATTGGAAAAAATGAAGGATTGGGTTCCTTTATAGTATCCTCCTAATTATTCATCTGAAAAAAAAACTCAGTACATATATGACAATTGGAGTGTGTTTTTTTATATATATTATAGTTTAATTATAAAATACAATATCAGTGATATATATAAGACAATAGATCTAATTGAAGGAGCTTGCATAAGCATTCACAAATAATAGGAATTTGAAAGCATTGATCTTACCACTTACCATAGATCTTCAAAAAATTCCTTAAATTACTAAATTTCACCACACAAACTAATGTAAAAAAATCAAGATGGGGAGATTAGGTGCGGATGCTCGGTAATAATTCAGAATTGAATCAAAAAAATTTATTTATATTTTTTTATAATTGGTTTAATTTTGCTTCTATCTGTTTAGTCTAGTTCAATTGATTTTATTTTTCTGAAACTAAAATTAAACTGGATCAAATAAATTTTTAATTTTTAATTTTTTTCTCAATTAATTTTATTTGAATTTTTTATTTTTAATTTTATCGGCCCATCAGTTTTTTAAACCGCTCTACCCATCATAGCGCGGCCCTAGACTAGTAACCGCTACTTTTTTTTCCACTTCGGTTTTTATCGGTAAACAAATCTAAAAACATGCTGTTGCCAACACAACTCAGGAATAATTATGGGGTCCACCAATAACCTTGTGCAATAAATATAAGGTCTTTCCCCCTCCGATATTCCGCAATAAATTAAATACGCAATCTTTCTTTCTCTAACGAAGAAATCAAGCAGAGAAAGAAGAGAAAATAAAGATGCAGATCTTTGTTAAGACCTTGACTGGAAAAACCATCACTCTTGAGGTTGAGAGCAGTGACACCATTGACAACGTCAAATCCAAGATTCAGGTAGACTTCTTATCTTTGTTTCTTTTGGTTTTCGTTTTAATTGATTCTTTTGTGTTCCTTGTTTATAGTCTTTTCACGGATATGGGTCCTTTTGTTTTGATAAATATTCCGTTTATTGATGATTGATATTTGGAAAGGCTATATTTGGTGCTGTGGGTTTGGTTTGTGTTGACATGAAATGGAAATGATGGGTTGTTTTCTCGTGGAATTAGTTATAAATTTAGAGCTTTATGTGGGGTTCCTTTTCTACTTGCAATAATCATAGTATGATTTGGATGTTGCTGATAAGAGAATTTGTTGCTAACTAGCAAAGATGCATGAATTTAGTTAGGTTTTAATGAATATTTCCTTTGGAAAAGCCTTTAACTTGAGCTCAGCACAGAATTGTCAATAAGAATGGACTAGCAATAGTTTATTCATGATTTTCTTTGTCATATATTGACAACCTTACATGAATTCTTGAAAAAAAATTTGTTGGGTTTTTGGATCTGTTTCCTTATGGAAAATTCCGGATTGAGTATCGGATTTGTAATTTTTTTTTATTTTGTTGGGAGTTGGGTGAATTGGTGCTTGACAATTAGTGATGTGCATGGTTCAGGACAAGGAAGGCATCCCTCCAGACCAGCAGCAGAGGTTGATTTTTGCTGGTAAGCAATTGGAAGATGGCCGGACACTTGCTGATATAAACATTCAGAAGGAGTCAACACTTCACTTGGTTTTAAGGCTCAGAGGAGGAACTATGATTAAAGTCAAGACTCTCACTGGAAAAGAAATTGAGATTGACATTGAACCTACTGATACCATTGATCGTGTGTAAGGAAACGCGTTGAGGAGAAGGAAGAGAGAATTCCACCTGTGCAACAAAGGTAACTATTTAGATCTTATGCTTTTGCATAACTACTTTGAACATTTTGAAATTGCAATTCAATTATCTGTTGTTGATTATCTTTCTTGTTGCATATATAAATTATAAAAGATGGTAATTTGTCTGTGTTATTTTGGTGCATTCTGTTTGATTTCAATTCACTTAGTTGCATCCTAAACCATCCAAACTATCTACAACTATTTTGTTTGGTAAAATGGTCAATACATTTATCTAAACAGTGAATGCAACCTTGCCAAAGCTAGGTGAAGGCTTGTTAGTTTGCTACAGAAATAGTATTGTCCAGTTTCACTTTATGGACCTTGTTGCTTTCTTATTCTTGAATGATGATATGGTCCACTATTACTTCATTCCTTCCGTTGACACTGGTTGCAGGCTTATTTATGCTGGGAAGCAGCTTGGTGATGACAAGACTGCTCGAGACTACAATATTGAGGGTGGCTCTGTGCTTCATCTTGTGCTTGCTCTCAGGGGCGGTTTTTGCTTATATCATTAGGAAAATCTACTTACTGAGACTTCGTCTGTGATGTGTGGATTAATTTTATGGATTGTTTCCTCATTTACCTTACGTTGTCTTGTTTTATTTCTACTATTTATATGCCTTCGGCTAATAAATAATGTCCTGAATTTTTCCGACTGGTAGGCGCGCTTATGCTTCTTATGTTTTTACTGGAAAAGAGGGAAGAAAAGGTTCGGTCTTTAGTGCAAAAGATAAAAGAGAATTTTCGAGTCAATGGGGCCCTTTTCATTAAAAATCTGCTCGAGTTCACAAGTAATTGCTGTTTTTAGTGAAAACCATTAGCTGTTAGCATAGCACTAGTTATAAGCTATATGCTGCGGTCTAATTTTTTTTTATGGGAAAAAATTGAGGGATTGATTTGAATAAAAAAGGAGTTTTTTTTTTTTTTTTGTTATGAACATGAAGCTTCGTAATCATTCTCACAAACAATAATTTGTGATCTCAGGTATGGGGAAAGGATTTTCAAGTGTAACTACGTACATGTCCGGGTCAAGAAACAAGATGAGTTTCAAAACTATGTATAAAATGCCATAACATTTATTAAGCTAATTTCTTAATTCGTGGGAATAGTCAAAGAAGACATTATTTGTGGGATGTCAAAGTAAGTAAATAATTAATATAAAAAGTAGTTTATTCTCGAGGTCCTATTTATGAGTAAAATTTAATTGATATGCTCCTAAAGTTCTTAGTCTATATCAAATTGTTCGATTTTTAAATTAATATTTAATCTCATATATATGCTATCCAATTCGTAAATAATTTTAGAAGAACAAAAATCTTAAGTGATACTTAGTTGAAGCTTTGATAAATTAAGGTTTTGTCCCTAACATATAACGTCAAGAAAGAGTAAATGGCTATTTCCCTCTACCACAATGAAAAGTTGCTTGAAATTAACACTAATTAAAAAAACTTGGCCAGCATCAGTAAGTTAGCTAGCGTCCATTAATTTTATATTTATACTTTTCCTTTTCCAAACACAGAGGAACAACAAGTGATTAATCTTTGGATGGATCAATATATGGAACAACATGTGGTTTTCTAGGTAATAAGCTGAGAAAACAAATAACTGGAACTCTCCTCATCGAATAAAATCCGTTAACATCAAGATTGACCATCTTGATTGCCAGAATCAGTGCCAACAATGATTTTCTCTTTCTGCTATTAGAATTTGACAACTTTATCTTATCTCTCAAATCAGGGACTAAAAATATAAGAAAAATATAGTTTTCAACTAAAATTGATTTTTTTGAGATTTTAAAAATTGAAGGGACCAAATATTTATAATTCAAAAGTATGAGGACTACAATGAACAATTCACCAAAAGCCACTTATTTTCCCCGCTTTTTTCACTTTGATCCCATTTCTTTTTTATCCTACATTTTCCTAACAAAATAACTTAAATTGGCCTTCAATTTGGTCATATAAGGGTGAAAAAAAGTTTCGGGATAAAACAATTGCACCATAAAAGTCTACAATGCAATGAGTTGCTCACAACATTTAATGTTTTCTAAAATACCAGTCCACTGACCCACGCTCCGCCGCGATAAGATCAATTTTTTTAAAATATAAAAAAATTGTTAAGAACATGGAGAGTTTTGTGACAATGTCATTAAAGCTAGCCAAGTGGGTCAAATTTAAAGCCTTATGTCCTAACTCTTTGCCTAACTCAAGTTTTAACTAAACCACGTGGGAGGTGGCTCGACTTACATCGATCGATTTTATGGATCCAAAGGTAACCTGAATGACAGGTAATAACATGGTTTAACTTTTTAAGAAACTTTTAAATGACAACATTTTAAAAAAATATCGAAACAAAGACAAATTGGATCAACCCCCTGACTTGAGTCATGAACTCTATTAGATTTAATAAAAAAATTATATTTATTTATTTAATTATATAATAAAAATAAATACTTACAAAATTCAACATCAACCCTAAAATATATATTTATTTGAGATTGTGATAACCCTATAGAAGACGAACAAAAATAAACCTTGTAATCTATTTCCTAACTAATCCAATATTGAAAGACAAAATCAAAGAAATAATAATAATAATAATTAAAAACAAAAAGGAAAAAAAATATCCGGTTGTGGGTAAACCCCTCAAACTTGTGAATCAGGTAACCTAGACTAGCATACTAAACCCGTGAATTGGGTTATGGACTCCATTAGGGTTATGATTTATTTTTTAAAACTGTTTGTTATTTAACTATATAATAATAAAAATAAACGATCGAAATATTTTTCTGAGACCATGATAACGAAACCAATTATGAAACTGGATTCCCAATTAACCCAATATGTATAGATGAAATTGAAAAAAAAAGTTAATCTTGGAAGACCCATGAACCATGTTAACCACTCAAACTTGTGAATAGATTTATAGGTTTTATAAAGTTTAATAACATGAGCTTTTTCTGAAACTATTTTTTTAACTACATGAGAAAAAATAGACGATAACAAAGTCAAGTTCAATTAAAAAAAAAAACACTCTGCCAAACTCGTAAACTAGGGCAACTTTGGTTACCTTAACAAACCTGCAAACTACTTTAACCTTATAAAAAAAATATTATAAAACTCAATTCTCAATCACGTGAAAAATAGAATAGACAAAAAAAATTGAAAAAACAATTAACAAAAATTCAAGAAAAAAAAAACAATACACTGTAATGCAATGGATATGAATAAACAAGAACTTCCACGCACCCTTCAGCTTTTCTGATAATGTTAATAATATAATAAGAGCTATAAAAACTAAAAAGAGGCGAATATGAGTTTCATATACGAGCGGGCTTTCTTATTTTAAGGCATGGGCCTGTTTCCATCAAGTTAAAATATGAGTCTTCAAACTCTATTCAAAATGTAGCCCAGTCTCACTTTGGTATTTAGCCTGCTGGGCTCACTCATGACACTGTGGTTCATCCTGTAATATCCACAGGCATATTTAATTCAATTTTTACTCTTCAAATAAATTATAATTCTCTTTGTTTTCATTAAAAAATAAGATCAATAATTCAAGCTAGCTATGGCCATCAGGTCATATATAAAAGCTTTACTATCTTCAATTCTCTGTCTTGATTTTGTGAACACAAGATAAATCTTGACGTAGAACAAGTAGGTCAACAACAATCTATGATCAACCATACAAATTTAATAATAGAACCCCAAAAGTCGATCTATCTACAACATATATAGAAGAAATGCTTTCCTTTAGCTTTAAGCCATACTTTTTATCCAGATGTTTGTTGAGGTACATGAGACATCAAAGGAAAAGTTATTCGACGTTTTCTTCTTTATTATGTCAATATCCACCTTTTGAGGTCGTTTTGTGATTCGGCCTCGTCAATCTCACGTCAATAAACCTAATTTGTGTGTGATTTCCACCATTCATTTTATTTATTTTCTTTATTTTGGCATTTATTTATGTATTTCATTAATTACATGATTTTAACTTTCCCACTTTACCTTAATTTACCTCTGTGAACATGCCCTTCATTTAGGTTTTAGCACTGTTATAGAAATCTAGTTTGAAGTGTGCTTCTCGAGTTAGCGTTTAATTACTGTATCATAACAGGAGATACATAAATAATAATGATAAAAATAAATCTAGTTTAAGAGATATATACAAAAATACAAAATAAATATATTTTGAGATAATTTTGTAGTAAATTTTTATATTTTAAAACAAAATACAAAAAACTTGTCCATTTTATTTTTATTTTTTTTATCCCGAAACAATAATCAAATGCTAAAAAAAGAATTGAGGGATTTACGGTGTCTTAAAGGACGATGCTCAATGCATTTAGGGTCACCAGACATAAATTGCGTGCGTTGAATGCATTTAGGCATGCACCATGCAGTTAGGCAGGCATGCTCTCATAAACACACAGAGAGGGATTGTTACTACTTATCACTGTCAAAACCTTACCTAAAGATTCTATAATTTGCCTTTGTATACCTTCTTGTTGATGGGTTTAGTTGCACCAAAATTTTGTGTTCTTAGGATTTAAGGAACTAAACACTATGACTCTATACCAAAATTTCCGTTGCTTTCTAGCTTAATTGTCATGAATTTGGTGCCGAAACCTACATCGTCAAGCACCATTATCACCAAACAAATTGCATATGGCACGGCAAATATCTAACACACACAGAGGTACACGTCCCCATGATCATGCCCGTTTCGATTTGCTACTGATTTGATCTTCTGTAAATTCAATTTAAATTCGTGCGACTTACCGTGTCGTGAAATAATACCTGGAAAACAAAAAATAGTATGCATAACGAAGGCATATTAAATCTTTAATACCCTGTCTTAATTTTCGCAAAAATTCTTTTATGCTATTAAATCTTAATAAAAAGTGGAAACATACAAGGAATCAATCAACCTAAAAATTAAAATTAAAATTAAATTAAGCGAGGCCTTCCAATATTCATTACGCGAAGAGACCTTATAATATTTATATTATATTCCCCAACACTAATTACAAGAAAAGATAAGTTAAGTCATTATAAATATAAAGATGAAAACTCAGAGAAATATTGTTTACTAAAGAAAGAGCAAGAGGTTAATTTGCCTACAAATGTTTCCTCATCTGTGCGTGCCAATATTTATCCTTTAAACGGGATCGAGAAAAATGCCATGCAGCATGCTAATGCTATTATTTTGGCAACATCATAGATAACAATAATAAAACATAAAACTTGCTTAATTAGATAATGCTTAACATGGAGGCGGGGTTTGATATCGTGGTTGAAATTATATTTTTTAAAAATTTAAAAATATTTTTTTATTTAAAATTATATTTTAAAATCTTTTCATGTCATTTTAATGTATTGATGTAAAAAATAATTTTTAAAAAATAAATAAAATATTATTTTAATATATTTATAAATAAAAAAATTATTTT
The DNA here is from genome assembly GCA_007827005.2 of Populus simonii. Taxonomy (NCBI): domain Eukaryota; kingdom Viridiplantae; phylum Streptophyta; class Magnoliopsida; order Malpighiales; family Salicaceae; genus Populus; species Populus simonii. The sequence goes on from CM017468.2 coordinate 17,757,811, forward strand.
AAATCACAACCATTATCATACTTTCAAAATGATAATCACAGGGTGTCATTTCATTTAAAATTAAATGCTTTGGTAATTAGTCACCATTCTGCATTAAAATGAGAACCGAAATGTTACTGTCATGTATTAGAAAACCCAGGATCTCTTGAATGTGGACACACTGATCATCAATGTATAAAAAGTCACTATTTCCTGCCAAGAATTAATTAGAGATCAAATATCAACTCTAGGGGCATGCCACATGGCTCCAAATATATGTATATAAGCAGTACGTCATGCATATGTTATTAAAAAATAAATATATTTTTTTTCCTTCTCTTGTGATCTTGGACTTGTCTAGTTTGGTAATGATGAAAAAGTCTTCAAAGGTTAGTGAGGCTACTAACCAGAAGAAAGATGTCAAGATTAGGTACCGAATGCTAAAAAGGACTTGTAATGTTAGTTTCCCTAACAAAAGACTTGAGACGAGCAGAGCTTCAATAATAGTGATAATTGTCATTTTCAAATGGTTAGACTTGTTTTGCTAGCTAGACTTTTAAGCAGGTCTGCATGGGGCAGGGGCTTGGCATTTAATTAAGCACTAGTGTTGGTGTCCAAGTTTATTTTTCTTGATCATCATATTAGTGTCAAAAGTTTTATTATATTCAAAAGGCACTAAATTGAGCGGGTGACCTAATTAAATACTAAGACCACTTGCTTTTTTATCACAGGATCGAGGAGTATTAAGTCTCCGAAACATTCCAGTTGCTGTTTTATAATGAAGAACATTGTCTGAGAAAGAGCTAATGTTATGTTATCGTAGCAGAGGGCATCTTTCATGGCCTTCATCATACTATATACCGTAGCTGTTAGTTTGAAAAAAATTGTGTTAATTAGTTATTTCATAGTCGAGATCGAGGGTGTTCTTATTCTTTATTAAGGCCTTCTATATATATATATATATATGGAAATTAATGGGTGAATTTAGGTAAGGGGCCATTTTCAACATTGAATATTAAATGCGCTAGCTGGGGATATAAATGAAATTAAAGGAGCAGTAATATATGATGAGAGCTGATATTATATTAATTGTTAATGAAATGTGAGTGGTTTTCAAGTTAATCTCCAATTAGATTTGGTCTCAAGCTTTACTAAATACAATGAATAAAGAAAAGTAATACGTTTACTTTCCGTATTTGAGAAAAATAATTCTTCGGATGGATATTGTTTTTTTAGAAGACATGATGGCTAATGCCTAATGGTTATATGTCATGTGAGCATTAATGTAAACCTGAAAAGTCATTTTTTTGTTGCCAACAAATAGAATTTCCTATAAGCGTAGGATAATTACTTTCTAACTTATTCGGAAGATTCTATCCAATCAAATTATTTTAATTAGGTTTTAGTGTATGAATGTATGACTTTTATATGTTAGAGTTTATTTGATATTTTAAAAAATTGTATTTGTTTTTAATTTGAACAAATTAAGCTTTATTTTGTAACTTGCGTGTTTTATAATGAAATAAATAATGCCTTATTTAATGAGTATGTTTTATATTTTGTTAATTTTATTATTAAGTTGAAAATTTCTGTAAATTTGAAGAAATTTGAATTTTTATAAAAAACTAATAATGATTTAAGGGTATTATTAAAATAGACTGAATAAGTTAGAACCAAAGATAGCTAATTAGTTGGGTACCAAAAATTTGTTTAGCTCACATTATAAATTATTATATTTTGTCATCAATATTCTATATAGATTTTATATAAGTAATGAATGATCGTTCTTGGATGTATCGAGTTTCACCTGAAAGGTTGTGCATGATGGATTATTGTAAGAGGCTGATGATGCTATTAAATACACACAATCTAATCTGAAAAATATTAGTGGAGGCGGTATTAGATGTCCATGTAAGAGGTGTAAAAATAAAACATTCCTCGGTCTAGATGTTGTTATGATGCATCTTCTATAAAAAAAGTTCATGGAAAAATACTTGTGTTTGTTTACTCACGGAGAACCATATGTTCCTTATAAAACCATGGTAGAAATGATGGTTGAGTCGACTTATAGTTCTAGCAACGTGCATGGAGTTGTAGATGATAATAGTAATCATTGTAAGAGTATGATTATGGATACAATGAGAATGAATCAGAGTGATTCAGATGAATGTTCAATCATAAATGAAGAACAAAATATAGACACAACCAGTTTTTTTGATCTTTTGAAAGATTATGATGAACCATTATGGGATGGGTGAGCAAATCATAGTACATTATCGATCGTTGCACATGTGTTCACCATTAAATTAGATCATGTACTAAGCGAGGCTGATTATGACAGAATCATCGGATGGGTAATAAGCATTCTACTTGATGGGCATAAACTGAAAGAAAACTTCTATGTTGCTAACTCCATAATGAAACCTTATGGCCTAAGATACCCAAAAATTGATATATGTCCAAACTTCTTTATGTTGTACTACCTAGAAAATGCATATTTGATTGAGTGTAGAACCTGTAGGCATGGTCGGTATAAACCCAAAACTGGTAGGAAAGGACTCTTGTCGCACATAAAAAACTTGTATACTTCCCAATCATTCCTAAACTGCAAAGGTTATTTATGTCTCTAAAGATTATTGAGCACATGACATGACATCATTCACATGATATGATGGATGAAGTCACGATGCACTTTTTTTTTATGGTGAAGCTTGGAAATAATTTAGTATGTACAAACAGACTCAATCTATTCGGGTCATTTCCTGCACCATATTCTTGTTGGCCGGTGATACTCACAGTTTATAACTTGTCATCGGGAATGTGTATATGACCAAAGTTAATGATCTTATCTATTGTCACACCTGATCCTAATAGTATGGGTAGAAATATAGATGTTTGTCTTCGATTGTTGATTGATGAGTTGAAGCAATTGTGGTCATCCGAGAGTTTGACGTATGATGTCTTAAGGAAATAGAATTTTCAGATGAAAGCAACTTTGATGTGAACTATCAATTATTTTTCTATGTATGGAATGATGTTTTGTTAGAGCACGCATGAAAAATTAACATGTCCATAATTTGGAGTTGGTTTATGATGGGTCATAGGTCACAAAGCCCCAAGCCGACTTTGTATTAGACAAGAATACACAGTTATTTGTCTACCAATGACTTAAAAGTTTGTATTTTCCTAATGGATATGCTTTGAACATATCTAGATTAGTGAATTTAAAGGATGACAAATTATATTGAATGAAGAGTCATGATTGTCAAGTGTTTATCTAAACACTCATTCCACTTACTTACTGATATTTATTGCCAAAAAGGTTATATGATGCACTAACGAAGATCAGTTATTTTTCTTAGAGATATATGCTATAATAAGTTGCATAGCAAACACATGGAGAAGTTTGAAATGAATATCGTCCAGACAATCTGCAAACTTGAGATGATATCCCCTTTATCTTTCTTCGACTTAATGAAACATCTACCCATACATCTATCGTTTTTATGGTAAAACATCCCTTCCTTATTTTTTTTCCTAAATACTAATGGTAACAATAACATCACCAAACCATCATGATCTAGTTGTAACAACTCTTTAAAACACATCCAACAACAACCAAACCCATGGTGGGGAGGGAGAAACTTAAAGAAAGAAGAAAGGGAAAAGAGAGAGAGAGAAAAACTTAGACAACCTGATCTACTCCTACATGGGGTAGTGAGGCTTGTTGGCAGTGTAGAAGTGAAAAGGAAAAATTTGCGCATCTAATAGAGTGACTCATTCGCCTCCCAGCCTTACTGGTGCATGAAATGATTTGCCAATAACGTTGGTAGCCTATCTATGTATGGTTTACATGCGCCGCAATTGCCTCCCTTTATACTAGCTACTCTAGTTGAACCCAACAACTTTGAAAGGTCAATTTGAAACCCTAAATGGATTGTTGAATAATTTTAACATGTTATTGAGTATTGGATTTATTATTTTCGATGATTTTTGGTTTATTGTTAATTTGTTGTGGATGATTGTTGAAGATATTTAAAGTGTTGTGGTCTAAATCGATGTGTGGAAATCTTGGTGATATGAAGGTGTCAAGGAATTTATTTTGAGATGGAATAAGGATGAAAATCAATACCTTGCAATAAGGTTGAGAAAATCAAGATTAATTTTGGTTTATCCAAAACATAATGGTTTGGTCTTGGTGTGAAATTTGATGTGTGTTGTTTTGTTTTTGAATTGATGTTTTGATGAGGTTTTTGAGTTATGTTTTTGATTCATTATGATGATGTGACAATACTTTTAATTTTGTGTTGATGTTTTTTTGAAATTGCTATGTCGTTTTTAATTATTGTATGTTGATGTCATTTTTTACTAGTTATGTTGGTATTGTTTTTTACGTCTTGTGTTAATAGTTTAATATGTAATTGTATCGCATAGTAATAATTTTATTATTTACCGATCCTTTACCTATGACATATGTACCCTTATCAGACAATGTCATATGATGAGATTAGTCAATAATAAAATCAGTTAATATATTAAATTATTGTATCTAAAATATTTCCAAGATTTTTTTTCCTATGCTATTTTGTAGTATATTAATATTTTTATTATTTATTGATCCTATACTTGTGACAAATGCACCGTCATATGGTAGAGTCATAAAGAGAGAATAGTCAATAATAAAATCACTTAATACGTTACATAACTGTATTTAAAATATTTATAAATCCTCTACCTATGGCAGATGTAGATATATTAAGCAGTGTTATAGGGTGAGATTAATAATAATAAAATCATTTAATAAGTTACATTATTGTGTTTAAAATAATTTTTAATATTTGTTTTTCTTGCAATTTTGTCATGTATTAATAATTTTATTGTTCGTTGATCCTACCCATGTCAGATATATCATCACCGGGTTATGTCATAGGATGCAGTTAAAAAACAAATAATAAAATATTTTTAAGATATCATTTTTTTTTTCATATTTTTTTAAGATAAATTTTTTTTTTCCTTGTGAATTTGGACTTGTTGATTAGAGGGTGCCCCTAAAAATACCCTTATAAGCTACTCTTTAAGCTATCTAATCAGTCACCTTCAAAAAGCATTATCACTCATAGTAACAACGTTGTTTTTAAAATTATAAGTGTAAATCTTTTATGAAATATTAGCATTAATTTTAATTGTAAATATTTATTTGATAATTGAATTTGAATTTTCTATATGTGTGTGGATTTATTCTTGTGTTCTTATTTTTAGAACATTTTTTTTATGACGCGAGCAAATTTGGCTTTGATCGGTGTGATCTTATATAAGCCCATTGAGTGTGAATGATGACTTTCTAGCCCATTTCAATCAATATATTTTGAAAAGGCATATGTCTATAATTTTTTCACCATACTCTTGGTTCTAACACCAACATATCAAAAGTCATGATTAGGCCTTTTTATGAGGTCCAGGTCCTAAATACTATCTTAGGTCTTAATATTTTATATTTAAAAATTACCTTAATCATCCTATACTTTACTTAATTTTATATTAAAATAAATTATGAAACTCAATTCTCGATCAACCCAATGTTGAAAGATGAAATTAAAAAAATCAAATAAAAAAAGAATTGAGTCAACCTAGGTTAACCCATCAAATTTGTAATCCGAGTAATAATATGAGGATAACCTCATAGAAAGGAAACCAAAACAACTTACGAATCCTAATTTCTAATTAACCCAATATTGAAGGATAAAATTAAAAAAATTTTAAAAAAATGACCCTAGTCAACTCGGGTTAACTTGACAAACTCATGGCCTAGGTCATGAGACCGGGATAACCCAAACAAAAATAAATTTAAATAAATTATGAAGCTTAATTCACAATCAATCCAGTGTTAAAATATAAAATAAAAAAATAGATTAAAAAAATAACTTGAAAAAATGACTCGAGTCAACCCGGGTTAATCTATCAAACCCGTGACCCGAGTCATAAGATGAGAATAACCTCATAGAAAGTAAACCATAATAAATCATGAAACCTAATTTCTCAATCAACTCAATATTGAAGGATGAAATTAATAGAGAGAAAACAATTAGGAAAAGGGAAGAAAAACTTTAATCAACCGAATTAATCCGTCAAAATTATGGTTTAGGTTATAAAATTGAGATAACCTCATAAAAAATTAAATTAAAAAAGTTATGAAGTTCAATTTCTAATAAACTTAATGTTGATGGATAAAATTGAAATTGAAAAAGAAACATAGATTGTAACCAAATATATATATATATATATATATATATATATATATATATATATATATATTCTAATAATTAGTATTATGTGAGAAGTATACTAAACACCCCCCCCCCCTCTCTTTTTTGTTAATAAATGTTGATACAAATAATATGAAAAAGTGATGTCATTTTGGCCAGATAGATGGCTAGCATTATGTCACCCATATGGACAACCATAATGCATCCCTCATTGAATTATGTGGTCACTGGGAGTAAATCTATTCTGAAAACGGACAAGTACAGAATAGTGAGCTTTATTGGAGTGGGATAGTCTGCGTTAATACAGGATAACGAACAGTAAAAAAAATGTTAGAATTATAGAAATTCAGCAATCATTTTGGATCTCCTTCTATTTATCGCCACAAATAACACAACCTATGGCATGGCATTACCCTTGTGGGCTCTAACCCACTTCTCTCTATATATATATGTCCTAAGATATTCCAATACCAATATACATATAACTGAGAGATGGCGATGACAAAGAGTCTCCAATACATTGAGTAGTCTTGATATTGCTAGCAAATTTGAGAGAGATCATATCATCATGGGTAAAGGGAGAGCGCCTTGTTGTGACAAGACTCAAGTGATGAGAGGACCATGGAGTCCTGCAGAGGACCTGAGGCTTATAACTTTTATTCAGAAACATGGACATGAAAACTGGAGGGCTCTCCCTAAACAAGCTGGTCAGTCTCCACTCTGATCTTTCTCCTCTTCTTGATCATGGATCGTATCGTTCCTGCACTCTTACATATCATTCTCATTGTTCTTACAGACTCATATCTAATGTTAGCTATGTGATCATGCCAATGATCATTTCCTTAATCTAGTTTACTTGGCAAACAAATCGACTTGTCTTGCATTCAACATTCTTTTTTTGATTCATCATCAGGGGGGGAGGAAAGGACTCACAAGTTTGAGTCTTTGGCTGTCCCTTGCCTTGATAGTTAAAAACATAAACATTTCTTTGCATCGATTGCTTCGTTAAATGCAGACTTCCTTGCAGAATTCAAATTTGTTTAATTACCAATCTTCCATAACACTCATTAGCCCTTGATTTCTTAATTTATGTACATATTTGTCTTTTTATTAGCTTAATTCAATCCAACTGTTCTCTCTCTCTGGTTTTTTTTTAAGAAAAAGTTTGAATGTAAGATTTTTTTAGGAGATGAAAACGTGAGTGCTAGACTCATTAGTGTCAATCCAACAGTTCAAGTAATGTTTTCGTCAGTATTAGTTTTACTTTTTACTTTTTTTCTTTGTTCTTTTTTTTTTATTCCCATCTTTTTTTCTTTTTAGGTAGATGTATGACCACTTGCACTTCGAATGAAATGTGTGGCCTTAACCGTTTTGTTGTGTGTTGACTAATGATTATATTAATGCTGTAATCAAACAATTATACCAGGAAGGCAACTTTGAAACGCTTAAATATACAATCAAACGGGTTTGAATTTTTAGCACTGAGATAAGGAAAATCATTTACTATACATGTATAACAATCATTTTCATTCCCAGCCTACAATATATAGATTATTATTCTATACAATGAATCCTTCCACCGTTTAATTTGTCATTGCCATCTTAAATTATGAATTAGGTGATATGGAAGATCAACATTCCAACTTTGATACCATTTCAATATATATCACTAGATGCAGAAAATCACCTCGAGATTGCATATTTATGTTTGAAAAGTCTCTTAAAAGAACTTGAAGAAAATATTGCTCAGATCGAACCGTGTTTTCCAAGGCACGTTAGCGTGGCATTTTTTCTGGTAAAATACTGAGAGATTTATTTGTTTTTTTAGCACTGGTAATGAGTAGTCTGAATCAATATATGTGGTAATCTCATTACACTTTGTATCTTCATATCTTGCCAAGTTGGATATTCCTAACTTAGATTCAAGGCCAGGCAGCGATCGATGGTCACATCGAAATGCCATAATTAAGACCTTAGGTTGCCAAATTTTCCCATTTTGTTGACAAAGATACAGGATGATATAGTTAAATAATCCAATTCAGACTAAAGGATACCAGCTAGGAAATGGGAAATAAATACTCGAGTCATTGAAAGAGTTACAAAAGTACTTGGATAGCTAAAGGTACTGCCTAAATGCCCCATCTAACACGCCGCTTAATTAGACTTGTTCGCTCTCACTATTTCATCTAAACACGTAGAAAAGAGTGGAGTACTAGCTAGAGGGAAGGAAACTTTCAACCTCAAAAGCTGGTTGAACAAGGGAAATTGAGTTCCTTGTAAATCTTAAAGCTAAAGCATTCAATATATATACACTTTCGTTTTTCATTTTTTTTTTAATCTTGTGGTTTTGTAGGGTTGTTGAGATGCGGAAAAAGTTGTCGATTGAGATGGATTAATTACCTAAGACCTGACGTTAAGCGTGGTAACTTCAGCAAAGAGGAAGAAGACACCATAATAAAGCTACATCAAACTTTGGGAAACAAGTAAATTACTCCTCAGCATAACACTAAAGAAATATCAACACACTCGTGCGTGCACACACACACACACACACACACATATTTTTTCTTTTAATTCCTAATAACAAATTATAAACTTGCAGGTGGTCAAAGATTGCATCTCATTTTCCAGGAAGAACAGACAATGAGATTAAGAACGTGTGGAATACTCACTTAAAGAAAAGATTGACATTAAAAGATGATGATGAACGTCCTAAAGGAGATGAATCAAAGGAATCCTCCTCAACCTCCTCGTCCTCGTCTACATCTAGCACGATCGTGTCAAGTGGAAAAAGAAATTTGGAAATGGAACTCTATCAGCAAAAGAATCAAGGGTCCTCCACGAAGAAGCCTCGTATCTTAGAGAATGTAAAGGATTCATCACCAAGGGAAGTATCTAATCAGTATAGACCAACTAAGAAACCAAAGGTATTATCAAGTTCCTCTATATCTTCTAACAATTCCAACATCACCAACTCTAGTCAAGTTGATGTTTCCAAGCCCGAAGATGATCAAATGGGTTCGTTGTTGAACTTTAGAGGACTTTATGACGTTCACAATTCATCAGAGGAGGTAAACAAACCAGAAGAAATCACGGCCGAAATCCCATTGGAGTCAGATTATGATTTTTGGAACATGTTAGATAGCTTAAGTTACTTGCAATCTAATGAAGTTCAATTGGAAAACGTTGAAGCATGCCAAATCTCAAAATTTGGAGATGCATATAATATTGGGGAAGAAGATCAAAATAAGAAGTGGCTGCGTTACTTAGAAAATGAACTCGGTCTAGATGTAACCAAGGATGAAAACCAGGAAAGTTCATTGAAGAATGCTGCCGAGACACTAGTCCCTGAGAATTTTCAGTACGAGATGCCATTGAAACCAGCCGAAGTCCATCCAGGGACAATTGAAAATTTTCATTTGGGGCCTTCGTTATGAATTTAGGAAAAAAAAGAAAAAAAGTCCGTTATGAAACCCTATAATTAAGTTAATTTAGGTCTTTTAAACCAGCAGTTTGTAGAGATTAAGTGTGTGAAACTATTGACTTCTCTTTCAATACACAAGTAGTTGGTGTAACTTTATATATATATATATATATATATATAATAAGTAGTTGGTATTACTGATCTCTAGTAAAGGCTTGTCTGCTATGATGGTAGCTTTTAACTGTGGTTTTGGGTATCCCTGTAATTGTAAATTGTGGATGTTGGAACGATGCTTATATATAAAATTGTAGTATTAAAAATGCTTTTTTCATTATGTACTATTAAAATGCATTTATATTAATAAAATTATGCAAAAAATTCCAAATTTTGTGACTTAATCAAACTTGTTTTTATGGTGTTTTGAAAAAAAAAACAACCAAAAACTTAATCCGTGTAGTTTAGCAAAACTAATTAATTAATCCGTTTTATGGGTTTTCTAATATATTTTTATTTTGATTTTAATAAATATAAGAGATAAAAAAGAATCAAATAAAATAAAATATTGATGAAAAAATACATTTAAATAAATTACCACTAAATTGAATATGATTAACACTAATTAAAATAATATTTGATTATTTTGATACTACATGGAATACTCAGATATATAATTCTAATAAACTACAAGAACTAAGTGATAATTAACTGTAGAAAATCAGTTTACTAAACATGGCCTGCCTTGGTGAAGTAGGTCATAGGGATGTATGATGGAATGACATAGACATTCTTCAAGGTTTAAGGAGGTGCCATGCATTTATATTAATTAAATTATTTTATTTTGACATTTTAGTGGGTTGGTAACATCTTTTACTTACCCACTGTTTAAAATTTGTGACGTTGGATTCTTGTATGCCCCCACACATTGAAAAAATGGTGGATAATATAACATGAATCTACCTCCAACAAGTCGCATGTTTGACCTCTCGTGGAATTTGTTGACAAACATAATGAGACTGGAAATTATGCCACAACTCAAGAAGTAAGCAGCCTAATTAACTAGAAATTAATAGCACCATAAGAAAATCTCTACTTTTTGTGTGCTGGGGAATATACGTTAATTTGTTTTAGTTTTTATGGTTAAGATTGAGTTTGGGTACAATTTAATTATACACAAAACTTAACTACAAAAATTAATTTTTTAATTATAAAAATTAATTTTTTTATTTTTTTTTTGCTTTTTTTTATGGGACACACACAAATTAACCATCAGTTCTAAAAAAAAACACAGTTAAATAAAACACATACTAGCTAGGGCGCTTCTAGGGGCAGATACGAAAGTTTACGAGGAAACCTCAAGTTTTTACACATTTCTCAATTAGGTTCTTGTCCATGTTTTTATTTCTTCCATCAAAATTTTAATTGAAAAAAAAACGCCATTTCATTTCATAAAATATTCAAGTATAACCCAATTATAAAATCTCATGTCTTTACTATTCAATGGAGGATGGTTATATTGGTTAAGGACGTATTCCCTAATGTTTATTATAATTAATTACTCTTACAAAAATATTAAAATTAGCTTCGAGATAAAATTATTTAATTTTATGTTACATGCAATAATTGTTCTTTAATTTTAAGCATTATTGTTTGTAAAAAGTAGACTACAAAATAACAAAAATGTACGTGAGAGTGTGGGAAAAAAGAGAATTAATGTTGTGAAGTTAAAGAAATACAAACTAAGAGAATAAAATGAGAAAACAAAATAGAAAAAGGACCAAGCGTTTGAATTTATAATTAAAAAATCATTTTTAATAAATAATTTATAACTTTTTTTAATAAGAAATTTAAAAATCTACTTGTATCAGAATTTAAAAATTATACACAAAATAAGTATTATTATACATAATTAAACTAAAAGGAAACCCTTTCACTTTAGAAATGGTATAACTGAAATTGTTTCTATTTTTCTTACCATAGTGGTAACAAATCTATAGTCTTTTTTAGGAAAAGAAAATTTTCTTAGGCTCGTCATATTTATCACTTTAAAATTTACTTATTTATCATCATTTTTTTAATCTTCATTATTTTGTAATAGTTTTTCAGTTTTTCTTTTTAATTTTTTTTGGAAAAGATATTATGTTTTATTCATTATACTTGGAATAATTATCACTATACATGTGGCCTATTTATATCGTTTTTTTCTTATCTTTATTCTTTTGTGATTTTTTTTTATTTTCTTTATACTTCGTTTTGAAAATTTATTATACAAAACTAAAAATAAATGGTGTTTTATTATGCCAATTACAACATTGTTTTATTTTTTTATTATGTTATAAATTAACTTGAAATCTTACACGTTTTTAGCAACACATATGATATTCACTTTATTTTATTATATGTAAGTATTGGTTTTTTGATTCACAATTATATTTTTTAATCGATGTCAAAAAACTTATTAATAACATCTACACATCCATTATTTTGCACTAGCTACAAAAAAATTATTCGACCTGCAGCGAGACGAGTTGAATAGAGATGATAACATTTTTTATTTATTTTTTGACGCAAATGGTTCTTGATTTATTTAATTAAATATATGTATAGACTTTTAATTTATAATTAGTTTTTTTTTTTTGTAAAAAAAGGTTGGAAAAGCCTATATATTTATTTTTTTGAAAGAAAATTAATGTCCTACCCGCGAGCGACTAAACTTGGGTTAAATAATTAACTGGTATTGACAACTAGAAAAAAAGAGAGAAAAATTGAACTTTGGATGAAAAAAAAAACAAAGCACTATTTTAATCGCCACCAGAAAATTGATTTTCAACAACAGAATATTTTGTCAATGTAAAAACTGTGTTTCATTCAGTACAAATATCACCGGCAGACATATAGAAAGAATCGTTTCTTTGACTAGAGTCATGTCGGTGATTTAAGTTTCACCAGTAATTATATCGGTGATTTAAACACCAACAGATTGGTCGATAGAATATTAGTATCGGTGATAAAAATAGGCAACAATCAATTTCTATTGATCAATCCGTCGGTAATAGTTACCGATAAACAAATCGACATAGGAACCATCGGTCATATATCATGTCTAACCGACAGGTTAACTAATAGAATCATCAATAACCATGTTTTGTCGGTCAATTCATTGGTCTATATCAAAACAATAAACAATTATGTGTAATTCTTCAAAAAAAAAAAATGGATTTGTTGTCTTGACAGAATAACCAATAGGTTTTTTATGTCCTTCAGTGGTTTAGTAATTTTTTTTAATGCTATCAAATAATTTGACATTAAACAACATTAAAAGAAAATTAACTTGAAGAACACTTATAATATTATTAATTTAATTGTAAAAATCAATTACAAATATTTATAAAACACTAAGAAGAAGCTGCAGATAGAGGTGGAATTAAGTGGAGGGGGAGGGGGGAGGAAAATCCTGCGAAGGTCTCTAAAGAAGAGGATAATGACTGGACATGTATGCCATCATCTCCTCTCATTGATTCTTTCTTTATTTTTCATTTTATATCTCTATTTTGGCCCTCAAATGACAAATTTATTGTTCAACTAACTCTTCAATGGCTAGTGATAGATGACTCATGCCAGATTATGGGGTGCTTATGGTTAAGACATTACTGCCCAACCTCATATCTCGAGTGGTAATCATAGATATATAATAAACTTGATTCCTATTAGGACCACTAGTTACTCTAGCCTCTAACCACAACCCTGTGTCGCCTGCAAAAAAATCATTAGTTAAACGGTATAACAAATAATAACTACTATTTTAAGAAAAAATAAAAATAAAAATAAACTCGTACCAAGCACTTTGTATGGTTAGTAAAAGAAAGTGACCCGCCGTTGTTATGCTTACTAATAGAATTGTGAGTCATTTTGTTTCTATTCAAGGATTCACTTCATAACCGCCTCCTAAAATTCTTTGACTTCAAGAACTCTAAATATCTTTTTCAATTACTCTTAGAATAGGTATACGTGTCATATATATATTAGTAATCACACAATCTAGTTCATAAGTTTATTAAACTAAAAAAGTATAACGATTAAAAAATTATAAATTTAACATATTCAAACTCACCTAGGTACACTATGACTTTCCCATACTCACCTAGGATCGCTAGAATTTTTTCATATTACACTGGAAATTTCTAATAGAAATATTATGTCGTTTTTATCATCAAAGGTATTGATGGAGATGTTTTTGTTGCTATTAGACAATTTTCTTGTAGTAGGTAAATGTTAGTAGACTTGAGAGTGTATTGTGTGTATCTGGAGTGCATGGAACTTAGAAACAATGACACCTAATTAAGAGAAGTAGGCGATTATTGTTTTGCTTGTCTTAATTAGTTTGTATCTTAACTTTTTGAGATTTTTTTTTTAAAGCCAGAATTAAATCATGGCAGTTTCCCACAAAATCGTGAATAATTAACAATCTTACATATAGAGAGCTCGGTGTGTTCCTATTCAAACAATTTGCCTGCTTCGCTGGCTGGCTAGCTAGCTAGCTAGCTATAATATGGAGCAGTAAAAGCTACCTTTTAATTACATGTTAATACTAAAAGTAGTGATGGATGAAGTTTTAGATACACAAATTACAAGGACTAAGATATATTAATTTTCTCGCAATATCTCTTTGATTCGAGCAAGATAAAATAGATATAGTACGCACATTTACCACCCCAAGTCAAATTTCTCATCATCCATCGTCCAAGTGATCGCTATCAAATGTTTCTTAGTGGGTTGGTAATCTTTGTTTGCATATTAAGACTATATTTTCCTATGTCCCCACGGCTTAAAAGAATATGAATTAAGTTGAATCTCATTGGAACTTAAAAATGCATAAATTCTAGCCAATGATTTAACCTATATATTGACTTTTCTCAGCCAAATTGGATGAATTGAAAGGGACAGCCAATCCTTTTTGAAAAAAAAAATGTAAGTAATTATCAGGGATTTTTAACCTTAAATTACTTCAACACACAATACCAAACCTGGATTTTGCAGTTTTACTTGCTCTCAGTTTTGGTTTGTCAAATTTCTCTATTAAAATGATATTTTTTTTATTTTAAAAAAATTATTTTTAATGTAGCACATTAAAACAATTTAAAAATAATAAAATAATTAATTTAAAAAATTATTTTTAAAACACAAAAACATCATGTATTATAATATAATATCATATGAGACATTACAGATTGAATTAAAAGGAAATATCATCTTTGCTAATCTGCCGTCAGGAATGACATCATAAAACCTCGTTGGGAGTTGGATCCATACTGTGAATTGAATGTTTCAGAAGAAGGCATCAATCATGGGCTCAGAGGCCATAACCATATCGTATAGTTCCAGTAATGCTTGACAACCACAACTAATCTTTCATTCAAGTACGATTTGCTTTCATTAAAGTTTGAAACTTCAGGAATGACATGGTGCTTTCCAATCTATAAATTGATCAATATCGTACACACACACACAGATAAAGCTGTACCTTGTAGTTTAGCTCTAGCTAAAAACCACGAAAAGAAAATTCTTCATCCTAAAATTAAAGCTATGTGGTGGTGCCTCACCTACAAACTTTGAATGTGTGTGATTAATACCAATATCATATAAATTTTATAGATTTTACTAAAAATTCTATCAAAATCTTAGTTAAAAAAACATTAATAAATAGCTTTTTTAAAACCTTGAGCTAAAAATTTACACGGACCTATATTATCTTGTGCTTATTTTTTATCAAATATATAAAGATGGTGGGATTCGAACTCGTGATCACTTGGTCATTAAGACTCTGATACTATGTTAAAGAATCATCTCAACTCAATAGTTTAATTTATTAAATAAGGTTATAGAATATAATTTATATTATTTTCTGTCAATAAAAACTAATATATATATATATGCGCTCGCGAAGGTCAGCTGTATTGATAAAGCTATCCATGTTTATTTGGTGCTAAACCGAACAGAAGAACAAATTCTGACATAGGCAAAATCACATCCAGGACGTCTTGCTAACTTAAAATTAACTCCACAGCTGGGCATTTTTTAAGCATGATAGACCGACTAAAATGCTTTTTAAAAAGATTTAAAGATTATATTATGAGACAAAAACATCGTATTCACTATTTTATGACTGTGAAATGCTGAATTGAGATTTTGGTAGGTGAATATTTGAGTAGTTGCCCATCATTTACACATTGCACGCCTTATTTAGTTTTCAATGTCCCCACATGCACCTTCAATGAATCAGAGGCCTTTTTATTACTTTAAAACACAAGCAAACCGGCACTGCCCTCAAAAAAGTTCTTCATTATGTAACAATTACTCTTAGATTTGGTAGGTCAAGGCTCGATAGCTATCACAACAACAACAATAATAATAATAATTTATTTTAAGAGTATTATTTCATAGCGTGAAAAATGTGTTTCTAAAAAACTTACTGTGTCTGTTTCAGAAAATGTTAGGCCTCCAGGCTTTAGTGCCTCAATAAAGCAATCAGAACTGAGTCTAAATTCATGAACGCAAAATGGTTAATTTAGATTATGATTTGTAAATCGATCTAAATTATTTTTTGACATTTGAAAAATCGTACACATATTTGATTACCAATGATTTTTTACTTAAATAAAAAAATTACTCCAAAATTAAGTTAAAATTCTGATTTAATCATACTTATTGTATTTTACTTATACTAAATCTCTCTTTTAAAAAAAATAGATTTGAGTCATTTTTATCAAATATATTTTTAACTTAAAGTTATTTTAACTTATTTTTGTTTAGTAAGAAATAAATTCTCATAAATCATGTCAATTGTACTCTTAATTACCTATTTGTCCCCGGAGAGAGACCATGCACTCTTCCTTATTTCCTACTCCTCTCTTGAGATATTGTAATGTGTTCATTTTTTTTAATCAAAATTAAACAAAAACTTAATCTCTATATGTTTAAGAAATTCAAGGATTAGTCTCTTTGGTTTCAAAATCAAAGATTAATCCTTTACCTAGATTCAATGTCAGCTTATGAACAGAATTGCTATTTTATTTTTTTCTGTTAATACCTACAGTGACAAGTAAACACCTTGGTAAAGGATGACTAATATAGAATTCAGTAGGATAGAGTCACCATACCAAAACTTTAATTTGAAATATTTTCTTTAATTGAAACTCAATAACTAGGAAAATAGTCTTAAATAATATTGAAAAAAAATTTATACCAAACAATATTGAAAAAAAAAACAAACAACACAGAATTCAGTAGAATAGAGTCACCATACCAAAACTCTAATTTGCAATATTTTTTTTAATTGAAACTCAATAACCAGGAAAATAGTCTTAAACAATATTGAAAAAAAAATTATCAACCAAATAGAAACAATATTAATAAATCAACTATGAAAATATAACAAATCTCAAACAATAACCTTTTTATCTTATTTGAAGGTCTTCCTGACAATAGATAGATACAAAATTCTAACCATATAAGAAACAAAATTTGTGGAATCTCTTAGAAAATTTTGAACCCGATTCAACAGTTATATCAACAGTTATACCTGTTAATATAAAACTATGTGTTAGAAAAAAATCTCTTATATCAATCTCCCCGAGTTGGCGAGAACTTTTCCTCAAATTTAAGTCGCTCTTACTTTAATCTCCTTGATGATACCCATCAGTAACATGCTCTACAGGTACTCGAAGGCATATGCGACTCTAAAAACAATGTGTTTCCTTTTTGGCCTCCAAGTTGTTGCACATGATATCTTGGCGAACTATAGGTCAAAAAGGTTAAAATAGAAAAAAGAAGTTATCACCTAATTAATTTTATGGTAATTAGAGATCATAACTACTCTTTAAAGGCTTTAGGTATGGAGTTTGTTTTATAATAGGAAAGATAACAACCATCCTGTACATACTACTTAAAGTAAGTCATTTCGTGTTTGTTTTTAAGATAAAAGGTAACTAATATGTGTCGTAGCTCAATTGTTGACCTTTTTCTAAGAGGCTTTTCAAGAATCTAAAATAAAAGCAAACAAATTAAGAAAAAAAAGTGTATTAGATGCATTTCAATCGTTCCCATGCTTATTTTACGATTTTCAACTATTTTTCTCTTATTGATGATTTCTTGCAAAAAATAAGAAATTAAAATTATATTTTTGATGTTTTTGTGTCATTTTCATAATTTTCAACTTTGATGTTGTTTTTTGAAAAAACAAAATACAAAAAAAAGAATTAAAGAATGAGAGATTTGGTATACTACCAGAAAATTGACAAATGCAAACAAAAATATCGATGAATTTTTTTTTGTTAAATTGCATTGAAATTTACTGGCGGAATAATTTCTCTCTATGTCTCTTGATATACACCGATGAAAATTTTTTGTCGGTGTATACTAGTGGAATTACAATGGGAAAAGAAGGAATGAGAAAAAAAAAATACTTTTCATGCTTGCTGATGGTATTGCTAACGAAATAGACTTGTCGTTAATATCTATCGGTATATCCTTCAGTAATATTTAAGTTATAATCTAGCAAGCGAGCCAACATCTCCCTCTCCCCCATTTCTTCTTCTTTTTCCTCTATTTTTCTCTACAAATAACAACAGAAACCCTCCCCCTTTATTTTTATCATGAATCAAACTCCCATCACTACAAATCTGGCCACTCCAACACTCAGTCTGTCAATATCCCTGTTCTAATTTAATTGTTTTTAGAATTCTCCACATCAAGTAAGAAAAACTTTCCATTTTTTTAACTCAATTTCAAAATGTTAATTTTTATGGCATTTCGATGTAGTATATTTAGTTTGTTTGTGTGTTTACTTGTTATATAGCTTTTGACAAGGACTCTTGTTGCACATAGAAAATTTAATTACTCCTCAATCATTCCTAGAATGTAAAGGTTAATCATATCATCAAAAACTGCTTAGCACATGACATGACATCATTCACATCATACGATTGATAGAATCATGATGCACCTTTTTTATGGTGAAGTCTGAAAATATTTTAATATAGTGCATCCTCAGTTTTTAGTGGAGTCATGGAGCAAACATCTTGGGTTATGTATAGACAGATTCAATCCATTTAGATCATTTGCTACTCTTATTCTTGTTGGTCGGTGATACTCACAGTTCATAACTTGCTACCGGTAATGTGTATGAAGTTAGAGTTCATGTTTTTATTTATGGTCATACCCGATCCTAATAGTTCATGTTGGAATATAGATGTTTGTCTTCGACTATTGATTGATGAGTTGAAGCAATTGTGGTCATCCAGGACTTTGACTTATGATGTCTCGAGAAAATATTTTTTCAAATGAAAGCAGTTTTGATGTAGATTATCAATGATTTTCCTACATATAGAATGGTTTTAGATTGGAGCATACAAGGAAAATTAGCATGTCCATATTATATGGAAAATCACAAGGCATTCACCTTAACATATGATGGTAAATCGTCTTTTTTTATTGTCACCGGCAATTCTTACCAACTGATCACAAGTACATAAGGAATAAAAGGGACTTTTTTACTGGTAGAGTTGAAATAGGTGTTGCACCACTGATACCATCAGGTGAAGAATTATATGACATGGTACTGTAGTATGATGATATTGTGTTTGATTTTCAATCTGCTAAGTAGAAGTTTTTTTAGCTAATGTTAGGTGAAGAAATGTTTTTTGCTTCAAATTATTTTTTTCATGTTTTTAGATTGTTTTGATGTGTTGATGTCAAAAATAAATTTTAAAAAATAAAAAATATTATTTTGATGCTTTTTTGAGTGAAAAATACTTTAAAAAATAATTACTATCATACTCTCAAATACCCTCGTAGAATTAGCAAAAAATCAATTATGAAAGTTTAGATTGCCCTTGATCAACCCCTAGGTAATCCTACTGCATTTAAACTAATGCGTTAACTATTTCTTGGAGTACATGATTGCATGGAGTCAATATTTATTTTGCCATTTTTTTCTAATTGGAAAAAATGTATAATATGAACATATTTTCCAGTTTTATGAATTTAAAAAAAAGTTGAGAAACTTTAATAAATAAACATGTTTTCTAATTTTTTATCCGGGAAGAAAAAATGAAAAAAGAGATGAAGATTGAAAATGAAAAATAAAAATTAAACTATGTTACCGAACACACCCTTGGCTTCTTTCTCTTTGTGGTGTTTTGTCTCTCTTCCGTTGGTTTAGCTACCGCTGGGTAATATAATTTGACGGGAGGACATGGTGTTGATTTTGGGTGTAATATATATATATATATATATATATATATATATATATATATATATATATATTTATTGAGAAAATATACGTATCGTTGGAGCATTTGAGCTATTAGATTATGATTTTAAAGTAAAGTTTATTTGTAAATCTTATTAATTCAATTAAATTATTTATATGTATTTATAGAATATTTTTTTGTCATATGATTTTGATTATCATTACTATTTTTTAAGGCTGGAAGTTCCAGTTTATTTTTATTTCATAATGCATTAAATTTTAATTAATTGATGGTAAAGAGATTAACACTACTGGCATGGCATGAAAAATCATGTCGTTGATACAATATCAGTTGATTTTGAAAATGTTTTTTTTATAAATATATTAAAATAATTATTTTTTTTTAAATTATTTTTGATATTAAAACGTAAAAATAATCAGAAAAATATCAAAAAAATATTAATTTAAAATTTTAAAAAATAAATTTTTTAAAAATAATTTTAAAATTCAAAAACAAACCGGCGTTATTGGGAACAGTTTTCTCAAATTATAAATAATACTTGATAAGTTGAAATACAGTTTGCAGGTTGGCACATAAGTTTTTCTTTGTTCTCCCTTGTATTCTATGATCCATTATTTAGGCTTGGGGCCCTATGTGGGCAGTGCCCAGAGATGAAAGCTGGGCCCTATGTCTCGATCTCCATGGACCACTGCCCTTGCAGATGTAATCCACTAGCTAGTATAGTAAGCAGCCTATCGAGCCTTTTAGTCTTTTTCAAAACATTCTCTTTGCATTGAAATACATTAGAAGCCCAGATCACTATTTAATTATAACTTGGTTACTTCGGTTAAATAAAATTAATTAATAAATCTTGATTTTAAAAACTATATATATTTAATCCCTAGCACAGCAACTTCTCTAACGAGTCTATGCCATTTTTCAATTAATTGTTTTATTTTTTGGAAAATAGAAGAAATAGGCAGGATGGGAAATTTTGATTAGAAAACAAAAAAAAAAAGAGCATGTTTGGAAATTATAAAAATTACTAAATTGAAGATGGTCAACGAGCTTACTAAGAAATAATTTCTTATTCTTTTTTATAATACAATAAATAATTAGTGAATATTGATAAACTAAATATTCTAGTTTATAATTCAACAATCAGAAATATATAGCCCTTACTTGGCCCTTCCCTCACCCCTAAAGAAAAATCCGTTAATTGGATGCCCTCAAGTATTTATTAAGTTATATATCTTCACAACCCTCAGAAATTTTTATAAGAGCCTTGTTGGATCATATCAGCCAGCCAGTTTTCTGTCTTTTATTTCTTCTGCAGCCAGCAGTATATTTGTTTGCGCTTAGGGTTGTATTATTTTTTTCTAAACTTAAAAAAAAATTGAGCATGGATTTTTTTTTTCGACAGTATTATTAAATCCAATCACACAGTTCGATCTTCAAACATATTAACTCAACTCCTTACCTAGCTCAGGTTTCGAATTAAATCGTGTGGGAACTGATCCAAAATAAATTATTCAATTTAATAGATCTAAAAATAACTTGGATGACTAGTAAAAACATGGAATAACTTTTAAAAAATATTTTAAGACGACAATGTTTTTATATTGAGACGATGCAAGATAGGTTTAATAACTTTGTTATTTTTATAAATTATTTTTATTTAATTTTAGGATAATATTAAATGCTTTAAAAATCAAGTATCAACTTTAGAAAAATATTTATTTGAAATCGTGATAACCCTATAGAAAGTAGAAAAAAATAAACCATGAATTTCATTTCTCAACCAATCCAATATTGAATAAGAGTGAAATAAAAATAAATAATAAGAAAAATTAAAGGACCAGAAACTAAAAAAAAAGAGCATATCAGGTTTGATGGGTAACCCCACTAAACCCGTGAATTGGGTAACCCGAGTCAACATGTCAAACCTGTAAACTATGTAATGGACTACATTGAGATTAATAACATTTTGTTTTCAAAACTATTGTTTATTTAACTATATGATAACAAAAATAGACGATTGCAAAATCGAGCATCAAACTAATACTAAGACTTTTTTAAGACTTTTGTCACACGAGTGCGGCGTCGCGGCGAAAATATCCACTCTCATAATGTGTTATCTATCAGGCGAATGTGGGGAGATAAGGAATTCTTGTCTCTTATCTGTGGAAAGCAGGAATGAGAGTCGCCACCTAGTATTTTGGTCATTAGGAACCCTAATAGGTCTTAAAGGTCGGGTACGGGGGCTGGTTGCGTAAAGGGAAGGTATTAGCATCCCAAATACGCCTTACCTAAGGTAAGTTGCATTGTTTTATTGTTTGATAAAATCTAAAGTCTTGTCATGTGTTCTAATTGTTGGTCTGTCTATGGTTTAAGAAAAGTCTCTCTCGGTAAAGAGATCCTTATCTTATCGCGTAAAACCTAATCGTTCTAACGTTAACAAAAGAATTTAATATCCGAAATACGTCTTACATATAAGGTCGTAACCTCATATACTAAAAGAAAACAAAATAATATTTTTGAATTTTTTGAAATATTGGCCTGGTCCTTATGACTTTACTAAACTGGTTATTAAAGTTAAAATGCATGCCAAAACATTTTTTTTTTTTAAATTTTCTTTGTATGAAAATACGATGTGATTTTTTGTTTGAGAGACTTGGCCGTATGAATGAAAACAAAATTTTTTTTTTTAATGTTTTGACGAAAAGCGAGTATTTTAATAACGAATTTATATCTTTACGGTATAAAAATACAAACCAATATTAATCAAAATGCAGTAAAAAATTTTGCGGAAAATCACTTATTTTTTTGAAATAATTTTTGAAGAAAATTTTCTTTTTTTTTCTAGGCTGGGTCCAAACCGGCCCATGGTGGGGCTGGACCCACAGTCCTAGCCGGGTCATTGGCTCAAGCCAGTGACCCAACTGGCTTTTAACCGCAAGCGTGCATGAACAATTCACGCACGCCTGCTACATGCACAGTGTTTGAGCAATTATAAATGGAAGGAGAAGGAGTGAAAAGCTTACCTGGTTCACAATCGTTGCTAGGAGAAGTCACTTTCTGAGCTTGTCGCTGGGATTCTTGAAGAAGCTATGATGCCACTCCCTGCGTCTGGCTTCCCTTCTATTCTGTCTTCTCCTCGTGTCCGTCTCTTATCTCCTCTCTCTGCGTCTGGTTCTCTCCTTCTCTCTATTTCTTTTCTTCAGTTCTTCTCCACTGTTCCGCTCTGTCGCCCCAGTATTTCCTCTATTACTCCTCTCTGTTTTTTTCTTTTTTTACTGCTCTTCACTTTCTCTCTTGTTCTACTCGCTCTGCCTTCTTCTCCTTCTCCCTTCTTTCTCCTCTATGTTATCTCCTCCCTCCTCTCTGTCTCGTCTTTTTCCCCCTCCGTTTTCTCTCTCTGTTCTGTTTTTTTCTCCTGCTTTTATAGGCCAGAGACGGCCTTGTGCTAGTAACGGCTGGCTTGGTAACGGTTTGCAGAGGAATGACAGCCGTGACACATGCTCCATCGTTGGTGCTGCTGTAATGTCTCACGGCCAGCTGCATGAAACCGTTGCTGAAGAAGGCAATAAATAGTTGTTAAGGAAACGACGCCATTTTTGAATTCAAAATGAAAATTTTTGATTTGATCATTGGATGTTTTGCAATTTTGTAATCAAGCCTCCGGATAAATTATAATTGGATCCCTTGATTTTAGCGCCTTTTTCGGTTTGGTCCTTGGTTTCGGATTGTTTCAATCAAGTTCCTAATTGGCCATCAAACCTCAATAATTATGAAATTAAGCACCTAATTTGACCAAATCAACTCTTCCAAATTCTAATTGGACCCCAGAACTTTAATTTCTTCTAATAAAAGCCTAAATTGACTTTAAAATTAATTTTTCTTGCAATCAAACCCTCCTTAAATTCAATTAAACCTTAGATAAAATTTCATTGAGTCCATAAACATCTGACTTTGGACTTTCCTTCCTCAAATTGAATTTTCCTTGTCAACACGGCTCTCACGAGTTAAAAATATACTATCAAATTTCAATTCTTGTTTTTGAATTTCCTCAACCAATTTCTAGCCATTTATGGGCGTTCTAGCATCCTTTTCTCACTCATATTATTTTTTGGATTCCTTCCTAATATTTTGTTTTATATGTATTTTTTGTATTTTTTTCATTTTTTTGTGTGGGAACCCAAAAATGGGTAACAACAACTATGATAACTTTATAGAAAACAAAACAAAATAAATTATGAAACTCAATTCTCAATCAGTCTAATATCAAATGATGAAATTGAAAATAGTAAATTTATAAAAAAAAGAAAAAAAGTTAATCTCGCCATATATACACATCAACGGACCCATGGACTTTCTAAAATTTAATTACATGTTTTTTTTTCAAAACTATTTTTTTAGCTATATGATAAAAAGAAAAATAGACGATCATATAATTAAGTTCAATTAGAAAAAGAAAATTTTAACTATATGATAAAAAAAAATAAACGATCACATAATTGAGTTCAATTAGAAAAAAGAAAAAGAAAACGTACCATGTTAAACCCGCAAACAGGGGTAACCAGGGTTATCTCGTCTAACTCGTAAATTGGGTTATTGACTCTATAAAGTTTAATAACCTAGTTTTTTAAAATTATTTTTTTATTTAACTAATTTAAAGAAAATAGACCATAACATATTGCTGAGATTTTTTTTATACTACAATAACCATATAAAAGCAAATTAAAATAAATTATCTACTCTAAATCACCATAAACACATCATATAAGGAATAAATTTAAAAAATAAATAAATAACCAAAGGTTAAAAAAGGAAGACAAAATGCAAAAAATATATATACTATAGATTACTATTTTAATCTACAATGCTAATGAGTGTGCGGAAAATAGTGTTTTCCCACAACTTTTATATATATATATATATATATGCAATCCATTAGGCCCATTTAGGCGCTGTTTAAAATTGTATTCCAAATAACGTTTCATGAAAAATTAAAAAAATAAATTTGCTTTAAATTATTTTTTTTGTATTCGAATCGTTTTGATGTACTAATATCAATAATAATTTTAAAAAATATTATTTTGATGTATTTTTAATTAAAAAAATACTTAAAATAAAAAAATAATATCACACTCCAAACACCATCTAGATTTTTAAGGATCTTCCGTTTCTATGCATTAATTATTTAAAATATTCTGATTTTCTTGGTTTGAGATAATTTTAGACTCTTTTTCAAAGGTAAACAAATTAAATTAATATTATAACATAGTTGAAAGCTCGTGGATAGAGAGAGATTAAAAGCAGAAGTTCCTAGAAGATGTGAACTCGTGAAGAACTCACATCTTGATAGATGCCCATGTAAGTGAGTTCGTAGGAGCTATAGCATGTGTTAGGAACATGGGAAGGAAGGAAGAAATGACTGGAGCCAAAACCCTGTTGCCGTTGTTAATTTTAATAAATCAATGACGATCTCAAACTTTACCAATCCCTTCTGACTCGGATCATACCTTCACATTTTAGTCTTCGCACGATATAAGGGCCAATAATTTTTCTTTTTGTGCCTTTCTCTTGTGTGTTAAGGAAGAGGAGCAAAAATTCCTTGTTTTCTCCAAAATAATTAGACAAAAGTACTCGAGATATTAATTTAAAGCTATGGTCATAATTGAGGGGGAAAAGGTTTGAACGTGACTCTACATGCTCACCCACGTTCCATTACCGCAAATCAAGGATTTCATCGTACTGTACTATCACGCTTATGAAACAACTACTCCAACTTTATTCTACCAATAATATACATATATTTAATTTTAGAAAAAAAATTACTTCGATTCTCTCACGATCTTTACACGATTTCATTTATACACCATATTATTTTTAAAACAAATGTAGATATGAATAACATGTACATTAGAATCACTACTAGAAATTCGCTAAATACCAACGGATTTACCGACGGAATATTTCTGTCGGTATTTTGAGGTCGAAATTACCGACGGCCACTTTCCGTCTGTAATTCAGTCTGTAATTTTCCGTTGGTAGTTACCGACTGAATTACGGACGGAAAAGTTTCCGAATTAAAAAAAAAGGCGGGTCGCTGACGTGGAGGTTTTGGAGGGTTTTTTTTCCGACGGAATCACCGACGGATTCAAAACGACAGTCCGTACAGTGATGTGACCGGTTTCGCCGTTTAAATTTCTGACGGACTCACCGAGGGATTTGAAATGGCAAATCCGTACGGTGACGTGTCTATATTTCCTTCCGAATCACCGACGTAATAACCGATGGAGTTTCCGTCAGTGAAACCGTCGAAAAAAGTTAATATATGACAGCTCTGCCGACCCTCTCCTCCCCTATTTCTCCTTCTTCTTCCTCATCCCAACTCTCCCCATCTGCAAACAACCAGCCCCCCCTCCCCCCCAAAAAAAAATCTTCCTCATATCAGCACAACAAGTTATATTTCTTGAAGTTTTGTGGTCACAACATCCGTGTTCTGATTTACCGACGGATTTTATCAATTTTTGTAAGTAATTATATTTTTTTAAATTTTAACATTTAATTAAATGTCAATTTTATTGTTTTTTTAGTATATGTATTTTGTTAGTAGATGTACATGTTTTATTGTTATTTCTCAAACAAACTTGTAGTATATAAATGTATAATTTTGTACCTGTTATGGTTTGTTTTAGATTTTGTAAGATTGTATTTGTTTGTAAATTGTTATTTCTTTATGGAATTACCGAATTACATGTGCTATTTTGAAATAATTAATAGCTTGCTTAATGGGCCCGTTTAAAGTTTTATCAATGGTATTGCGGAGTGGTAATTTCTGTAAATTTATATATTTTAATTCGTATGGACGTTGATAAATGATAATGAATATTTAATATTTATGAGAAGTTGTGATTGGTTTGTTGGATAATCTCGAGGTAAAGTAATATTTTTGCAAGTTTATTTACCTAACTTAGTTAATTAATACATGATGTCATCATAATTTTATAGAGGTTCGATATAAGTCATGGATGATCGTTCATGGATGTATCGAGATTCACCCCAAGGATTGCGGAGGATGGATTATTGTAATGGGGTTCAGGGTTTTATTAATTTCACAACATCTATTCCTAGAAATTTTACTGGAGGCGGTATTAGGTGTCCATGCAGGAAGTGTGAAAATAAAAAGTATCTGCATCCAGATGTTGTAATGATGCATCTTCTACACAAAGGGTTTATGGAGAATTACCAGTGTTGGTATGCACATGGAGAAGTATTTGTTAGCGAGAGTGAGAGGAGAATGGAAGAAACGGTGGTTGGGTCTACTTCTAGTGCTAGCAACGTGCATGAAACGAAAAATGACAACACTAATCCTTACAGAAATATGGTTATGGATGCAATGAGAATGAATCAAGGTAATGGCAGTCAATGTCCAATCGTAGAAGAAGAACCTAATGTAGATGCAGCTAGGTTTTTTGATTTGTTGAAAGATTCTGACGAACCATTATGGGATGGCTGCACGAACCACAGTAAATTATCGGCCGTAGCACAGGTGTTCACCATCAAGTCAGATCACGGGTTGAGTGAGGCCGGGTATGACAAGATTATTGAATGGGCAAGAAGCATTTTACCTGAAGGGAACAGGCTGAAAGAGAACTTCTATGCTGCGAAGTCCATGATGAAACCCCTCGGTTTAGGATACCAGAAAATTGACATGTGCCCTAACTTCTGCATGTTATACTACCTTGAAAATGCTGAGATGACCGAGTGCATGACATGCGGGCATTCCCGTTACAAACCTAGAACTGGCAGGGGAAAGACTCTAGTGGCATATAAAAAACTTAGATACTTCCCGATCACACCTAGACTGCAGAGGTTATTCATGTCACCAAGGACTGCTGAGCACATGACATGGCACCAAGCACACCATGCGGTTGATGGAGTGATGGTTCATCCTTCTGACGGCGAAGCGTGGAAACGCTTTAACAGTGTTCATCCTCACTTTTCAGCTGAATCAAGGAATGTGCGTCTTGGGTTGTGAACAGACGGATTCAACCCATTTGGGTCATTTGCTGCTCCTTATTCTTGTTGGCCGGTCATACTCACAGTTTATAACTTGCCACTGGGAATGTGTATGAGGCCGGAGTTCATGTTTTTATCTACTGTCATACCCGGTCCAAGAAGCCCAGGGCGGAATATAGATGTTTGTCTTCGTCCGTTGATTGATGAGTTGGCGCAGTTGTGGTCCTCTGGAGCTCTGACTTATGATATATCGAGGGAACAAAATTTCCTTATGAGGGCAGCATTGATGTGGACTATCAATGATTTTCCAGCTTATGGAATGCTTCTGGTTGGAGCACGCATGGGAAACTCGCATGTCCATACTGCATAAAAACAACAAAGCATTCACGCTATCAAATGGAGGTAAAGTTTCTTTTTTTTACTGTCATCGTCGCTTCTTGCCACTTCATCACAGTTATAGAAAGAACAGAAAATATTTTTTTGTTGGCAGAGTTGAAAAAGATGTTGCATCCTCGCGTCTTTCTGGTGAAGAATTGCATGATGTTGTCTCAGAGTACGGTGACATTGTGTTTGGCCTTCAATCAGGTAAACAAAAGTTTCCTGGTTTTGGTTTGACCCATAATTGGGTAAAGCGAAGTATCTTTTTTTAGCTTCCTTATTGGAAGACCAATCTGCTCCGCCATAACCTTGACGTCATGCACATCGAAAAGAACATGTTTGAGAATATTTTCAACACCGTCATGGATGTGAAGGGGAAGACAAAGGACAACATCAAGGCTAGATTGGATATAGCTTTATACTGTAACCGTAAAAATATGGAGTTGGTTTATGATGAGTCACGGGTCGCAAAACCAAGAGCAAGCTTCGTGTTAGAGAAAAACGCACAACTGCTAGTCTACAAATGGCTTAAGAGTCTGCGTTTTCCGGATGGACATGCATCGAACATATCAAGGCTGGTTAATATAGAGGACTGCAGATTGTATGGAATGAAGAGTCATGACTGCCACGTGTTTATGCAAACACTCATCCCATTAGCTTTTCGTGATTTGTTGCCAAAGGGAATATGGGATGCACTCACGGAGATAAGTCATTTCTTCAGAGATATATGCTCCAGCAAGTTGAATGTTGATCACATTGAAGAGGCTTCAAACGAATATCGTCGAGACACTATGCAAACTTGAGATGATATTCCCTCCATCATTTTTTGACTCAATGGAGCATCTCCCTATACATCTACCGTTCGAGGCAAAAGCTGGAGGACCAGTCCAATATAGATGGATGTACCCATTCGAACGGTTAGATATTACAGTTGCAATGTAATTCATATATAAAAGTATTTTCTATGTTTTTCTTAATTGAAAATACTTAATTAATTCAATACAGGTACTTGTTTAATCTCAAGAAAAAGGTTAAGAACAAGGCGCATGTTGAGGCTTCGATATGTGAGGCCTATATTGTTGAGGAGATCTCAACATTTATCTCGTACTATTTCGAACCTCATCTGAGAACGAGAATCAATCGCGTTCCACGGCATGATGATGGCGGTGAAGTGCCTTCCAGTGGGAACTTGTCAATATTCTCCAATACTGGACGACCCACACCTAAAAATGCCGTAAGAGGAAGATATTTGTCGGAAATAGAGTTCAAACAAGCACACAACTATGTTCTATTTAACTGTGATGAGCTGAGACCTTTTATTCAGTAAGTTTATACTAATTAAACTTTGTTAGTAATATACTGTTAATTATATATTGTAATATCATACACTCATTATCACTTGCAGGCAACATCGTCAATATTTGCTCTCCAATAACTCACAGCTGACCGAATCCCAGATCTTTCAATTACAAGATGAGCAGTTTGCCACGTGGTTCAGAACACATGTAAGCACTATCACAAACTCATTCTAACTTGCAAAATTACTGTACGTATGCATGTCATTACGAGATTCTCGTTCATTTACTGTTTATTGATGTACATTACATACAAGGTTTATCAAATGGGAAGGAGTGCACCTAAGTCATTGTCTTCACTAAGCCTGGGGCCTGAAAGAAAATGTAAGTGCTACAACGGGTATTTTGTCAATGGATATGTTTTCCATACTGAAGAATACAGGGCAAGGAAGAAAGACATACAACAGCGGTGTTTGTGTTAAGGGATCCACTAGTAGTGAGTTAGAAGTTGACTACTATGGTAGATTAGAAGAGGTCGTCGAACTGCAATATCATAACGAGCAGAATATAGTGTTTTTATTCAAATGCTATTGGTATGACACGACTGACAGAGGAATCAGAGTTGATCCGCACTATGGTCTGGTCGAAATCAACTCAAAAGCTAGACTCCGCAACATAAACGATGTCTTTGTTTTCGCAAAGCAATGTCAACAAGTTTATTACACATACACCCCTTCATTTAGAAAGGATCGATCAAGAGTGGATTGGTTGTCCGTTTTAAAAACGAAACCCCGGGGTCGTGTCGAGGTTGTTCAGGATGAGAACGAAGACACAAGTGTGCGAGATGAAGTCTTTCAAGTTAGTGAGGTGGTTGAACCATATCAAGTTGCTCCTTCGATTGAATTGGAAGAAAATTCAAATTTTCGTGTTTTCGATGATAGTCTTGTTGATGTTGACGCAGAGGAGTTAAATTTTGTTTTGAGCTCTAGCGGACAACCAAATATCGATGAAGAAAATGATATTCATATTGAAGATTGCGATGAAGGTGATGGCAATTCAATTGATGACGAAGAAGAAGAAAATTCTGACTAACTACCAAAATGAAGCCCTATGTAAAACCCCTTTTTTCATGTAATTTAGATTATGAATGATATATATATTTTGAAACACAAAATATTTATTACTTGAAATAATTAGTTGAAATGCCACAATTATGAGATAATTACTTGAAATAATTATTGATCATGGATGATATATTTTGTGACATGAAATAATTACTTGAAATGCCACCAATTCACCGACTGCCACACCGACGGAAGTAGTCCGTCGGCATTTCACAGAGAGTTCGGAAATAATTACTTGAAATGCCACCCAATCACCGACGGACTTAAGTCCGTCAGCATTTCACAGAGAGTTCGAAAATAATTACTTGAAATGCCACCCAATCACCGACGGCCACACCGACGGACGTAAGTCTGTTTGCATTTCACAGAGAGTTCGAAAATAATTACTTGAAATGCCACCCAATCACCGACGGCCTTAAGTCCGTCGGCATTTCACAGAGAGTTCGAAAATAATTACTTGAAATGTCACCCTATCACCGACGGCCACACCGACGAATTTAAATCCTTCGGTAAGTTGTCGGCAGGTCAATTTTACCGACAAAATTAGCGACGGACCGCGCGAATTTCAAAGGGTTGTGCATTAAATGCGCCTCTGACCGCGTCATCTTGCCGACGGAATTACCGACGGACCACGAAAAATATGGAGGGTCATTAAAAATTTTGGTTCGAAATTCAAAATTTACCGACGGATTTTTAACACATCACCGACGGAATAAATTAAAATAATAATTAATTTTATATCCGTCGGTGAATCCGTCGGTAAAACTGCCATTTAAGTTCAAGTGAACGCCTGTTCAGTTCATTTTTTCTTCTCCTTCATTTCTCTCCTTCGGTGAATCCTCTCCATTCTTCAAAGCTTTCACCTCCAATCTCTAGCAAGTTTTCTTCATCATCTTCATCTGTTTAAAAGGTTAGTGTTTTCTCTATTTTATTTTACTTTAATAGTTTTTTTTTGCTATTTTTTTGGTTATTTTTTTTTGTTTTGGTGTATTTTTTGTAATGTAGATAAAGTCTATAGTTTTTTTTGCATAATTCATTGCTAAAGTCTATAGTTTTTTTTTTTGAATTTATTGAATATTTTTTATTGTTGTATTGGCATAATTATTATTAGTTAATTTGTTGAATTTTTATTGTTAATGTTGAATTTACCATAGAATTAGTAATTGAATATGTTGGAATAATTATTAATTTTACTTTATTATTGCATGATTTGTGTTTAATTTTTTCCATTTATTTTGATTGTTATTCTAGAGTTTTTTTTTAATTTATTGTTTTGTTGTATTGGCATAATTATTGAATAATTACTTGAATTGTAATTGTTAATGTTGAATTTACCGTAGAATTAGTAATTGAATATGTTGGAATAATTATTAGTTTTACTCTATTATTGCATGCTTTGTGTTTAATTTTTTCCATTTATTTTGATTGTTATTCTAGAGTTTTTTGTTTATTTATTGTTTTGTTGTATTGGCATAATTATTGAATAATTACTTGAATTGTAATTCTTAATGTTGAATTTACCTTAGGATTAGTAATTGAATATGTTGGAATAATTAGTATAGATTGGGTAAATTGGTTGTGGCTATTGTTAATATGTGCAGGTTTGTGGATTTGGGTAGTATACGGTATAGGGGAGGTGCTGTCGAATTTTTTTTTTACATTTGAATTTAATTATATAATTATTTGTATCAAATTGTGTAGATGCGTAGAACGAAAACCAGAGCTGGTCGCTCAGGTGCGGTCGCAGCTAGTTCGTCTAGCAGCGAGGATGATATTTCCTTAGGTGCCTCTCAAGAAGAGGCACCTACACCACCTGCGCCGTCAACCGATGCTGCCTCTTCCAGCGGTACTTCACAGCGCAGAGGCGGCGTGCCTTCGCAGCAGAATCAATTTACCCGCAAGTACGAGGCACAGTGGAAGGACGACCTTTCAATGTAAGTTTGTTAAGGTTTTAGTTTTTTTTAAAAAAAATTACAACATAATTTATGAAGTAATCACTATTGAATTTATTTCATTTATTTTCAGGTTCACAAACATTGAAGCCGCCCGAGTAATATCATCGGCGTTTAAATCGTCGATGGAGATTCCATTGTTTCAATGGAGTCAGATATCCAAGCATCCTGAATGGATGCCTCAAATCAATGCATGGTTTAACAGGTTTGAGGTTGGTATTAATTTATAATTTTCAGCTTATTAATATAATTGTAAATAAATTATTATTTTTATTTAAACTTGTTTATTTATACACAAGCACAAATTCTGCTGGGACATTGAGCATAACACTGTTGTGAGGAGGGTGTGGGAAAATCACGCGGCAACTAGGTAAGATCGAAAACAATACAGGATTTTTTTTAGACAAAAATTTATGTTTCGAAATGTAATTTTTGGTTGCGTGAAGTAGGTTGCGTGATTTTTGGTATGAAGCACAGAAAAAGGCAAAAAAAACCGCGAGGGATAGGGGTTTCCAAGGCTGGAACGATGTTGCGGTTTGGAGGGATTTCAAACCGATATACATCCCGGAAGATATATGGCCGCACTATCTTGAGCACGTGACGTCTGAGCGGTTCACACGACGCTCACAGTCCGGTGCTGGCAACCGGAATCGGCCAATTCATGGCGGGGTGACAACGCACACTGGCGGCTCCGTTCCGTTTGCTGCACATGCGAAACGGATGGTAAGATTAATTTAAATGAAATATATCGTTAAATTCAGTTGTTGTTAATATATCTTTTTTCATTATAGGCTGCGTCTCTTGGACGTGAGCCGAGCCCGATGGAGCTGTTTGTGGAGACGCACGTGCGGAGTCAAGACCGCCAGAAGGGGGCGCAACAGTTCGTTGATAACCGTGCTCAGCATTTCGTGGTATGTTTGTTCAACCATTTTATTTTGTAAGTTATTATGTTTATTGTATTGAATATGATGATTACTTTTTATTTTTATTTTCAGGAGACTTATAATGATCGGTTGAGGGAGAGATACGGGGACGATACTTTGACCCATCCGGAATTCGATCCGGATTTGTGGATGGAGGTTGGCTCGTCAGGTGGACCCGATAAAAATCGGGTTTACGGGCTCTCCAACACTACAGCCGACAACTTGCGGTCGACCCGTAGTGTTTCAACTGTTGGGAGCTCCCAATCAATATCGAGCTCCCAATCTAAGGAGTTCGTGGCTTTGCAGCAACTCACCGAGAAATACGATAACCTAAAAGCGGAGTACGCACAACTCAAAGCGTCTCATGCACAACAAAGAGCGGAACAAAGAGCGGAGTCTGAGCAACTCAAAGCGTCTCAAGTACAACAAAAGGCGGAGTATGAAGCGGCTCATGAACAGCAAAAAGCGGCTTATGAACAGCTTCACGAAATGATTATGAAATTGTCAAATAGCGGAACATGTGCGCCTAATATTTTTTGGCCGTATAACCACCAGCCTCCGCCAGGATCTCCTCCTCCTCCTCCTCCTCCAGCTCCATCATCTTTATATTAATTTGTAATCAACATTATTTACCTTTCAAACTTCATTTAATATTTTTCTTGAAACATATTCAGTTTGTAATGAATATTATTTAACTTTTTTTTTATGTTTAATATAAATTTTATTTGCAATAATTGGTTTGTATTACAATTAATTTATATAGTTTTATATTATATATCCTAAATAATTTTTTAAAAACAAATTAAGAAAAAAACTATTACCAAGGCTTTTACTGACGGATGAATTCAGTCGGTATTTTAAACACTCACCGACAGACTTACCGGCGGAATTAATCCGTCGGCATTTAACAGTAGCTTCCACAATTACCGACGAATTTACAGACGGACATATTCTGTCGGTATTTCATACACTCACCGACAGCTTTACCGACGGTTATTTTTCGTCGGTCAATCACAATATACCGACGGACTAAAAATCCGTCGGTATATTTCAAGCGGGAATCTTTTTTTTTTTTGCGCAAATTCCGTCTGTAAAACCATCGGCAAATGGTTTTTTTGTTTTTCCGACCGATATAGCGACGAAATAGGGAATCACCGACGAAGGTAAAGCCGACGGACGTAATCCGTCGGTGATGACGTCGGTATAAAAATCACCGACGAACTTCTAATCACACACCGACGGAATTTTTTCGTCGGTAAAACTGTGAAATCTTGTAGTGAATTTCTAAATTTCAAACATTAAAATTCTAATTAAAATACAATCAAATCAACAAAGTAAAGTATATATACATGGTACATCACATTAGAGGTGCTAAAGGTGGAGGGGAAACGGGAGAAAAAGATCCTAATCTAAAAAGTCTAAGAGGAGAGGAAAAGATAACTATAAAGTTGCACTTATTTGAGCTTAATACATCATATTTTCTTGTTGGAGTTCTGCTCTTATATTTCGCATGTCAACAATCATTGTTAGGGAGGAAAAGTTTAACTAATAAACATATAATTAAAATTTCAAGAAAAATAATAAAATATATAACAACGAGCTCTTACGAGGCGTTTTGCATGGTTCATAAATGAAATCACTTCTCTAGCGTGCTTGCTCATTAAACCATGGGTTTTTCTTTATTTCTATTTTGTATACTAGATCGTGAACGCTTTATAAAATTTTTGATAAATTAAATTAAAAATAAATAAGAAGTTGCTCATGCGTGCGTTGAATGCATCAGCCGCTCCGTCACCTTTGGGTGACATGTGTGACTGACTCAAGTGGTCAAAACTACTGTTTCACCTCGTTATTAAATTCAACTCGATGTCGTCTTCCTTCCTGGGTAGCACAGGTATTGTAATTTCATTTGTTTGGTGCCAATCTGATTTTCTTTTTTTCATTTAATTTCTCTCTCATGCACCTCGATTTATAGTCTGCTACTCAAAAAAATCATAGAAGCCCTTCGTTTTCTTTCTCTTAAGATTTAATCCATGTTCTTTTATTTGCAATATTTTTTACTTGAAAAAAATATTTTCAATTTCATACTTCAATTTTTTTATCTCTCAAATTTGATCCCTATTCTTTTTATTGTTATTTTTTTTATTTGGGATGATTTATAAAATTAATGGTTTTGCTATTTCATCCTCATCCTTTTCTATCAGTATTGATCTCTTCTTTTTTATTGCTATTTTTTTCTAATTTTATCCTTCAACATTAAATTAGTTTGAAGTTGGACTTCTTGATTGATCCCGTGTCTGATATTTAACAAGTTATGATTTTGAAATATTAACTCGGGTTTAAGAGATTTGTTTGGGCTTACTTGGTTTTTAATAATATTAAATTAGGGTTTTTTTTATGTTATTAAATTAACCGAACTTATTAAACCTGGTTGCTTAATGACCTATATCTCAAATTTCTTTTACTTCTTTAGAAATCATAGCATCGCCTTAACTTTGTTCTTCTTACATCCAGAAAAATTTGGATTGACTTGCGGTATTGCGTCAACCACCTATATAAGTTTACTTAGGTCAGTTTTTGTTGGTCTTTATTAAAAATTAATATATATTTGGTTCATTATAATTTGACTTTTTAATTTGTTTTAGTGTGAATTTCATGGTTTTATCACAATTTTACACTCTAAATCGCACGTTTCACAAGTTAGTCATTGGTCCAAATAGATTAAATATGTCATCATTTTAATTTATTTTCTTAAAAAATATGTGGTATAATATGTTACCATTTAAGTATTTTAAAAATATTTAGATCATTATACATCAAAGTTTTAACTTCCTAACATTTTAATATTTTTCTTTGTTTGAAAAACAAAAACCGGATCCACGTAGTGCTGGCCAAAAAGCTAATGAGTGTATTTCTTGCTGACGAGGGATTAAAAACAAAGGCTTTGCTAATTTAAAGCAATCTTCTAATAGTCGATTTTATATAATATTATACGGAGTGATATATGTGTAGGTATAACTTGCTTTAATCATTGTAAGAGCCAATCACGAAGGCCGCGTCTTAGTTGGCGAATCTCTTGTAATTTATGTTGGAATTTCTGACAAAACTGTATACAGCTTTTATATATTCTTGCATCTGTACTATATAGATCAGAGGATCTTATTTTTATAGGGTTTTTCCCCCCCCCTGGCATTTATATATATATATAATAAGCTCCCTTTTTTTTAATGAGCCAAACCGAGTTCACATACTAGCCAATCTCAAAGTGGTTTTCTAGAATAAATTAAAATGTACATTAAAAAATAATATATATGCTTGCAGGTAATCAAGTTTCTTTGCATTTAATCTATTGACTAAAAATGAAGCTTTTGACTGTTTAAATTGTTAATTTGATCAAAACCCATTTGACGTGGTGGTTGAGCATCTCAAAATAAATCATGTTTAGTGTAGAAACTTGTTGGTTAACGAACTAAAATAATTAAAGAGTAAAATCTGGGATATTGCATTTTTGAAGTGTGCAATCTACTATAACTAAGCACGTTTAAACATATTTATCCGGAATTTTGACACCTTGTCTCTGGGATATGTGCAATGAATATAATAATATATATATAGTAAAAGATTTCTCCAACTTCAAGCTCAAAAGCTTGATCAATTTCTACTTCCATACTTAAGGCCACAGTACTGTGAGAATTTAGAGAAAATCAATGTTTTGGGTATAATGTTTTCGTTTTTCTGTGATGCGTGCCTGCTCGTATGCTGATCCATGAAAAATTAAGTTTAGTTATTCTATTATTAGAAGAGGCTCAATATATGTATATAGTTACAAAGCTGTTGATGATCAATAATAATAATAATAAAGATATATAAAGTAGTGGTTGTCGCATTGCCATCATAGATGATCTTATGAGACAACATAGAATTATACCTTTTCTTTTTCATGATTCATGGGCGTCACTAAGATAACTAGTTGTATAATCGTCAATATTATGTTAACCTAGCTACTACAATAATGTTTTTCATCATGATCACAAATTTCCCATCAGAGATTCGTTTAGATATGGTCTTAACATACTGTAAATCACTCGAAGAGTTCTATATAGGTAAAACACTCTGTCATTCGTCGTATCAAGACTCTCTCACTCGCCCTTATTTTCTTCTTCTTTCTAGCTAAGTATGGCTGTGTGTCCTTATCATTTAAGCTGTACATGCCATGAATAAGTCATGTATGTGTTTCTATTCGTCACAAATCATGTGTTTTAGTATAAAGAATATTATACTTTGAAAAAAAAACGAGAATCAAGATAAATTATGCTTCATTAATTGGAGATAAGAGAAATCGAGCAAGAATATAGGCGTTAATCAACATCCCAACTAAACAAAAATGGTCAAAAAACCTTATCTTAATCAATTATTAACACCATTATCGTCAACATAAAAAATATAAACTAGCCTAACCATACGAAATAAAGATCAGTTAGTCGCAAATTTCAGTCGAGATTCTAAGTTGACTCGTTGAATTTTGGATAAACTAATTCATGATTTAATATTATGTAATTACATCAAAGAGAAAGCTTTTGTTAATTGAGGATTAATGTGTTTACTTTGCGTCTTAAAAGATATGTCATGTGACACCACACTGCACTAGCTAGCTAAGCCTAGGATGCCAAAGTTCTTGATCTTCACTACTATGGTGTCAATTTTTCGGTGATAAGGCCATAATTTAATGCCAATTCTCGAATTTGTTTGTCCGTTCCAAACACCGTAGATGTGAGGCCAAAATTCGCTTGATTGGCTCTTTGATCAACTTATTTTTTATTATGGTTGCTTAATCAATACTCCTCTTAATTAATTTGAGATGATAGGTTTGATGATTAGTCATTGATTGTTGTTTTGTTTGATAAAGTTAGGCTCAAATTAGCCATATATTTGCTCGTGGGGTCATCAACAAACCTGCAAATCAATAGAAGAAGACGATCATTTTATCACATAAATAGCCAAAACCCTTTTGTTTGTGACCCCCTACCTACTCACACACGTTATTTATACATTTAAAATCATCCTGTTTCAAAATATAATGCAATATTGATCTTCAAATGCTGTCATAAAGTATTTTTATACCCTCCAAAAATTAAAAATCGCAATAATTAAAAAGGCTTTATGGTATAATCATGATTGACTGTGTTGTTATCTATTTTGAAACCTCACAAACAAAAAAAAACTATAAAAATAAAAAGATAAAAAAATACTTTATGACAGCATTTGAAGATAAAAAAATATTGGAAGAAAATCAAAAAAATATATCGGTGAAAAGAGTATACCAAAATACCTAGAAAATTATTGAAGACTAGTTGAGGAAAATCAAATATACAAGATTGAAAAATTAACAGTGTATTTTCAACTGATGAAGATCCTATTGGCAAAAAAAAATCAATTTGAGAAGGAAAATTCAAAATTGGATGTTTAAGGACTCAATTACAATTTTTAAAGGTTTATTTGAATTTATTAAGGGCTTAATTACAAGAAAATTTAATTTTTAAAGTCAATTTAGGCTTTAACTGGAAACAATTAAAGTCTAAGGGTTGAATTATAATTTTTAGAAGTTAATTTGGTCAAATCACTGGCTTAATTGCATAAATATTGAAGTATGATGGGCAATTAGGGACTTAATAGAAGAAATCCAAAATCAAGTACCAAACTGGAAAAGGCACGTGAATATAGAGGCTAAAATTGACCAAATCAGGGGCTAAATTAAAAAAATTATAAAATTAAAGAAATTAGAAGTTTATTAGTTAATTGAGGGTCAAAATACACAAATTCAGAACCAATGACCAAAAGAAAAAAAAAGACGGCCAACTTAAGAGCTGGCAATTGAGTTTAATAAGGTGAAATTGCATAAAATTAAAAAATTAAAAGCAATTATAAATGCAATTAAAAGAAATTAGAAGAATAGGGGCTCAATTAAAATTTACAAATCCTAAATCAATTACCCTCAACGACACATCGTTTAGAGTTAAAGAAGAGAATATATGTGACACGTTGTTCAGTCGATTGACCTCTGTTTTTAACAGTTCTGGTTGATCGAGTTGGCAACTTCAAACGCATGAATATGAAGCTACAGACCTTTAAATTGAGAGCAAAGTTGGATTCAAATGAAAGATGTGTATCCGATCTCAGTCGATGATGACGTCGGAATTGCTCCGATAAGACCTCGAAAATGGGCAACCCAGTCAGTCATAATAGTGCAACTATTATGCAAAAATTGACCTATTTTTCATGTGTTCACACACAAAACCTTCTTAACAGGTCCTTATCAAGGGTTTACAACACTTCTCTCAAGATCAAGAGGTTAAAATGGATTTAAAACCTCTTAGAACCTAGCAAAACCCTATAAATACAGGTTTAGAGAAAAGGGGGAGAAAAAGAAGAAGAAAGAAAGACTAATTGTTTTAGGTATACTTTTCTAATCCAAAAGAAGGTTCTTAATGGCTTGCTTTTTTGTTTTATATTTATGTTTAAAAGTAGAGAAAAGTAGTTTGAATGCTCAATAAATAATATTGTATTCACCTCTTTGTTGCTTTGATTTTTATTTAATGAAGTTTTTTTGAATTTTTTTTTTATGTTTTTAATATTAAAGTTGTTGTTTAAGTTGGTTTTATATATATATATATATATATATATATGTTGTTTTAGTCTTTATTTAACTTAAGTAATGCATGTTAAAGCAAGATTGTTTATCCTTAGCTTGTTAAGCCTATTCATGCACAAAATGGGTTTAGAAAACCAATTTTGAATTCATATTGCATGAACATGTAGGCTTTTTTAGGTTGTAAGTTTTTGGATTTGATATTTCATGCTTGATTTTAATGTTTTGATGTTTTTTGTTAGTTTTTTGGAATCAAACATATTTGTGTATAATATTGTGACTTGTTAGGATAAAGAAAGCCCATTTTTTAGCGTGGTAGTGGTTGCCTCATAACTGTATTTTTTCTAGGTTTTTAGGCAATGTTCTTCATGCTCTTGGAAAGAACATTGTCTTAGACCCTTGATTTGGACCAATTTCGGTCAATTTCTTTTTACATAACCCTTTCTTATGCATGATTAGTAAATAATCTAGGGTTTATTTTTATCAATAACACCTTTTTTACAGTTTTTAATCCTAGAGTTTTAGGTTTGAACCGAAACATATTTTGACAAAATCGTGATGTTTAAGTTGATGTTTAAGTGAAAATCGAAGTAATTGGATGCTAGATTATTGATCCTTGCATGAATTCCAACATGCATACACCTTCGTTTTAACAAAATATGGTCTGATTTGGAACCCAGGTTGCTGGTCAGATTTGATCAAAATGAAGGCACATACATGTTAAAGATCATGCAAGGATCAATAATCTAGCATCCATTCACTCGTTTATCACTAAAACATCATAATGTTCTGTCAAAATAGATTTCGATGCAAAACTAAAATTCTAGGACTAAAACTTATCAAGAACATGTTATTGATGCAAATAAACACTAGATTATCTACTAATCATGCATAAAGAAGGTATATATGCAAAGAAATGGACCAAACATGGTCCAAATCAAGGGGTTAAAGCAATATTCTTTCCTAGAACACGAAGAACATGCCTAGAAAACCCAAAAAATCTCCGGCTAAGGCAACCTCTACCAAACCTATAAAATGACATTTTGGACTTCTAAACATCTTTTTTTATCCCAATAAGTCACAATATCATATACAAACATGTTGGCTAATAGGACCTTTATTAGTTGAAAATACATTGTCAAATTTTTCAATCTTGTATATTTTGATTTTTCTCAACTAGTTTTTGACAAATTCTTGAGCGTTCTGATATATTCTTCTCACTGATATATATATTTTTATTTTCTTCTAATTTTTTTTTAATTTTTTTATTTTCTCTTTTTTGTATTTTTTTTGTTTATGTGGGGCCCTAAAATAGGTAAAAACAACCAGTATTATTATTATTATTATTTGAGAAAGAATTAAAAAAGTATAGTAGCAAATGTGTGATTAACTGTGTATTAGAATAGTAAAATTATCCCTTTATCCTTGAAAAAAGAAGAAGGTACGTATAACTGGCTTTCGGGTGGCAAAGTATTGTAGCAAACGATGTGATTCACTGTGTATTAACGATGTGATTCACTGTGTATTGGAGTAGTATTAATAGAACAGGAAAAAAAAAAACTAATTAAGCCATCTTGATTTTACAAGTTTCTATTAAAATTAATCTACGGGGATCGAAGTACCTAATTAGCGATGAGTATATTTAGCTCGATAATGCCCATTGAGATTCCATCGTACCAGTGACAATCTTTCCAGGAATTATTTCTCTTAGTTTTCCAATGCCTAGATATTCATGATTCTTTATCTGTCCATCATGCATGCATCAAACTCATCTTCTTATGCACATGATCAGAATTTCCTTATACACTGTAAGCCAATGTTCAAAACAGTTCGTATGCAAATTATATATTTTAAATATTTTCTCGAAGTCATCTTTTTCTCTCACAGAGCACAGCAAATCTTATGTACATGATACTGATCTATAACGCATAAAGATGTACATATAAAAACCGCTCGCGCGAGCACTAAGAACAGCAAGCACGAGAATTCATATGCATACCTGCAACTCACCTAATCATATTAGGTGGCACAGAGGCTGATGTTTGAGGCTTTGATTATATAAGATATGTATAATCATCATGTCAACATTGTGTTAGGTGATGATCTAGAAAGACAAATCTTAGGTTTATTGTAATCAAATTCAAGATCATGTTATGTGATTTGATTGTTCTGTTCGAAGGAAACCGTTTTGACAGTTTTCTCTTAATCATTTTCATTTTTGTTGGCAGATTAGCTGCCGGATTACGTGCATGCTTACCCTTCTTTCTACGCATGTTGCTGCTTGTG
The DNA here is from genome assembly GCA_007827005.2 of Populus simonii. Classification (NCBI taxonomy): domain Eukaryota; kingdom Viridiplantae; phylum Streptophyta; class Magnoliopsida; order Malpighiales; family Salicaceae; genus Populus; species Populus simonii. The sequence continues at coordinate 17,800,356 of CM017468.2, forward strand.
GGGTTAAACCGTTTACCCTTCTTTCTGCCCTTATTTTTTTATTTATAATTTTTTTTCCTGCCATTATAGAATTTGGTAACTAAGTTGTTTAGAGTCAAAAGAAACATAATTTTATTCAAATTTTGATTAAAAAAATATAAAAGCAATATTTTATTATTTATATATATCTACTCAAATATAAATGATTGAGTTAAAAATTCAATATATATATATATATATATATATATATATATATATATATATATATATATATACTAGTCTAGAAAATAATAGAAAAGTATTGTGTATATATGTGTTATGAAATTTATGTAAATGATTTAAAACTAAAAAAAAAATTAAAAGAATTAACAACACGTTAAACATAAATCCCAAGAGTCACGTAAAACTAAAAAGATAACAATGTATATGCCAGAATATTCCATATTCCTTAAAATTACAGAAATGACCTCATATAAATCATTAATTAATTCTAATCCAGGCCAGATACTGAAATGGCCACAGGAATGAGAGAGATCTCACCGCCAAACAGCACCGAGATGACGAGAGCTTTTCCAAACGGTAATGCTGCGGCACGAAATTAAGTGCACATTCAAATTAAATTTAAATTTAAATTCAAATTTAAGTTTTTATTTCCTTTAATCAAATATAGAGTTAATCCTTCATATGAAACTGATCATATAGTATAGTTAACGATATGATAAAACATTGAATGACATGAGATAACTGTTGTGTGCAAGATTTATATATTGTGGTTTAATTTTGTTTTTGAATTATTTATTTATTTTTTTAGTTTTAAATTAATTTTTATTTATGTTTTTATCAATTGTTTTGATTTTTTTTTTCTTATTCGGGTATCCTCACACCCTTTTAAAGAGTAGAGTGAGACTAGTTTCATTCGGGATTTATGGTTGTTCCTCTTAATAAGTGCGCTTCTTGGGGATTGAGCTTGTGTTCTCATCTTTACAGAAATATAATAGTGCCTTAACCACTAGACCAACACTTTATTGATATACTATGTTAAAAATAAATTTTAAAAAATAAAATAAAAATTATTTTAATATATTTTTAAATAAAAAATAATTTTAAAATTTGATATATAACCCCAAACTTTTCCCTGTATCTTTTATATAAAGCAACACAAGGAGCACTAGCACAAAGCATAAATGTGCCTAAAGATTTATATAAAAAAAAATAGGAAAAATACATAAAAAAAATTAAAATGTAGAAAATAATTGAGCAAAGGGATCTATCTCTAATGGTTCCAAGATCCAAACTGTGGCTTCTTACACTAAATTTCAAAATGCACTCTTCCATTTCCTCCATTTCATTATATATATCCATTCTATTAATTTCCCATATTTTCCCAAGAACCAAACACAACATAATTAAATTGGTTAAGAGAAGGAAAAAAATATGTAATTCTCTTTTTTTTTTTTTCCATTGCTGTTTCAGTCCCTGTTTTTACAACTGGTAACATTCAAAAGAAAAATAAAACCTAAAATTTATCTCTACTGCTTCACCTTCTCCCTTCACTGCAATCTTCTTCTTTATCACCACAAAAGATCGAAAAAGGTATATTTACACGAAAAAAAACCCCAAAACGATCTCTTGATATTTCCAACATCACTCCATACATTTCAAGGATCTACAAAAACCTCCCCAGATATATATATATATATATATATATATAAACTGATCGCCACCGTGTAATTAAATTCACAAACAATCCTCAGAAGTGAACAAAGAGCCAAGTACATCCTCAAGGTCACTTGACTCAAGACCGAGTCTCAGAGATTCCATAACTCGTTCAAAAACCAGCACGTGACAAGGAATTCTCAGCACTCCTTTCTGCTCGTACCCGTATTCTTGAGCCGACTTGTTCAGAAGCCATATAAAAACCGGATGGTTCAAGAGCTCAGCACTCACCGTAAACCGCTCCATCTCATCGCCGACATACACCGGCACATGACCCTCCGGCACCGGCTTGTCGGATCCTCGCCGGCGCGCCGACCTCAACCCGCCGGATCTCCGTCGAGAAGCAGTCGTGGTGGATTGAGAGTTCGAGCGCAGAAGACTGTATTGAGAAGAGTCTGCCACCCGTGAGAGACGGCGAATTAGCTGCTTCATTCTAAAAAGATCGATCCAAATGGCGTCGACGACGTTAAGAAAATATTAAGAGAATCTATGCAAGATGGGGAGTGGGATAGTTAAGAGCAAGTGGGCTTTTCTTGTTATTGGTAAAAGGAAATATGGAAGGCTTGAAGATTGGGGAGTTCTTGAGAGAGAGGAGAGGCGGGGGGTTGAGTGGGGAGAGGAGAAGGATGAGAGGAATATATAGAGAGAGAGGAAAAGAAAAGGGTAGAGTTATGATAGAAGGGAGAGAGAAGGATAGGGGTACAGGTAGGAGTACTTGCAAGGTACAATTACTGAATAAAGAAAGAGAGATTTGTTATAATAATTTTTTTTTTTAAGTTCTGTTTTCTGTACTTATTTGTTGTCACTGCTTGCCTGTAATGGTAAATTGGGGTTTTACATTTTTCTGTAGAGAGATATATAGCTTGTTTGGCAGTGTGGTTGTGGGTGTTTTTTAAATAGCTTTTCATGCTGAAATGCATGACAATAATGTTTTTTTATTTTTTAAAAATCATTTTTGACATCAGCACATTAAAACGATCCAAAAAGTATAAACCGCACTTAATTTTAGCAAAAAAAAAAAATTCAAATTTTGACGAAACACAGGTAGAAATACAATACCAAACGCTCCCATATTCTGTGTTTGGCAGTCTTGTTATGTTTGGGATAGAAAGAGATATTCTCTGTTTGGGAGTGGTGTTTTTTAAAAAAAATTAAAATTTATTTTTTAAATAAATTATTATTTTATATTTTTAAATTGTTTCAATACGTCTAATATATATATATCAACATTCTATTTATAATTATTCTAAATTATTAGTGGAGTGCTAGAACCCACGACTTTATTCTTTAAATACTCTAAAAAAAAGAAAAAAAACAAAAAAATCGTCATCCATTTCTCAACTTGAGCGATGCCACTAATCTCCATGCCATGTACTTTTTATCATGCTCGCGCCAAGTGTTGAATTAATTAGAAGTGGACTGTCCAAGAGAGGGAAAGGGCGATCATCCTTAACCTTAGAAGCCAGCCAGATATTCATGGATGATTCTGGTTGATATTGCCTCCAACCTATTCTACTCCAAAATAGTAACACAGATATTGTCAATAGTTTCTTACTTCGACATTTTGACCTGTAATATACCATGAAAGTTGAACTATTTTATGTCCTAAATAAGAGAAAGTAAGCATTCATGATATAGATTTAAGAATAAGTTGTTTTTGTGTTTGAAATTATATTTAAATGTCTTTTAAAAATGTATCCGTCTTAAAAAACATAAAATTTATATTTTTTATGTGTTAATATCAAAAATAAAAATAAAAAAACATCCCAATACTTTTAAAAAACATCTTATACTATAATGTCAAACAAACACTAGTAGTCACATGAATTAAAAGCTTATCGTATTCACTTGATATTTCTAGTTTTAAAAAATAAAAATCCACTTCATAGTCGCATCCTCTCTTGATTTTCTTAATTTTCCAATTGGCCAATATTAATAAAAGAAATCCTACTGATATCTCTCAATTAATTAAACTAGACCCATATGATGTTTATGTAGCCACGAAACAAAGTTTTTGTTTTTTTTTTTATCAAGCTCACCAACCAAACGTACAACCCAAGGCATTCTCGATGATGAATTTTTGTTTTTGCTATGAATAAAATTAAATTTCCAAAGCTATTGTTGTAGTCAATTCTTCCATCTAAACTTTGATCATCACAAATGTTGATTGATGTTTCAACTCCAAACTTTTTAATATAGTAAATTTTTCTTAAAAAAAATAAATATTATTTTGATATATTTTTAAATAAAAAATATTTTACAAAATAATTACTTTCATTTATAAAACACCTACTGGCTACTAATGAGAAGAAGATTTAGAGGGACTAATTAAACATTACTCCAGTAATTAACTTGGATAATCATGAGGTGAAGGCGGAAAAGTAAAACACAGAAAAGGAAAGGGAGAGAGAAAAGGAGAGAGGAGAGGGGACAATGAAAGTGATTTGCAAATGCGCAATTACCGGATGGGAGTCATGTCCGTAATCCGTTGCCAGTACAACTCCGTGACTCTGATTCCTCTCTTCTTTATATAAATAAATAAATAAAAACGTCTTTGCCTTTTTAAACTTCTTTATTATTCATATCTTTATTCCGTGTTACACACGCCTCCCGATTGAAATCCATCTTTATTGTGTGTCGTTTGCTTTCCTTACAGAATTTGGGAGCTGATAAGGGTTTGTGCCCTCTATGGGAGATGGATAAAAAAGATGTGATTTCATGTTTCTTTCTTTTGAGGTAAAAAGTTGGGATCCAATTATTGATGTTCTCATATTTGTGCTTGCAACCACAAATTTGGCCACTGGTTTTTGTCTCTTTTTTCTCATTTTGTACAAGGGAGTTAGCATAGAACATCGTTAATTTCTTCTTCGGGGTTTGGTTTCATGTTTATGAACTTTACGAAAAAGAGAAGCATACCGAGATTTTCTTTACCGAATTGATGCCCCCAAAGATTTTGATGCATTGTCTACCATATTAGTGTTTCAAAACTGCAAAAATAATTCATAAGATACACTTTTCAGACCGGTGAAATTTAGTAAAATTAGGATTTCCCGTGAACCAACAAGATTTTGATATCGTTTCATACGTGCGTGTATGAATTATAAAGTATAGTTAGAGCTGCTAAAGAAATAGTAAGGTTTGACGAATTTAATCTTGAACATCAATGGAAGTTGAAAATGAATTAACGAGTCAAACAATTTTGCAATAGATATGGGATCGAGGAGGAGGGAATCGTGAAGGGAAGCCTAGGAAAACATCCTTTAACGGTTACTTACTAGGTTTGCAGTCTCTAACTCTCAGCTATGCTAGAAAGTTGACTATTATGATTTAAATCTCATTTTCACCATGCATCATCATCACCTGCTCGCTTAGGGTTTTTAATTATAAGGGAAGTCGATATGTGGGCAAATGTGATTTTGAATGATTTCTAAATGTATGCCGAGGGAGTAAATTGTTCATTACAATGATTAAAGCTTAGTGATCATGAAAAGACACCCTAAACTATACGAGCCGCTTAATCAAAAAGATTTAGAGTGTCTTTTCATGATCACTAATTAAGCTTTAATCATTGTAATATATATATATATGTGTGTGTGTGTGTGTGTGTGTGTGTTAGGTATAGTTGAGAGAGTCCAAGAAGGATAATCAACTTCTCTTTTTATACTGCTTTTCGTCATTTTCACTATGCAACCATGTTATTTGCGTGACTGGGATTATCATTGCGCAAAAGTCTTGCTTGTTTTTGCTAGTTAGGCGTCAATTACTGGGATTTAGGAATTAAAGAGGCCGGTTTTTAACAAAGAAAACAAAAGGTGAAGGAATTTATTAGGCACCAAAGAAATCGTGGATTTCGAGGCTACAAATATGATTGTTGAAGAAAACGTGAATGTTGCAATAGAAATAGAGTTAATGTTAAATCATTTCTAGTTACCATATATATCTAGTTGCTAGATCATATATTTTCAATTGTCCCAATAATTGTATTATAGAAAAAACTAAAAAAGGTAAAGGTTTTCTTTTGCAAGAAATATTGTGCACACAATCACGAATCACTTTGGATTTTAATAATAATTTTTCATTATTTTTTTTGTTAAAAAAATGATTCGACCAATGAGCCTCCCTTCACTACCACAATCTTTAGATTTATCGACGAAATTTTTCATCGTTATTTGTACTATCATTTCGTTGATAATTAATTTACAAACGAAATCACCAATAAAAATGCTCCGTCGGTAAATTTTTCGTCAGTAATTTTTTGTCCGTCGATAAGTTCGTTGATAATAATAAAAAAAAAATTATGTTTATAAACATAGAAAAGCATAAAATTATGTCCCTTGATATCAAATTAGATTATAACTGGGTCATACTATATCGGTTTAATTTAAAATCCGAGCCATGTGAGGGCCTAGGTCAAGGGGTCTCTCAACTCCTTTACGTGGTATTTAGTTATCATTAATCTTTTAAATGTTTAATTAATAATGTCTTTAATCCTCCGAGTGTTGTAATAAATGGAAGTATATAATTATTACTCATAGAAAAAAAAAACTTCTACAACAAATATATGTTGGCAATGGCTGTATTGTTTAATTTGTTAAAAAAAGTTGATTCGACCAATTAGCCTACCTTTGACATCAAGGATATCAAGATATATATTTTTTTATATTTTTTTTTATTAGACTTTTAATTTATAACTCTGGTAAGTTATTATTTTACAAAAATTATTTTTGTTAAGTCAAATACAAAAAAAAAGTTGTTGTTTAATTAGATAATGTGGTTTTAACTAAAAAAAATTCTTTTCTAAGTTCACTTCAAAATCATTTAGGTTTTTTTATTAATTCTAATTTCTTACCATTTTTATAAGATTAAGAGGATTTTTATTTAAAAATTTATTAAAATAAGATATATTCATTTATATTTTTTCTTGATAATGTGATATGCTTTGTCGATACCTGGATTTTTTTCTTTCTTTTTTATTCATTGGCAAAAAAAAAAAAAAAATATCTAAGTCAATAGTTTTGTTTGACTTCTTACCATTTATATTGAGATTATTTACTTTTGGTTTACCATTTAAAGATTCAATGTAGGTCAAAGAGTGGATTTACAGTCTTAGATGGATTGTAAGTGATGCACAATTAAACCTTTATATACTGAAACCCTTTGAACCATTAAAAATTTTAATTTATCAAGATATTATTTAATTGATAAATCATCAATTTATTAATTAATTAATAAAGAATTAATTTATAAATGTATTTTTAAAAAAATATTGAACTTAATACATGTATTCAATAATGTGATTGTACGTACGAATATTACCGATTACCAAATTATGAATTATCATTATTCTAAGTATTTGTTTAACAAAAAAAAATTCATGAATGTAATTGCTATTATTAAATAGAAGTCATGTATCTAACTATTTTTATAAGAAACTTAAATTACATTCATTGGATACTTAATTAATTAATATACTTCATGAACATGAAGTCAAGCAAAAGCATCTATAAAAAGAACATTAGTATCACAAACAATAAAACTAAATACAATAATTTCCCATATCTAAGGTGTAAGACATAAACAATGATGGATGAAAGGCGCAAAGCATCGTTTGAGTAAAATATAGAAAATCCAATTTAAATCCAAAAACAATTTATAATAGTAGGTGTTAAAAAAAGTTTATTTTGCAAGTCAAGATATAATATCAAATACAATCAAGAAGCCGTTAGAGTATTTATTAGCCAATATTAATAAAATTGATGCTAAACAACATAAAATCAAAAAAAATCTTAAAGCTAGAGAATATTTTCTATGAGTGGTTTGTTCAATACAAAGTACATATCTATATGCCTAGAGAACTAATCAGAGAAGGAAAATGAGTTTCTAAAAAGATGTACTCTATAGATACAGTAGAATTCTAGTTTTTTTAAGGTTGACTCAAGCGTTTCGAATAAAAATATGGCATCAAGACGTATTGTTATTTAAAAAAAACAGATCAGTTGATACAGAGTTCATGAAAAGTAATTTGTAGTCTATAAGAGAAACGTCTAAATCAATTTCTATTAAAAATATTTTTAATATGGATGAAACATGATTCTTTTATAAGCTAGAAACATATCATTTTCTTGAAACAAAACAACTTGAAAGTAAGAAACAAGACAATGAATAACTAAATTATTATTCTTGTTATTATTTGCTATAATGATGATGGTTATGAGAAAAAAAATTATGGTTCAATTACAAGTATGCTAAATCACAATACTTCAAAAATGTGAACTGTGAATATTATGTCAAGAAATTAATGATAATACATTACTAAGATTTTATTTCAAAACTATATTAAAAAATTTAATAGAAAAATAGATGATAGAAAAGTTTTCTTGTTTAATAATTGTCCAATTCATCCAAATATTATTGGAGATTTAAAAAATATTAAATTATTTTTCTTTCCACCTAATACAACTTCAAAAGATTTAGCCTTGCAATGCAGGGATAATAAAAGCTTGCAAGATGCATTATCATTGTTGATTTCTTTAAAATCTTATGGAGAGTTATGAAATTGAAATTTCAAATCCAAACATTATAAATATTTTAGATACAATTATTCTTGCAAATCTTGGATGGGACAACATACGTTGAAGTGAGTACAATTATAATTTCTTGTTTTTTAACATTATAAAATTAAGTCTATGACTTTAGAAAATTAAGTTCTTAACAAACTAAAAAGAAAAGTAAGAAATGCGGGAAAAAAAAACATAAATTTCAAGGAAAAACCAGAATAAAAGAGGACAAGATGTCAATTGCTATTGAGAATGTAATATAATTTTAACTTCATCTAAGAATTCCATATATAATCCATGACATCTCTTCCAAGTCTTTGGTCCAACGTAAAGCTCTGCCAAGTTGCGCGGTGGATTTGACAAATGATTTTTCTTATTTCGATAAAAGTCTGTTTCTAACCAAGCTTTTGACTTGGCTATGTTTGGACAAACAGGTTGCGTCCACCCCTTCTGGAAGTACTCTGCTTTTCCATACAAGTACACCCAATTTAGTCTTTGAAAAGACACGAAGAAAGAATAACTGATTAGTAATATTTTAAATTTATAATTTAATAATTATAAGTTTAAGTTTATTCAGAAGTATTAAAAATTTATATGGTTATTAATTTTATGATATGTGAGATTAATTAAGATATCCATATTAATAAAAATAAAAAAATAATAACATAATTATTCAATTAAATCTCTTGCCCACATGTCAAGGGAAACATCGGCCTTCTGGTGTTGTTCCAATTCATTAAAAAACAAATTACTTACATTATCACAATCTCGTTTTTCTTATAATACATCATTTAATTATTTGTGAATCAAAGTTAAAAAAATCTTGCATAGTCGTAATCCTAAGACTCTTACATATCGAATACCCTTTGGATATTAAAATGTTTGATCGTAATAAACTATATAAAAACCATTATATTACACGCAATCTCTGGTACTAAAAGGAACGTGAAGATCGCATTAAAATTTGTGTTTTTTTTTTATGTAGTGAATAATAATATATCCAATACCTTTTGATCATCCAACTAATCTCTATAATGATTATTAATTTAATAACGACTAAAATTATTTATCATTAAGTATTTTGCAAGAATATTCGATTAAGACATTACTCTATATATATATATATATATAAAAAAAAAAAACAGGACTTGTGGGTTCACACAGCACAAGTGAAACTAACTGTCAATTATATATTAAATTATTTATAGTCATTTGACAATTATTATTTTAATTTTTTGTATGATTTTTTTTAATATTCACAAGAAAAATCTTATGTGTTGATTTTCACGTATGGTTTACATAAAAATCATTAATTAATTAGTGTTAAAGTCTATTCAATCATCGATTTTAAAATTTCATTTTCACACTCCTCCAAACCGCGTACGGTATAGCCGTGTGTCCTCAACCACACATGTTGCTCCCACAGCAGTCAAATTGAGTGTTAGAAGGGGTTGATTTATAAGGCACCGTTTGTTTTTCTTGTGGAATCATGTTGCATTTTTAAAATATATTTAGCTTAAAAGAAATAAAATTGATATATTTTTTAGTGTTTTTAATGGTTTTTATATGCTGATATTAAAAATAAAAAAATATTTTAAAAAACCAACTTTTATTACATGACAAACAAAAAATGAAGTTGCGAAGAAACCTACGAATTCCTGAGGTTAGAATGTCAACATTTCCATGACTGGACGGACTGGCCTAGGATGTTATGGTTTGGTGCGTTGATTTATGAAATTAATGAATGTTTTTTTGTTCGGCAAGTTTCCATATTAATTTTCTTATTGTTTTAAGCACACATAATTGGAGGCTAGGCCACAATTTTCCGTTCTCTATCTTTTCAAAATCTCAATAAAAATTGAAAAACTTAAAGTAAAAACAAATCCCTTCTCAAGGGGACAAACGACCGATGACATGTGTATATGTTACCCTTGTAATAAGCCAACTACTGTCCAATTATATATTTAATTACTATGTATAAAAAAAACCTTACGAAATAATAAATATGTCATGTGAGTAGATAAGAAAATATATCATAATAAAATCTAGAGGGATAAATTAACTTAAAAAAATTAAATTAATAATTTTGAGTGAAAATTTCTTAGGATATATTTATTGCTTATTTTTTTTTATCTACATCACTTGAAAACGTTCATATTAATTATAAGCTTTGATTGACTAGCTTATTCTTTTAATTAATACAATGAAGATACTTAATGTCAAAGAAAGATATAAAATATGAATATTCATATTTTTATTTGTAAATTCACCCTTTTTCTTTTAAAAAAACAGAATTGTTCGAGAAGAAGTAGTTTCAATAGGAACAGTGGGCTATAGCAAATATAGCTCTATTAAAATTATTTTGAGTATTTATGTACTCCCATTTATGGGTTCTTTTTCTTTTTCTTTTTTCTATCATTTCTTATTTATTTATGTGAAACTACGTGAAGAAGTTTGCTAAAGTAGAACCGAATAATTTCTAGGGCAACAATTTGACTGTGCATATAAACAGTAACCTTTGGATTGTTGATGGAATGTGAAAGGGTTATAAGTATTCTTTGGTTTTTAGCAGGGTTTTATTTATTTATTTATTTATTATTCTTAATTACATCTTTTCAAAGTGCTGGATTTGGATTTTTACTTAATTTTAAAGGGATTTGATTATATTTTAGAATTCTAAAATATAACCCAATGCTTACCTCATCTCTTTTCTTGTCTTAAAAGAATGGTTTTTCTGGTTAGGTTATGCATGAAAATAACATGAATTCAATTTCCTTGCAAAACAAACCAACATGGTCCTTTCTAACTTAAACAACGTTTGTTATTTAAATCTCCCAGTGTAGAGTACCGCCTGTACGAAATAAACATAAAAACTAATAAAAAAATAATCTTTTTACACCCTTAGCTAGTCATGAAATAACTCCTGTCAAATCAGTTGATATATAGATGGGAAAAAAAAATTGTGTAAATTAAAATTGTGTTTCCAAATGAAAATTTAAAATAAATTTTGGTTTAAAATAATTTTTATTTATATTTTTTAATTGTTCAAATATATCAATATTAAAAATAATTTTTAAAAATAAAAAATATATTTTTAAATAAAAATATTTTAAAAAATAATCATTATCACATCTCAAATTCCTTAAAATAAAATTAAAGTTATCATTGTAGCATTAGATCCATTGATTGATTTTGTTTAGTGATTTTTGTCGGCTGATTTAGTAGTGTAATTGCATGAAACACTTGAGAAGTGGATAACCATGAATGATATTTGTTATTATTATTAATGTGAGTGTCTGGATTAGTTTGTGTGCATCTCAATTAATCTTACGGGTCTTAAAGTTAATAATTATATAAGCTTTCAATGACTCTGAGATTTATAAAACTTGAATTAATAATATTTTAAAAAATAATTTAAAATCTTGATGAACTGAGTTACACCCTTTATAATTATAAAATATATTCTTCTTTATTTGTAATCCAAGTGTTTCCATCCATTAGATAAAACTAATAGAGAAATTATGGTGCGTTAATGGAAGGAACAATGAGAGTTAGGGTCCACAACCAAGCTATGAGCCATGTCAGCAGCTCCATAAAATGCCGTACCGTCAATCGTACTGAGGGACTAAACCCCACCGACCCACCACCCACCCACCAGCTCCTTTTCATGTCTTTAATAATCTTTTGCCTGTGCAAATCAGTAAACAAAAGCTTAAGAGATGAGAGAAAATGACGTGTCTTGCGTGAACAGACAAATTAAATGACAGAGAATTCCACGAGTTTCTGTCTCGGCGGGCTCCCCTTTTTTCATCTGTCGAGTAGAAAAGTTCCCCTTGTTTTGCAGTCACTGCGGCTCCTCTCCCTTTATTTTGAACTTCATTATTTTTATGCTTCTTTTCAAGATCAGACCATGCGTGCACTCAGCATGCCTTAGTTTTATTTCCATTGGCGGAAGGAAAGTCTCTTAAGGTACACACTACTTTCATGATGCCACTGGCTTTGGTTGAACTACTGAATTGAAAAGGAAACGATCGGTGTCCATAAAGGAGGAGCTATCATTTTCTCTCTTCGAAGTTGGTATTACTTATCAATCTCAATATCTGTCTTGTTTAGATTTTATGTGTAAAGATTTTAGTCAAATAAGTTGAAAGATTAGTTGGTCCAAGCTCGGAATAGTCAGGAATTAAATTGGAAGAAAATAACTTGGTGGTCCAACCGTACGAAGTTCGACCACGGACACCACGATTTTCTGTGTCTGAAAATAATTTGTAAGAAAAGATCTGTGAAGCAGATTTCACTACCATTTAGGTCCACAGGTTGGGCAATAGTGGGAAAGCTATGAACAAGTAGGCTTGCCAATGTCATAGCCCATAAAAACAGTCATGGTTGCCTTCCACTTTGGGTTTTGGGTGGGCAAAATGCGTCAGCAATTGTAACTTCTCTTTCCTTTTTCTATGCATTTCTCATTTTTCAAATACTTACGTGAGTGAAAGAAAACTATTTTCTTTTTTCTTCTTTTTCCTTTCTTCTAGTTTTATTTTTCAATTTGGAATTATAAAATGTATTTTTTTAAAATTAAAAACAGATTTTTTTCATTAAAAAATACATCAATGTTACAACCATTTTTCATAAAAAAATAAAATCGAAACCATGATTTTATAATAATCATCTTAATATTATTATATTTATGATAATCAAGTTTTAAAATATTAATTTTATTTCATTCAAATTAAAAATTATCATGAAAAACATATATGGTTAACTAAAAATTATAGGTACTTATCACATGACGACATGTATATTGAACCAACCTGTATGAGAATTTCATATAGAGAGATTACATATATCTATAGAAAAGCTCATGTGATAGTTGTTTAAATGATTCTTAAACTTAAGATCACTAAAATACCTTATATAGAGTGTCCTAACCTAATTTTTGAATTTTTAAAACAATATTAAAAAAATAAATGAAAAATAATTTGAAAATTTAGTCAAGACAATACGAATTAAAGGTTTAAGAACCAATAAGTAGGGAATTATAAATTTAAAAGTCAATTTGGCCAATTTGTTATTATTCAGGGTTTTTATCTTTACACTCCTTGTAAGCCTTATATTGACATTTCGAAAACGATCACTAAGCATGCGAGAGACCCTTTGAAACTAGATAGGAACTTACTCTTTGATGCACTTAACGACTAGAACCTACCTTCTAGGTTGTACCTTGTATAATATCACTATGACAAGCCCAACATGCGGCATCTTGAATTCTAAAATCATTAGGTAGCAAATGGTCATCACATAGGAATTTTATAAGCGTCTGAGCTGTTATAGTTGACAAAAAAAATAAATTATCTTGAACTAGAAATTGAAAGATTATCAAAAGTTTAAACTTAGACATGAATGGACAAGGATTTCCTTGTTGGCATGATAATAACATTAGATTCCTAAAATTTATGAATAATAACTATTGTTACCCTGTGAAAAACAAGTTTATATTGAATGTGTATTTTTCTTGTTAATAATATCATTATTTTTATATAATTGCATGATTTTCATTTAATAAATTAAAATATAGATTTTTTATTAAAACATAACTAAATACTCGACTGTGAAAAAAACAAATGAACAATAAAAAAAGTAATCGAATCATTCTGGAATGGTAAGAATTAAATGCCACTGAAGTAGGTGTGGCCGTGTAAGAGGTATTGAATTGGCCAGCATTTTTCTTCGCTGGACTTAAATAGCAAAGTGTGGGGGAATTATGCAGCCATGTGATTGACTGATTTCTCGATTTGACATTTCCTTCCGATATCTATATTATTATATCATTGCACACGCTATGTTGTCAGTCAAATTAATCTTTTTTAATGTGAAAAAAATCCTAGTATTTTTAATATAATTTTTAATTTAAAAAACTATAAAGATTGATATGATATAATTCATTGACTTAATACATTAAAAAAAAATTGAACGATAAATAAAAATATAGCTTGACTTAAAAAAATCAAGATAACATCTTTTTAAAAAAATATTAAAATAACAATATATTATATCGATTCAGATCAATTCGGGTTAATCTATCAAATTATCTATCTAGGTCATGAAATTATGATAATCTTATAGAAAAAAATAACAAAAAAAATATCAAAACCAATTCTCAATCAATCCAATGTTAAATGATGAAATTAAAAACAAAATTCAACTAAAAAAATGAGTCAAATCAACTTGGGTTAATCTATCAAGCATGAGTTATAAGATCGAGATAACCCTATAGAAAACAAATTGAAATAAATTATAAAATCCAATTCCTATTAATCCAATGTTGAAGGGTGAAATTAAAAAAAAACAACTAAAAAAGAACACAAAAAATCACTCTAGTCAACCAAAGTCAACTGACCTAACTTGTGACCTGAGTTATGAAACCAGGATAACCTCATAGAATGCAAATCAAAATAAATTATGAAGTTTAATTCACAATCAACCTAATATTGAAAGATAAAATCTAAAAAAAATCAATTAAAAAAATAACAAAAAAACCTGAGTCAACCACCCTAACCTAGGATATGGATCATAAGATCGTGATAACCTAATATAAAAAAATAAAAAAAAGGTTATAAATCTCAATTCACAATCAGCCTAATTTTGAAGGATTAAATTGAAAAAAAATCAAATAAAAAAAAATACACCTAGTCAACTCGAGTTAATCTGTCAAAACCGGATCAGAAAGACCGAGATAATTCTATAGAAAGTAAATAAAAAAATATAAATTTCAATTCTCAATCAATCGAATGTTAAATGATGAAACTGAAAAAAAAAATAGAAAAAAAATTACTTAAGTCAACACGGCTAGCCCACAAAATTCGCAATCTAAGTTATAAGACCAGCATAATTCTATACAAAGCTAATCAAAATAAATTATAAAATCTTATACCCTAGTGAACACAATATTGGAGGATAAAATGGAAAAAAAAAACAAAGTTTGAAATTAAAAAAGAGTCCTAAAAAATTTTGAGAACCAAAATGAAAAGGTACTTTGCTTTTCTTCATTGCTACAGTGGAAAGCTAAGCTCTTTTAGTATATTTTTATAATTTGATTTGAGGTTTGATTGTAACCAAATAAAAAAAATGTATTATAATTACAAAAATAAAAAAAATAAAATGCATAAATGTTTTCTATAGAATTTACACTATTTTTTCCTCTTTTTTTTTTTTCAATTTGGTCACTGAACTTTTTTTCTCTTCAAAATAATTCTTTTCTTGTGAAATTGACACTCAATTTTTTTGCTTGGTTTAGAAAAGGCCAAATTAAAAGACAAATGATAAAAGTAAAAAACTTAGGGTAGATAAGTGACAATTTCAAAGTTGTCGCAAAATGTTCACTTTGATACAAAACTTTCTATTTCATATTTTTTAGTCTTTGATCTGAGAGAGAAGAGAGACTTGCCAGATATTGATGATAAACAGATAAAATATTAGTTAACATCGATTCTTGTCATTAAAAGATCGATTTTGGTGTCGACAGTTTCTATTATATGAGGAGAGTTTTACTCGGGTATTCCATATCCTTCCTTGCTAAGATGGTAGAAATGACCTAGGGATTTTTTTTTTAATTTCGGATTCTTAGATGATTTTTTTGGTTATTTGACGTAATAGATGAGTTTATCAAGGTGTTTAAGGTGTTTTGGGTAAAAACTAAGTTGAAAAACAATTTTTTAGAAAAAAAATCTAAAGCCCTTTGATTATAGAAAACTAAGCTAGTAGATAATAAGTTGTCGATGTTATTGGTTATTTTAAAAACAATAATAAAACAGATAACATGTTATATATAATTTAATATAAAAAAACAAAAGAGAGGACAACACGTTATCCACCCTCTAATATTGAAAGAAAAAACAGACCTGGTATGTGGGTAGACCTCTTTTCATGGGCCTAGTTCATAAGCCAAGCTTTTTAAGGATAAAGCGAGTGGGTACATGCCTAGCCTATTATTATTTTAATGTGTTTTCAACCTTTTAAAATTAAAAAAATTTATCATTTTATTGTTTATTTATTTTTTAAATTTCTTTTTTTTACTTGTCTTAAAAAAAAACTTTTTTTTATCATACTTTTAAAAAATTAGGATTGCTTTTTTAATTCAATACCACACACTACTCCTTTTTTTTTCATTTTTTTTTAAATTGTTCCTTGATATATATATATATAAAAAAGGACTTATGCACCTGGTTGACATATATCTTGATATATAAAAAATTCTTATGTTACGAAATATATATCTTAACACACTTCTATCTCTCAAGTTTTCAATTTAGTTTTTAGTTATTATTAATGATTATTTATTTATTTATTTATTACCATATATTATTCTTAATTTATTAAATTAAATACATACATAGAAATTTTGACTTACTATTATAATTTTTTCATGGTGTCAAAAAATGTATCATAAACACTTGCGTGCGCATATATATATATATATATATATATATATATATGATTACAAGCAATGTATTTTTTGTATACATTCATATAAATGGTTTGTTTTAAAATTTGATATGAAAAGGATTGAATTTTCGCAAGTGAGAGTTGGGCTGATTGTATAAACAAAATATATTAGGTAGCAAAATATGATAAATAATTCATAACGATCTCAATAACCTCTAAAGAATAGCAAGTTTAATTGAATCTGTTAAATTATCCATAAACCTCTCGCTAGAATGTGATCTAAAAACACTGCAGCCTTTTTATTTGTCTTGACAAAAAAAGCTTCTGTTTTTTTTAATCACACTTTTAAAAAATTAAAATAGTTTTTTAATTTAATCGCACAAGCCACTTTTTTTTTAAAAAATATTTTTATTCGATATAAAAAGACATCTTATATACTTGATTAGCGATGAAGAATAATTTTGAAAATAAAAAGTTGTTACATCTAATAAGGTGCATAAACAAGTTAACATAAGTTTACTTGGATATTTTTTTTATTGTATTTTGAATTGAATATTTTGAATTTTTAATTTTATTTTTTAGCATTGAGTTGGCTTGGAAATTGACCATTGTAATTTGTTTTAGGTTTTTTTTATGATTCTAAATGGGTCATCGGTACATACAATTTGTTTTTTAAATTATTTTATACTTGAAAAATATTAAATTAATATATTTAAGTGTTTTTTAGTGCTAATATAAAAAATAAAAAATATTATTTTAATATATTTTTAATTAAAACATATATTTATAAAAGCACGCAACTCATTATCAAAGACACACCCCTGGCTAACAAAAGAGTCATCGGTTATCCAAGAATTTTCAAATTGCGCAGCTCCTATCATGATTCTTATCAAGTTTTCAAAGGCCTGACAATTATTCCTGTTTGATCGCTTTCGGTTCTAAATGAGATTTCAATGGGTAGCTAGTTTGAATTTTAAAATAAATTTTCAAAGAAGTTATTGAACAGATACTCATTTAATACAATGACTGAATATACTCATTTAATAAATACTTCACCTATAAAATGAAGATTATTTAATGTTTTATTTGTGTGATATATATAAAAAATAAAAATAAAAATATTTTTAAAATATTTTAAAAGATTTCATTTATAAATTTATTTAAGACATTATTTACCTTAAACTAGCTCTGCTCTGATTTGTCATTATAAAAAGATGTTCTTCTTAGAGCATGCATGAAAGCTACATTACATCCTTCCTTACAAGTAACTACTAGCAATTACAGGGAAGGCCAGTTTTAGAAGTTAAGAACACCTTTCACAATTTAATTTCTTTGTAGCTTTAGGAGATTAATAGACTGATCGATGGGAAACTATGTGGATTTCAGTGTATTTATCTATTTTCAGCTAAGAGATTAATGGATTAGTGTTGATTAATTTGATAAATGTAGCTATTTAACTTAGTTCAAAGCAAATTTCTTTTTTAATTAGAATATTTAGAATTTAATAAGTTATTTGTAAAAGACTTTCCACTTTATCATCTTGCAATTAAATATAAGAGCACAATAAATAAAATTATCTTCATTTAATATATTAATTCGATTGTAGATGGGGGCAGAGAGTTGAATTAACTAGTTTTCTGAGATGCAAAATTGTTTGTTTGCAGAAAAGTAACTTTAGAAAAGTTGTTTTCAAAAAGGTGATTTCTCATCAAATAAAAAAATTAGCTTTTCATAAAGAAAAGTTACTTATCTCCATAAACACTTCTCAAAATATATCTCTCCTTTAATTGATAGCCTCATCAAAACATCTTTTTTTTTTTTATAAAAAGAATTTATCTAAAAAAACCCATCAAAATATTTTTATATCTATTTACCCTAAATTAATTTGGCTTTTTCAATATGAAAAAAATATTAATAGATTTTACTTAAAAAATATTTAATAAGGTTATATGTCTAAAATATTATATTTAAAATATTTATATTATTTATATAGTTAAATTTTACAAAATAAACTTTATATAAATATGCGATATAATAATTTTTTTCTCTACCATTACGCTTTTTATATCTTATTTTTTATTGTAAGTTGTTAAATAATTATATTTAATGTTCTCTCTCTCTCTCTCTCTCTCTCTCTCTCTATATATATATATATATATATATATATATATATATATATATATATATATATACACACACACTAGAATAAAAAACTAAAATATTAAAAAAATATTTTTCAACTTGAAAAAAAAATTAAGACACTAATAATTTATTTTTTATAACACAATCAAATACTAGAAAATAATTTTTAATTTATTTTTCATGACAATACTAAATATAAAAAAATCAATTTTTTCAAACTTTATTTTTTATAAAACTACTTTTATAAAAGTTATTTTTCTTCAAATAAAGATACAAGAAAAAAAGATTGAAGAAAAATGCGAGTGGTAAGTGGGATCCACTCAATGGCGAAATGGAGTAGTGGTAGTAGATGGCGAATTTATTTCGTCAATCAATGCCGTATGGTCAATCAGTCATTAGGAATACCTCTTTTGCTTGTTTTGCAAGGAGGTCGAAAATTACCTAAAATTGTATGACAAGTCAGACGACATTCATGACTTGGAATTGCTTGCTGAGTTGCTGTCTCTAGTAAACAAAGAAAGCTCGCAAATATAGTCATATGATACTAATGCACTATTAAGGGGCACTAACGATTGATTAAAAAACAAATTAAGAGCAAGTGCATGCCTTCAAGTAACACAAATTCTTCTACATTTGTGAAACAAAAGTCTCAATTAACACTAATTGTTTTTGAAATTAGTAATCATGTGGCTCTTAATTTAGCTTCTCAACAAAGATAAAATGAATCAAAGCTTAACGTATTGAAAGAACTCGATACCATGGGAGAGCTTCAATTCGAGGTTTTTCAAGAAAATACGCAATGAAATGTATATATGGATCAAAATTAATATATAAGGTTGGTCCAGTTGACGAGTATATATATATATAATTTTATTTTGTTATGAATATATTTTGCTCAAGTATCGTTAGTCCCTAACATAATTTTTTTTTAATTGGATTGAAAAGATAATCTTAGTTTCTGCATGTCTAACCCATGTTTTATTAATTAAATGGTTTAGTTTTTTTCTATTTTGTTTCTATTTCTATAAGAAATTACTGACGGAAATTTTCTATTATTATTTTTATTTAAAATTACTAATAAAATATTTGCCATCAACCTTTCATTTCTATCTATTAATTTATTGAGCCAGAGAGTGGCTTCTTTGCTACAGATGTTTTGTTCTTTGGTTTCAGCTAAGAGCCTTTGTTTTCCAATGAAATTGCAGCTGTCAGGTCTTCTGTTTGAACGGATGCAACTTGGTAATTTCGTTCTTTAGTTAAAGCCAAGAGTCGTCAAGACTAGCTGTATTTCGTTGAATTTTTCCTTAAAAAATTAAGAAAAGGGTAACATAAGGGTGTATATATTAAGATTGCAAGAGAAAGTAAGAATATGTTCCCTTTTATTTTTTTTTATAAAAAAATTCTTACTTTCATGGATCCATAATGCTGTGTGTGTCCTACCATACCGTCATCCTCATGCCTCTACATATCAAGCCAAGCTAGTTATCCCTGGGGACCCTTCTCCCCTTTTAATTTTGCTTAAAAATACACGAAAAAACAGTTTTCGAGTCAAATGTAATTGTGATTGATGTCAAATGTATATATACCCTACCGATGCGTCTCAAATTGATGTCTAGGAAGGGGAACACTCCCACAGAAACGATGTTTCCTCTGTTTTATTTTCCTTTCAGTACTCATTGTATTGTTTCTTCCCTTTCCACGTAATTATGGTGCAGTGCTGCCATACCCAATTCAAGTGTGTATAATAAACATGGAGTCCAATAATATAATATCCTTTGCCCAGAATAGTGCTGTGTAGTCCATTGACACCACCGCAGAATAGAAATTTGGGGAATTCAAAATATGGGGAAGTTCATTGAATTAGAAAATTTGTACAGAAATTTCCAAAAGGCAAATACAAGTCAAGAAATAGAATTTGCTTCTTATAGAAATTGTACATGCATTCTCGAGGCTTGATTTGGACAAGTAAAGGTTATCATATTTGCTTAAGATCCCATTAAGAGAAATTTGTTTTTCGTGTATGAAAATTAATCCAACGATTTCTCTTCTGCCAGTTTTGGAGTCAAAGTCTCCTGTTAGACATGCTCGGTTAGTCAAGTTTTGGGCAACAAATTTCTCTTCTGCTAGGCCTACCGCTTGGCATGATTGACTGAAAGAATCATTTAGAGGCTGGCATGGCCATGTCATGCATAGCCTATAATATGTAGTCATAATAGACATGCTAGATATATGCATGCAAGTTGAAAGAAACTTCACAACTACTTTTGCAACTCTTTAGTGAACTAATACATGCATCACTCTTTAACCATTTAAAAATATAATTTGAAGGATAATTGTTTATCACATTGTAAAACAATCCTAATCGATTTGTTTTTGTGGTTAAGGGTATTTTTATTGCATCAACATTTACAAATGTACTAACTATTTTTCCAGCACTCCATCATAGGTCGGATAAGTTTTTTGAGAAAAAAAAAATCATATTGTATGCTATTTCAATTAGTCTTTTCGACATAAAAAATTCTAAATGTAAATAAAAAAAATCATGCATGTATTTTAATTTTATTGAACATCAATTTTATAAAACCAAATTATAATTGTTGCTAAAAATATAATTTACAAGAATGAGCATTAAATTTAATATCAAAACAAAATGACAACGCACTTTACTATTTCGGAGAGAATCATGCAAAAAAAAAAAAAAAACTAAAAAGAGAATAGAAAAAAAAGAAAAAGGAAAAGAAAGAAGAGAAGAATGGTTTTCTAGAGCTATACGGGAGCTCTGCTAAGATCACACACCGCCAAATAAAAAAAGTTCCCACTGAGGTGATTCCACCAATAGTAAGGAAGGCTGCCTTCAAAACTTAGAGGAAGCTATATGCGCCTCCATATTATGTCGGTCTCTCTCATTCGTTGTTGGTGTATGTGTTACACATATCAATCATTTTTTTTTTCTTTCATTTTTGTACTTAATTTAACACAAAAAAAGTTAGGCATTTATTTCAGTTTTAAATTTAGTACATAAAGTTTTAATTGTTTTGAATCAATAAAACTAAATTTTATTTTATTGAATTGAGTTTTAATTTGAGTGTTGAAATTTTTTCTCAATATCATGAGAACTCCTTATCAAACCAACCAAAATAAATTATTAAGTAAAATCTCAAACTAACTTCATATAAAAGAATCAAATTAAAAAACATTTGAGCAACTAAAAATAAATAAATAAAGAGAAATTATTGTACATTACTATTACAATTCATATTGGATTGTATCTTCCAGCATAGTAAAATAAATAATTCTTTTAGTTTTTCTTTTTTTAAAAAAAAATTAATTACTAAAACTTATTTTATCTACTATATTTCACAATATGAAACAAAGTATTAGATTTTTCATTAATCAGAAAAAAGAACATCCTCCATGATAATTTGTTCTTGTTCTTCGGACTTCGTCACCATAAGTAGCTAGATTTGTGGTAGCGTGTTACAAGAGGCTTATAGCCTGGATATGGCCGAGAGTGAATGGAAAAAAAGAAGTCTACTAAAATATCTCATCAAGTCACGTTACTGAAATATGATACATCTTGTGATGCTTTCTTGGAACTCTTAGACAACAATAGCATATCAAAATCGTATAGCATGGATTTTGTTTTTTAATTTCTAAAATTTTACAAATCTAAATTGTAAAGAAAAAAAACTAAAGTTCTCAAACTTAAAAGTTACAACCTTTATATAGAAGATTACAAAGAAAACTATCTGATATCCTTAATTTCTTGTTTTTTTTATCAAACTAATCCATTATTCATCACAAAAATATGGATAAACTACAATTTTTCTTTATATATATATATTGCTATTGTAAAATATATTTTACATACACATTAAGTGAGCTCATCTACCTAAAGGGTAATAATATTAATCCATTTTTTGAATCATATTGATATATTAATTAAAAATATATAATTTTTCATTGAATCAATATCTCTATATTAATGTATTTACATTAACGTTGTTTTTTATTATTATTATTATTATTGGAAACAAGAAGAAATGATCTAGTCTGTCTTTGTATAATGGGGAGTGTTTTTAATTTGTACTTATTTTCTAATTGTGTTAATTTCATCCATAAATAAATGATTTTTCTCCAATATGTCATTTCATCTATTTTTCTATCAAAGCTAACATAAAAGTCATATGACTTACTCATGATGTATTCTGATGTAAATAATTACTCTTATTTCAAACAGAGTAAAAAGTAAGGGTAAGCAAAAAAATCAAAAAACTGATTAAACGGAGAAAACTGGAAAAAAAATAACCAAAAAAACCGAACCGTGAAAAAAACCCGATTAAAATTAAAAAAACCGATTAAAATTAAAAAAACCGACCGGTTCAGTTTTATAAGCCTGAAACTGAAAAAATCAAACAAAAAAAAATCGAAAAAAAACCGAGCCAAACTGAACAAACTGAGTTAAACCGGAAAAAAACTGAGTCAAACCGAGCCAAACCGGTTTAAACTAGTTTTTCTTCTAAAAAACCGAACCGAACCGAAACCGGTCGGTTTGAACTGGTTTCGTTTTTTTTTTAATTTCGGTTTAATTATTTTTTTTGATAAAAACCGAACCAAACCGAACAAAAAATAATCATCATAGTAAGAAGCCCATCTATCTTTATATTTTAAATAGGAAATTGAATTATAAATTTAGTTCTTAAAACCAAACGATTCTACTCTTATTAACTTAGAAATGCGAGACCAATGCACAAGTTCTTTTTTGTATGTCTAGTTAATACATGACAAACAAACATGTTTAAAATAAACATTAAATCCTAATAACACATGTTTGTCTCATAATTTTTAAGATATTGTAGGTAGTTTTTCATAAAAACAATGTCCTAAATTGTGACCTAATTTAAATTATCTAAAAATTTTCAAGTGAATTGCACATGATTTACAAGTTTAATTTTATATGAACTACGCTCTTTTGAATATCTTAACTAAGAATTAAAAGCATAATTGATACAATTATATGCATAGGAACTTGTTGAGAACAACCTTCAAAATATAAGGACATGTAAGCCAGTTATTCTATTTAGAATAAAGGATATTCTTGACACTTTTCTGTTTGTTTGGATGTAAAAATAGATAGAAGGGCAGATTGGAGAAACATAAATCATTTAGGGACTATATATAACTTTACCTTCTTATTTTCTGAACAAAGGGTTGCATGATAACACAAATTTAGATATTAACATTGCCTTAATGATCAAAACAGGGTGTGAGTTTTCTCCGATAACGAATCAATTATTTTAGCAAAGCTCAAACAGTATGATGCACCAAATACTAGTCTACGTCTCTTCATTTATTTACTTATAATGATCCGAATTTCATTCAGAGTGAAAAGGGATGCATCCGGTGATGAAAACAAAGAAAAGCCATGCCATTTGGGCTAGGCCCAAACGACAAAAGGTGCAAAACATCACTTCCGTTTGGGTCAAATGGGAAGAACAAAATCCGAAGAAAGGAAGCTGACGAGTGGGAGATGAGTAGAGAAGTAGCGGCACATTTTTCAAGGGAAAAGATTATAAGAGAAGGAAAAGAGAATGCGAAGACATATTGGAATTCAGATTAACTCAAAGACGACACTATTATGAAGATATTGATATCAAGAGTTTAAATACAATAAGGCAGGCCACCAATGGAGCCTATGATTCTTATAGAATTCTATAATTCAGTTTTCAAAATTGAATTAACATGAGAAAAAGAAAAAAAAACATTCATAGCAATCATAACAGATAAAGAAGATGAGACATGCTCTATGATAAAAATTTCATGTTCTACAAGTTTTCCCAAATTGGTTAAACTATGAGCCACTTTATTATATTCGTAATATACCTATGCTGAAGATTTTGAAAGAGAGATGTTGTGGTAGTTATGTTCATAGCAATGACTCTGATGTAATCATCATCCTGAGCTGTTAACTCTAAAAATTTATTAGTGATAAGCAATTTGATTCCAGCACCTCTCGCCCAAAACCTATCTCATGAACTTTAACATTGCTTGAGCTATACTAAGAACAACAAATAAATAAGGCCAAATCCTTTTATGGAAACTAAGGAGAATTTATCCATGATGATCTCTGATAATTACTCCAAGCCCATGACTTGTAGAACAAAAAGTTGTATATTAGAACATCAATAACTCTTCAATCATGATCGACTTCTCATTAGAATAACGATAGTTGTTTAAGGGGACAATCAGGCCCAATAAGCCTGATATAAAAACCTTGAACCGGCCTCTATCATAGGTTTCAACATCCTCTATCTATATTAGTCAAGAGAAACTCTAAAAAGCTATAACATCACTCAACTAAGAGGATGATGTATATTCTTGTCGCACGTGTGCGGCGTCGCGGCAAATATGGTTCCACTTTAAATCTAAAAATGTAAATATCTATCTATCTGGCAAATATAGGGAGACAAGAAATTCTTGTCGTTTATCGGTAGAAAATGAAATGGGAGTCGCCACCTAGTATTTTGGTCACTAGGAACCCTAACTGGTCTCAGAGATCGGGTACGGGGACTGATTGTTTAAAGGGAAGGTATTAGCACCCCAAATACACCTTACCTAAGGTAAGCTGCATTGTTTGATTGTCTGATAAAAAGCTAAGGTGTTATTGTATTTCTAGTTGTTGGTCTGTCTATGGTTCAAGAAAAATCCTCCTCAGTAAGGAAGTCCTTATCTTATCGGGTAAAAATCTAACCGTTCTAACGTCTATATGAAAACTATATTTTTAATATCAGGAATATGTTTTACGTATAAATTCGTAATCCCAAATACTAAAAGAAGACAAAAAGATTTTTTAGAATTTTTGAAATATTGGCCTAGTTCTCATGGCTATAACAAACTTGTTGTTAAAGCCAAAGTGCATGCTAATACACACACACACACACACACCACACACACACACACACACACACATATATATATATATATATATTTTGAAATTTTTTTTTGTTGTATGAAAATATAATGTGATGATTTTTATTATTATTTTGGAGAGACTAGGCCGTATGCATGAAACAAAACAATTTTTTTTTAAGACTAAGACTTGATGAAAACCGGGTATTTTAATACCGGATTTATATCTTTACAGTATAAAAAATACAAATCGATATTGATCAAAATGCAGTAACAAATTGCGGAAAATCACAAATTTTTGAAATAATTTTTTTGAAGAATTTTTATTTTATATATTTTTTGGATTGGGTCTAATTCGGCCCATGCGACTGGACTGGACCCAATACACCTAAACAGTGACCCGGCTGGAAAAACAGAAGGCACGCGTCACGTGTGCATGCTCAGTAATATATTTAAATGTTACTGTTCAAGTGAATTATAATTCACTTGAACAGTGAAAATGCAAAACAGGGACTTACATGCACAGGGACGTGGGGAGCAAACCTGATGGCGGAAACGATGCTTGAAGACGATGGTAATGGCGTACGCTCGCGGTGATGCTGGTGGCGTCTGACCGGAGGATGGCTG